>OX401977.1:22500-1222500 GCA_947859335.1 Tortricodes alternella
ATCCAAAATTATATGTCATATTCAAGTATATATAAAGCTATATATTTTTACACTTAATTACTTATTTATTTAATTATTTATTTATTTATTTATTTATTTATTTATTTATTTATTTATTTATTTATTTATTTACTTATCATTTGTATATCTATTTCAACACCACCCATCCACTATATCCCCGGCTGCCGCCCCGCCTGCGGAGCGACCATACAGCTAACTGTTTGGTCGCCCCTTGGGCTGACCGGCTGCCAACCGACACATAATATACATTTCACGTCCACCAAACACTTACAGCAACTCTCTCCAACACAAAAATCATTACTATACAACACCCACACCCCCACATACACCCATCATAACACTATCCAAAACACACCTGGATGCAAAGTGTATCCCGTAAGCACTGCGCATTCAGAGTATAACACTACACTGGGGGTGGAGTTTAGTCCGTAGGCGTCTGGGTCACCTTCCCAGACGAGTCGGGCATACTGCCAAGACGGCAGTATACATGAGTATTCTCCACCTCCCTTAAAAAAAAAAAAAAAAAAAAAAAAAAAAAAACCTAACCTAACCTAACCTAACCTAACCTAACCTAACCTAACCTAACCTAACCTAACCTAACCTAACCTAACCTAACCTAACCTAACCTAACCTAACCTAACCTAACCTAACCTAACCTAACCTAACCTAACCTAACCTAACCTAACCTAACCTAACCTAACCTAACCTAACCTAACCTAACCTAACCTAACCTAACCTAACCTAACCTAACCTAACCTAACCTAACCTAACCTAACCTAACCTAACCTAACCTAACCTAACCTAACCTAACCTAACCTAACCTAACCTAACCTAACCTAACCTAACCTAACCTAACCTAACCTAACCTAACCTAACCTAACCTAACCTAACCTAACCTAACCTAACCTAACCTAACCTAACCTAACCTAACCTAACCTAACCTAACCTAACCTAACCTAACCTAACCTAACCTAACCTAACCTAACCTAACCTAACCTAACCTAACCTAACCTAACCTAACCTAACCTAACCTAACCTAACCTAACCTAACCTAACCTAACCTAACCTAACCTAACCTAACCTAACCTAACCTAACCTAACCTAACCTAACCTAACCTAACCTAACCTAACCTAACCTAACCTAACCTAACCTAACCTAACCTAACCTAACCTAACCTAACCTAACCTAACCTAACCGAACCTAACCTAACCTAACCGAATTTCGAAATTTCACTTACATAAACCACTATAACTTATCAACCACTTACTCGAAAATTTCAAAATAATTCCCCCAAATAGAACTTTCCTCCAATAAAATTACCACGTTGCTACTTTCAAGTTATCATACATACTTTAGTTTTCACCCCTGCTTTTCCTGTTTGCAAAAATCTTACGCAGATCTGCGTCTTTTTTCGGCATATTTCAAATTTAGAAAATTTATATTTCCGTGCCCTTCTGACACAACCGATTTCTTTCTTTTGCATTAGAATTGTACCGCTTTGTTTTCAGTTTTATGTAAATTTCATTGAATTCTAAAATATTTTTTCATACATCAGAGTTAAAATCAAGATTGCTATTAAACCTAACTAAGGCGCTGCCAAAAAACACTTTTAATTCCATTACTTTTCCACCCACACTTTTTAAAATATTTTGCATACATAGCCTAATAGTACTCGCTCACCCGCACCTTTTGAGTATACTCACGCCTTTGTACCTCCTCGGGAAGTCAGTTAAATATTGGAGCAAAAGTGCAAAAAATCACATTATTTTTGTTGCCGCGAATATTTTCAAGGCGCAAATTTTAATTTACATGGAAAAAACCCAGGCAGTCAACTTCAAATAGTCTTTATAACATGTCATCACACCATCCTCCCCCCCCCCCTTTAGAGGGGGGCACTGCTGCGGCTTCTCCGAACTTTCCGAAAAACAACCCCATTCTTCCAACACCATCAACTCCCAATAACCCACATGGGATCTCACAGTCCCCCCAAACACCCCAATTACCCCCGCCGAAAAACACTCTGGAGAGAGTCCTTCAGGGAAGCCAATCACGCGACATCTACGCTGAAGCGGGCAATGGCCCCATAGATGCGAAGACTGCCGCCGCTGCTCTCAAGCGATTCGTTTACCAGAATGTAGAGGAAATTATGACAGCAATACGCCGGAACAGGTCGGTGAAGAAGGAGGACAAGGAGGAGGTTATAAGACTTGCAGGCGAAATCATGATTGAGACTGGGAAGTTCAGTCGACTCCTTGGGCTCGACAAATTCGCCCGGACCCAGTCTACGCCCGTGCCCACTCTCACTTCCACACATGCTCCCACAACCATATCTACACCATCACCCGCGCCCACGCCCTGGTCGTCACCCAGTTGTGATTCCCCCCTGCCTGCCAAACGCACTACGTCCACCCAAACAGAATCCACCTCCACCTCTAAGGACTCCACCGACGCCGCTGTTACTGTGATCAGGTCCACGATCAGGGAAGAGTTCGCGAAAATCAGGTCCTCTAGCAAATCCGACCTGAATGCTGGAACCCGATCTGGACCGGGACCGAGGTCATATGCCGCAGCGGCTCGAGCTACCATCGACTCTCCACCTGCACCACCCAGCGTCCCAAAAACGAGGCCCGCGATAATTGTCTCGGCGAAAACTGCGGTTGCCAAACCAGAGGAAACCCTGAAAGCTTGGAAGAGGACGGTTTCTTTCAGGGACACAGACTTCGCCCCAACAACCACAAAATATGTCTCCAACAATAAACTCAGGATAGAATTCGACACAACAGACCAAAGAAACCGGGCATTGGCTAAGACAAATGATGCTAACGGCGAGGTCACTGCCGAGACTTCAAAGTCTTTACGCCCCATGATTGTCCTAAAGGGAGTCTCAGAGGACACACCGCCCGAAGAACTGGTACAGATCATCACAGATCAGAACACACAGATACAGGCCAAAATCAGGGAAGAGGGTGACATTTCCCTGCATTTTAAGCGGGGGAACCGAAACCCTCGCTTATACAACGCCGTCTTTTTGACAACACCGGAAGTGTTCGGGGCAATGATCACCAGCGGCAGACTAAACGTAGACCACCAACGGGTGCATGTCTGCGAGTATGTGCCAGTCCTCCAGTGCTATAAGTGTCTACAGTATGGACACACGAGGACTCGCTGCACCGTTAACACCCCCACATGCTCCCATTGCGCCGCCCCCGGACACGAATACAAAGGCTGCCCTGACCGGGGCAACCTCGCCAAGCTCCAATGTTTCCATTGTTCCACCCACTCCGATAAAATAGGCAAAAAGGTCAGAGTCAACACCAAACATAGCGCTACATCAGCCACCTGCCCGCAAAAAGCCCTCATGGAGAATAAAATCAGAGCCAGAATAAATTACGGTTAAATTTCGATTAGCTTCAACCACACATCTCACGCACATTACACTATTCACTCTTCACTCACACCTTATATATCCACACACAACTTACACTAATTTGCACTCACCACTTCACACACTTAAAACCCTAAATCCTCTAAATCCTCACACATCGCTAACACATTACCCGGACTTCCGGGCGGAGGGGTGGTCGGGTGTCGAGAGCTCCTGCTCTTGGCACCTGGCTGCCCCTCCGTGCATTTCCACAACATAAAAACAACACTCACACTCACACCACTAACCCCACCTCCACTCACCTTAAGCCACTCCAACACACCTCATTCACCACTACCATCCTCTCCTCTCTTTTCCCAAAATCGCCCCCCACTCACTCACCTTCTACACCCACTTTTTCTCCCTTAATATTTCCTCTCCCCAATCAGTTTGACTGGGGTTTGGAGGGACTCTCCCATCCCCACACATCAGCCGGTCACAACGCGTAAACCATTAGCGCCGCGTGACCGGCGGATAATTCCCATCCACCACAGGGGGAGGTTTTAGTCCGTAGGTCACTGGGCACCATTCCCAGTGAAGTCGGGCATGCAGTCAGGACCGGCCTGGCTGTATCCATGAGGATTTCCTCCCCCTACGAAAAAAAAAAAAAAAAAAAAAAAAAAACCTAACCTAACCTAACCTAACCTAACCTAACCTAACCTAACCTAACCTAACCTAACCTAACCTAACCTAACCTAACCTAACCTAACCTAACCTAACCTAACCTAACTTAACCTAACCTAACCTAACCTAACCCTCCGGAGTCGCGACTCCGCCGCTAGCGTGAGTGCCAAGCTTTTGAAGCGCTCCGCGGGCGAAAAATCGTAAACACAGGATTTTTTCGCGTTAAGTGTACGTGTGAAGTGTCATCTGACTCGGCGAGTGACGGGCTACACAAGGGTGAAAAAATTTTCGAAATCGGTGCAGCGGAACCTGAAAAAACTGTGCAAAAACTGTGTTCCGGAAGTGTTTTTCGCTTACGGCGCTCGATTAGTCGCCTTGAGGTCACCTTTTGAAGGTACTACTCGGTGGCAGATCGGCCCGTTCAGGTGCCCTCCGAAAACCAGATTTTTCTGGCGTAAGGTTTGGGCGCTAGAAGCGGAAAACTAGAATCCTTTGTTCCCGGATCTCCGGAACCAGAAGACCCAGAACATCGCTCTGCACACCAAAGGAAGCGCAACATCAGCCCGACACAAGACCTGAATTTTTTTCGAAAATCGG
This sequence comes from Tortricodes alternella, assembly GCA_947859335.1. NCBI lineage: Eukaryota > Metazoa > Arthropoda > Insecta > Lepidoptera > Tortricidae > Tortricodes > Tortricodes alternella. The sequence goes on from OX401977.1 coordinate 27,168, forward strand.
AACATTTTTCGCCCAAGTGAAACGACAACAGTGTTTTTGACAGACTGCAAAAGTTCAAGTGATTGTGCTGGCGAAGATAGATCGATAACATATCGACTTCTTCGTCTCACCGGATAGCCCACTTCATAAGCAGTAAGTCAAAACCAAGCCCGTATTTTTACGAACGATACTCGCCGAGCCATCGCTATACTCCCGACACCCGGGAGAGCGACGCCGAAACTTACGAGAGTAAGTGACGCGTCACACGTACACTTTTCTTCCATCTCTTCACCGGCCCACTTCTAAACCCCTGTGGAGCATTGCTGCACTCCACCAAAGCCCCTGGGAAAGAATTCCAGCCTTCCAGGAGCAAGCGGAGCAACTCTACAGGAACTTCCCTTGTGTTTATTGTATCTAGGTCATAGCTTGTAGCGACTTAGTTCCAAAATAGTTCTTGAATAACCCCATTGAATATTAAAGCTCACTAAATTCCCCGTCTTTTGATACCCCCCTACCCTTCGTACGACCTCAACTCAAAAAGTTATGACAAGATGCATCTTTTGTAAATATTTTCCAGAACGCAGAAATCTATAATCGCGAAAGTCGCCATTTTATCGATCCGCGACCAACTAATAAGACCCCTAGAATAGAAAAGATAACAGCGCCGAGCATAGGTGGCAAGAGGTCTGTCGCGGATTTTTAAACTGGTCAACTTGACGCCTGACGCGGAAAGTCCTCCCCTCCCAACCCCCCCCCTCACACATTCCACAACCTATTCTAGCCATCAAACGGGGAAATAGTACTGAGTGACACAAGTCAGGAGCCGGATTCGTGTGACGTCTGTGGTAAAACTCGCCAACCAGACGGTCAAGTGCGAGTCGAACCGACTGTCAACACGACCAGTTAGCTTGGTGCCGGCCTGACCCCTCACTGCTTAGTCTGTACGGGCGGAGAGGGCTCTGGCGGGAACAGAGTAGACTGGTCCTGTCACTAGAAACCAGTCAGCCTGACCCCTCACTGCCCAGTCTACGAGGGCGGAGAGAGGTCAAGTGCTGACAAACTAAACTGGTTTGTCCCCGCTTCCTCAGCCTTTCCCTCTGGACCCCCCCTCCCCCCCACCCCTCAGAGACCACACGAGACCTCCCCCCCCCTCCCTCCCTCCCCCAACCCCTCGTTACATCTGCCTCACCCCCGCAGCCCATAACTCCTGAACGGAAAGGAGTAGGGCTTCGAGCTTGGGCTCAAAGTGATCAGCTCGTCAAGCCCTATCATTTGGCTCCGACAGATTTTCCAAATTTGGCCCCTGACAGTTGACGGACCAAAACCAGATTGCCTAGTACCGGCTTGACCCCTCGCTGCCCAGCGAATACAGGTGGAGAGAGGTCAAGCAGGAGCAAAGTAGACTGGTTCATTCCAAAAAACCAGCCAGCCTGACCCCTCACTGCCCAGTGCATGTGGGCGGAGAGAGGTCAAGCGGGAACAATCTAGACTGGTTTCCCCGCTTCCTCAGCCTTCACCTCTGCGTACCCCCCCCCCCCCCCCGCACCCCTCAGCACCACACGAGACCTCCCCCCCCTCCCCCCTCCCCCCAACCCCTCGTTACTTCTGCCTCACCCCCGCAGCCCATAACTCCTGAACGGAAAGGAGTAGGGCTTCGAGCTTGGGCTCAAAGTGATCAGCTCGTCAAGCCCTATCATTTGGCTCCGACAGATTTTCCGAATTTGGCCCCTGACAGTTGACGGACAAAACCAGATTGCCCAGTACCGGCTTGACCCCTCGCTGCCCAGCGAATACAGGTGGAGAGAGGTCAAGCAGGAGCAAAGTATACTGGTTCTGTCCAAGTAACCAGACAGCCTGACCCCTCACTGCCCAGTGCTTGTGGGCGGAGAGAGGTCAAGCGGGAACAATCTAGACTGGTTTACCCGCTTCCTCAGCCTTCACCTCTGCGTCCCCCCTCCCCCTCCCCCTCAGCCTCCCCGCGAAACCAACCCCCCCTCCCCCTCCCCCCCCCCTCGGATTCCACTACCTCGCCCCCGCAGCCCATAACTCCCATACGGAAGGGAGTAGGACCCCCCAGCTTGGGTTCAAAGTGATCAGCGACTCGGGCGCTATCACTTGGCCCCAACAGATTTCCCCTCCCCCTCCCCCCAACCACCGAATATCACTACCTCACCCCCGCAGCCCATAGCTCCCTAACGGCAGGGAGTAGGACCCCCAAGTTTGGGTTCAAAGTGATCAGCGCCTCAAGCTCTATCACTTGACCCCACCACTTTTCGTATAAAACCCCACCACCCCCCACTACACACCCCACTATACACAAAGCACACCCCACACCCACAACACACAAAATGCCCCCCAAGCCCAACCCACCGACAAATAAGGCAGCAAAGCCCGAAGCCACCTCGAGCAAGACTCGAACCGCTCCCGCAGTGAAAAAAACCGCATCGAGCAGGTCACTCAGGGAGAAAGTCCTGCAAAAGGAGACGGCTGCTGCAGTGGTGAAGGACGCGGCGCCAACCCTCCCCATTCAAGACCCCGACGACATCCCGGACATGGAAAGGTTAGAGTCCTTTGTCGAAGAACACAGCCCAACCGGGCGATACTCCGACGGAGAAAACTCCGACATATCCGACCTCTCCATGACATCGAGGTCGTCGACGGGGAGGGTCAGCATTCTCATGGCGCCGAGCAGAAGGGGCCCGGGAGTGGAAATGGACCTAGCGACGAAGCTGGCCAACAAAATGCTGCAGGATGGCAAAGACGCCCTGGAGTCTGCGGGCAACATGAAGCGGGAGTGTAAAATAACCGCCCTTGAATGCCTGCAGACCCTGTACGAAACAGCTCTGTCGCTATCCGACTCCCGGTCTAGACACAAATTCAACCTCGAGCGCGAAAGGTCCAGAAGCGCTCGGGAACTCGTCCGGACAGAGAGAGCGCACGCCAAGGAGATGACCACAGTCAGGGAGGAAGTGGTGGCGGAATTGGCGGCGCTGAAAGATGTAGCGATTAGGACCCTCCAACACACAGAGTGTGTAAGGGACTGGCTAGGCTACGAAACGGCCACTCCGTTCAGAGAAATCGGAGAAGTGAAAACCGCGGTGGAAGAGGTCAAGTCGGCAGTCGCCAAGTTGGGCACATCCAGCGACACTCAAATAGACCCAACAAAAGTCAGCAAGGTAGCTGAAGAGGTGTCCAGGCTATCGGTCCAAGTAAACAGGGTGTCGAATCAACTCGACCAAATGCGGAAGACCCTGGACGACCTAGCCAATGCCACGGCGATAATCCCCGAGACAATCGAGGGATTATTGCCTAAGGTGACGGACACGCAGAGTCAGCTACCAAAAGACTCAGAGCTGACAGAGGCCATCTGCAAACTTTCAAAACGAGTTGACCTCCTCACACATTCCACCGAGAAACTCAAGAGCCGGCGAGACCCCGAAGCGAAGCCACAACCATCAGAAGACCTAACTGAGTTCAGGGAACGGATGGAAGCAATGAGCTCGCACATAAAGACCCTAACGGCCGAACTGAGAACCGACAGGGAACGCGACTCAGCCCCCGCCTCGACTCTGAACACAGAGATGGCACTGGCCGAACTAAAACAGTCGGTCAGTGAAGTGAGCAAGGAGGTCTCGCAGCAGCGACAAACCGTAGCCTACGGCCCGAGCACCTACGCACAAAAAACAGCGCTGCCAAAACAAGCCCACACTCCTAATCACACAGCGATCGTGTCGTCCAAGGACCCGACGAAGACCAGCGATGGTGTCCTAAAGGAGATGACCAGAGTGTTCGATGTCCAACACACTGGAATTAGGATCGAGAGGGTACGTAAGGCCAAGAACCAAAAGGTGGTGGTAAACTGTGCCAGCGAGAGAGACCTCAAGCTGCTCAGGAAGGTTGCGGAAGGGAAACTCAACGCGGAATATCCGCAGATGAGGAACCCGTTAATCTGCGTAAGAGACGTCCTTAGCTATCATAAGGACGAAGACTTACCGCAGATGCTGCTAACCCAAAACCGTCACCTACTGGAAGGCCTAAACGTGGACCCCTCTCATCTAAAACTCCGCTACCGCAAGAAAGCCCGGAGCCCGCTCTGCTGTCACCTGGTGTTTGAGCTCCCACCCGTAGTCTGGAAGAGGTTTGTGGAGACCGAAAAGGTCTACATAGGCTTCCAAAGGCAAAAGGTGGAAGACCAATCGCCCCTTGTACAGTGCTCGAAGTGCCTAGCCTACGGCCACACGAAGGCACTGTGCAAGGAGGCGGACACCAGCTGTCGGTTCTGCTTGAACTGCCACAGACCCGGTAAATGTCCGGAAAGCCCAGAGACGCCAAAGTGCATCAACTGCACCAGGACAGGCAAGGGGCCGGCAGAAGTGCAGCACGACGCGTTCAGCCCCGAGTGCAACGAGCGGAAAAAATGGGACGCCATAGCGAGGTCAAGAGTAACATACTGTTGTTGACACGGTTGTACCGGCTCAAATAATGCAAACCTCCACCCTCACTGCCCCGCAACACAAGACACGGTTCTTGCAAGCCAATCTGCAAAGGTCAAAGCTGGTAACAGCTGAACTCCATCAGGCCATGCAGAACGGCAACTGCGAAGTAGCACTGCTACAGGAACCGTACGTGGGCGGAAAGGGAGAGGTCACGCCGCAACCAGGTTTCAAGGTGATTCAATGCACCCAAAATCGCACGAAACCTGTAAAGTCAGCGATAGTGGTGCTAGGAAGTCGGGTCCAAGTTCAATACGATCCACAGCTGGTTACGGAGAACATCACGGCGGCACTCCTGAAGTTTGGCAATGTATCAGTTGGAGTAATCTCGATTTATTTCGAGGGAGACCACGACATAGACGAATACATAGTCAAGACAAAGGAGATCATGCCTGCATTGGGTGCAGACAGCTACATCGTGGGAGGTGATGTAAATGCCTGGAGCTACTGGTGGGGAAGTAGATCGGAGAACCACAGAGGGGCAGCTTACCACAGCTTCCTCAATGAGGTAGATCTAAATGTCTTGAACGTCGGACACACTCCGACATTCGAGACATACCGGGGGGGCAAGCTGTACACGAGCATAGTTGATGTGACGGCGTGCAGCACAAACATTCTGTCCAGGATCCAAGACTGGGAAGTCGACAGAAACGTAATCACGTCCGATCACAACACCATAAAATTTGCAGTGTGCAGCGAAGCGGCCCCAAAGCCAGTACCGCGACAAACAACCAGGATTTACAACACAAAGAAAGCTGACTGGACCAAATTCAAGACAGCGTTGTCAAGGGAGCTTCAGGAACGGGATCTGACGATAAACTCAATCAGCAACGTTGGAGACACCGAGGAGCTGGAACAGGCGACCAACGCCTACATCAGCGCGGTGTCAAAAGCATGCGAAGAGAGTATCCCAAAGCCAGGAGTCCCCAAGACAAACGCCAAGCCGCCGTGGTGGTCCGAAGATCTGGACCGACTGAAAAAAGAGGTGTTAAGAAGGAAAAGGCGTATCAGAAACGCAGCCCCAATCAGAAGGCAGCACGTGCTCGACCAATACCTTCAGGTAAAGGAAGAGTACGCACAAAAAGCAACGGAGGCTCAGACGGCTAGTTGGAAAGAATTTTGTACCACGCAGGATAGGGAGTCAATGTGGGACAAAATCTACAGAGTCATCAGAAAAACAGCTAGACGTCAAGAGGAAACGTTGCTCAAAGACGAACAAGGGCTCACCTTAACACCAAAACAGTCGGCCCAGAGACTGGCTAAATGCTTTTATCCGGATGACCGCCAGGAAGGTGAGTCCGAACACCACAAGTGCGTCAGGGACGATACAGAGGGAGACACCCCAGCAGTGGAGTCACACCTCACAGGCGACGATCCACCTTTCACACGAGTGGAACTGGAAGTAGTCGCCAAAAGTATGAACCCGAAAAAGGCACCTGGGTCGGACGGACTCACTGCGGACATATGCGCAGCGGCTATTCAGTGCAATGAGGAAGTATTTTTGTGTCTAGCGAATTCCTGCCTTAGGCTAGCCTACTTCCCCAAAGCCTGGAAGTCAGCACATGTCTGCATCCTACGGAAACCCGGCAAGGAGGACTACACCCACCCCAAATCATACCGACCGATTGGTCTATTGTCGGTATTAGGGAAAATCCTGGAGAAGATGCTCGTAAACAGGATAAAGTGGCACATCCTCCCGACCCTGAACAAACGTCAGTATGGGTTCATGCCCCAGAAGTCGACGGAAGACGCCCTCTATGCCCTGATGAGACACATAAGAAAGGAAGTAGAAACAAAGAAAGGCATCGTTCTACTTGTCTCACTCGACATTGAGGGAGCTTTCGACAACGCCTGGTGGCCAAAGCTCAGAGCCCAACTGGCCAAGAAAGGTTGCCCGAGTAACCTCTACCATACGGTCCGCTCCTACCTGGAGGACCGTATGATAAGGGTTCACTACGCTGGCGAGACCAGCGAAAAGCCCACCACAAAGGGATGTGTTCAGGGCTCTATAGGAGGTCCAATCTTCTGGAATGTAATTCTAGACGACCTTCTACAGATGCTCAATGGCACGGAAGCCCATTGTCAGGCCTTCGCTGATGACGTCACCCTAGTGTTCTCTGGCAACGACTCAGGAGTCATAAAAGCACAAGCCGAACGGACTCTCCAAAAAGTGGTCGAATGGGGTGCCCAGAATAAGCTAAACTTCGCTGCTCACAAGACCGGAGCCATGGTCATAACGAGGAAGCTAAAATGGGACCCCATTCAAATCTCAATGGCGGGAACCGAAGTGGAGCTTGTCGAAGAAATCAAACTGTTGGGACTTACCATCGACAACAAACTGACCTTCAACACACATGTAGCAAAAACGTGCCGAAAGGTTACGGACATCTACAGACAACTGTCATGTGCGGCAAGGGTGTCATGGGGTCTCAACAGTGAGATTGTGAAAACCATCTATGTGGCGGTGATAGAGCCGATCGTCCTGTACGCAGCAAGTGCTTGGCACCAATCCGCCAACAAGTTGATGGTGCGAAACCAGCTCAACTCAATACAGCGTGGTTTCGCCCAGAAGATCTGCAAGGCGTACAGGACGGTCTCTCTAACATCGGCGCTGATCCTGTCGGGAACACTCCCACTGGATTTGCGCATTCACGAGGCGGCAAAGCTCTACGAGATCAAGAGGGGTTACAGTGAGGATCACATACCACCCGGAAGAGAACTCGAGGAGGAGACGGACGCCCTTGAGAGACCGCACCCGTCAATGGCCGTATCTGTCGAATATGTATGCCTGGAGGAATTCAACCAGGACATAGTCGACAGATACGACCTAAGAGGCCCACAGATTTACACCGACGGTAGTAAAATTGAGGGAAAGACGGGAGCGGCACTCTCATGGTGGGAAGGTGGGGTGGAAATCCGCCACTCAACCTTCAAGCTAGCGCCCTATAACACCGTGTTCCAAACCGAGATGTACGCGCTCCTCAGGGCAGTACAGATCGCAAGGAAACACAAGGCGCCAAACGTCAGCATCCTCAGTGACTCAAGATCTTCACTGGAACTGCTCAAATCACCGGACACGACACACCCTCTGGTCCAAGAGATCAAGGACAACATCACACTAACACAAGTAACAGGGACCGAGCTGAAATTCTATTGGCTGCGAGCCCACATCGGCACGCCAGGAAATGAGAGGGCAGATGAACTGGCAAAGCAAGCAGCCCTTAGAAAGAAGACGGCCCCCCAATACGACAAGGTGCCGTTATCTTTCGTCAAAAGGTCGATAAGGCAAAACACGGTCGACACGTGGCAGATTCGCTACGACGCCTCCGAGACCGGTGCGACAACCAAGAAGTTTTTCACAAGTGTGAGGGATGCGAACGGCATCATAAAGAAACTAAAACTCACAAACTTCTTGGTTCAAGCTTTTACTGGTCATGGAGGCTTCGCCGCCTATCTCCACCGCTTCAAAATCAAGGACACACCCTCGTGTGTCTGCGACCCGGCCCTTGACGAGGACATCTGGCACATTGTTTGCGACTGTCCCCGCTTTGGCGTGGAACGGCTCGAGCTCGAGCTAAAGACCGGAGTGAAAATCACTCCGGACAGCTCGAGCTGGAGCCTTCTGCTGGGCACAGGGGAAAACCGCGAAAGCACGAAGCGTTTTATAGAGAAGGTGGTTCGCGTAGCATGTCTAAGGAACAAGTAGTCCACCAGTTGGACTATCTTGAGGAACGCTACGCTGAAAAGTGACACCACGCAAACGCTCTCGGCACAGCGAAACCCGTGCGCCCGGCACGACTCCGCGTCAAACACCCCCCGCTCTACAAAACCCCTTCAAACCCACCAAACACCTCCAACTATTACCTGTCCCTCACCCAATACACTAACATCCACTTCCCCCCCCATCCCGTCTCATCCCAAACCAACCAACCCCCTCCACCGCCTTAAGCATTCCTCTTTACCCCCCTTCCAAAAGCAAAAAACCCAAAAGAAAACTAAGTCGCTTTAGTCAAAATTATATAAATTCACTTTATTCGTTTAAATCCTGTCATTATGTATTTCTGCATGTTATCTTATAAGCTCCCCAAACGTCCTGATGCTTGCACCTCCTCAACATCTTATTGGATGTGTGCCGGACGGGGGCCTGAAGACCCCGCGGACGCCAAAACGGGGGAATGAATTTCTCCTCCGGCCTTTCAGCATCGGCTGGGGTAAGGCTACGCGGGAGATTCACTAGGTCCCACCGTCCGGCAAACATCCAATCTCCCCCCCCTTTATTATTGTAGCTTAAACTAAACCAATGGAAGAGGCCACGAAAAGAGGGCAGCGCTAGGAGACAAGCGCAAAAGACTAGTCTCAAGGCAAAAGACATCGCCTCGAAAAAGGGAAGCCCCACCCAAAAGAGGGCACCCACAGCCACAACAACGGTCCAAAAAGATCTCCGACCAAACCTCTTCCATTGCCGGGCAAAAGATAGGAAGCCCGTAGTTTGTAAGCATGCAAGCACCAGGACGCCCCCCTTCGCGACTCATTAGTATTAAGTTTAGTGTAAGACCCCGCAGAAACCAAACGGGAGAATGCATGTTTTCTCTCCCGGCCTTCCAGCACTGGCTGAGGCAAGGATCTGCGGTCCGTAATGTAAATTCCCGTAATGCGCGTGGCGTTTTTAGTCGGTAAGAGTCCGGCACTACCTGGGCCCTCCATTCCCAGGTGTCCATGAGGATTTTCGCCGCGCGCCTCTTATTGTTTTGCAAATAAAGGCGCGGACCTATGTCCGCGGCCACCCTGTAAAACTGGGAAGTGCTGATGGTATGGATAAAAGGGTATCATGGCCCAACCAAACCAAATCACCACCTCCCAGTTCCCCCCCCAAAAAAAAAAAAAAAAAACCTAACCCTCCTTCCGCAGCAAACAAAGCCTCCCCTCCTTCCAGCATTTCGGAAACCGCCCCTCCCCAAGACAATCGTCAAAGAGATCCCTGAGGCGGTTTCCGAGATGCTTGAGCACCTTCGGGAGGATCCTCCCAGGCACGCCATCCGGTCCAGGGGCCTTCTTACCGGCCCTCAGCCGGCCCACCACGCCGACAATCTCGTCGTCCGTGACCGGGGGAGGGGCGGCGATAGGACCTTCCATTTCCTCCGAGGGGGCCCTCATCCTTGGAGGAGTAAAGGTCGGTGCTGGCGGGAATAGTCCCTCTACCACCCGTGAGAGGAGCTCCGGCTCCAGCGAGTCCATGGGGGGGGTGCGCTTCATCTTGTTGCGCACCACTTTATATGGCCTTCCCCATGGGTCCCTGTCCAGTGTGGCCAAGAACTCGGCGTGTGCTTCGTCCTTGGCCTTGGAAATTTCAATCTGGAGGGACTCTTTCGCTTCTTGGAGGGCCCTGTATAGGAGCTCCTCCTCATCCGCCGTGTGTGCTCTTCGTCGCCTACATCGCGTGTAGGCGCGGCGGGCGCGGTTGCTGGTGTCTCTGAGGGCCGCAATTCCCCTCGACCACCAGTAGATCTGCCTCTTGGCAGGCAGCTTCCTTGCCCGGGGCATGGCCGCGTCGCATACGGCTGTCAGCGAACTGCGGAACCGAGCCGCCCTCTCCTCGACCCCCAAGGTGATCGGTGGGGGCGCACACCACGCTTCGACCATTGCCGCCTCCTCCGCCATTTCCGGGTCGAGGCGGGAAACCGTCCACCTCGGAAATCGGTTCCCCCTAGCCCGCCCCCCTGAGCCAGGTGGTGGGGGCACCGGCGACGTGGAGACCCTCATCCGAATATACAAATGGTCGGAGAGGGTCTCCACACCGTCCAGGACGCGCCATCCCGTGACACGTGAGGCCATGGCCGGGGTTGCGAACGAGACGTCCACAACGGACCCCCCCAGCCGCCGCACACACGTAAAGGCGCTGCCCTGATTAAGGACCTCCAGCCCCATCACCACCGCCCAGTCTCTGAGGGCCGCCCCCTTAAGATCTGTAATGGGGGAGCCCCATGCCGCGCTTTTGGCATTGAAGTCCCCCATGATCATAATCTGAGCCGGGGCTGCCCTCCTCGCGACCCTTCCCAATCCCTCCAGAAATTGTTCGAAGGCGAACAGCGGCCGATTTGGGGAGAAGTAAACCCCCACTATCACTGTGTGTCCCCATTTGGCCGCCACATACCCCGGTCCGCCCTCGATCCTGGACAAGATTGGGAAGTCGCCTCCTGCCGGCACCACCATTGCCACCCCGCTGTCCGCAGCCCCGACCCAGTTGGGCTGCGGAGGCACAAAATATGGCTCAGCTACCACCGCTAAGCCTATCCCCCACTCCGCCATGGTCTGCATGAGCAGGTCCTGGGCGCGGGCGGAGTGGTTGAGGTTGCACTGCAGGATATCCAATTGCGGGCGTACTGGCATTTAGGTATCCATGCAGTGCTCCTCCGTGGCTGCCTGGTCGGCGCTCCCACCAGCGGTCTCCGGGGTCCGGGCCGGGGCCTCTCTTCCTCTGGAAGACGGGGGGGCACAAGATCGTCCCCCCATTATATGGCCGGCCGGGCGCTTGGCGTGGTGGCACACCGAGCAGAAGTATTGCGCCTCACAGTCTGCCCTCCGATGCCCCGGCTTACTGCATCGGAAGCACAGCTGGCCTCTGTCCACCGCTGAGGGGCACAATGCCCTGGTGTGCCCCACCCCCATGCACCGGTAACAGCGCATTGGTTCCGGCGCTAGCACCTCGATTCGGGCCGACGACCACCCGACAAGCAGCCTTCCGGCGGCGCTGAGCGCGTTGGCCACTGTTACCGGGCACTGCACCACGACCGCACCTGTCCCGCTGCGTAGCTCGTGGATTTTCCCGACTTTTATTTCTGCCGCCGAGCACCCCTCCACAGCCAGGATGGCCTCTGCAACGGCCTCCAGCGTGACCGATTCATCAAGGCCGGTGACACGGACTCCAGCCATCTTCACCGGCCTGTATACGGTGGCGACGTCTCCCACCAGATCACTCATTTTTCTGCAGAGGTCGTCAGCCGCCCTGCCGTTGTCCGCGCCCGGAACCTCGAAAATGCGGGCCCCCGTGGCGGTTTTCCGCACCCGCACGTGTTCCAACCCCACCTCGGCCAGTTTGAACGACCCGGTCATTTTCGCCATGACCGAGGCGTAGGTGGCCTCCGTGCCCGGCTTGAGGGCCACTACCACGGCGGCAGTTTTTAGGGTGGCCAACTTTTTGGGGCGCGACTTGGGCTTTGGTTTAGCGGCCCGGGGCGCCGACAGTGGGGCGGGCTTTTTCGCCTTCCTGGACTTTTTCCTGACCACCTCGGTCCAGGCCGTCGTTGCTGGTGGCGGCGCCGCCTCCCGGGCAGGAGTACTGGGGGCGGGGGCAGCGGAGGCCCTCTGTTTTCGCGGAGCCGGGATAGGCCCCGCAGGAGCTAAAGGGGCGGCCTTCTTAGCGGCCCGTGGTGTCGAGGCAGGGACGGGCTTGGGGGCGGCAGGTCTGGCGACATCGGGCCGGGCGGCAGGGGGGCCAGCAGCCTTCGCCCTCTTGGCGTCCGCCGCCAGCGGGGGGCGGAGGATAGGCTCAGGGGGGAGACGACTCTCGATCTCCCGCAGTCGGGCATTTATCATCCCACCCAGACTAACAAAGAGGTCCTTTTTTAGGTCCGCCAGGGCCTCGGCGATGCCTGTCGTCGGTGGGGGGGGCGCGGGAGCTCCCCTCTCGGAGAATGCGGTGCGAAGCGCCTTCGTTTCCGCTTGCAGAAGTGCCAGCTGCTCCCGCATTCTCTTATTATCCGCCTTTAAAACCCGAATTTCCTCAGCCTCCGGGACCTCCTGCAGGCAGTCAGCCGCCGCCAGGATGTCCCGGCAGGCCTGATTCATGCGGCCCCACACTTCCCCCTTGAGGTTCCCGGACCTCTTGGCCTCCCCCAGGATGATGTGGGCCGCATCGCGGACCGTATCGATGTAGCCGCCATCCTCACGTCGGCCGACTGGCTCCTCTTCCCTCACAGGGCTGCGCTCCCTCCGCTCCGGGGAAGTTTTCCCCAAGTCACCCCCCCGCCTACGGGAACGGAGTGCAGGGTAGTCTTTGCGGTAAGCCGACGCCGCATCTGACTCCGCCTCAAACTCTTCGATCTCAAAGTCCCGCAATTTGGCCTTTGCCGCGGAAATTCCCACATAGTGGCCCTTTGGGCCAATGGGCTTCCCGCGGCGCGCGGTGTTCACTTTGGGCCCGAACTTGGGCTTAGGGTCATCAAGGCCGTCGACGTGGGTCCGCTTGACCGGTTTTTCGGCCACCGAGTGGGCCGATCCCCCGTCAAACTCTGAGCCAGAGTCCGAACCGTTTCCCCCTCTTCCAGTCCATTCAGCTGGGCAGCTCGAGAAAGACTCGGCGCTGTGATCCCTCAAATCCTTAGCAGAGCTGTGGTCTTTGGTACGGGTGCGCGCCAACGGGGCGCCCACCTTTACCATCCGTTCAACAATATCCGAATCATGAGCCATATCAGTGTCCATTAGTCTATAGTTTACCTCCGGCTTAGCCGGGTCCGAGTTGTGTAACCTAACCTTTATTTTTGATACCCAGGGGAAATCCGTTATGGATGCCACCCGCCCGGGGGGGTCGGATGGTTATGTCGGACTCGCACCGACTAAAACCCCTGGGGTGTTCCTCTCGCCGCCTGTTGGTAGGGGTACGGGGACGCAAGAGCATTCTTCCGCGCCCCTACCAGCGGTTGCCCTTTAAGGCCCTCCTCCGCTAAAGGCACCCCGGAACACTTGGGGTGCCTTACAGCCCGGGACCTCTTAAGGCAGGCGACAGACCCCCCGATCCATCGCCCGCAGGTCCCTGATAAGTTGGCGCTCGGTCGGCTCGTGCCAACCGCCGCCTACTGTCTTTTGAAGCACCATAGGGGTGCCTGGCACACTGCCCCGATCCTTTGCCACCAAAGGGCGGGGAGTTAGCCATCCTCAATTTTAAATGGGCGTGCGGTTATGCCACGTCCATTATGCTCGCCGTGCTATTGGACGACACTGGAGCCTTTGACCCCTTCGAAGCCCTTTTGGCCTTCTTTTCCTTTGGCCCTTTTTTAGGGCACAACTTGCCTCCCAGTGGGTGCTCCGCTGGCCTGCCAGCCGCGGCGCATATTGGGCATCGCGGTGCGGCACTGCACTCCTGCGCCTTGTGGCCGGTCTCTCCGCAGCGGAAACAGAGTCCACTGCGGTCCACCTCGCTCGTGCAATTCACCCCTACGTGGCCGGTCTCAAAGCAGCGGAAACACCGCATCGGTCTGGGCTCGAGCACTGTAACCCGCGCCGAGACCCAACCCAGCTTGAGACGGCCGACTGCTCCCACCTTCTTTGCGACCGCGATAGGGCAACTGAGCCACAGCTTCCCGGATCCGACTGGTCCACGGGATATCACGCCGGGCTTTATTTCATCCACCACACAACCCCCCTCTTTGGCCACGACGGCCACCACTTCTTCCGTGGTCACAGAGTCGTCGAGCTCCGTGACGCGTATCTCGGCGCGCTTCGCCGGCCGCATGATACGCACCGCATCTTCGCTTAGAACCTCCCTGAGCTTGAGGGCCAGGGAGTCCGCTTTTCCTTCGGCGTCAGATCCGGGGATTTCCAGCATCCGGGCACCGGTAGCCGTCAGTCTGAAGCGCAACTCAGTGATCCCAAGTTGCGCCAAATCAATATTTTGCTTCGCTCTCAAAAGGAGCGAAGCGTATGTCACGCCCCTTTCCACCGCTTCCGGCTGCAAGGTGAGAGTCACCGCAGCAGAGCGAGAAGAGCGGAGTCTCACCTTGCGCGGCTTTGTAGGGGCACTTTTAGCCGCACTTTTAGGCGCACTTGCAGCCTTCCTCTTATTCGTACCCCGCCTCGCCACATTAGCCCACGTCTCGCCCTCGCCTTGGGGGGCAGAGAGGAGAGGGCTTGCTCCGCGTGTTGGCATTGGGGCTGACGCCTTAGTTGCCCGGCGTGGCTCCTTCGCCAGCGCCGCCTCTCTAGCCGCTAGGGCCTGTCTTTGCCTCGTCCTCTTTGCCCCTTTCGCCGAGAGTTCGGAGGCAGGGGTCACCGCAGTGGGATCCGTTCGTGGCCTCCGAGGCACAGTACCCATCACCGGCCCCAGCGGCGACACAGCCAGATCCTCCGCTGCCATCACCTGCTCCCCTCCTCTGTCCGCAGCCAATGGAGACCGCAGACGCGGCGCCGGCGGGAGGCGGCATTCAATGCCCTCCAGTCTCGCGTCCAACATCGTTCTGAATTGCTCGATATTGGACCGCGAGACTTCTTCCAGCAGCCGCCGGACGCTGGGCTCGGCCGCCGTCACGGGTCGCTCACGCAGCTGGGTAACCTCACGGCGTAGCTCCGCCAACTGGCTCAGGAGCTGTGCGTTTGCCGCCTCGAGGCGAGCGACCTCCTCTGTCATGGTGCGGGCTCTCAATTCCGCAACGGCCACTTTAATTGTACCCGCTGCATCTTTGAGGGAGCGCACGAAAGTCCCTTTAAGATTGCCGGACTTATTGGCCACCTTCGTGATGATGTCCAACGAATCCAGCACCATTTTGTTAAGCGCGGCGGATGTTCGCGCTTCGTCCTCGCCGGTATTACGCGGAACAGGGCTGGGGAGGTGAAGGGCGGTTGCCGCCTCCCTCACTGCTCTCGACATGCTGCTCACCTCCTCCTCCGCCTGCAGACGGAGTTCCTCGGCTTTTGCGGCATCGAGCTGAGTCTTGGCAGCGGCCAACCCCACATATTGCCCTGTGGTGGGCGGACGCCCTCTGCCCCTCTTCGCACTAGGTGTCGCCGGTCTCGCCTTTCCTTTCAACGACAGCGAATTATCTTCGCTGTCGGAACCGTCAGAGACTCTGTCTCGGGGCCTCTTGCCCAGGACGACCTCGGTGTCGGTAGACATTTGGGAGTCCTCAATCTCCCTTGTCCCTTCCGACAAGTCGTCAGAGTCCGACAGAAGGACCGTTTGAGTTTCAAGCCGGTCCAGCTTAACTCTCAACTCCTTAAAATCAGTTGCATCAGAATCCATTTTTACCAAGCCAAAGTCGTGTTCACGGAGGCCGGCACCCTGCCGGCCTACGAGGGTGTTGTTGCCCCCCCCAGAATACGTGGGGCTGCCATCCGCCAAAGCGGATGGGCGGGATTCTCCCTTTCGGGTACCCGCCTGGGGTAGTTTGTCTTTACAACCACCCATTCTCCTCTCACCGTGCAGCTTACACTCCCCACCGCCTTTCAGGGAGGACGCACTTTTAGGGGAGTATTTAGTTCCCCAAGGCTCGCGCTAGCCTTAGTGAGAGTGGATATACCGCCACTGGTTCGGTTGGAAAGGGATGGGAAGGTGGTTGGGGAAGGGAAAAGAAGGGAATTAAGGGATGGGAGAAGGAAGGTGGGGATTGGGAAGGGAATGTGCCGCTCTTAGTCTGGCCCCTCACCCCAAGCCTGTCCGGTATGGGAAGCCCTATCCGGCATAGCCTTGAGGATCACTGGGACACGCAAGCCCCCCCACCACGACAAGGTGGCAGCACCATTCCGGAGACTCTGTCTGATGATCCCGATGACCTCTTCTTTCAGGTTCCGCCACTGCATTGGAGCCAGGACAGCAGTGACAATGTTATCACCACCCCAACCACCAATATTACTCCCACCAGAACCCAGCATGCACCAGAAACCCTATCACAACAATCTGAGCCTTCCCAAACAATTCAAAAACCCCAAAAACAACAAAAACCCCAAAAACCCCCGAAGCAAAACGTTGTGAACAGAGTACTTCAGAGCAGCCAGACACGTGAACTTTACGAACTACCCACGGACACGAAAACTGCCGCTGCTGCTCTGAAGAAATTCGTTTACAAAAACGTGGAAGAAATTAACGATGCCATACGAAGACATAGGTCGGTCAAGAAGGAGGATAAGGAGGATGTAATGAAGCTGGCCGGCGAAATTATGATTGAGACAGGGAAGTTTTACCGGCTCCTTAATCTCGGCAAGTTTGCCCAGACCCGGACCATGCCCGCGCCCACTCCTACACATGCTTCCACACCCACTCCCACTCTTTCACCTGTGTTTATGCCCTCGCCCTCACCTAATAATAATGACCTCCCTCCGCCTCCCGCAAAACGCACTACTTCCACTCAGACGGAACCCTCCTCTCCCTATGGACTCCACCGACGCCGCTGTTGCTGTGATCAGGTCCACGATCAAAGAGGAATTCGCGAAGATCAGGTCCTCTAACAAATTTGACCTGAGCGCTGGAATAAGGTCTGGATCGGGACCAAAGTCATATGCCGCAGCGGCCCGTGCTACGACCGCTTCTCCACCTGCACCACCCAGCATTCCGAAAACAAGGCCATCTATCATAGTTACCTCCAAAACAGCTGTGAATAAGTCCGAAGAAACTCACTCGGCTTGGAAGAGATCCGTTTCGTTCAGGGACACAAACTTTGCCCCTGCTCCTACAAAGTATGTGTCAAACCAGAAAGTCAGGGTCGAATTTGACACACCTGAGGAGCGTGACCAAGCCGACTTTCCAAGATTAACGACACCAACTGCGAAGTCACCGCAGAGGCCTCCAAGTCCCTCCAACCAATGGTCGTCTTGAAGGGCATCTCCAATGACACGCCGGCTGAGCAGCTTGCCGAGATCGTGGCCGCACAGAATGAAAACATACAAGCAAGCATTAAAAAAGAAGGGGACATCAAATTACACTTTAAGCGAGGGAACAGAAACGCTCGCCTCTACAATGCGGTGCTACTTACCACCCCTGAGGTTTTCAGGGCGATGGTCTGCAGTGGCAGGGTGAACATCGACCACCAGAGGGTGCATGCGTGCGAGCACCTGCCCATACTGCAGTGCTATAAATGCTTGCAGTATGGCCACACAAGGAAGCGATGCACAGTCCAGGGAGTCATCTGCTCGCATTGCGCATCTACAAGCCACGAATTTCGAGAATGCCCCGATTACAATAACACTCATAAAATCAAATGCCACAATTGCACCACCCACCTTACCAAAAACAATATTAAAAATGGAAACACCAACCACAGCGCTACTTCAGCCAACTGCCCAAGAATGATCCACATGAAAACCCTCATCACCGCTCGTATCAATTACGGTTAATCCATCCTACCGTCGTACCTACTGCCTACTACCGTCCTTTACTCACTCACCCACTCACTCATACATTATTCTTTTTCACTTCTTAAAGCTTAAAGGTTCTCAGTTCTCAGTTCTCAGTCCTGAAATTTCCCAAACACTTTCACATCTCTACACACTACCTGGATTTCCGGGCGGAGGGGTGGCCGGGTGTCGGGAGCTCCTGCTCTCGTCACCTGGCTGCCCCTCCGAGCATTTCTACTCACCAAACACGACTCACCTCACACAAACACCTACACCAATTATTCAATCATTATTCACATTAACCCACGCCCATTCCCATTCCCATCACTCTTTATCCAACACTGCCACCACCATTCCACATATTCTAAAAATAATCGTCCCCTACTCACTTACTCATTTACCCCTTCCACTCATTCCGTCCCTTAATATTTCCTTCCCCCAATCACCCTGATTGGGGTTCGGAGGGACTCTCCCATCCCATCCATATGCCGGTCACAATGCGTAACCCGATAGCGCGGCGTGACCGGCGGATAATCCCATCCACCACAGGGGGAGGTTTTAGTCCGTAGGCCACTGGGCACCATTCCCAGTGGAGTCGGGCATGCAGTCAGGTCCGGCCTGGCTGTATCCATGAGGATTTCCTCCTCCTACGCAAAAAAAAAAAAAAAACCTAACCTAACCTAACCTAACCTAACCTTTTTTTTTTTTTTTAACGGAGTGGAAATGCATTACGCATACCCCCGCGCCTGGGTAAGCGCAGGGGTTATGTGGGACTCTCGCCCAAGGGGGAGCATACCCACTAAATCCACTCCGGCGTTACCCTCTCTGCCGTTTTCGGGGGCGCCGTGGGATCAACTTTTTTTTTTTTTTTTTTTAACGCTGGGAAAATGCATTTAAGCATCCCGCCCGGTTGGGGGACCGGGACGGGTATGAGGGGCTCTCAGTCGGACCGAACTACCCTCTAAAAACCCAGCGTTCTCCCTCCAGGCCGAATTTTGTGAGGGTCGCGGGTTCGCTTGCGCATTCTACCGCGGCCCTCTCGGCAGCTCCGCTTAGTGCGGGCCATTAAACAGGAGGAGCGCCCCGGGAGAATTCAGGGCGCTCTCACTCCAGTGAACCACTATGGGGGCTGGGGTCCCCCGACCCCGCCGCCCGGTCCACTACGGCGGGGCGAGCCAATGCGCGTAGCGCCGTCTTGCTCGCCCCACCCTTCGTCTGCGGTTTGGCGGCGCGAAGGGGTCGTCCTCACGCTCGCGCTCCGCGGCCTCCTTCTGCGTCATAACCGACTTACAGAAGGAGACCATTGCGTCCCAGCACCTCTCGCTGTCGAGCATCTTCGAGACAATGGTCGGCAGCGAGAGGTCTCCACCCACGATGGCGGCCAGAGCGTGCCTCTGTGGCCCCCATGCAACACATTCTTCAACCGTGTGGCGCACTGTGTCGACCGGCGCGCCACACTCATGGCATCCGGGATTGGCCTCTCGACCCGCCACTCGGTGCAGGTACTCCCCGAAGCACCCGTGTCCAGACAGTATCTGCACCAGGTGGAAGTCCAAACGTCCCCACTTACGAGAGACCCACCGCTCAAATTGTGGCAAGATTGGCCCCAACGTGTTCTGGCCGACAGTGGCCGCTGCGAGGTCTTCCCTCCACCGGGGAAGCAGGGCAGCCTGGCCAGCCTCCCTCAGTGCCTCCACCTCCCTAAAGTCGGGGAACTCTCCCCGGGCCCTCAATTCCGCGCGGTAAAAGTAAACTTCCGCGAGGACTTCCGCCTGGAGTTCCCAAGGAGGGTCACCCGCCAGCAGGGTAGCTGCCGCCCAGGAGACCGTGCGGTAAGCCCGGCATGCTCTTGTGGCAATGACCCTCTGCGGCCTGCGTAGGAGGGTCTTGTTGTTCGCCGTGAGGGCGTCCACCCAAATGGGTGCCCCGTACAGAGCCATACTCCGGACAATTCCAGAGTATAGGCGTCTGCACGGTGACTGCGGCCCCCCAACATTTGGCAGCAGTCTGCCCAGGGCCGCTGCAGCGCCCACCAATTTCGGGGCGAGTTTTGCGAAATGCGCCCCGAATTTCCATCTTCCATCGAGGATGAGACCGAGATATTTCATCTCGGTCCCCACCTCTACTGTTTCCCCCAAGAGGGTGATCCATGCTCCTCGTGGGGGCCCTCTGCGCGGGCCGTGAAAAAGGAGAGCCTCCGTCTTGTTGACTCATAAGTCCTGCCCCTGGCCGTGACGAGCGTGTCATCTGCGTAACAGATCACGCCCGTCTTGGGGAGGAGTGGACCACGCAGCAGCCAATCGAACCCAACATTCCACAGGACGGGCCCCAGCACGGAGCCCTGTGGAACGCCGCACCCGACACGACGCCGGTGGAGTCCTCCATCCGAACCCTCCCAACAGATTACCCTATCATGCAGGTAATCCTTCAACAGCCGCCGGAGATAGGTCGGCACTCCATGGAATCGGAGTGCCTCCAATATCGTCTCGAACGGCAAGCTGTTGAATGCATTCCTAACGTCCAGGGAGATCGCCAGGACCACATCTCCCTCCCCTACTGCATCCGTAGACTGGACCTTCAGGGCGGTTAGGGCGTCAACCGTAGATCGTCCCGCCCTGAAACCGAACTGAGCCTCTGACAGGTTCGGCCCGACTTCCTCCAGATGCCGGACGAGGCGGTTTGCAAGTATTTTCTCAAAAACCTTCCCGACCTCATCCAGCAAAATAATGGGCCTGAAGGCCCCAGAGGACCCCTTCGGGATGAGGGCGAGACGACCCTCCTTCCAAAGCTTCGGGAACCGTCCGACGCGGAGACACGCGTCGAATGTCTCCCGAAGCCAATCCTCCAGCTCGCCCGCCGCGATATAGAGCACCTTCCCGGGGACTCCGTCCGGCCCCGGCGCGGTTTTCCGGCCCCTAAGCCTGTCGAGCGCTACCCCCAATTCTCCGCCTCTGATTGGGGGGATATCCCGTGGGATCAACCTAACCTAACCTAACCTAACCCCCCCCCTGGGTGCCGCCACCTTGTCGTGGTGGGGGGGCTTGTGTGCTCCAATCAATCAATCAATCAATCAATCAATCAATCAATCAATCAATCAATCAATCAATCAATCAATCAATCAATCAATCAATCAATCAATCAATCAATCAATCAATCAATCAATCAATCAATCAATCAATCAATCAATCAATCAATCAATCAATCAATCAATCAATCAATCAATCAATCAATCAATCAATCAATCAATCAATCAATCAATCAATCAATCAATCAATCAATCAATCAATCAATCAATCAATCAATCAATCAATCAATCAATCAATCAATCAATCAATCAATCAATCAATCAATCAATCAATCAATCAAAATTTTATTTGCATAAACAAGAGTATAAAATTGTGTTAAAAATAAATGTCAAAAAGCACATTTCTTGTTTTACCATAATATGGTGTGCAAAAGTTACATTAGAATTATATAAGGTACATTAAATTAGTGTGAAATTGAATTATAAATTAAACAAAACAAGACAAATTAATAAAAGTAAAATAAATATAGTTATCATAATAAACAAAACAGTGGTAAAATAATTAAAAATCACATTATAAATTAAAATTGTCAATAAATTCATTAATAGAATAATAACTATGCTGTATAAGATGGTCAAATAATGTTTTCTTAAATAAATTTAATGGCAATTCCTTAAAATGGTCTGATAAGCAATTAAATATTCTTATTGCCATGCAGTACACATTTTTTTGAAGAAGTGCTAACCTTGTCTTGGGCATATATAGCTTGTTTCTATAGGCACCCCTATTTGATTTTGTGGTAAATGACTGGAAAAATATTGGATTTTTTTTAACAAATACACAGATTTCATAAATATACATGGCTGGTAATGTTAAAATCTTATTGCATTGAAATAGAAGTTTACAATGCTCCAAAAAATCTGTTCTAGAAATAGCCCTAATACATTTCTTTTGTGTTTTAAAAATTATATCCGCATCTGTTGAATTTCCCCACATAATCAGACCATATCTTAGAAGAGATCTTAGAAGAGAAGAGATCTAGATAGAGATATCCAGTGATCCCTGAGGCTATGCCGGACAGGGTTTCCCATACCGGACAGGCTTGGGGTGAGGGGCCAGACCAACAGCGGCACACACACCCATCCACTCCTCCTTGGAGGTCTAACCATCCACTCACTCCTCTCCATCGTCATCATTCACTCCCATAATCGTCCCCCAATCACGAATCATTCATACCCCAAACCCTATACCGAACATGTGGCGGTATAACCACATCTACTAGGGTCTAGCGCGGGCCCGGGGGAGCCAAATACTCCCCCAAAAGTACGTCCTCCTTTTTGGAGGTACCCCAACTACTATACCGAATATGTGGCGGTATAACTACATCTATTCGGGTCTAGCGCGGGCCTGGTGGAGCCAAATACTCCCCCAAAAGTGCGCCCTCCTGCTTGGAGGTTCACCCCCAAACCCTATACCGAACATGTGGCGGTATAACCACTTTCACTCGGGTCTAGCGCGGGCCTGGGGGAACCAAATACTCCCCCAAAAGTGCGTCCTCCTACTTGGAGGTTCCCCCCCCCCCCCCAAACCCTATACCGAACATGTGGCGGTATAACCACTTTTGCTCGGGTCTAGCGCGGGCCTGGGGGAGCCAAATACTCCCCCAAAAGTGCGTCCTCCTTGGAGGTCCCCCACCCACTCTCCCAACCACTTATACCGAACACTCGTCCACTCACTCCATTTACTCACTCCATCCACTCACTCACTCATATCCCAACTTACTCCCATTACACCACCAAACACGATTCAATCCACACACCAAACACTCATCCACTCACTCACTCATATCCCAACTTACTCCATTCTAAATCCACCAAACACGTTTCAATCCACACACCAAACACTCATCCACTCACTTTATCCACTCACTCATACCCCCCAACTTACTCCATTCCCTTAATCGTCCCCCACTCACTCACATCCTCAAACCACTTTCTCCAATCACTCACTCCACTCCATTCACTTAATCGTCCCCCAACCACTCCGTCCCTTAAAATTCTCCTCTCTCCAATCTGATTGGGGTTTGGAAGGACTCTCCCATTCCCACTCATTAGCCGGTCACAAGGCGTAACCCGATAGCGCCGCGTGGCCGGTGAATTACCCCATCCACCACAGGGGGAGGTTTTAGTCCGTAGGTCACTGGGCACCATTCCCAGTGAAGTCGGGCATGCAGTCAGGTCCGGCCTGGCTGTATCCATGAGGATTTCCTCCCCCAACGCAAAAAAAAAAAAAACCTAACCTAACCTAACCAGCATTTCTACTCACCAAACACGACTCACCTCACACAAACACCTACACCACTTACTCAATCATTATTCACATTAACCCACGCCCATTCCCATTCCCGTATCTCTCACTCTTTATCCCACACTGCCACCACCATTCCACATATTCTAAAAATAATCGTCCCCTACTCACTTACTCATTTACCCCTTCCACTCATTCCGTCCCTTAATATTTCCTTCCCCCAATCACCCTGATTGGGGTTCGGAGGGACTCTCCCATCCCATCCATATGCCGGTCACAATGCGTAACCCGATAGCGCGGCGTGACCGGCGGATAATCCCATCCACCACAGGGGGAGGTTTTAGTCCGTAGGCCACTGGGCACCATTCCCAGTGGATTCGGGCATGCAGTCAGGTCCGGCCTGGCTGTATCCATGAGGATTTCCTCCTCCTACGCAAAAAAAAAAAAAAACCTAACCTAACCTAACCTAACCCTGCGCTTGTAGATCTGGTGTAACACCCTACTCTTAACTATTATCGCAGACCCCGTCGCTTTTATGGAGAAGCCGCGAAAAATTTTCGCTCTTCTCCCTCCACTCTATCCCATTATCACCACAGTGGCGTCTCTGGCGCTCCCCGCTCATCACACCTTCATATGCTAGTAATCACTTCGCTACGTTCCCTTTGAGGTTCACGGCTACCCTGCGCTTGTAGATCTGGTGTAACACCCTACTCTTAACTATTATCGCAGACCCCGTCGCTTTTATGGAGACGCTGCGAAAAATTTTCGCTCTTCTCCCCCCACTTTATCCCGTTATCACCACAGTGGCGTCTCTGGCGCTCCCCGCTCATCACACCTTCACATGCTAGTAATCACTTCGCTACGTTCCCTTTGAGGTTCACGGCTACCCTGCGCTTGTAGATCTGGTGTAACACCCTACTCTTAACTATTATCGCAGACCCCGTCGCTTTTATGGAGAAGCTGCGAAAAATTTTCGCTCTTCTCCCCCACTTTATTCCGTTATCACCACAGTGGCGTCTCTGGCGCTCCCCGCTCGTCACACCTTCACATACTAGTAATCACTTCGCTACGTTCCCTTTGAGGTTCACGGCTACCCCGCGCTTGTAGATCTGGTGTAACACCCTACTCTTAACTATCATCGCAGACCCCGTCACTTTTATGGAGAAGCTGCGATAAAATTTTCGCTCTTCTCCCCCCACTTTATCCCGTTATCACCGCACTTGACACAGATCAAACCCCCCTCTTCTGTTCAACACCCTCACCCCATGCTTTGATGATCTAGACAGTTACTGGGTCCGACTCTTAGTTATCCGCTCGTACCTCCCAGAACGTCAATCTAACCCCCTCTACACTGTTTCTACATGTTCGCCGGAACACTCCCCCTCCTATCGTCCCTACTTGAAACCACCAGCTGGGCATGATGGCATATCCCAATAGTGCCGATTGCATGGTGTAAGTCCGTAACTAGCGCGTGGGAGGAGTTTTTAGTCCGTAGGCGTCTGGGTCACCTTCCCAGATGAGTCGGGCATACAACCAGGAACGGCCTGGATGTATACATGAGTATTTTCTCCTCCCTTATAAAAAAAAAAAAAAACACACTTACTTGGGTCTAGCGCGGGCCTGGGGGAGCCAAATAAAAGTGCGTCCTCGTCGGAGGTCCCCCACCCACTCTCCCATTCACTTATCTTTCATCCATCCACTCACTCACATCCCCAAACCACTCATCCCAACCACACATACCACCAATGTACACAACCCCATTCACTTTATCGTCCCCCACTCACTCATTCCCCAACCCACTCACTCACTCATACATCCAAATCACTTTATTGTCCCCCACTCACTCATTCCCATCCCACTCACTCATACATCCAAATTACTCCATCCTCTTTATCGTCCCCCACTCACTCTTTCCCCCAACCACTCCGTCCCTTAAAATTCTCCTCTCCCCAATCTGATTGGGGTTTGGAGGGAGTCTCCCATCCCCACCCATCAGCCAGTCACAAAGCGTAAACCAGTAGCGCGGCGTGACCGGCGGATCATTCCCCATCCACCACCGGGAGGAGGTTTTTAGTCCGTAGGCGTCTGGGTCACCTTCCCAGATGAGTCGGGCATACAGCCAGGAAAATCCTGGTTGTATACATGAGTATTTTCCTGCTCCCGTATTAAAAAAAAAAAAACGCCTGGGTGCCGCCACCTTGTCGTGGTGGGGGGGCTTGTGTGCCTCAGTGATCCCCAAGGCTATGCCGGATAGGGTTTCCCACACCGGACAGGCTTGGGGTGAGGGGCCAGACCAAAAGCGGCATACACACCCATCCACTCCTCCTTGGAGGTCTAACCATCCACTCACTCCTCTCCATCCTCATCATTCACTCCCATAATCGTCCCCCAAACACGAATCATTCTAGTGATGTGCCGCCGAGAAATTACGGAGTTACCGTAATTCTCATCGTGAGAAATTACCGTAAATTACCGAGAATTCTCAGTAAAGTTCTCCGCAAGTACATTTAGTTGGGTTAAAGTTAGAATGATGCAGGCTTACATCTTACGTACAATACATAACAATGTGTATGTTTTTAAGATATTTTATTACATTTCGTGTTAATTTTAATTTAGGACGTTATTTTGCAAGCAGCTAAACGCTAATCACATAGGGTCGTATTGTATTCTAACAGGTAGAAAAACCCATTAGGGATAAACGGCATTTCCAAGTACATACAATATTTCAAATAATTTTAATGGTTCCTGATTGGTCCTCTCCTTATCCTTTATCAGTTGGTCGAGGTGGGGAAAGTATGCCCACGGCACAGGTCATATGATACAGTTTAGTTCACCTGGAAGTGATCTATTGTGAATACAAACGTTTTGTTGAGAGTAGAACAATGAGGTCCAAAGGCAAAGTTTTAGAATATTTTGGACAATCTAATGAAAATGAACGGACAAAATAGTTGTTTGTTTTGTGACCAAATAGGTATATACTGCCAAAAATGTTACTCGTTTCGTTCAGCATTTAGTTAAAAATTGCCAAAACTGTCCTATAGACATTAAATCGGGACTCAAAAAAGGTGGATCACAAAACCACAATCCAGCAGCAGCAGCTGCAGTCAAAGGTTATGAAACCGCTGGAACGGACAGCTCACTGATTCTACTGTTGACGAGGTAGGTAATAAGTTATTTCATATCAGTCATTTATAATAACTTTTTACATGATTTTTCTTATTTTTTCTTACAAGTTATATTAAAAAAAAGAATATTTGTAAACGCAATGTACATTTATTTTGTTTCAGAATACAATCCATAAATCATTGGCTAGAGCTGTTTATGTAACCGGCATGCCATTGTCCATATTTGAGCATCCTTTATGGATTCAAGCTTTCCAACTCCTTAAACCAGAATATAAGCCACCATCATGTAAAGCCCTGTCAACGACACTTCTAGAAGATGACTACAATGATCAGACTACAGATGAATACCGTAATCACAAAGAAAATCAAAGTAAGTATCCAATGTTTTGCACTTAGCGGTTGACGGATGGACAAATGTCAGAAAAGACATTAAGACAGGCTTATGTTATTTAAACGTAGTTGATTATTTACAAGTGTTTTTTATAATTATTGTAGTGTAGTGTTGATCATTAGATTAGATTACGTTATTTTCCATTTTAATTTAGGTCTCTTCTAACATTTTTGTATAAAAGATGATTATTTTAATGTTAACGGGTGATTATTCAATGTTTTTTGTATATTATATTAAACATTTAACAAAACAAAACAATTTTAATTGATTTATCCCATTAGATTCCAAATATTTCACCGAATGAAGTTAAAAAAATTCGTACGAAATATTACCTGAGAACGTTTCCGGAGAACATGCTCGGTAATTTACGCCGGTAATTTACGGTAATTTTGGTAATATACGAGTTCCTTTAGGCTGATTATTGTGATTTTTTTAGGGAGATTATAACTACTAATTGAAATAGAATCACGCCACAAAAAAGTTGGAAAAATTGAAAACTTAAACTACTTTCTCGATAATTACCGTTACGGAGAACATTACCGAGAACGTTACCGCAAAATTCTCTTTGTTCTCGTAATTTACGGTAACGGCACATCACTTGTTTGGGGTATGAATCATACCCCAAAGCCTATACCGAACACGTGGCGGTTTATCCACCTTTACTCGGGTCTAGCGCGGGCCTGGGGGAGCCAATTACTCCCCCAAAAGTGCGCCCTCCTGCTTGGAGGTTCTCACCAAACTCTATACCGAACTCGTGGCGGTTTATCCACCTTTACTTGGGTCTAGCGCGGGCCTGGGGGAGCCAAATACTCCCCCAAAAGTGCGTCCTCCTTGGAGGTCTACCCTTCCATCCACTCACTCTCTCATACCATCTACTTACTCCATTCAACTCACTCCATCCACTCACTCTATCCAAACACTTCATTCACTCACTCACTCATATTCCCAAATTACTCCATTCCACTCACTCCATCCATTCACTCTATCCAAAAACTCCATCCACTCACTCACTCATATTCCCAAACCACTTTCCCCAATCACTCATACTTAATCGTAATAAAACTTAATCGTCCCCCAACCACTCCGTCTCTTAAAATTCACCTCCCCCAATCTGATTGGGGTTTGGAGGGACTCTCCCATCCCCACCCATTAGCCGGTCACAAGGCGTAACCCAATAGCGCCGCGTGGCCGGTGAATTACCCCATCCACCACAGGGGGAGGTTTTAGTCCGTAGGTCACTGGGCACCATTCCCAGTGAAGTCGGGCATGCAGTCAGGTCCGGCCTGGATGTATCCATGAGGATTTCCACCTCCTACGCAAAAAAAAAAAAACCTAACCTAACCTAACCAATTTCGAAATTTGAGACTTTCCAATTACGCTAACTCTCCAACCACTTAGTCCAAAATTTTCAAATAATTCTCATCTTTAGCACTTGAGCCATAGAAAATTATCACGTTTTTAGTTTTTCCCTCCCGTCCATACACAACTTTTCCCCCCGGTTTTTCTCTTTTTCAATAAACACACGCAGATCTGCGTCTTTCTTCGGGCTTTTTCAAATTTCAAAAAATTATAATTTTGTCCCCGTTTAGTAAAATCGTTTTCATTCTTTTGCAGTTAAATTGTACCGCTTATACCTTAATTCCTAGAAAATTTCATTTAGTTTCAAAATATTTTTTCATACTTCAGTGTAATATTTAACTTTGCTAAGAAACCTAACTAAGGCGCTACTAAATACCACTTTTTATTTTTTATCTCTTGTTTGTTTAAATTTTTAAATATTTTGTTTTCGCTGTCTAATAATACTTATAATTCTGCGTCGTTTGACGGTACCCACGCCTTAGTACCACTTCCAGAATTTGCTGAAAAATTAATTCAAATTGCTAAAAATCGTCACTTTTTCGTTGCTGCGACTTTTTACAAGGCGCTATTTTAATTTTTTGAGCAAAAAAGTCGGGACAATTGTCTTTTAATAGCTCTAATATCATGGTACTACACCATTCGCCCCCCCGCACACGGAAGAAACCGCCTGACAATACTCCCGATACGGCCTCCGCGCCCGCCAGGCCCGCCACAAGCACCACACGAGAATCTCAATCAGAGGATCACGATGACCTCTTCTATCAGATCCCGCCGCTGCACTGGTCCCAGGAAAACTGCAGCGAAGACTGGATTACAATCCCAACCACGACCATAACCCCTCAAGCACCACAAACATCTCCACAGCGGTCAGAGGCCCAGATCCCGCAAACACCCCATTACAGCCAGGGTAGCGACGTGCGCGTGGAAGTCGCTCCCGCTCAGCTTAAGAGCGCCAGACATGATGCTGGTTATCTTAAAGCAACGACCATCAGCCGGGTTCAGGGGATTTTTGAGGCGATCGGCAGGCATAAATCCGTGACAAAGGACGATAAGGCGGAGGTGAGGCGGCTGGCCGCGGAAATTATGAAGGAGACGGGTAAATTCGTCGTGGCCATTAAGAACAGCCAGTACGCGGAGTTTTCGCCCACTCCCTCACCCTTGCGCGCGCCTGCGCCTGCGGCTTCGTCGGGAATACTCCCAGAACGCTACCAAAATCTGCCACCACAAAATGCTGCGCTCAGGTCGGTCATTGCTATACTACTACTGTTCTATTTATTTATATATTTGCTATTATGATACCTAAGTATGATGTTTGAAAATTGGATTAGGTACCTATAGTCACTATAGGCATAATAATGATCACATACGCGATTTAGGTGTCATTATGGATACCAAATTCACTTTTAACCCTCACATGGACCACATTGTAAAAAGAGCATTTAAGCAGCTTGGCTTTATTCTTCGGGTAGGGAAGCCGTTTAAGAAGCCTGCAACCTATACGTTGCTTTTTAACAGTTACGTCCGGAGCCGCTTAGAATTTGCTTCAGTCGTTTGGAACCCTTATTACCAGAAGCATAAGAACAGAATAGAAAACGTGCAAAAGAAGTTCGTTAAAGCTCTTGAGTTAAGAACTGGTCGACACTGTGTCGATTACATATCGTCAGCTAAAAAGCAACACATCCAGCTTCTCACTATGCGACGCTCATGTATCGATTTGTTCACGTTGTTTAAAATCTTTAATAATTTAATGGATGCCCCTGGACTTCTACAAAATATATATATTCGAGTGCCTCGTAGAACTGAACGTACTTGCCGCGCCAAATCGCTATTCAGCATCAACAAATATAAGACCAGACATGCGCAGCATTCATATCTTAGGCGTGTGTGCAAACTGTACAACGATAGTTGCATGGACGCAGATTTGTTTGGCAGCTCGTTTGCAGTATTTAAGAAAAATATTATTAGGCTTTTATTGAAGCAAGATTTGTATTAAGAAGGAAGAGTACCTAATAATATGTAATTGTTTGTCACAAACACCTTTTTTGTAACTGTACCTTTTTCATAATATGTTTTACAGGAAACTATAAGTCTATATTTTGTGTAAATTCCTAGCTTTAGCTTAAATTTCATATAATTTTGTATGACTGTTTGTTTCTAAATAAAAAAAAAAAACATACAATATAAAATAATTACAACAGTTTTTAATTATCAAATAAATGAAGTAATTGTTTATGGTTTTTCTATCTAACTATTATCCTCCGGTTTCCTCTTGCTATTCTTACAATTATGTTCGGTAATATGCCAATATAGATAGTAAATGAATTAGTTGGGTGAAATACCTGTGATAGTAGGAGACTTGTTAGTATTCTTACTTTTTAAATACATTAACTATATAAAATAATCTAACATAGGCGATCGAGAAAAAATCGAAACTACTCCTAAAATGTAACCTGCCCCTAAAATAAGTTGCTTTGATGTATTGAAAGTTTGAATGGGAAGAACTGATTCCATGTTGATATCTACTTAAAATATGATATCTATCTTAAGATATCTGCATAAACGACAATGCGCCTATCAACCGGGGAAGTCTACTGACACGGCTTTACACCTGGTGGTATGTAAAGCAGAAAAGGCCCTTGAGAGCAAGGAACTATGTCTGGCCGCATTTCTGGATGTAGAAGGGGCGTTTGACAGAACAACGTTCTGTGCCATCAATGTAGCTGCTGCGAAACATGGCATCGAGCCTACCATCTGCAAATGGATAGATAGCATGCTAAGCAGCAGGCTAATAAAGTCAACCCTACTGGGCGATGAATTAATGGCCACAGCAACCAAAGGATGCCCACAGGGAGGGGTCTTGTCACCAATTCTATGGAGTCTGGTGATAGACTCCCTCCTGGAGGAACTCAACACTGGCCCCATGTACACAGTAGGGTACGCAGATGACCTAGTGATACTTGTCAACGGTAAGTTCCCGTACACAGTATCAGAGATCATGAATGGGGCCTTCATAAAGGTGGAAAACTGGTGCAGTAAACACCAGCTATCTATTAATCCAAACAAAACAGTGGTAATACCGTTTACCAGAAAAAGAGACCTTCGAAACATACAGCAACTCAAACTGTATGGTAAGGTTATAGCACTGTCCAGTGATGTGAAATACTTAGGAGTCACACGAGATAAAGAACTGACCTGGAAGAAACACGTAAACAGTGTCACAACCAAAGCTCTCAGAGTATTTGGCATGTGTAGATCTGCCTACGGAAAAACATGGGGCTTAAACCCTAAGGTACTAAAATGGATCTACATTATGATAGTAAGGCCCATAATCTTGTACGGCTGCTTGGCCTGGTGGCCAAGAACAATATTGAGCACATGCAAGGACTCTCTATCGAAAGTACAGAAGACGGCATGCATGGCCATAACTGGGGCGTTCAGGACAACGCCGACGGCAGCGTTGGAAGTTCTCCTAGACCTACAACCACCGCATATTGTCATACAGACTGAGGCGTGCAAGTCGCTACATAGGATGAAGGTAATAGGTATATGGAGCGACTTGACGCCGAGGAGTAGGCACACCAACATGGAACCAAACAGAGTTCTGGAGGGACTACTTACTATGGGCTGCGATAAAATGTAGTCCAGGTTTGTTTTCCGCAAAAAATGTAATGTTCACATCCCAACTAGGGTCAAATGGAATGAAGGGCTGAAACCACCAAATGGGGACGGCATCACATGGTACACGGATGGATCAAAAATGAACTCCGGTACTGGAGCAGGCAACCATGCCCAAAACTACAACAGTAGCGTAAGCATTGGCAACTATGCCACCGTCTTTCAAACAGAGATGTATGCAATAATTGCCTGTGCACAGGAGAATGTAAACAGGAGAATACGAGAGGAAAGTCTCTATATACTCAATGACAGCCAAGCAGCACTCAAAGCGCTCAAGTCACCGAGAGTGGACTCAAGACTGGTCTATAATGGTGTCCAAGCATTAAATGAACTTGGTAGACAGAACAAGGTGACACTGGTATGGATCCCAGGACACGAAGGCTTCACCGGTAATGAGATAGCGGACGAGCTTGCAAGGGAAGGGTCAATGAATGAACACATTGTGCAACGAACATCCTACTATCTTTAAATATCCTGGGTACGGCTACAAAATGCAACCATACCCCCTACTATATTGGAAATATCCGGGTCTGAAGCTCTAAAAGCAACAAACCACCTAATATTCTATATGTAATTACTGAACCTAGCCTAATCCGATTGAATACTAGCCGGAGAACCTAACTCTAAGCCTAAGTAAACTAGCTACTGAACCTGACTAAATTATTTGGATATATTTACTATAATGCCTTATCTACAGTTTATTTAACTAAATTAAACTACTGAAGTTTGGCTGAGTTTTGATTGAAAGGTTCTAGTGTGTATAAAGTAGGACCCCAAGTTATGAACCGTGGACAGTATCCCAAATTCTTTTTATGGAGAATATTATGGCTTCTAATTACTAACAATTTTCCTACCTGTTATCTACCTATCAATAGTTACAATAATAGACTATAATATTATGAGAATTCAATCCCAGCTCTATCATTCTAAAGGCAGCTATATTAATTAGGGACAATATCACTATGATTTTCCTAGTTACTTAAACCTATTTCAGTACAAGTTAAAGTTTTAAGTTGATTTGACCGTTGGCAAGGTCAGTAAGTATGTATGAGCTCTTATGAAAATTTCTATATTAATTATATGAGATATTCAGTATTTCAAATACAGGATAAGTTGTGATTGCTTTCAAATAATCAATTTAACAGTACAGATTGATTTTAAAGTTTAATTTATGTCGAAACATTGTAAGGAAACTTTCCACAAAATAGTTTAGCAGCTAATTGCCAGAGTGCCTCCTTACTCTAAGGAGTAAGGACTTCTTTTCCTAACTATTCCCCAACCATGCGGCCAGTTGAGAGTTGAAGGAATGTGGATATTACTGTATATGAAAGTAAGTATAACTAAGTCAAGGATATTCAACTCTTGGTTGAATTGGGTATTTTCTATGTTGATTCTCTTATAAAACCAATCCAAATCCGTCCAAATCCTGGATAGGGTAAGGCCAAAATATTTGTTTTTTATATAGAATTTAGGTCATATTATTTAATAATCTTTAAATTCAACTTTTAATAACACTTGTTACCGAGTTAATCCTTCAATTCTTTAAGTACAAGTTCTGGTGTTCAGAACTAAAGGTAATTATCTACTAGACTATATTATATGTCTAATATAATTAAATTTATATTTATTTGTTTACAAGTAGGTCACCGACTCATTACTTGCTCAATTTTGCATCTACCAGCGCTTCCCAAACCTCTATCTGCTGAGAAGAAGCGCAGCAAGAAACTCAGCAGTTTGTCCTTTAGATATTCAACTATAAGCAATCACAACGTCCACGATTTAAGACATCATAATTATATTTAGGTTCGTAGAGATAAGCATAGATATATTATGCAAAATCTGGATTCTTAGGAGCTTTGTTAGGTTTAATGATATTCTCAGTCCATACTTTTAAGACTAGAATTTACTTCAATTTCCTAGAAGTTTGCTTTGTAATGAAAACAGAGCCTCTTTAAGCTAGATCAGACTTTATAGCTGACGATCAAAATGTATTATATTTACAGATTGATTTCAATTTCTTATTGAATATGGGTTTGTTTGTATGACAATAAAGCTGTGGTTTTCTAGCTTGATTGTTTCAATGATTATTCCAATGGATACTTTGAAGATGTGACATTGCCTTTCTTTTCGTTGGACAAGTGGCCACTGGCTTGCTATATGCTTCGCCCAGCATCATTGAGATCGATCATCTAATTGTTTTAAAATATTTGTTTATTAGTTAGACACTGAAATCAATCTTTGTAAATGGTATTTTCAATATTAACACATAGTAGTTACAGAGAGGCACTTATTTTTGATCACAAACAACTTCGATAATTTTCAATAAGTTATAAAGCACTGAGGATATATTAAACACAACACTTATGACGTATTTTCCAAGCCCTGGAAGGTAAAACTAGTTAAGGGTTCACTAATGAAATACCGAAACTTGTTTGATAAAAGTTCATTTTACAACCAACGTTTCGTATACTATTCATTTCACAACTATGTTGTTGCGAGAATGTGTTGATTGAAAACTTATCGTTTGACAACTAGTCATTTACCAAATAGTATAATTTATAAATGTATCAAATATTTTATTTTCATTTATGTAATTTTCATTACACAAAAAGATTCGTAAGGCAAAGTGACTGATTAGCAAATCGACATTTAGAAAATGAATTTGAAATTATCAGAGTTTGTAATTGGTGTGCATTATTTATCGGCCTAGCCTAACCTAACCGGCAGCGTGTCGACGTCACCCCGCTTCGCGGGGTGCCTATTTCCGCTCTAAGGGACACAAGTTAACCCTAACCTAACCTACCAATAATACAATTGTTACTTTTGTTTGTTTTATACCGCGGGGGGCGGTCACACAAATATTTGCCCTTACCGGGGATCGCACCCGGGACGCTAGTTTCGGAGGCAGGGTCACTACCAACTAGTTAGGCGATCCGCGTCGTCAAAGTTAGTAATATTTAAGTTGATTACACTTATGTATGATTATTAAAACAATTAAATTATCAGAGTACGTAATTGGTGTGCAATACTTATCGTCCTAGCCTAACCTAACCGGCAGCGTGTCGACGTCACCCCGCTACGCGGGGTGCCTATTTCCGCTGTAAGGGACACAAGTTAACCCTAACCTAACCTACCAATTATATAATTGTTACCTTTGTAGGTTTTATAACGCGGGGGGCTTTGCCCCCCGAACCCCCCCCCCTTAGCCGTTTCGCCCTTCTTCCCCCCTCGTGGGGGCTCCGCCCCCTTCTCCCCTTAGTGTGGGCTCCGCCCCCCCTCCCCCCCGTAGGTGGCTCCACCCCCTTCCCCTCTCGTGAGGGGCTCCGCTCCCCCTTCCCCCCTCGTGAGGGGCTCCGCTCCCCCTACCCCTCTTAAAGACGGGCTTGGCCCCCCAACCCCCCTCCCCTATCAGGGGCTTCGACCCCGTTCCCCTTTTTGGAAGCCTTCGCCCCCCGTCCCCCCCTTTTCTAGGTGCTCTAACCTAATAAGGGTGTTATTATTTATTTTATACTAAAGCTTATATAGAATGAAACCTATAACAAACAAAGTAATATTATATACCAAACGTTTGTAGGTCGAACGTTGGTTGACTATTTGATACAAATAATAAATAATCTATTTGACAAATTTTACAATACAAAATGAAAATTTGTCAAGTAAGTTGTTCGAAAACATGGATCATTTGCGAAATCTGTAGTTGTAAAATGATAAAATGATAAACGACGTATTTGTCAATCGTTGGTTGCGAAACGTAGCGTTGCCAAATGATTGGCGAGATTTTGATAGGACACCCTAGTTAAGGCTGAAACAAAGGTGTTAAATAGGCCCTACAGTTCCTAACATGTATGCGACACCTAAACTTCTGTGATGACTCAAAACTGGAGATTAGATCTCACATTTAAAATCTAAATTCGTGGTGTGTGATGTGAAGCCCACGGTAGTGCAATGTGGTACTTCCTAAGGAACTAACACAGTTAAGATGCGTCCGTCTTGTGAATTCCTATCTGTTCCCTAGACGCACGATTTTTGTCTATAATCCAGAGGGATGGAAACGGATTACAAACTCCCTACTATTTCGTGTATATATAAATATATAGATATGAGGAACTGTCTCTAGTCAACGTTGGACACCAGACCCTGGGTCGATTCACTTGCTAGAACCTCGCCGCTCTAAGTGTCCACGTGTACCAGGCACAGTGAGTCTAAGATCAACAGTACTCCGCCGGCCAGGATATAAGTTGATTGGTCGCTGACTCAAGCAAACTCCTATCTCTGAAATTCCCTGAGCTTCGTAATCTCCGTTAGGTATCCACTCAGAAAACCCGCCCACGTTCAGGCGCACACACCGGACTTCGAGATAATGCACTTTTTAAACACCAGAATGAAAACTACTGAAAGCTAACTCTAATTAATTTACATATGTAATTATTTTACAGAAACCCCCTGCTTTAATAAATGTGTGTATGAGCCGGTAGTCAGTTTATTAACAAACTATCGGCACAATTGGACCGGAACCCTTCGTGGGACTCTCACAGGGAACCATAAAAACAGCCCTAACCTACCATGCCAAGGACATCCACCACCGTGAGTGGAATTCCTTGGCTGGCCTAAGGCATTCAAAGGGGTCTATATTGACTCTCATAAAATTAAAGTTCCGATTTTCACAATACGTGACGTTTTTGGTCATAATTATTACTAGTCATAATGTTGAAAGTCATATATTAATAGGAATAATTTCGGAGTTCCGATTATCCCTGGTCATATTTGTCGAAAGTCATAATAGTAGTTTATGCAACGGTTGCATAATGATAGGCCTTAAAACACTAGTGCGGTTTTATGAAACGAGCTTTTAGCGAGTTTCATAATAAGATCGCACGTGTGTTTTAAGGCGAAATTATGCAGAGTTGCATACATAACTTTATCTACACACATTTTATAAATCCTCCATGATGTGTTCAGAAACAATATTTTCTGGCAACAAGTTATTTGTTGCAATCATGGCTGCATTTACGATATCCGGCGCATTTTCACATCACATAGTCACTCCGAGAAGACTACTATTCATATTTTCAACTAAAATGTAAATTACAAAAAACTTTTTACAATTCTACTTTCGTTCAGCAAAAAACCAACATGAATCATGAAAGCAGTAATGGCGACAATTCGATCCTCCGTCAAGACCATTTTTTAAAAATCATAGACAAACGAATGAAGTCTCTATTCTCTTGTCACTCGAGATCAAATGTCGTGCAGTTTATATTTAAAAAATATACTGAATTGATGTTTCGTATCAATAACTGTTTTAATATCTATTGATACTAGAATAGAGACCCACTTGAGTTTTGACAGCTGTTCCAAATTTAATCCCATTACGATACTAAAATCGATACTGTAATAACATTACAGAACTGGTTTTACCTAATTGGTTGTCATAATGCTGGTCATTTCCTACGGTTTTTGATTACATTATGGAGGTTTTATGATATGGGTGTAGATAAAAACTATATTCATAACTGTTTATGTCATAATGTATTATACTTCATAATGTTACAGGTAATAATATTACTTGTAATAACGATTATTACGTCTAAACTTGTTGAACATAACAATAATATACATAAAATTTACATAAATACATAAAAGACGAGCATCAAGCATAACATCTTACAACCAAGCAAGATTTTCTTCGCTGTTACAAAAAAAGACCTAACCTAACCAATCCAAATTGCTTCTGCTCTGACCCATTTTGCTCGCTCGCTTCGCTCGCTCGCTCACTGATAATTACCATTTGTAGTCATGATATGTCAACTTCTTCAACATAACATCTTACAAACAAGCACGATACTTTCGAAATATTGAAAAATACCATTATTAATTTTAGACAATGAAACGGTATGGGTAAAAATAATTAGCACTTTAAAATATATAGCTTACAATATTTCTGAATAATAATCGATATGCTTTTGCATGTTATAGATATCAATTTTATGACTTTTGAAAATTATAATATGTAACAATATGGATTATTAACGTTAGAATTATTAAGGTTATGCTTTACAACTTTTATGACTTTCGATAATTATGAGCATAAATAATATGGCAATCAATTTCTGACTTTCAAAATTCGAAACAATAAGTTTATGGGTAACAAGGGGATTCAAAGCTCTTTACAGGGAGCGTAGACTCAAGCTGGACCAATAAACTGTGGAAACTCAGCCGTAAACAGCTCAGATACATAATCGGAGTATTCACGGAACACTTCGGGTTTAAGTATATCTTAGCCAAGATGGGACTCTCTGACAACACAAGCTGTAGAATGTGTGGCGAAGAGGAAGAAACAATGAAACACATCATGTGCGAATGCGACGCCCTCGCCAGACTAAGAATGAAAATACTTGGCAATGGTTATCCAGAACCAGGGGAATTCAAGGCACTACCACTGCGCTCCACAAGTCACTTCATTGAAGTGGTGGAGAATGCAATGGATAGTGCTTGGGAAAAAGGGGTAATTACACAAAAGATCCCATAGGGTCGAAGTGTATCCGCAAGGACCCCACCCTCTAAGATAAGATAAGATAATTAGTACCCATAGAATAAATGATATTTTATCATGTTTTCAAATTAAGCTATACCTTGGTTTAGTCGCTTTACTTTTTGAGTACAAAATTAATGGGTTTTTATAGGAAAATTCGAACCAGAGATGGGAGAATAAACGAAGAAATACTTAATACTGGTTTTAATTTTTGTAATGGCATCAATACATACATTGATTTAAAGACTCAATAATTATATTATTATAATAAGGCAAAGTATTATTCTGTTTACAAAAATAAAAGCACGTCTACTACGAGTAGGTACAAGTCACAGCACACAGAGCGCGCTGCGCGCGGCGCGGCGTCTGCGCACGAGCGCGTCTTCCGTCACAATTGTATCCGTCAGTAATATAATAACCTTAACTACCGGAACGACTACAATTAAGGGGCTATTCCCAGTTGTCCGCACCCCGTACTTCGCACTGCGAACTACTGGGTTTTATTTTTTCCCAGTTGTCCGCTGTGTGAACAGATGGGTAAATAAATTCTGACTAGTCCGCACCACTTGCCGCGGGTGTGAACTACTGGGAAATCCCAACAGTTCACAATGTTTTATTTACAATTTATGTGCAATTTACGTTTTTTAAACTGTAAAGCAAATATTAAATAAATCCTCCTGATCGTTTAATACTACATTTAACAAAGTTGTGTCGAATATAAAAGTTCGAACTACTGAGACTTATTTCCCAGTAAAGTGGGAGTGTAAATTCCCACTAATCCGCGCTCCACGTCGCGGGTGCAAACTACTGGAGATGTATTGTCCCATTTATTCGCACTGCGAACTACTGGGGGGAAAAAACCAAGTAGTTCGCAGTGCAAACTGGTGCGGGGTGCAGACAACTGGGAATAGCCCCAATTAAGGAGAAAGATATAAGTAATTTGATTATTTTAAAATTTAATTTACATATTCGTCTCATTTACAAAAATAATTGAGTCGTAGTGTTTGATATGGGTCGAGTACAGTAGAAGGAAGCTTAGTTGGTTATCGATAAAACACGGACAAAAGCACACACACTCCCACTTCCACTCCCACACTCTTAATAACAACATTCATAATTACAATTTGTTCGTCTGGGACAAAACTAAACTAAACTATAAGACATTTATTCCGTATTTGTTCAATAATTATATAAAACCCGTGTCGGTCGGCGCGCGGCCGGCGCACGACGCGGCCACGCGAGCGAAGCGTTGTGACATTTTTGGTAATTATTATATTATCTACTATGAAGTTTAAAATTATCGCAGCGGCAGACTTACACATGTATATAAATACACTAACTTGTACTACAAAAAATTGTCCATTCACAGAAGTCGTTGTTTCGCGAAACGATGCAGAGTCCGGCGCGAGTTCCGTTCGCGATTAAAAAAAAACTTGCCCGAGCCAGAAGAACCGGGCGGGCACCGTCCGGGCTCGGAGCGACACTAGCGAGGACACCGCGGCTCGTCGACGACGCTCCAGGGCCGACGATGCACACGACAGCAAAACAAAAATATCCAAGGTAAAGCGTAAACCGTCGAAAGCATGGCTTCGGGCGTCGGGCGTCGGGCGTCGGGTGGCGAGCGTCGGGCGTCGCGCGTCGGGCGGCGAGCGTCGGGCGGCGAGCGTCGGGCGTCGCGCGTCGGGCGTCGCGCGTCGGGCGTCGGGCGTCGCGCGTCGGGCGTCGGGCGTCGCGCGTCGGGCGTCGGGCGTCGGGCGGCGAGCGTCGGGCGGCGCGCTACACGGGCTCGCCGCGCGCGGCGCTCGGCGCGGCTCACACGAGCTGGTCGCGCGCCAGCATGGGCTCGGCGTCGGGCGCGGCGCCCGGCCGCAGCCCGAAGAAGTCCGCGCAGTTCCGCACGGGCCCGCGCGAGAACGGCGAGCGGCCGCCGCGCGCCGCGAAGTGCCGGTAGCGGCCGCGGTTCAGCTGCTCGTTGGTCGTCATGCCGAGGCACACCACCTGCGCACAGACACGGATGTAGCCGAGCGCGCCTCCCCCTCCCCGCGCGCCTCCTGCCCGCGCGCCTCCCCCTGCCCTCGCACTCACCAGGTACAGCTGGCAGCAGGTGAGCACGGTGACCCAGAACAGGTGGAACACGGCGTGGAGCAGCACCCACATGAGCCACGCGTTGCACTGCGCCCAGCGCAGCAGCGCGTCGGCGGGCCCCTCGGCCTGCGCGCCGGCCTGCCCGCCGGACGCGGGGCACTCGGCGCGGTAGTACTGCACGCCGCCCCACAGCATCCAGCAGCACATGCCGATGAGGCTCACCAGGAACCCGATGAAGTGCCGGTGGTTGTTGGCGCCTGCGCACACACACACGCCCACGCCGCGTCATCACATATACAGGCGGGAACTCGAAAACGAATGTTTTTATTAATAACGAAATTATTTAAGCTGCGTGAACTTCACGTGACGCTTAAGCGTATCCAACATCTGATGATTTAAAAAAATGTGCCTAAATAGTATGAAGTAGCACTAAGAACAAGGAAGGAACACTACTGGAGTGGAACATTAAAGGAAGTAAAGTGCGTGGTGCGGGCGCTGACCGATGCAGTTGCCGACCCAGGGGCAGTGGTGGTCGAAGCGCGCCACGCAGCGGTTGCACACGGAGCAGTGCTTGGAGCGCAGCGGGCGCCGCACCAGGCACGCGGAGCAGAAGCGCGCGGGGTCGAAGCCGCCGCCCGCGCCCTCGCCGCCCTCCGCCAGCTCCACGATCGTCTGCAACAAGCGGCGCGTCAGTGGCGCGCTCGGCCGCGCGCGGAGCCCGGC
This sequence comes from Tortricodes alternella, assembly GCA_947859335.1. Taxonomy (NCBI): domain Eukaryota; kingdom Metazoa; phylum Arthropoda; class Insecta; order Lepidoptera; family Tortricidae; genus Tortricodes; species Tortricodes alternella. The sequence continues at coordinate 67,961 of OX401977.1, forward strand.
CGGCGCTACGTACCCGGAACTTGTCCCGCGTGGACGCGCGGATGACGCCCGGGTCGGCGCGCCACGAGCGCAGGAAGAAGTGCCACAGCGCGGCCGAGCTCAGCGCGAACAGCAGCGAGGCGCGCCAGCCGGCCGCGCCGCACACGAACACGGCCCACGTGATGTAGAACCACGCCTTGGTGGCCAGGTACACGCTGAGCGGGAACACGTTCTTGAGCTCGTCGTCCAGCAGCGCCGCGCCCGCCGCGTGCAGCGCCGCCGACAGCGCCAGCAGCAGCAGCGCCTTCAGCGCGTAGCGCGCGCGCGCCTCGAACACCAGCCCCGCCAGGTAGAAGGCCAGGAAGGGCGCCACGACCACGCACCACCAGCGGAACTGCTTGTCCAGCAGCAGGCGGCGCAGCGCGTGGCGCCGCGAGCGCGCCAGCTCCGCCTCGCGCACGCGCTCCAGCACCTTGCCGCCGAGCCAGGGGGCCGCGCCCCCCGCGCCCCCCGCCGCCGCCGCCGCCTGCAGCATGCCCAGCGGCGTGGCGCCGCGCAGGTTCGCCACGTCCAGCGGCGCGTTGCCCTGCCACCACACACACAAACATGACATCTCAGCAGTAAGTCTTTATATACATGCCACTTACAGTCAATCAATACAATGATTGATGCACATAATTAAAGGGCATTGTCTTATGGAAACCTTATTTTGTAAGTGATACATGCTAGTTGAACGTACTACTTGGAACATTAAAAACCAGTTTTAACTTCTAAGGTTTGTAGGCTTATTAAATAATGAAAAAGCATAATTATACATTTATTAGTGTTCCTTGGACCAGTTCTTTACAATAGATTAAAGACCATATGAGGCACACATCCTCTTAGTTAATATACTAAGAAGATTCTAAGAAGAAGAAGAAGAATACTAAAAAAAATCTCAAAGAAGCACTTCTAAATTTGTCCTAGGAAGATACAGAGAAATTGTTCATTGTTTTGAAATTAATATTGTTTTATTTTAACTTCATAACACTGTCTATTGGTATTTTCTTATTGTTTATTTTGTACTTTCTTTTTTGTAATTTATCTAACTACTAATAATATTATTGTAATTTTCATATGATTGTTTAAGATAGTTATGAAGTCCTTTTTCGCCTGAAACACAGGAACTTCCTAGTTCAGCCACGTGTGTTATTTTTGTCCATCAGTATGTTTAGTCTTCAGTTGTAATATTGTCAAATAAGTTTTTCAATAAAGATTTATTATTATTATTCCTCTTTATTTAACATAAGATCTAATTTTTAATTTTTTTTTACAATATAAAAGTACCATTATAAAATAAAAAAATAAAAAAACGGTGAACCACCGACCGTCGAGCACAGCCCAGGCGATCGGTGGCTAGGGCTGCAGAGTCCTCCAACCTCCTGACGATACATGCAGAGTCCAGGAGTACCGCCTTCTGTACTGGCCCTTGATCCAACTATCTAGCGAGAGCCTCTTGAGATCTTGGTCGAGGCTCTTTGCTATTAGTCCGTTCACTGACACTACTATCGGGAGGATAATCGTTGAATCCACATCCCACATAACGGTCACCTCATGGGCCTAGTCAAGGTACTTGCTTAGCTTCTCCTTCTCAGCCTTCACGAGGTTAGCATCATGCGGGATGGTGATGTCAACGAGTATCGCCTCCTCCTCCTCCTCCTCTGGGCTCCTCTTGCCACTTGGAGGCCTCGAGTGGATCCTAGCTTTCAAGTATATCTTAGCCAAGATGGGACTGTCTGACAACACAAGCTGTAGAATGTGTGGCGAAGAGGAAGAAACAATGAAACACATCATGTGCGAATGCGACGCCCTCGCCAGACTAAGAATGAAAATACTTGGCAATGGTTATCCAGAACCAGGGGAATTCAAGGCACTACCACTGCGCTCCACAAGTCACTTCATTGAAGTGGTGGAGAATGCTATGGATAGTGCTTAGGAAAAAAGGGGTAATTACACAAAAGATCCCATAGGGTCGAAGTATATCCGCAAGGACCCCACCCTCTAAGATAAGATAAGATAAGGATCCTAGCTTTAGAGGCTATCCGCTGCGGTGCGATCCATATCGCACGCGCAAGGGCGGCTGCCCTAACCCCTAGGCTAAGCTGCGGCGGTGCGATCTGTCGTGCGCGCTCTGCCACGTACTAACATCTAGTTTTAGAAGCTGCCTGCTGCGGTGCGATCGATATCGTATGCGCACAGGCAACTGCCCTAGCCCCTAGGTTAAGAGACCCGACGAGTTTTCCCGCATTAGGTTGTATCCTGTAAGATAAGCCAAGTGTCAAATAAACGTAGCCTGTAGCCTACCCCGTTGTTTCCTTTTGCACTCCAGGAGTAGAACCCGATTCTATTGTCAGCGCAGTGTCCGTGAGCTAGCCTGTAGGATACCGCGTTACAACTAGAGATGCAACGGATATCCGGTCACTATCCGGTATCCGGCCTATCCGGCCATGATTTTACTATCCGGCCGGATACCGGATAGTGAATATCGGATAGTATAAACTTGGATCAGAAATAAGATAAAACAAATAAAAGCCATCAGAAATAAACAAAATTAACATCAGTTTTTAAATTAAAACTTAGTTTCCTCTTATTTAAGTATAAAACTAACTTGTAACATCACGTCGTGCACGTTCGAATATTCCCAACTGACGTAATAAGGCGTGTATTTAACCTCAAAGGGTCTCCCCCGCACTTACAATTCGTAACAAGTTGAAACTTGCTCGCCGCGAGATGGCCGTGCAAGCTAACACAGCTATAGAGATAGCTCGTGTGCGGCCGGATATCCGGTTGCCGGATATCTGACTATCCGGCTAATGGCCATGCCGGATATCCGGTATCCAGTATCCGGCCAAACCACTATCCGTTGCATCTCTAGTTACAACATTATGGTATATCACATCGCATGGCTTAGTTTTTATCTTACCTTGTGCAGTTCACACCAAAAAGAAACTTAAAAAAGTTACAAGACAAAGCAACATTTCATATCCATAATAACAATCGGTTTCTATACCACTGATCAATGACCAATATTGCATATTGGCCTGGATGTAGACCGTTTAGACATTGGGTTAAATCATTTAACATGTTGCCTGCCAACTACGAGTATATTCGTAGTATTTTCATAGAAAAACTACAAATATACTCGTAGTTGGCAGGCAACGTGTTAACAGAAATGGCACAGTGCATAGTGTGTGTTGTGTACAACTGTGTTAATAAACAGATGTTTATTGGCATACCCATTATGTTGCACCAAACTGTACCAAGTACAGTTATTGTACCAGTGTAGTACTGGTGCTAGTAGCTAGTACCATGGTGAAATACAGAAGCAAGAATACCAATGTTGCAGTGCTCAACCTATCATGAGACAAAATATTATCTACAAGATAAGGTAGTGATTTGAATTTAGTTATCCATGATACACATTTTTATCAATGGGTTGCACTCTATTTTACCTTCTTAGTAATCTGCTCTATTTGATTGTACTGATAATATATAAAAAATGCCGATTAACAGGAATTAAGGTAGGGACCCAGGCTTAGTTCAGGATGAAAAACTATCAATCCCACTATAAAGAGAAACCAGTGCTGCAAGTATGCAACAGAAGGGAGGACTCACATAAAGCACAAGCGTGGAGACGGCGGTGGAGTTGCGAGCGAGGATGGCCCAGTGCAGCGCCGTGTTGCCGTGCGCGGCGTCGGCGGGCCGCGGCGACGCGCCCAGCGACAGCAGCAGGCGCGCCGGGTCCACGGCCGCCACGCGCCACGCCGCCCACATGAGCGGCGTCATGCCGCCCGCGTCGCCCGCGTCCGCCGCGCCCGCGCCGCCCACCGCCACCAGGTACGCGCACACCGCCGTGTGGCCGAACTGCGCCGCCAGGTGCAGCGCCGCGCAGCCCTCCGCGTCGCGCAGCGCCAGCGCGGCGCCGGCGCGCACCAGCAGCACGGCGGCCTCCAGGTGCCCCTGGCGCGCCGCCCAGTGCAGCGGCGTGGCGCGCAGCTCGCCGCCCACGGCGTCCACGCGCGCGCCCTTGCTCAGCAGGTACGCGCAGATCTCGCGCCGGTTGTTGATGGCGGCCCAGTGCAGCAGCGTCACGGTTTCGTGGTCGGGCTGGTTCACGTCCCAACCGGCCTCCACCAGCTCGCGCACGCGATCGAAGGCGCCGTACTGCGTCGCCTTCACGATGTCGAAGCCGCTGTAGTCGCGCGCGGCGGGCTCGGCGCGCGGCGGCGCTGCCGCGGCCGGGTCGCCGTCGTGCTGCGCCGCACCGCACTGCCCGCTGGCAGCGGCGCCGCAAGTGCTCTCGTACATGGCGCTCACTCTGTTTCGCTTCGACACGAATGCATCGTCCTACTTAGTTTCAGGAACTACACGAGCGATTTGGAATAATAACACCGACGCACTGTTGTACGCGTTTGGGACTACTACGCTACGATAAACTATCACAGCAGAAAGGAAACTTCTATTATTGACATTTCATTAAATACCACAGACATACCAAGGTAACATAATTCATTCGATTAATATGATATGATATTTATTTTGTATTAAACATACATTGTCAATAGTTATTACAATTAAAATTAACATAGCATTTTTATCATTATTAATAATATAATTTCTCAAATAATATCGAATAAAAAAATGTAAAAAATCGGTAACGCCAACCAAACAGTTCCAAATAGATTGTCATGGAGATATCAGGCAGCCATTACACGCTCAATCTAGATCGTGATCCGTGATCAGTGATCTTGATCCAGATTGACCAATCAATCACTTGACCAGTCAATCTGGATCAAGATCACTGATCACGATCACTGATCACGATCTAGATTGAGCGTGTAATGGCTGCCGTAGGTGTATCATGTGTATCATAGCCATAATAGCCATTTGTAGCATAAACTGGCAACACTACTTTTGCACTAAACTAATTTGAAATGAGAACAATAACTAAAGCATAGAAGGAGGCTTAAACGAAAACGCATTACTTATATCTGTCTCCATTATTTTAAATGTTTACTGCTGCTTAAAAAAGGAAATAGTTATAGTTGCGTGTTTCTACTTAAACCCTGTAATGGTTACCTTCGGTCACCTTTAAGTAACGAAGCTAAAAAGCATTAAAAATAATGCATGGGTGTCTTTTTATTTGTTTTAAACATTTGCTCACTACCTTTTGTCGCGCACATCAATAATCATCTATCGGTTTATATGCGCGATAAAACTTGCGTGCTTACAAAAGTGTAAAACCTGGTACCCAATTCTCGGTGCTTTCAAGATAATGTCAATTGCGAGATTAAACGTCAGATTCATTCAGTTGTGTCAAACGACTGAATGCAATGCACTGACGTTTAATCTCGATTGTGAGATTATCTCGAATGCACCAAGAATTGCTGGCCTGGTTCAACCCTTAGAATAATAACACATAGAAACCTAGTCCGCGCGCACAATTTAAGCACTACAATTGGAGCCATTTCTGGCTCCAAACGCCGGGACGCTCCGTAGTGTCAAATGTCAATGAGCACAGAACGCATCTCGCGAAAAAAAATCACTATGACGATTTGTGCGGTTAAATTGTGCCACAACACATCTGAAAAACAAATAAGTCTAACAACATCACTTTTCACAGGTTAGCTTTACAAATTTCTTAGTATTTTACATTTTAATCGCTTAAAATACTAATGTTTTATTTCAATGCGCAGTGTTACCCGATAATGAAAATATTTTCCCATTTCAACTGACTACTGCTTCGACTTACACAATTTATTTAACAGATGCTACAGATACTTTATGTATGTGATACATGCTCTATGGTACTTCTTAACTTTCAACCAACACAATAATTTCAGATTTATGATACTGTAGTGTAGTTTTAGTCGTATATTTATAAGTGAACACAGAGTGAACGTGACGATTACGATGAAGGCGGCGGGCGGACTGACAAGACAAACACGGCGCGTGAGTGAGCGAGCACGCGGCGAATGAATGAAAAGAGACAACAACCGGGACAATTACCATCTCACGCGTTGTAGGCGCGTACTGTTTGATGCGCGTTTGGCGTGGCGTTTGAATTAACGGCCGTGCATTACAGTTGGCGTCATTTTGTGAGTCTTGATGCGTTCCACAATTTTGTCAGGTTTATATGACCTATATATTGCGAATTCAATAAAAAACGCATAAAACATGCTGTCTCTGTTCATACAGCGAGGAGGGGAGAATCGAGACGAATTCATGAATGTATAAAATAATTTGCAATGATTTCGCAATCAAGAATACAAAGAATAAAAAATGCTAGATTTAATAATAATAATAATATTAATTCTTTATTTCGGACAACTAAGATCCATATCATATTACTTATTATTTAAGTACATACATCACATTACATTAAATAATTTAACAACTACCACTGGTACGTTTCCCTACTTTCAGGATAAATGTGATTCCGCTAGCAACATTATTTGTGTACCTGTGTGTGCGTCGTCATGTGTAATTACGAGTTTCTAACTCCTACATGAATACATTTTGTGCGTCACGTTAACGGGTCGGCGGTTTGACACATTCCTTCTATGTTGTTATTATTCTAAGGTTCAACAGGGTTCAACCGTAATAGCGGCAACCGTCACTTCACGCTCGTACGAGGCGCACGGGCGAGGCGCTCGGCGAGTGGTGCCAAGGCGAGTGGCACTCTACTTCACGCTCGCACAGCTGAGTCACAGAATAAAGATATTAGACACAGAGGTCCGACGAAGCCGTCTAGCCGGAGTAATCCTCGGAGTGTGCGGGGCGAGGGGGCGACCCATACTGGCCTTCGTTGCATGGCACCTGTATTTAAGGGCTGTCGGCTCGCGCTCGGGCATGCCATATTAATATTGTTATTTATTACTAACTCAAAATGTTGATTTACTATAGTCCTAACGACATAAAAACTTCACACTTCTAAGAACTTCAAAGAAAATTTTATAAACGTCATAGATAGAACCATCCAGCAACTTTACATAAAATTGTGGAAACCTCACTGAACCTTCCAGAAATACAATGGAATCTTTTAGAAAATTATTATTATTCTTCAAATTTCATAGAAAACTCCAGAAACTTCTAAGACCTTCTAGAAAGTTCATGGAACCTTTATGAAACCTCATAGAACCTTCTAGAAACTTCATGGAATCTTCTAGAAAGCTCATAGAACCTTCTAGAAACTTCAGGGATACCCCTCAATACAACACAACAAAACAACAAACCTCATAGAGTCTTCTTAAAAATCATAAAAACTTCATAGAACTATCTAGACACTTCTTCTTCAAACTTCATAGAAATTTCCAGAAACTTAATATAACCTTCTAGATATCTCCCTAGAACGTTTTAGAAGCTTCGTGGAATCTTCTAGAAACCTCATAGAACTTTCTAGAAACTTCATGGAACCCTATAAATTCTCATCGAACTTTCTAGAAACTTCATAGAAAATTTTAGAAACCTCATAGAACCTGTTGAAACTTCATGGAACCTTGTAGAAAAGTAGTACTTAGTGAGAAGAAATAAGTATAATTAAAAGACTAACTTTTGCCCGCGACTCCGTCCGCGTACAATTCATTTATCCTCTTTGTGATTTATGGCATAGCAACAGTAGGAAAATCGAAGAGTTATAAAGAATACTTTTTATCCTGAAAAAGCAACACTATTCCCCAGGTTAAAGTGATAAACGATTTGACGCGGACGAAGTCGCGGGTAAAAGCTAGTGGTAAATAATAATGATGATGGTGACGTTCGTCTGAAATAAATAAATAGGTAATTTTTTTTTATTTTTTTTACTAAAATTATATATTTATTAAGATAAATAAACTTAAAATACCAATTAAAAACTAGAACAATTAACCTAAAACTAAAAACCTTAAAAAATATAAAGGTAATAGGTAAATTATATAAATATGGTTTACTTGTGACAACCCTAGCGTACATACGCCATTTCGAAACTGTCCAGACGTCGTCAGCATTTACCGCGAGATCAAAGGCGTCAGCCTATTGTGTCTCTTTATTCATTATTCTTTATCAGTTGCCGCCGAAACATAGAAGACGATGGACGTGTCGCGACAGCTTTGTCCGCGTTTGCTCATTATGCTTTTTTACGTTCATATTGTACAAAAAAGATTCGAAAACCTTGGAGGAAAAGGAGATGGTGGATGCTTAGCTTACTATACGCAAAAATAGAACAGTGTAAGAACATATCTACCCTGTGATATTTATATTTTTATATAAATACGTATCAAGATTCTTTACTTTATTAAGTACCTAATGGAGGGATGTGCGTAAACATGCTTTTTTGTTTATTCTTTTGTTAGATGTTAGCAGAACCTAAATAATAAAAGAAAAGAGTTTCATTAAATTCATATTATTATATATCTAAAACTACCATTTGCCTGCGACATTGTCCGTGCGGAATTCGGTTATAGTTATTACCTCGGGAACTTTTGAATTTTCCGGGATAAAAAGTACCCTATGTCCTATTCCGAAGAGGGTTATTTCATTTTAATTTTGTTTTATTATATTAAAGGAAAATCGTACGTGAAGTATTTTATAACCTGTGGCACACTAATGTCACTAATGTACGCGGGCGTGAGGGAGGGCCGCTCGCGATTTCACTCGTCACTTTGATCTTGCACAAAAAACCGACAACTATAGCGAGCGCAGACGAGGCGAGGCGAGCGAACACGAGTCAAGCCGAGCGGCTTAACGCTCGCACTCGCCTGCACTCGCCTCCACTCGGCGCGCGTGAAGTGCAGGTATAGGTAATAGTTAGGGAGCTGGATGCCAAAATTTCTATATGATTTGCTCGCTTGGCCCAAAGAGTATATTGAATATACGGAACGGCTTGGCCGACCTGAATTGTTCGATTAATGACAATGTAATGAACCAGAGAAAAATTGTCTGCCACCATGGTAGCGCTGCGTTTTTAATTGACGGCGTTTCAAAATTTTAAAAAAAGGTGTTTTAAATCATTTGTTCGTGTCTGCCTCTTGGACTGATGGTCAGAATCATTCTCAAAACGATGAACAACGAAGAGGCAGACGTGCAGGGCTCTGTTTTATAACGGGACGTAGTTGCAAAAATGTAAATGAAAAAAGCTGTAATAAATCATTTATTCGTCGTTTTCGTTGTGTCCATTGGATTCATTAGGATTCTCAGGAATAGAAAATAAAAGTTGGCAGACGTCTAGGTCGCTGATTTTTCTATTTACGATTTTTTAAAGTTGTAATTCAAAAACGCAGGGACATACGACTTTCATTTACTGGACGAAATCGATTTGTAGGTATTGACATAAACTTTCATCCCTCTCAATATGAAAGACGAACAAATCATACACCAAAATGGCACCCAGCTCCCTAACTATAACATTTTCACACATATTACTGTCGCTTTTTAGCACACCGTTTTCCATCCAAAAAGAGTAATGAGTGTAGGGCCTGTTTCACGAAGTTACAATTTTACAAGGAAACTGATAGCACCGATGTATATCTCGTCCGCTGTAAAAAGAGCACTGGGTGGAAGTGGAGTGGATGTGTCTGCGCATGGGTACAGTCGCGTGCGGAAGTGCTTGGCTATTGTTTAATAATAGAAGTGTAATATTTATTGTAGAATAATATATATATATACTTCATTCAATAGCTACTTTGGGAATACCCTGAGATAAAAAAATGTTTAGGTACTTCAGAACAAAATATGTTTATTTCAATATCACGATAGGTAAAAAAACTTAAACTAAGAATGACACGCCATCTATCATATCGTCGGGGGTCACCTGGGTGGCTAGCACACTAGTATTTATCGCGCACATAAAGCATCTGTCAATTTTTAACTAATATGCGGGTGCGAAAGGGACGAATGCTTTATGTGCGCGATAAAAATTAGTGTGCAGATGTCTATAGGCGGCAGTGAACACTTTCCATTGGGTGGGCCGTCTGCCTGTTTGTCAGTCAAATGACATAAATATATCAAAAATCACGAGTTTCTTTCCGCCGTAGGTTGTCAGCAAGGTGATCCCCTCGGTCCAGCAATCTTTAGTTTGGCTATAAACTCAGCCATTCACAGCTTAAATTCTAAACTGAACGTTTGGTATCTCGATGACGGTACCCTAGACTCGCAGACTGTTTTGGCTGATTTATTATTAATCAAAAACAAATTTTCTTCAATTGGTCTAAACCTAAATTTTAACAAATGTGAACTGTACATTTCGGAAACTGTTTCTTCGTCTGTAGCCACAGAAATCTATCAGGATTTCAACAATGCCGCTCCAAACATCAAAATTCTAACCAAGGACAGCCTGAGCCTCCTAGGGTCACCCATATTAAAGGAAGCCATACCAACCTTTTTGACTACTTCATTATCAAAATTTAAAGAGCACTCTGACCGCCTTCTCAAAATTAACAGTCATTCGGCGCTTTTTATACTGAAATTTTGTTTTCTTCCTACTACGCTTTAATTTCATCATAATGGCCTTAAATACTCAGCACAAAGCAGCCCTTATTTGCTCTAGAGCAAATAAAGTTGCATACAAATTTCATTATTGCACTGTTTTGTTTTTTTTTTTTAATTTGGTTGTTTGATCAAGAAGTTTACACCAACAGCTACCCAATACGCCCATTCACAGTCCGACGGGACAGTCGACCACTCTTTTGTGAACTTACTGTTAGCAAAAAAAAAACAGGCCACATATCGGCGGCCATATCGAACTGTGATTGTCTCGTCTAAAATGTTATGCTCAAAGTACTGGCTGATAAGATAGTATGGGTTACAAAAAGATTAAAAAAAAATGGCATAATATGACAATAGGCTAGATACAAGATTTCTGTGAAATTTTTCGGATTTTCGACTTTAGCTTCAGAACCAATAGACTGATTTTAATAAATAGGGTATCTTAAGATTCGGGGAGAACGTGCGAGTGTCATAGGCTATATAAAAATTCTAAGGGTGCGTCATAACAGGTGCCAAAATCCTTTTTACTTCGCGAGTTGGGTTTAACTGTACCTTTACGTTTTTTTACCAACTTTTAGAAGTAGTAGAAAGAAAAGCAGATTATGCACCTCGCATCAAGTGATTTGTTATTGCGCTCGTGTTTTTAGAGCCCTCACTTGCGTTCGGGCTCCAAACCAGCACTCGGCGCAATAATGAATCACTTTCTGCTTGGTGCAACAATCTACTATTATTCGTCCCCAAATTTACTTACCTGCTCCGCTGCTGCCCTATTTGGAAATTTCAAAATCTTACTTTACCCCTCGACAACGCACTAAAATTACAACTTGAGTCCATTATTAACATTGGACTTAGCGAGCAGGCTTGGACCCAAGCCTCTTTGCCTATTAGGTATGGTGGCTTGGGAACCCGCAAAATTTCAAGTGTAGCTTTACCAGCCTTTTTATCTTCGATCCACAGCACGCGTGATCTCGCAGGGAAAATACTAAAATCCCCAGCGGATACTAACTGCGTGACCGCGTGCTTGACCGAGGCTACGAGTGCCTGGATAGCTGGAACGAGTCCAAATTTACCGACATCCCCCAAAATTCAAAGGGCCTGGGACGACATTGTATCCCACGCCACCCTCAATACTCTCATTGATTGTTCATCTGGAAGAGACCGCGCCAGAGTCTGGTCACTGGCTTCAAGCTTACCCGTCTCCTAATACTGGAACCTTCATTGACCCAAACACAATCCGCATTGGAATTGGTCTCCGGCTCGGGGCTGAGGTCTGTGTAGACCATCGCTGTGCTCCCTGTGGAGCCACCGTGGACCGCCTTGGCCACCACGGACTCGCCTGCTTCTCAGGTGCCGGCCGCCTCCCCTGCCACGCCGCCCTAAATGACATCATCAGAAGGGCGCTTGTCAGCGTCAATGTGCCCGCGACATCCGAGCCGCACATTATACGTGACGATGGCAGGCGCCCTGATGGTATGTCGTTGATACCCTGGAGGATGGGTCGTGCGCTGGTGTGGGACGCTACATGCGCCGACACGCTGGCCGCGACCTATCTTCCAGCTACCACTCACCGGGCGGGTGCGGCGGCCGAGTCCAGGGAGCGGTATAAAGAAAACAAATACACTAGTTGTCTCGGCATCCAGTACGATTTTGTCGCTTTCGGGGTCGAGACACTAGGTCCGTGGGGTCCGGGCGCGCATGGGCTCTTCAGGGAGCTCAGCAAGCGTCTCAGGGAGGCCACGGGTGACCCTCGCGCAGGCTGCTACCTCGCACAAAGGCTAAGCATAGCCATTCAGCGTGGAAATGCAGCTTGCGTGACGGGCACCCTACCGCGGGGACCAGATTTTTTAAATTTATTTTAAGTAATTTTAGTCTAGTTTTAGTTTTTATCTATTTTTTTTGTGTTAGTTGGTACCGTTTTATTTTAATAATTATTCATGAATAAATATAAACCTATCTATACATATAATAAAATCGTAAAGTGGAAAAAGTCTGTACATTGAAGATAACAATGAAAAAATGCTATGGGGGGCTTCAGAATGAGCAGCTCAACAAATCCCAATGGTTTTTGAATTTCATGTCTGTTTGTCTGTTTGTCTGATTGTATGTTCGCCATAAACTTTAAAACTACTGGATGGATTGCAATGCGGTCTTCAATATTATATCCAGGATCACTTCAGGCAGGACATAGGCTATAGAAACTTTTGGAAATAAAAGTGGAAGGGGGTAAAAGAGGGGGTGGAAGTTAGTATGGGAAAAACTATTTCGAGGAGTTTATTAACTTACATCTTGGTATAAATACTTTCTAGAATAGAAAATTAAGTATACGGTATGAGACAATATGACACTACCCCTAAAAAAGGGTGCCTTGGGGCCTTCAACTTTGTATGGGAAAAACCGATTCCATTTGTTTGTCGACTTGAAACTTGGTATAAATGCAGTTCAAAACAAACAATTAGGTAGGCGATCGACATGTTTCGAACTCGATTGGAGTCCTTCTTCAGGGTTTGAGTGCGGTCCCGGTCAGATGCGCGGGTTGATCTGACCACCACCGCTCACTCAGGGTTTGGCACTCAACCCCTGAAGAAGGACTCCGATCGAGTTCGAAACATGTCGGACTATTTCTGACAATAAATCGTGAGTAAAGCCGTGTGTTTTTCAAGTATTCATAATATCTCACGAAAGTTATAATTTGACTATTGCTAACCTAATATTATATATGTAAAAGTTTGTGTGTATGCGTGTGTTTGTGCATATGTGTGTGTGTTGTGTGGTGAGTGCGTGCGTGTGTGTGCGTGTTTGCGTGTGTGTGTGCGTGTGTCTGTATGTTTGTTACCACTCAGTTCCATATGGCTGAGCGGATTTTCATGGAAGTATATATAGTTAGACTATAGCTCCAGGAATAGGAAATAGGGCAATTTTTACCCCGGCTAAGTCAAATGTTCCCAAGGAAATAATTATAACCGAATTTAACGCGGATGAAGTCGTGGGCGGAGGCTATATTTTATAAATGCGAAAATAACTATGTTTGTTATGTTTTCACGCCTAAACCGCTGAACCAATTTTGATGAGTTTAGGTATAGAGATAGATCTGTTTGTTACATTTTCCCGCCTAAATCGCTCAGCTAATTTTGATGAGTTTTGGTATAAGTATAGATAGATTGGGCTTTGGAGAAGGACATACGTTACTTAAATTATTATTCTACGCAGACGAAGTCGCGGGCACCCGCTAGTTATAAATAATTTTTCTTTCCTTTTTATGCAAAACCATCGTGTATTCGTGCAAACTTGCGCGACTGTACCCTGGGAGCAAACGAAACACACGAACATGAATTCGGTGCGGAAAGTAACGGTCTTCCCGGTCTTCTGATGAACCAATAGCGCGACGGCACAGATGTACTGCGTGTCACCGAACCCTAGTCCACCTGGACTCAAATTGGGGTACGGTTGAAATATAAATTCTAGGAAAATCAATTTCTAACGGTTAATAACGGGTATTTAAACTACAAAAAAGAACTTTATATAGGTAGTGACGTTCCACGCTTTTGAACTTATGCATCAAACAGTTTAATTAATTAAACCATTAATTATTACATTATTTCAAACTGACCTGTAAAAAGTGTAATGAATAAATATTTACAATTTCAATTTACAAACCTGTAGCGCATATAAACGATTTTAGAAACTATATCAATCTTACCCCCTTACCTTTCCGTCTCGCTCCGATATTTTTCATACTTAAATGTAATTTTAATGAACCTTTTCTACATAAAAAAATACTTCAAGCAGGCTTGTATCCATACAAATGGAAAAACAATAAATTCTCATGATTTCTTGTATCTTAACCTTATCGAATTGTAATGATGACTTTTTAAAAAACACATCTAATCTCATTAAAACCCCGTTCGATCTACTGCCCCTACTCACCTTAAATGACAATTATTAAGAGTACCTAATAAAAAGAAAATCGATCGTTGAATAGTCAACAAATATTAAAATCTATAAAATATAGTAAAGAGAAAGAACACTATGAAGTCTCTCTAGTCAGGTTCAGATATCGCACAAAACGAATAAATCAAAAACTAACTTTAATTAATAGTTCCTTGCGAGCATGAACCGACCGGACCCCACAGACAGCACCCGTTCACGAGTATGACGCGTATCTCAGCCATCGTCTCCCTCAACCATGTTTTAGGGAATGTGTTTATGGTTCTTCACCGAAATCGGTAGAAGTGGAACTCCAGTGAGTAAGGTCTTTGCTCACTCAGGGTATAAGCAGAAGCGAAGGCCACCGCACGATGACATGAAAGTGATAAAGGTGAAATTGCCTAGACTATTTTATGGCGCCTCTTCACAATGGGCCATGATGGGCGACTAAAGGCAATCACGATAGTGTAGACGGCATAAATGTCTGTGATCGGCCATCATCAGCACGTCTAGCACGACCTGCCCGCGAGTCGTTTGTCGCTCAGTGCATCCCTTACATACTTGACTGGTTTGACAGAGACGCACTGAGCGACAAACGACTCGCGGGCATGTCGTGCTAGCCCCCCTGGTATGATCGTGCCCAATCGCCGTTGTGTCAGTACATCAAACGAATGATGGCTCATGCATGATTGCGTGCGCGTCCACACAATCACCGATTACTCAGTACGTATTTGTCTCGGGTACAGTGTAGGCATATTTCTGTCAATCCATAAATAATGGTTGAGTAAATGAAAATGAAAATGAAAATATTTATTTCGCAAGTACCTAGGCCACACGGGCTCTTTTACATGTCTGAATCTACCAGCGCTTCGAAAGGTGACAGACATGTGCTGAGAAGAAACGCCGCAAGAAACTCAGCAGTAAGTCTTTTTTCCATTTTAAAAGTACATATAACTATGTTATGTTATGTTCTAAAACTAACATAAAAAAGTGCAACAAATAAACCTAATGAGCACAAATAAATTATAGTATACAACTAATAAGGGAGATGTATAGTCTCCGCGTTTGAACAAGTAAATTTAAGTGTCTTAGAGATGTATAAAGTCTCTAAGGGTCATAATAATAAGAATAATATTAAAACAGAGAAAACATCTAAATTGATTAATCTAGGTTACATGGAGATGTAGACAGTCTCCATGGTTATGTAATCTGTGCCATGGTCAAGTATAAAGATGGAGATGTAAGATCTCCAAATATCAAAAACAATCTGAAATATAACATTTCATGTCCTAATAATACAAATATTATTGGCTATTAAGCCAAAAAGAAAAGGTCAATAACAGTTTATTAAGGAGACACAATAGGCAACGGAGACAGCGCCAGGAAACGACACACAGACTCCCGGACACTACGAGGTTACACGGTTGCGTTTCTTGGCCTCAGAGCTGGCCAAGCTTCTTTATCATTTAAATAATCTTCAACTCTATAATATCCTTTCTTAAGCAGCGAATCTTTAATGTACCGTTTAAATGGATTAACAGACAAGTCCCATGCTTCTAGGGGAACTTTGTTGTAGAATCTTATGCAGTTCCCCAAAAAAGATTTACTTACTTTATTTAGGCGAAACTTAGGAACAAGGAGCTTATTCTTACTACGTGTATTAAAATTATGGACATCAGACACTTTCTTAAAACCTTTAATATTCTTATGCGTATACAAAATCACCTCATAAATATACTGTGAAGCTACTGTAAGGATGCCAATTTGTTTGAAACGGTCTTTTAACGAATCACGGGAGCCCAGGTTCTAAATGGATCGGACTGCTCTCTTCTGTAGAATAATAGTAGTTTATGCAACGGTTGCATAATGATAGGTCTTAAAACACTAGTGCGGTTTTCATGAAACGAGCCGAAGGCGAGTTTCATAATAATATCGCACGTGTGTTTTAAGGCCAAATTATGCAGAGTTGCATACATAACTTTATCTACACACATATTATAAATCCTCCATTATGGGTTCAGAAACTATATTTTCTGGCAACAAGTTATTTGTTGCAATCGTGGCTGCATATTTCCGATATCCGGCGCATTTTCACATCACACACACTCCGAGAAGACTACTTACTATTCATATTTTCAACTAAAATGTAAATTACAAACAACTTTTTCTATTCAATTCAACAGCAATTCTACTTTCGTTCAGCAAAACGTCAACATGGCGGCAAATACGATCTTCCGTCAAGACCATTTTTTTTTAAATCATAGACAAACGGATGAAGTCTCTATTCTCACGTCACTCGAGATCAAATATTGTGCAGTTTATATTAAAAAAACATACTGAATTGACGTTTCGTATCAATAACTTTTTAATATCTATGGATACTAGAATAGAGACCCACTTGAGTTTTGACAGCTGTTCCAAATTTAATCTCATTTCTTTACTAAAAACGATAAAGAAGTCATTTTATTTCTTTATCGCAGCACTGGTTTTTCCTAATTGGTTGTCAAAATGGTGGTCATTACGGTTTTTGATTAACCAATGGAGGTTTTATGATATGGGTGTAGATAAAGACCGTTTCGATGTCAGCCGCCTTACCCCAGACCAGGATGCCATAAGACATAATACTATGAAAATAACTAAAATAAACAAGTCGCGCTGTTTCCACATTGGTAAATTGCCGAATTCTTCTTACAGCATATGCAGCAGAGCTCAGTTTGTCTGCAAGAACGGATATGTGTGGACCCCATTGTAAATTGCGGTCAAGAGTTAGCCCAAGAAAAACTGTCTGATCTACAAGACATAGGTTTTCTCCATTTAAAGTAAGGGCTGCATCTACCTGTGTAACATTAGGTAAAGAAAATTTAACACATTTAGTTTTCTTCGCATTAAGAAGCAAATTGTTAGCTGTAAACCATTTAAGCACTTCTTTCAGGGTGTCGTTGATATGACTATAGTCGTCCTATCATATACTTAGTAAATAATTAAGTAAATGATTATAAGAGCTAAGTAAAAATATTGACGCAGCCGCTATCACTTCGATATCCATCTTCGATAGACGTCATATCATAACAGTAGACAGCCAGTAAATGAACGTTCACGATTGTGTGGAGAGGTACCCGATCATGGCGGCGATGATGGCCGATCATTTGATGGGTATCATGGCCCATTGTGAAGAGGAGCCATTAAAGTGCCTCGCAAAAAAATCTGAGATTTCCTGTGTCAAATCTTATTTAATCGATAAGGACGAGCAGACAACTCAACTATGTCCGAAGATAGAACTTTGGCTCTTGCTGCATCTTTGAACTTGTCGCAGTTGAGATATCTCACTTTAAATCCATGTCGTACGATTATTAAAAATCTCCGACGCTTATGTCATATCAGAAACTTCTAGAAGCCAAGAAGAAGTGTTACCCTGCACAAATACCCTAATATCGATATCCATTTCAATTTTATAGGACAAAACCTGACCGGACCGTGTGTGGTTGTCATAAAGAAGTGGCATAGAAGACACGTATCCATGTCAAAATTATTGAAAACTATCCTTGGTTCTATGCTATTATTAGTATAATTAGGCCCTATTTCCACTGAGCGTCTAGCCGCGCGCGACTAGCTGTGTGCGACTGTCATTTCCATCGGAGTCGCGGCCTCCATACCCATTGACGCGACCGGGACTCCATAGAAAATGGCAGTCGCGTGCGGCTAGTGGCGCGCGGCTAGACGCTCAGTGGAAATAGGGCCTTATACTATAATAGGCTAGTATGGTATCGCTGACAGGTGACACTTGACATATTTAGTGATGTGGCTGTGCAGAATCATGTCGATTTTTAACTATTATCGACGAAACTTTCCATAAAAAATGAAATCGAAGTTTTTTACGATTTACATAGCGATAGCTAGCTTAGGCGTCTTTTACGTTAACACGCGGGCGCGGTGACGGGCGCGCTGCCGAGAATGTAGCAGTGGGTCGTCGCGCCACCTCTCCTCGCTTCGCTCGCTCTCGCGGCCGGCGCGGGCCGAGACCCGGCGACCCGCCGACCGCATTCTCGCGCTCACTCAGTTGTACTGTACCAGTACCACGGAGTCGTCAGTGGCAATACACAACCGGTACACTATATGCATCGGGTCGCATCAGAGCAAGAAAAATTCTGATAAGTGATAATTTGTTTAAGAACAGATCTTCTATACAATACAGCGCTGGATAAAATCTATATACCTATGACAAACTTGACCGTTTCTTATGCACATAAACACGGGGACGTAATTCATCGCAGCTCTCCTGCGAATAATCGCACCCCCTGCGCGCGCAAGGAGAGCGGCGCGCGCGTCGGGGTCGGGCGCGTTCTCCGTGTCCGCTTAAAAGCCGGTCGGCTGGATTGTAACGTAAAATCGTTACGTGACTTATGTCACAAAGTAATCACTAATTAAAACTATTAAAATTTACTTAAACATCTAATATTTACAATAAATAAAACACTTACCTAATAATTAACTAAACGAAATAGTAGTTAAAGTTAAAAATAAATATTTACAATGAATCTACGTTTAATAAAATTACTCAATGCATCTCATCCGAGTCCAGTACCGTGTTGCGCTATGACGCGCCTGTTGGGGACTTGACGTTGCGGCATCGCATCTGTGACGCTGCGCGCGCGCCGCGCCTCGGGCCCGGCCGGCGTGGCGCGTCGAGCCGAATGGCGCCGCTCCCCTCAGACCCTCAGACAGCTTCTACGTTGGAACGCAGCGCACGTTCACCGCGCTACTCAGGCCGTGTCATCATACGTCGCCGGCGTTATATTTAAATTTAGCAGATAAATACCTGTGCTATCTTATCTTACGTACCGTTGTACTCGTTTAGTACTGTACGTGATTTGATTGATATCAGTGTGCGAATAAGACCCCATTTTGGGGTGCGAAGTTCCGGCTCAAGCCCACCACCTGCTGGTTCCACCTTCCTGGACCATGCGCTGACGTCCCTCAGCCAGACCATCTTCACGACGACTCCGAGTTCAGGGGAGTACTGACGCGACACCCGTACGACTTATTTGTATGCTCGCTTTAAGTTGTGGGAATATCAATAAACGATTTGTTA
Source organism: Tortricodes alternella (assembly GCA_947859335.1). Classification (NCBI taxonomy): domain Eukaryota; kingdom Metazoa; phylum Arthropoda; class Insecta; order Lepidoptera; family Tortricidae; genus Tortricodes; species Tortricodes alternella. The sequence continues at coordinate 87,453 of OX401977.1, forward strand.
AAAAAATACTCGGCTATTGTTCTTATCATTAGTCTCCCATAGCATAAGCGCAGCAGGATGGATTTCAATGAATATAGGATTTTATTCCTAGGAGTCGTCTCTATCGCGGGGGCCACGGGGGTCATCGATTTCAAAATTTGCTGCACGGCAAAATGACGCCCGCCCCTCGCTACGTCCTCGGCCGTCGAGGGTTCCGGAGGAGATTCAAAAGAAATCGACAAGTAAGGCTTCCATTTTATTAGTTAAACAAATATCACTTTTATTTACAACCAAAGCAATCACAAATAATAGTATTAACTAGTCGTAATCACCTAAAACTACTTAACAGATTGAAATATTTACAATAGAATTAACAATTCTTTAACTTAGAACGTTTACACGCGTCAACTATTCAATCGATCCTCGACGGCGGTTACAGTTTAAGTACCCGCCGGCGCCGGCGGCGCGCGCTACGGGCCGGCGGGCGCCGCGCCCGCGCCGCGCGCGCGTCACGCGCCCGCCAGCGGCTGCGTCACCACGGGCGAGCGCCGGCGCGGCGACGCCTCGCCCGCCGCCCCCGCGCCCCCCGCGCCCCCCGCGCCCCCCGCCGCCGCCGGCTCCGTCAGCCGCAGCGCCACCTCCAGGTCCCGCAGCACCTGCACCGAAGGTTACGACACGGTGTTCATTGTGGAGGCTATTGTTTGGCTTTCAATATTCGACCGGTTTAAACATTTTATTCATGAAATATACAGGTGTCCCTGAAAGTATGGATCAAATCGAACAGGGCCATAAAGGCGGTCATTTTTTTTTAAAACCTAAATTCGCCACCGCGCCGACAAAAAAATTTTACTGTAACGCTATCGGCTATTTTTTTTGCGATAGGTAACTGGATAACGTAACTATTTTAAAATGGTACTTTCAGCTGAAAATGCGAAAATTATTACACTATCAAAAGTTGACCCTATGTTGTAAAAACTTGTCCGTTTAATGTTTATTCTAGCAACATGCTTATTATTGTTATTAATTGAGTAGTTATTCATCTTTTTATCTGGCAGGTCGAGTTTTTATCTTTATTTCTTCTTTAGTATGAACAGCGAATAGGCCGTTTTTTAAGTTCTAAAGATGGAAGTTCTGGAAGATGCACATGCCTTGAGACACGTCGAGATATGTGGCTACAGCACGATGGGGCCCCTCCACATTTTGCAAGGGTAGTGAGAACCCATTTATTTCCTGCGATACCTTCCCACCGATATTTTTGCATGGCTATTTTTTTGAGGCTTACATATTAATTAATCTCGCGTCAGAAAAAAAGCCAATACCGCTGAGCCCACATGAAAATTATTATTATTTTGGTACTTTTAATTAACGCTGGCAATCCCTTCCCACCAACCGATCGATTTAAAAATTTTTTTGGGTGCACAGGGAGTACAGAGCAACTGATTGAAAAAAAATTAAGTCGCTGAGTCCACATGCTTTTTCATTTTTTTCCCCACCCCACTACACCCGCACCCACCGCCCGCGGCCTGCCAGCACGAAGATTATCGGAAAAGCTTGTTCAGGGAAGCAGCTAACGGAGTTTCAATACAGCTGAAGCCACAATATGACCGATTTGGTCGCTAGCTCTCCGTCCATTAGAATAAGCATTAAGAGCCCTATTACGATTTTTTCAATAATTGGGCAACTTTGGCGTTCTTATATTATGAGAAACTGAAAGACTTAGACAAATTTGACTTACTGACTTGTGGAGTATAGTTATTAGTATTGATCATAGCGGCCTCGCTTTTTGCAATTTATTCTTATCTATTGATATAAAGCCGAAATTCCGCAGAAAGTTTTTCAAAAAATGCGCGACGGCACTTTTTCGAGCTCGTGGATTGAACTACTCTACTAAGCAAACGAAATGAAAAAAATATGATAATATCTCTTGAATAGTCGTGTAGTTTATAGCGGCCTCGGAATTTTGAAATATGTATGGAATACGAGGGGCGGCTGAAAAGTTATCTACCTAACTATGAAACAAAAGACGATCATGGCTAGTTTTTTTTATTTTTCTTTATAGTCTCTCTGACAGGGAAATGCACTTATTACATCTATCGATTAAAGACATTAACCCGTTAAAAAAAAAAACTTTAGGTAAACCTAAAGATTTGATGATAAATCATCGAAAAAGTCATTAACAGCAGCCTTCATGTCGTTATCGGTTACGAATCTTTGTCCCCTCAGTTCTTTCTTCAAAAGTCTGAACAGGAAGTAGTCGGATGGGGCCAAATCTGGACTATATGGAGGGTGGTTGATTACTTCGTACCCATTTCCATTAATTGCTAGCTTCGTTAAGCAAGCAGTATGCACAGGTGCGTTATCATGCAAAAGCAGAATCCCTTTACTGAGTTTGCCCCTTCTTTTTTCTTTTATGGCTTCTCTGAGCTGGTCAAGTAAATCTGCGTAATATTCAGCATTCATTGTAGTTTTTTTTTGGCAAGTAATCTACAAGCAGAATTCCTTCCGCATCCCAAAAAAATGTTGCCATTACTTTGCCTGCAGACGGGCGAACCTTAAATTTCCGAGGAGGCTTTTCATCCTTGAATTTCCATTGTAATGACTCCTGTTTACTTTCGGGATCCCACTGCCGAATCCAAGTCTCATCACAGGTTACTATTCTAGAAATAATTTCCTCCTCTTTTCCACGGCTCATGTCTAAAAATTCCTCGCAACATTGAACACGTCTGTCCTTGTCAAACGGAGTCAACATTCTAGGGACCGTGCACTAACCTTAGACATGTGCAAATGTTCATGAATTATTTCATTGACCCGTTCTTTACTAATGCCCACATCCCTGGCTAACTCCCATTGCTTAATTCGCCGGTCTTCTAAAATAAAATTTCTCACTTTGGCCACATTTTCATCGGTGACAGCAGAAACTGGTCGCCCACTACGAGGATCATCTTCAAGGCTCTCACGGCCAAGCTTAAACTGTTTCGACCAGAACTTTATTGTAAATTCAGAAGGGCACGAACCACCAAAAACAGGTAACATACGCAGTCTAATTTGCGAGGGTGTATTTCCTTCTTTAGTGAGAAATTTAATCACTGCACGCTGCTCAATTTTAATCAGATTATTTTTTTCTTGCGACATTTTGAAAACAATCCAGTCCCAAAAAAAGCGGGAAGCAAGAAACAAATGAATGTTGGTGATTTTGAAAAAAGAATAACCAGTGAACACGACCTCATAGTGGCCAGTATTATTTTCGCATTACATATAGGCTAGGTAGATAACTTTTCAGCCGCCCCTCGTATGTACAGAAAAAATCCAAGGTAAAACCATAAAACTACTAAAAACGCTAAGAATTAAACGTAAATTTCTCTTTACTACGTTAATATTATTACGTAAAAATTATATCAGAATAATCGTTAGATTATAAATAATTAAAATTTAATACTATTTTTGGAGAAATAATTGATTATACTACTTAAAATAAACGTAATAACTACTCCCAAATTACTACATAATGTGATGTGTCGGCAGGGGCGTGCGGTCCATATAGGCATTTAGGCAGTGCCTACCCTTGCAAAATTTCCGATTTATATGTAATTCATAAATCGTGTTTACTTATTGTTACATTTCAAAAATACCTATATCTTTTTATTCCTTGCTACCAAAAATCTTACAAACAGACAAACTAAATTCAATCTTACGTTACACTTAATAAGGTATCAATTCCACACTAGTTATGAGATCAATGGAGCTTAGTTGCCAAACAATTACAAAAATGACGTCGAATGGAACGTAGTTCCTCGTTCTAATAGTTCGTGTCACGCAAAATAGGCAAAGCTCCCAGCTGCCTTCTCTTTTGCAACACATATAAAGACATTTGTGTGCGAATTACTGTTTATGAACTCAATACGAATACAAGAATCACCACAAATTAACAAGACACGCACACAAATACATTTCCTCTATACAATATCAAGAGCCCTGACGGCCATACATTTTTTAATGCGGTCAGGGCTCTGTTACAAGTTTTACATAAGTTAGGCACTGCCTTTTTATTTATTAGTAAGTTGGTAAGATTGACGCTTCTAAAGTTATGGGTAAATTAATAAATCCCCCTAAATTTGGGAATTTTATGGAGGCAGGACGTTCTTAGGGGCTTTTAGGGGAATAAAAAAACTAACAGAAAATCAGTACAAAATTGATTGATAAGCTTGAAAAATAACAGCACCAATTGGAGCTTTCGTGCATTCGCGAAGAAAACCGTGCTTTTTCAGAATATTTGTCGTTTGTACTTGGCCTTTTACGCACAAACTTAATCACACTGATAAGATTGTGATATGGGTTAGTCTGTGATAAAGGGAGCCTACAAAAAAAATACGGTGGTTAGTTATTTACTGGTTTTTAGGATTTTTTCCATTACTTTTATAGGTATACGTCTTTGAAGACTTGGCAACCCTGCGAAGACATTCGTCATGACATGACGTTGTCGGTGTCAAAACTTGATTATTTATTAAGCAAAGCATAAAGCATTTTATCTTATTAATTTTTATTGCTTTCTTGGATTGGATGTTCAGAATGATTATGTTTAAAGTGTTTGTATGTTGTGAATTAGTGATCAATATGTGAATGGGACGGGAGTTTCCAAAGTTGAAAATTTCAATGATGAAATCAAAAGACAGTTGTAAAAAACATAAAAAATGTACCAAAATCGCAGTTCTCTTCATCTCAAATGAGTTGCTCATATTACCTAATATGAGCAACTCGTCAATTCGCTTCAAGTATTATGGTTTTTAACTGTAACTTTGTTTGATATTATTTCGGTAAGGTAAAAGGCCAGGCCGAGTTTAGACTTGATAGCTAAGTAGGTAGTTATTACATACAGCATAACAGCAAAAAAACGCGATATATTTCTTATTAACAAAATAATTGTTTTTTTTTTTATGACAAATCCTTATTTAATGGCAATTCGAACTACCTTTTGCCCGCAACTTTGTCGATATTTTAAACTTTTAGTTTTTACTGCCTAACCAGACTGGAATTCCTATACACGCCCCTGTGTGTCGGCCGCCTGAATTCAGTCATCCATCAGTGCCGCCGCGCCGGCAGTTGATGAAAGCAGTCCTGTGTCCGGCCGAACGATAACTTCCAATGCTCTTTGTACATTGGACGAGGGCGACGTGACGCGTGCGTCCAATATACCTAATCTTTCAGAACGCGATTTAGTGATAGGGCTCTTAAACGGATAAGTTTTTACACCATGGGGTCATCTTTAGATAGTGTAATTTTTTGTTTCACGAATATTTTTACAAAATCATGTAAACTGTCTAACAAAATAGACAGAAGACTTTGTAGAAAACCATTTATTTTACTGACACAATTTTCGCTTTTTCAGTTGAAAGTACCATTTTAAAATAGTTGCGTTATCCAGTTACCTATCGCAAAAAAATTAGCCGATAGCGTTAGATTTATTTATTTTTGTTCGGCGAGGTAGCGAATTTAGGTTTTTAAAAAAAAACATAACTTTTGAACCGTCAAGAATCGAACACGCACTTATCGGTTAAAATGATTGGAAATGACCGCCTTTATGTCCCTGTTCGATTTGATCCATACTTCCAGGGACAGCCTGTATAGGAGCAAGCAAGTTCAAAAACTATTATATTAAATTTCTAATTCATAACATAGTAGTCACTGACAGGGCCGGATTTAGAGGTCTGGAGGCCCTGGGGCAGCAAAGGAGTGGAGGCCCCATAGAATATAATATGACGTAGATGATATTGACGGTTCCTATTGTGGGGGCCCCTCTTTTGTGGAGGCACGGGGCAGTAGCCCCGGATGCCCTCCCCTAAATCCGGCCCTGGTCGCTGATATAAATGGCTGTGACAAAGATACAGACAGACAAAGAAGTCTCATCATAAGGGTTCCTTTTTTTACCTTTTAGGTACGACCGTAAACCGTAAAAACCGGCCAAGTGCGAGTCGAACTCGCGCACGAAGGGTTTCGAACAATCTATGAAATCGGCAAAAAAATCATGTCTCTTGTATGTGAGGCACCCTTAAATATTTGTTTTATGTTAATTTAATTATTTATTTTTAAAGTGAATATATAACTAAATATTCTGTGAATATTTCAAGCGTCTACCTGTTGCCGTTATCAATATCGAGCAAAAAATACGGTTGTTGTATGGGAGCCTCCTTAAATATTTATTTTATTATGTTTTTTAGTATTTGTTTTTATAGCGGCAACAGAAATACATCATTTGTGAAAATTTCAACTGTCTAACCTATCACGGTTCATGAGATACAGCGTGTTGACAGACGGACGGGCGGAAAGCGGAGTCTTAGTAATACCCTAAACATTATCAAAATCGGTTAACATTTAGTGGGGTTATAGTAAGCAGTTAATGAAGTGCGAACTTTGTATAGCTCACGAGTGGACTTGGACGGGATCGAGCCCGGTAAGGGTCTTCACTGTCACGAGTGAGGAATTGGACGGAGAGCTAGTCACCAAATCGGTCCTGTGGCTTCAGCTGTATTGAAACTCCGTTAGCTACTTCCCTGAACAATCTTTTCGCAAGAAGCACGAACATTATCGGAAAAGGTTGTTCACGGAAGTAGCTAACGGAGTTTCAATACAGCTGAAGCCACATGACCGATTTGGTCGCTAGCTCTTAATCTAAATGGTTTTGACGCGTGTAACATACAACGTTTTTGAATGCCTATCGTGAGGGCATAAAAGTAGCGGGTTTATGAGACGAGCCGATAGGCGAGTTTCATAATAAGATCGCACGAGTGTTTTAAGGCCTAATTATGTACAGTTGCATACATAACTTTATCTACACACGTCATCTAAATCCTCCATGATGTCTTCAGAAACAATATTTTCTGGCAACAAGTTATTTGTTGCCATTGTGGCTGCATTTACGATATCCGGCGGAGGTTTCACATCATTCTCTGAGTCACTACTATTCATATTTTCAACTAAAATGTAAATTACAAACAACTTTTTACAATTTTACTTTCGTTCAGAAAAAAACCAATACGAATGATGAAATCGCACGTTTAAAAATAAAAGGGAACAAGTCCAAATGAAATTCAATTTTGTTTTAAAGTTTTCTCAACAGCGTTAAAATTTAATTTGGAATGGATTTGTATTTCACGTTATATCTTTTTAATTTTACTTATTTACAACAGTAATGGCAGCAATTCGATCCTCCGTCAAGACGAATGTTTTTTTTTTAAATCATAGAAAAACGAAAGTCCCTATTCTCATGTCCCTCGAGATTAAATGTCAAGCGGTTTATATTAAAAAAACATACTGAATTGATGTTTCGTATCGATAACTTTTTCATTTAGGCGGACAATGTCCCGTTCGCAAAACGTCCCTTTCGCAAAATGTCCCTATCGCAAAATGTCCCTTACGCAAAAGATCACTTTCAGCAAACCTATTAACGGTCACGTTTATCGCTTGACAAATGTCAAATTAAAGTATTCTTATTGGCTCTTTTTACGTCAGCTGTCAGTAAGAGACATACTTTATCTTGCCATTTGTCGAGAGATAAACTCAAGGCCTTTAGGGGGCCAAGCATGAATGCGTTTATTGCGTGACAAAATTCGGTAAGAGCAACTGTCACTCTCGCACTCAGTCATTGCGCAGATAGTGACAAATGCCTTTATCGAATTTTGTCACGCAATAAACTCATTCATGCTAGGCCCGCAGGACTTGATGTCTCTGTTTGATAGGTTAAAATATCAATCCATTAAAAATACAGCCTCAGGTTTCCTTTTCCTTAAACTTTAACCTTTTGGCCGCCGTTGTCGACTATGCGTGACAGCGTATACAGGGTAAAAAAGTTCTTCATTACCTTGACTTAAAGTTGAAATTCGTGATACTTCTCAGACATGCTTTGCGGCCAAAAGGTTAACGACCATACCACAATTTTTTTATATATAATATTATTATTAATTAATAACAAAAAAAAAACTGTTACAATTAACGCAGTATTATTGCGTTTCGGTTTTTGCTTATGTATTATTTTTTATCTTTTGTCCTGTTTTTATGTTATTCTTCTATGTGTTTGCCGTGACTTTACCAGATGGTTCCAACGGAAGACCAGCGCTGGCACACAAGCCAGCATTATGCTGAGTTGGGACCTTTTTGTAACAGTTGGCACTGTTCTTCTTTTGTAGTTTTTTCGTGTATATTATTATTATTTTTGTGCTCTGTTATGAATAAATGTTTTTTCTTTCTTTCTTTCATACCATATTGACACTCATAAACGTAAATTCCGAAGTACCACTCAAAATTAAACTTAAAATAACTAAACCTTTTCTTAACCGGCTGATATTTAACGTTTTTTTAATACAAGGTGATTCAAGAGGCGATACATACTAAAGAATATACCTAAGTCCCACATTCTTAGTGTCGTCTGTCACAAAGTTACCGTCATTAAAAACTCGCATACGTTAAAAAGGTGACGTTTATGGCACGTCATTATGATTCCGTCAACGTATTTTGAGTACCGGTGTGGTCGATCCTTAATTGAGTCAGGGACGTTTTGAGAAAGGGACAATTTTTGTCGGAGGGACGTTTTGCGAGCGGGACATTGTCCGCCTAAATGAGCTGTTTTAATATCTATGGATACTAGAATAGAGACCCGCTTGAGTTTTGACGGTTCACACGACTAATGTCTTAATATAAAAATGACAAAAGAGACTAATGTCCAAAGGCATGTCCAACTAGATATTTGGCCAGTAATAATATTGCCCAACCATAAACATGTCCAATGATAAAATTTCCCAAACTTAATAATTACCAGTAATAATATTGCCCAACCATAAAATTGTCCAATGATAAAGTTGCCCAAACGTAATAATCACCAGTAATAATATTGTTCAACCATAAAAAATTCCAATTATAAATATGACCAAAAATACGGATCCCTAAAAATAATTATCCCGGAAAAATGGACAGTTTCCGAGGTAGCAGCGCTAAACGACTTCTACGCGGACCTACCATGATCATTCGGTATTACAAGAGTAGAATAAACGAAAATTATACAATAAGTCAAGTAGCCCAACGTTATTTCAATGAAATGAGTATTATACTAAATAAAAATTAAGAATAATAATAAATAATCAACAAATATTTACAATATCACTATCAGTATCACTTTAAAGAGTTCTTATATTATGTATAACCAAAGTAGATTTGTATGTATAGAATAGTAGCGGCCTGCCGGGTTTTACAGTTGGACATTTTTATAGCTGGACGTTATTATAGCCGGTCATGTATCTGGTCGGATATATTTTAAGATGGACATTTTTATGGCTGGACGTTATTAAAGCTGGTCATGTATCTGATCGGCTATTTCTATAGTTGGATATTTTTTATGGCAGGACGTTATTATAGCTGGTCATGTATCTGGTTGGATATTTCTATAGTTGGATATTTTTATGGATGGACAAATTACTGATTGGAAACTTGGACATTTTTATTTTTGGACATTAGTCGTGCGAACCGTTTTGACAGCTGTTCCAAATTTAAACTCATAACATAACGTTACAATAATTGATACTGTAGCAACATTACAGTACAGATTTTACCTACTACCACAGACAAGAAAGTTCTCATAGTAAAATTGGTTGTAATAATGCTGGTAATTTCGTACGGTTTGTGAATACATTATGGAGGTTTTATGATTATGGGTGTAGATAAAAGAATATTTGAATCGTAATACCTCGGTCTCCTTGTGGTCAAGCAGGTGGAAGCGCGCGTCGAGCGCCGTGAGGTGCGCGAAGGTGAGGTGCAGGTGCGCGTGCAGGCGCAGCAGCGCCAGCTCGCGGAAGTGCGCCGCGTACAGGTGCGCCACCACGTGGAACAGCAGCCGCACCACGCGCCGCACCACGCCCTCGAACAGCGCCGGGAACTCGTTCGCTGCAACACGCGCGCGGTCACAGCACGGCTCGGCTCAAGCCTTCGCCTGACACCATCGTGTTGGCACTTAACATTAACAGGACTGTGAACCGATGGCAAAAATCTTTTCATACAAAACGGGATAACGATTTCCACCCCTTAAATGTTAACCGGTTTTGACCAGTTTTTGTCAGGTTATCAGTCGGAACAAAATCTAGGTCTATACGTTTTTTGAATTTTGATTAAATAATAATAATAATAATAATAATACCATTTATTTCAGGCAACAAGGCCCATAACATAAATACCTTAAAGACTAACATACATAAAGATCAACAAAGTCAAATTATCGCCGAAATTGGTTTTCTAAGTATTTTGAAATGTTGAATACATACTAATCCTAATCTCCCTAACCCAACAAGACCTTTACAGCCATCGTAATCCAAAAAATTAAGTTCTCGGTAGTAGTCAATCTTTTTAACCAAGAAAATAATTTCACGTCGAATTGATGTATGAATGAAAGTCACGTGACCATACTTAATGAAGTTCGCAAATTAGGCACAGTGTAGACAAGTAGCATCTCTAATAATCCGATAGGAACATCAGGTCACCAAATGGCCAAACATTTTTTTAAATTTTTTTTTCTTCGTTAGTGTTCATCAGTAACTTTAAAATAACCCTCTGACGAAATTTGCTGCAAGGGTTTCCTGACATCCTGTATAAATGTTTCTTTGTTAGTCTTCTATGCATTCCTATACCATTCATCCGATTACGATGAAACTCGGGTTCGATCAGTGAGATGTAGTGCGCACGAAGGTTTATTATGATATGACTCAACAAAATAAAAGAACGGAGCATTGCAACGCATCGGCATGACACGGCAGCGTGTCATAGTGGCTCGTGGCTCTGCTTCGACCAGCGTGGAAGCCCGTCGTCCCAGCGTTTCGGAATACTGGACGTATCGACATTCTTGTGAACACTGTGAGCTCGGCATGATTGCTGCCGGTCACCACCAACGACGAGCCACAGCTGGCTGGAAGTGCATCAGCGACACCAGTGCACCAAACTGTAACACTGCCAAATTACGACTCTCCCTGACCTTTTGTAAATCAAAACCTACTCAATGACTGGCCTATTAAATTCGCTCGTGATAAGATATCACCAACGTTGCAAGCCCGTGCGCAAGAATGATTTAGCAAGGACGCTGATAACTGTGAGCGCGCGGTCACTTGCCGATGATGGACAGTGAAGAGTCGTTAGTATTAATTAAAAGGCCAGGGCAACCATTAAGATCAAATCTTTATTCCCGGCATTAGGCATAGACAAGAACATGACAGAAGCATGATACAACGTTATAACCTCCATACACTACATTACTCTCTTCTAAACAAACTAACATGGAACCCATCTAATTCCGCGTTACATTATGGACCATCTTTAACTTAACATGAACATTAAACAGCCCTTACTCTTTTCCCAACGGACATTAACAAAAACAAAAAATAAAAACAATAGTTAGGTATTAAAGAACATGAAGAGTACATTTTTTTTAAATTAATTTCAACTTATGGAAATGTAATGTATACATAGGTACCTAACTAGAACTTATAGGTTGGAGGATTTCTAAGCCTACATTGTCTGGCTGACCGGTCGTGGCTGAGGTAGTTCAGGGCATGACATAGGAGACAAGAAAGGACTTTCACTAGCATCAGATTCAGGTGATGCAGACGGTGTTCCGAAGCGCGCGCCCCTTGGATGGATCGGGGTTGTTGCCCCGTGCGTCGATGGCCGGGTAAGCTGACTATGCTCAGGCGCTGCTCCGCTCTGCGGTACATTATCCGGAACCTGTAAAGCTGATGTGTCGGGTGGGCAAACTAAGATACTCGATCGCCGCCTTAACTGACCGATATGCTTATGACTAGGCCTACCCAAATTATCGGCAACTGTATAATCAGTTGTACCCGCTCTTTCGATAATTCGACCTGGGGGGCTAGCACGACACGCCCGCGAGTCGTTTGTCGCTCGGTGCGTCTCTGTCTAACTAGTCAAGTATGTAAGGGACGCACTGAGCGACAAACGACTCGCGGGCAGGTCGTGCTAGACGTGCTGGGAACCATTTTGCCTCGCCCTGGTGCTGGCGCAGCCAAACTTGATCTCCCACCCGAAAAGCGCGATCCGAGCCTAACGTGTTGGATACTTGATTCTTTAGTGCAGAATGTGTGTGTTTCTCGCAGTCCTGTCGCAGAGCGTCTAGTTTAGTACGTAATTCCCTATTTATCATTAATGATGATGGACTTTCCCCAGTGGTGCAGTGAGGTATACTGCGATAATGAAACAAAAATTAAATTGAGAGCCTAGTGAATATTTTGCTTTTGTCGCACTGGCGCGGCAGAAAACGCAGTTCGCACGAAGAACTGCGTTTTCTGCCGCGCCATTGGAGACAGGGTGATACGGAGCCGAAAATAAATGTTCAATGCCATTACTTGACAGATACATTGAAAATTCCTTACTAGAAAACGGCGGTCCGTTATCAGATACGATTTGCCTTGGAATGCACCAACGAGCAATAACTTCACTTAATTTTTTCAATTGTGCTGCTGGCCGAGGTGCTTGGTACTGGAAATACCTCTAACCATTTAGTACGGGCATCGACCATAATCAAGTTTGTTTTTCCAAACAGAGGCCCTAAAAAGTCCATGTGAATACGGGACCAGGGCCGCGCAGGCCACGGCCACGGACACAGCCCGTGGCGTGTGGGCGCATCCGCTTCGGCGGCGCAAACGGCACACGCGCGGCACACTACAGACACACGCGGCGCGTACCGTATTTGGTGGGGAAGAGCGCCTCGTCGTTGACGGTGTTCTGAGTGAGCGTCATGACGTAGTCGACGTACTGCGGCGCCGCCACGCGCGCCTTCTTGCCGCGCTCGTCCACCCACGCGTACACGCGCCCGCCCGGGCCCGCCATGTCGGGGCAGCTGGCGGCCGTGCAGAACTCCGACACCGCGCCGTACACCAGGTTCACGTGCTCGAACAGCGCCACCGCTGCAACACGACAACACCACGAGCTGCATTCACAGTGTCCGTCTCCGTCGCTTGTCGAACGAGTGATCGCTACACTTTATAGTTCAGACTTCAGGGTGTCTGGCAAATTAAACTTTGTAGTATTGGGGAAGGGGGTAAATCCAACTGGGGGGCTAGCACGACATGCCCGCGAGTCGTTTGTCGCTCAGTGCGTCTCTGTCAAACTAGTTAAATATGTAAGGGATGCAACTGAGCGACAAACGACTCGCGGGCAGGTCGTGCTAGATGTGCTGAACATCAGACAGGTCATTAGGCTGTACGCTTGTGGCGCAGCGGCCTGATGCGGTGTTATAGCGGTGCGAGTCAGTCGGCCGACTACTTTTACTTGCTAAAGTGAAACTAAAAACAAGAGCGATACGATTCTTATAATTATAAATTAGTAGTTTATGCAACGGTTGCATAATGATAGGCCTTAAAACACTAGTGCGGTTTTCATGAAACGAGCTTTAGCGAGTTTCATAATAAGATCGCACGTGTGTTTTAAGGCTAAATTATGCAGAGTTGCATACATAACTTTATCTACACACATATTATAAATACTTACTCCATGATGTGTTCAGAAACAATATTTTCTGGCAACAAGTTATTTGTTGCAATCGTGGCTGCAAATTTCCGATATCCGGCGCATTTTCACATCACACAGTCACTCCGAGAAGACTACTGTTCATATTTTCAACTAAAATATAAATTACAAACAACTTTTTACAATTCTACTTTCGTTCAGCAAAAAACCATCATGAAAGCAGTAATGGCGGCAATTTGATCCTCCGTCAAGACCATTTTTTTTTTAAATCTTAGACAAACGAATGAAATCTCTATTCTCATGTCACTCGAGATCAAATCTTGTGCAGTTTATATTAAAAAAACATACTGAATTGACGTTTCGTATCAATAACTGTTTTAATATCTATGGATACTAGAATAGAGACCCACTTGAGTTTTGACAGCTGTTCCAAATTTAATCTCATTTCTATACTAAAATCGATACGGGAATAACATTGCAGCACTGGTTTTTCCTAATTGGTTGTCAAAATGGTGGTCATTTCCTACGGTTTTAGATTACACTATGGAGGTTTTATGATATGGGTGTAGATAAACTATAATTCAAAATTATAATTAAGTGTTCGAGTGCATTATAACTGTTTGTTAAAACTTAGGAGGAGGAGATTTGGGCATTTCTCTCTGTGTTTTCAGAACATCGCGGGGCGCGGCAGACGCAGGGCAGAGCGCGCTCGCTTCCTGTGGCTCCCAGCAACAACCACGTGTCTGATGTGTCCAATCATGGCATAAGAATCATAAGATAAGAATTGATAATTGTCCTTGTATACCTGAATCGTTTTATCTTGTTTGGTTATTTTGTTTTTGTTTTTAAAACGAGTATGAAGCCGGCTTCTTCAGGTCAGCTGGCAGCGAGAGCGAGAGTGCGGCGCGTCCTACACACTGATCTGCCTACTCGCCGACCGGCGCAGGCGCGGCGTGCGGCGACTAACGGCAGACCGATACAATTAAACCAAACGGGTTTCAGACCGCGGCAATTGGGAATCGAATATATTGATTCTTCGCGTAAAGATACCGGTTTATTATTATTATTATATATAATAGTACTAACAGCAAACTTCATTTGTGAATATTGCACGCTTTCGTTAGTGAAACTTAACGATCGAAAATTGGTGGAAAGCGATCCAGCGCTGACGGCGCGGCGCGCTGCGGGCGCGAGCGTACCTGACTCGCGCCGCGCGGAGCCTCATCACATTATGCCCGCGACTTTTGCATGTAATTCCCCCGTATTCCCTCAGGAGCTGTGCATGTTACCGGGATAAAACGTAGCCTATGTTAGTCTCCAGCCCTCCAACTATTATATCCTTATGCAAAAGATCCAATCAATCCATTTCTCCGCTTGGCCGTGAGGCCGGTGAGGCACCAACAAACTTGCATTTATGACATTAGCGACCCAATCTCTGTGTCTAAATAAGTACACTATTACAATAAAAACTAAATAGTTAATTAGGGTTTGACTTAATAATATTTCAATAATATGTTAACCGTTTTTCCTCGACGCGTATTGGCACATATTCATCGAGCAGTCACACAAAGAGACTAATGTGTAAAAATAATTGTTTGGTTGAATATTTTAAAGGCCGTCCAACCAAACAGGCCATTAGAACGTGTCATGCCTCATAATAATGCAATAATTCGTCGAAGCGATTGCAAACTTTATCGTTCTCGATTGAGATTGGTCACGTGCGCGGGGCAGCGGGGACTGCCACGCCGGAAGCGGCCGGCTTGGCGAGATCGAGCCTGCCGCCACCAGAAAATGTATTGCAAAAACCGGCTTGTGCTTTAGCTCCGAGTACGTTCTCCATATCACCCCGGGTGAGTTGGAGCCCGGTGTGGTGGGTGTGGGTGTGGGCGTGCGCAATGCGCTAGAGCTGGGAGACTGACTGTGCGAGGCGAGCCACTCGTTGTAGTCGAGGTGGCACGGCAGGTCGACGAGCTGGCGCATGTCCAGCTCGGGCAGCTTGCGCTCCAGCAGCGCCTCCTGCAGGTACAGCTTGGGGTCGCCCGCCGCCTCGCCCTCGCGCTCCTTGCGCCTCGCCTTCCTGTAACATTACATACACCACGTATAGCCATCGCCATTAACATCGTACAGCCATCTCTAAGCCTCTTATTAAACATACGTGGGTGGTAAATAACTAACCCTTCCCAGAGTGCAGCGCAAGTGCCACGAGGGCCAAGCCCTTAACGATATGACTCTCTTATTTTAATCGACTATTATACCTATGGTGTTGAGACACGCTTATAGTTGAGCGCCGCACTCTTTACGCCGTCATCCTGTCATGCTGCATCCTGTCACAAGCTCTGGGCGGTAAAAGGAACTGATGAATTATGTTCCAAGGGAAAACACATACAGCTCTACGAAAAAAATTTATGGCATTCTTATAAACAGAAGACTTACTCGGAAATAAGATATGTATAAATAAAAATAAGCGGGGCGCATTATTAATATACCTAAGTGACCAGTACCATAGACGGTACCCAGAATCGCGATCGTTGCGTACCCTCAGTATAGAGGATTTAAGGATATTACAAATAATGACCCATAATAATCCGTAGTTTATTATAAGAAGAAATTGAAATTTCGAGTACGCCACGTTGACCTTCATGTCGTGTGGTGATTCGGAACAACAGATTGAGTCATCGACCTGTTTTATTGGTATTATGATGTAATTTACAATACCTATAAGGAAAAACGATACTTAGGTTAACTACTTAGATTTGTATAGTATCATTTAAAACAAAAGCAATTCGAAGTAATTTTGATTAATTAATTACAATCGCTTATCCACTCGCTCACGCACTCACGCACCGTTAAATCGTATTGAATGAAGACCTGATAATTTTATCACCAAAGTCGATTGTAAAGTTCCGCGACATGGACAGATACAGATAGATATGTAAACAAGATCGCGCGATGCTGGTGACGTCATCCCCGCGAGGGCCGGCCTCCTCGAGGTCGCCGGCGCGGGCGCCGTGCTCACCGGACACTTTTGCTACAAACTTTATCTATACTTTACAATAATTTACCGTAAAGATCAGTTAAGATTGATCGCATACTAAAGTGTTGAGAAAAATAAATACCTATGATAAAGAGTGTTTATAAAATATACAATGCAATTCTTCCATACGATTTCGATCGGACTGTTTCTATTGCATTTTGACCCCAGCAGTAGGTATATGGATAGACTCTTACAAGTTCAAAGAATTTATCAGATCACTAAGACATTCACAATATACCCTTGATGTACGTATCCATTGAATCACATCACCCATTGTTCGAGTTTGAGATTCAGGAGAGAGGATGCTCAATGCTCGTTTGAGACGGAGGTTGGCAAGTAGGTACTCGTAGTGTAAATAAAAGCTGCGAATTGGCTATAGAGAGGGCGTGATACATTTATCTACCGAGTGAATAGTGAGTTTTGTTGGTGTGGAGTGGAGTGTACTAACTTCCCGAGCAGTGCGTCGCCGAGCGCGGCGAGCCAGCGCACGAGCAGCTCGGCGCAGTCCATGGCGCGCGCCCCGGCCTCGGTCCTCGCTCACTCACCAGCCGCCGCAGCGGGCAAGGTCCTCCGTCCACTCATAACGCTTGTTGTGATTCATTGCGTGACCATTTTAGTCGAGAAAGTGAGTATTGGACAGTTAGCGGTTCCCTTACTGAGGTTGCTAGGTATTATTTTGTAGAGACCGTGAAGCTTTCGCTATAAATTATTTAACGGTTTGACTTTGGATACGAGCCACAAGTTAACTGTCAGTTAAAACCTCCTGCGGGATCAGAAGCGCAACACAATGTACACAAACAAGCGAAGCGAGAGCGAGAGAGGACTAAACGGTAGTGGATCGAGTGGTGTCACCGGTGGTCGCGGTGGCGCCTCACCTGAAGGGCACGGCCGAGTACAGGTAGGAAGGCAGCGAGAACAGCACACCGAGCACCACCGCGTGGCACATCTCGGCGACGACTGCGGACCGCCTGCCGCCCGCACCCCGCCCGCGCGCGTCAGAGACAACCGCGGCCCTCTTTGTCGCACACTCCAGCGTGTGCGCACCGCACGCACATACAATTATCGCCCCCGCGCAGTCAATGCTCGCTCACCGTGCCAAGTAAATCCTAGTCTCATATTTAAGGGACATTATTGAACGCCAGTTGAACCTTAGACTGTGGGTTATGTCACCGAAGGATTGACTGATGTCACTATTCAGGGCAGAGGCGGCGTTAGGCGTAGGCGACGTGGGCCACCGCCTATGGCCTCGCGGTCTGAGGGGCCTCGCGCCTCAATGGTTTATGCATAACTCGGATACAACGTGAAAATGTATGCATCACAAGAGGGCCTCTCAAAATGTACCTTGCCCACAACAGATTTTGGTCTTGCCCCGCCACTGATTCAGGGGAATCCTAGAGGCGATCTAACTAATGTTTTATATTTGATTGATATTAATTTCTCGCATAATATAGGACCCAAGTAAAGTGTAGCGTTAACTGAGCAAAATTTAATCGTGAGCAAATCGTTACGCAAGCGCATGTTAGCAGCAGACGGGGCGGCAGCGCTGCGGCGCCCGCGCTGCGCAGCAGTGGCCGTTGCCACCGACACGTTCAAGGCTGCAGCGTCCATTCGTCAACGCCGCCTGCGGTTTGAACTGTCATTAATTACGGTCATCCCCAGTGCATTTGCTCAGTAACGCGGTTAAGGGTTTTCCAAAAAAAAACCAATGATTGCATATTTTTGACGAATTGGGTAGGTATATCCGTTGCTGGTGTAGTGGGGACTGCTGCCCAGTCCCTCTCGCTATATGCCCAGCAGCAGTGTGACGTGTTAAAGGCTGATGATGATTGGTGGGGTGGTGTGGTGGTGGTACTGCGGCGATGATGTGGCGCGGAGGTGCGTTCAGTGGACGACTCAGAATTGGCTCGGGCCGCGACGCCCACGCCGCGCCGCCGACCTCGCTTTTATTTTTAACGCTTCATCGGGATGCATTATTTGTGAAAGTTTAGTGTATTAGGTATACAGACTGTTGCAGATGACCGCCGCCGGCCGCTTTGGGCGGCATTATCAACCATTTATGAAATGTATGGAAATTATGACTCT
This sequence comes from Tortricodes alternella, assembly GCA_947859335.1. Classification (NCBI taxonomy): domain Eukaryota; kingdom Metazoa; phylum Arthropoda; class Insecta; order Lepidoptera; family Tortricidae; genus Tortricodes; species Tortricodes alternella. The sequence continues at coordinate 106,057 of OX401977.1, forward strand.
TTTAGATTGTTTCGTTTCTGTGACAATGACAATAAAAGTTTAGTGACATTGGCATTAACTGTCAACCCCTGAACCGGATATTAATAAAATATATCTAGAAAAGAAAGAGACCTTCACTTAGGTACTTCTGGTTTATGTGGGCTAATGCTGGCAGGTCACACAGGCCCTTGAGGAGTCACTGAGCCGTTGCCAGCCTTCCGGACGGTTCATGCTCGCAAGTACCATTTAAAATGGTTAGTATTTAATTTATTCGTTTTGTGCGATATCTGAACCTGACTGCAGAGACTTCATAGTGTTCTCTATACTATATTTGATAGTTTTTCATATTCGTATATTTGTATTATTAGGACATGAAATATTATATTTCAAATGTTTCTTTTTGATATTTGGAGACCTTACATCTCCATCTTTATACTTGACCGTGGAGACTGTCTACACCTTTATTTTAACCTAGATTAAGCAATTTAGATGTTTCTTTGTTCAATTATTATTTTATTATTATGGCCCTTAGAGGCTTTATACATCTCTAAGTCACTTAACTTGTTCAGACGTGGAGACTATACATCTCCCTTATTAGTTATTTATTAGAATTAATTTGTATCCATTAGGTTTGTTTGTTGCACTTTTGTGTTAGTTTTTAGATAAAACTTTAATGTCAAAGTTGAAAAAAGACTTACTGCTGAGTTTCTTGCGGCGTTTCTTCTCAGCAGATGTCACCTTGCGAATCGCGGGTAGATTCAGACATGTAAAAGAGCCCATGTGGCCTACTTGCAAAATAAATATTTTCATTTTCATTTAGGAAAAGATAAACTCTTCGCTTTGAGGCGGCAATGTCTTTAATGTATGTATTTAATTTATCACTTAATCAGCAATATATCTATCTCACGTTTCCGTAATTTAGACTAATAATTTTTTCTTACTTTTCAAAAGGTTTTATTTAAGTCGGTTTTTTAATCTGTATTTTTTTTTGTAGAAACATGTATTAGGCAAAATGTCATGCGCGGCACTAGCTGTCTTCGTCATATTTATTTACTAAGTAAGAGAAACGGTACCAACATGTACCAATTCGTACAGGTTTAGGAAGTAACAACTATAGAATCATTCGTAATAGTTTGTGGTCCTACAACTGATAAACTGTCCTTATTTCCAAAGATTCTTTTTCATATTTAGTGGTACTAACTATGCCCTAAGGCTTTGTTAATTTATTTAATAGTAGTTAAGCGTCACTCGGCGTCTTTCTTTGTGTCTCAGGGATGAAACGTCTACACAAGATTTGCTCGCTTAAAGCCTTTGTTCTACGCCTGCCTAAAACGTTTTGCCTACACTTCATTATTTTGTGGCATTTAGGCTATATAGTTAGTTCGTCTACTTCGCATTTGATCTATTCAGTATAACGCCTCTTTCTACAATGTACCTAAGTCGCCATTATGCCTGTTTCGCGTTTTGCCTACACTTTAATTGCAAACACAACACACGACAGGCTCGCCCTCTGTCACTTGGGGTTTCAATACTTTTGGCGAAAAGCATGCAATGCGAGCAAGTCGATCATTGACGAATTAATACATTGCCTCTGACTACCCCGTTTGGGAACATAGTCGTGACTAGTCGTGAGATATATGTGTATGTAATGTATGTGTACGAAATAACATGAAAATAGTACTTCTTAATCAAAATATATTTTCGGCACCCGAGTGAAACGATTATTATTATAAAATTTATTTTTTCTTGAGAAGCTTTGCATTGATTAAAGCAAAAGTTAACATTTACAAAATCTGTATATTCGTATAGAAATATTTTAGTCAAAACGCGATTTAGTTAGAAAGCATTTTAGTCCTAAAGTATGGTTGTCGCAAAGCATTTTAGTCTAAACACTGCTTTAGTCCTAATGCGTTGAAGCCTTAATAGGATCTAGCTCAAACAGTTTTAGTCTTACTGCAGTTTAGTACAACAGAGATGTAGGCGTAGTGACAATTAGAAAAATGGCGTTTAGGAATTTGTGCGATTTGTCTAAGGCATTTGACGTGATCAGTCACAAAATGCTTTTGGACAAGTTGACAAAGTACGGCATCGTGCTGAACGCTCACAAACTGTTCGCATCATTTTTGTCTGACCGGAAACAGGTAGTCAAAATATCTTCAAATGGCAAAAGACTCGAATCAGATACATGCCCCGTTACTTTAGGTATGCCCCAAGGATCGGCGCTGGGAAATACCCTGTTTTTAATTTTTATTAACGACCTTCCGTCGTCTATTTCAGCCGGATTATCCGTGCTGTTTGCTGACGATACAACCGTCATAGTGAGTGCAAAGTCGTATGCACTACTCAATGAAAAAATCCTAGAAGCGAGTGGTCAGCTGCAGAACTGGTTTTCAGCAAATGGGCTACTTCTAAACTATTCAAAATCGAACGTTATGATATTCTCGGGTCGCAGTATCACTGTTCCTCCATGTATATTTAATACTCCTATGCCACTGTGTAGTGATTGTAGGTTCCTCGGCTTCACTATAGACTCAAATCTTAACTGGAAGTGCCATGTCGACAAACTGTGTGATAGACTGAGTGGTGCCGTCTTTGCGTTGCGAAAACTGAAACCGCTCATTTCCAATGATGCACTGAGACAAGGTTACTTCGCCCACTACCATTCACTTATGACGTATGGCACACTACTTTGGGGTAACTCCACGGATGCCAAAAGAGTTCTGGTCATTCAAAAACGTGCAATTCGTACTCTTGTCGGGGTGAAGCCAAGACACCCATGCAGAGATTTGTTTGTTTCGCAACGCATTATGACGCACTACTCACAACACATATTTGATGTTATTATGTTTGTAAGGAGTAATTTGTCACTGTTCCCTTCTTTTAATATCCCTGGCAAACAAACCAGGCAAACAGGTCGCCTGCGAGCAGTTCCTCGTCGCATGGCACTTGCTAAAAAGAACCCCCGAGTGATCGGCCCTACATATTACGAGCGTCTACCCGCAGATTTCAGACAAGAACTGGCTGATGAAACGTTTAGGCGCAAACTTAAGAACCTTTTATTGAATAATCCACTGTACTCAGTTAACGAGTACATGGAACTTAGACTGTAGATTTATTTATTTATTTGACATTGTTTTATTATTATTGTATTATTATTGTTATCATTATAGTTTCTAATTTATATTTTGAAATGACGATCCTTCACGGAGATCCCTATCTTTTTCATTTGTGATTGTGACATTTAATATTAGTTAATTTTGGATTATAACTTTTTATTTGTATTTAATAACTGACGATCTCAATTTAATTTCATATATCTTGACATGTGTACAATTTATAATGTAATATTATATTGAGAAATAAATAAATCTAATCTAATCTAATCTAATCTGGCGTTTTAAACAATGTGCGACTAAGACCATATAGCGATATAGGTATATTAAGTTTTAGGCAGGCGTAGAACAAAGGGCTCAAAGTACAAGTAATCTATACATAGATATAATAAAAACGTAAAGTGGAAAAAGTCTGTACATTGAAGAGAACAATGAAAAAATGCTATGGGGGGCTTCAGAATGAGCAGCAGAACAAATCCCAATGGTTTTTGAATTTCATGTCTGTTTGTCTGTTTGTCTGATTGTATGTTCGCGATAAACTTTTAAACTACTGGATGGATTTCAATGCGGTTTTCGATGATATATCCAGGAACACTTCAGCAGGCATAGGCTATAAAAACTTTTGGAAATAAAAGTGGAAGGGGTAAAAGAGGGGGTGGAAGTTAGTATGCGAAAAACTGTTTGGATGAGTTTATTAACTTAAAACTTGGTATAAATACTCTTCAAAATAGAAAAATAGGTATGCGGTATAAGACAATATGAAACAACCCCTAAAAAGGGGGCCTCGGGGCGTTAAACTTTGTATTGGAAAAACCAATTCCATTTGTTGATCAACTTGAAACTTGGTATATATGCAGTTCAAAACAAACAATTTGGTAGGTAACCGTTTCTAAATTAAATAATTGTGTGTGTGTGTTTGTGTATGTTTGTTACAACTTAGCTCCATATGGCTGAACGTATTTTCATGAAACGTCGTATATAGTTAGACCTTAGCTTCTGGAATAGAAAATAGGGTAATTTTTGTCCCAAATAACTAAAAAGTTGTCTAGACTATAATTACAACCGAATTCCACGCGGACCAAGTCGCGGGAGGAAGCTAGTATAATAATAATTAATATTTGCACTTGCAGCTTGAGAAAATAAAGTTCAAGATTACAACAAATCTACGAGTCAGCCAAAATTAGACAGCTACGAGTATACTTTCATATCTCGGCTCGGTCATTAAGTTTCGTAATTGCAATATTCTTTGAAACTGTACAATTTTCAGATGCATGCTCTAAATCAGTTTAGAGATAAATATTTCTGGTAATGCGGATAGCGCTACTGAGGCAGGGGTGGGTAGTCCTCCCACCCGTGACAGCGATAATGGACAATATTGGATTAATATTAAACGGCTCTTTATGTTAAAGTTAAAACGGACGGCATTCAGGTATCCACACGACGCGTACCGACAGATAACGCTTTCAACGCTTTATCTCACCACCACCCCCAGCATCTACAATCCATTGTAAATTCCTCGCTAAACATTTGTCTTGCTGAATGACCTGAGGTGAATGATGGTAAGTTGTAGATACATGTCCAGGAGACATATGGAACGTTGAATCAACAGATGGCCGTATTGACGGAAGTGTAAGAGATGAGCATCCTTATGTGAAGCGGTTGAAATCAGAACACGGGTATATTATTCGATCGATGTTCAGATGTAAGCTGCTGGCTCAAAGACTGCAAACCGCGAATAACGCGTTGTATCTGTATCGCAGCCGGCGAGGTTATATTATAACATCCCTGAACAACTGGAGCGGAGCATAATATAAATAAACGTGAGAGCGGCGCGGCGCCCCTCTCAGCGCGCAGGGGATCCGGAGGCTTCGCGGGGGGCGAAGGTCAAGGCGGGCGGGCGGGCAGCGGGCCCAGCTGCCCACTGACCGCGAGTACAACCCCCCTTCTAACTGCGGATAATACGCATTACAATTCTGCTTTGCTAAGGTAGCTGAATTTAACATGTGGAATTATACGTTTTGCTCCAGTTATTCTATCCGAAGACGGAGGCAAGTGCCAGCCTGGCCAGTGCAGCGGTGGCCGGCGAGGAGAGACATTTGGCCATACATCGGGTTGCTTACTGTCTGTCACCGCGTTACGGTCACTGTAATGCAGTGCGAGTCGAATCGATTTCAGTAACCCGCTTATTACGAATTAATTATACTAACATTTTCCGAAGCTCTGTGTGGGAAAGAATAAGTTTCGGCAAGTTGAAAATCAAATCGTTAGCATAATTCGTTAAATCTGTACTGTTTATAAACATTGTAATGTGCTGTAGATGTCATTATACAATAAATAAATAATAATTTTAGCTCTTTCACAGTCCTAATACAAAGGCTAAAATTATTCCGTGAAGTCCGTAATGTTTTTTAGGAAGACGTGGGACCCATACGTGGTTCCCGGGACGTGTGAGGCCTATCGACCGGTACCGGTCGGGACAGTAATCTGGACTGTAAAAATGACCGACTGACTGTTCTGTGCCAAAGTGTAGTGTAGATACATTTTTCTACAAACACATGAACTGTTAAGATAGCCAATACCGTACGCACTTTTAAGCATTGACAGCTGTATTTGCGGTTTGTTAGAGCTATTATTGATGATTGCATGCAGGCCGCCGTAGCTGGTTGCGGCGTGGCACACCGCGGCTGCGGCGGCGCCGGCGCGCAGCGTGGAGCACTGGCGGAGGTGGACCCGAGCGATCGATCTGAGAGCCGCAACAGCTCTGATGTCGGTACACAACTAGGAAAGTTTGTACATTTACAGCGAGACTGCGGAATCTCATAATAAAATGTAGTGGTGTACCGTTGGCATAAAAATTCAAAATATTGATTGATTTTGATATTGATATTTATTTATTTTGTATTAAACATACATTGCCAAAAATGTTATTACAATTAAAATTACTATAGTAGCATTTTTGTCATCATTAATAATTAATTACACGTTCACATTACATTACATTGGATTATTTTAGTTTATATGATTTATTATATTTTATGTCTATTATCTAAATGAGTTGACATATTTACTCACTCATCTAGGAATTCTCTAACAGAAAGGCTTTATTGGTACAGAATGTCTTAAGTTTATGTAGAAAACCACAGTCAATTTTTAAACCTCTGATAGATTCAGGTATCTTGCTGTAGATACGCGGGCCCATGATTTGCAGACTTGCTTGTCTTCTTCAGTGTGTATGTTTTTAGTAAAGAAATGAGATTAAATTTGGAACAGCTGTCAAAACTCAAGTGGGTCTCTATTCTAGTATCCATAGATATTAAAACAGTTATTGATACGAAACGTCAATTCAGTATGTTTTTTTAATATAAACTGCACAACATTTGATCTCGAGTGACATGAGAATAGAAACTTCATTCGTTTGTCTATGATTTTAAAAAAAAATGGTCTTGACGGGGGATCGAATTGCCGCCATTATGTTGACGTTTTGCTGAACGAAAGTAGAATTGTTGTTGAATTGAATAGAAAAAGCTGTTTGTAATTTACATTTTAGTTGAAAATATGAATATTAGTCTTCTCGGAGTGTGTGTTATGTGAAAATGCGCCGGATATCGGAAATATGCAGCCACGATTGCAACAAATAACTTGTTGCCAGAAAATATTGTTTCTGAACCCATCATGGAGGATTTATAATATGTGTGTAGATAAAGTTATGTATGCAACTCTGCATAATTTGGCCTTAAAACACTCGTGCCATCTTATTATGAAACTCGCCTATCGGCTCATTTCATGAAAACCGCACTGGTGTTTTAAGGCCTATCATTATGCAACCGTTGCATAAACTACTATTTTGTTGGTTTGTCCTTCTTTCACGCAGCACCTGATCGACGTGAGTTTTTGCATAGAGATAGTTTATGGACCGGAGAGTGACAAAGGCTACTTTTGAACTCGTGAAATGCACGCTCCCGAGGGAGCTCCATAACATACGCAAACACGCACAACAAAACAGAACCGACTCAAAACCCCTTTAAAGTGGAAGAAATAATGACTGGCCTTCGTTAGTAAAAAAAACCTGGAGCCATCAGATATTATGATTGTTAATTAAGTGATAAATTAAAGAAGTCGATCTCGGCGTCAAATAAATAAACCAGTATGAGGGATTTATGGGTGCGCCTTTTTTCACATAACTTTTTAAATCCTATTATCGGAAGTCCGAAAATATTTCTCATACCATTTTACATCAGATCATTCTTCATAAAAATATTTAATACTAACAAGGGTCCATATTGGCTCACATAAAATTCATATTCCTATTTTTTGTTTCACTACCGATTTGTATTCATAATAATCACTCTTCATAATTTTTTTCCTCATACTTTTTTTGTTCATACATTTTTATTCCTACCATCGGAACTCATAACAGACAGTTATCATAATTTTTTTATTAATAATGTCATTACTAAGAACGTGTTTGAACTCATAATATTTTTTTTCATAACATTTTGCTTCATAACAGACAGTGATCATATTTTTTTATTCATAATTTTCTTATTAATAATGGCATTGCTAAGAAAATATTTGAACTCATAATATTGGTTTTTACAACAGTTACAACATTCAAAATAAGATTTAATTCGAAAAAAACGAAAGTGAAGTTGTAGGTAAGGCAGGTTATCCCTACCTACAAATTCACTTTCAAGATGGCCTATTTAGCATAAAATCTTACAAATAAGCAAGATTTTCTGAACTGTTGCAAAAAAAAGACCTAACATCGAAGGCTAAGGCGGGAGCTTCGCTCCCGCCTTAACCTGCTGAACCTAACCTATCTGAGTCGCTTCTGCTCCGACTCATTTTGCTCGCTCGCTTCGCTCGCTCACTCAGAAGTCTTCTTAAGTCCTATCCAATTTCATTTACACTTATGATTAAAAAATATATGGAAATAAATATTAGGATAAAAAAATATATGAATATTGACGTTATGAATCAGAATGATTAGGAGTTTCGATCGTTAGTATAAGAAAATATATAAATACAAATATTAGTATTAACAAGTTGTATGATTAGCGATATTATGAATGCTGATGATTATGAGTTTCGATCGTTAGTATTAAATATTTTTATGAAGAATGATCTTTATGATGTAAAATGGTATGAGAAATATTTTCGGACTTCCGATAATAGGACTTAAAAAGTTATGTGAAAAAAGGCGCACCCTACTGACAACGATCGAAACTCATAATCATCACAATTCATAATATCGCTAATCATACAACTTGTTAATACTTATACTTGTATTTATATATTTTTTTATACTAACGATCGAACTCCTAATCATTGATTCATAACGTCAATATTCATATATATTTTTATACTAATATTTATTTCCATAATTTTTTTAATTATAAGTGTAAATAAAACTGGTTAGGACTTAAGAAGACTTCTGAGCGAGCGAGCGAAGCGAGCGAGCCAAATGAGTCCGAACAGAAGCGACTGAGATAGGTTAGGTTCAGAAGGTTAAGGCGGGAGCGAAGCAAAGCGCAGCTCCCGCCTTAGCCTTCGATGTTAGGTCTTTTTTTTGCAACAGTTCAGAAAATCTTGCTTATTTGTAAGATTTTATGCTAAATAGGTTCATGCTGTTATATTAATTTGCTTAAATCCATAGGTATGCCATCTTGAAAGTGAACTTGTAGGTAGGGATACCCTGCCCTACCTACAAGTTCACTTTCGTTTTTTTCGAACTAAATCTTATTTTGAATAGTTACTGTTGTAAAAACCAATACTAAGAGTTCAAATATTTTTTTAGCAATGCCATTATTAATAAGAAAATTATGATAATTGTCTGTTATGAAGGAAACTATTCTGAAAAACAAAATTATGAGTTGCAGTAAGTATGTATTACCAATAATTAAATTATGAATAAAAAAATATGATCACTGTCTGTTATGAAGCAAAATGTTATGAAAATAGTAGTTTATGCAACGGTTGCATAATGATAGGCCTTAAAACACTAGTGCGGTTTTATGAAACGAGCTTTTAGCGAGTTTCATAATAAGATCGCACGTGTGTTTTAAGGCCAAATTATGCAGAGTTGCATACATAACTTTATCTACACACATATTATAAATCCTCCATGATGGGTTCAGAAACAATATTTTCTGGCAACAAGTTATTTGTTGCAATCGTGGCTGCATATTTCCGATATCCGGCGCATTTTCACATCACACACACTCCGAGAAGACTACTTACTATTCATATTTTCAACTAAAATGTAAATTACAAACAACTTTTTCTATTCAATTCAATAAAATTCTACTTTCGTTCAGCAAAACGTCAACATATAATGGCGGCCGTCCGTCAAGACCATTTTTTTTTAAATCATAGACAAACGGATGAAGTCTCTATTCTCACGTCACTCGAGATCAAATATTGTGCAGTTTATATTAAAAAAACATACTGAATTGACGTTTCGTATCAATAACTGCTTTAATATCTATGGATACTAGAATAGAGACCCACTTGAGTTTGACAGCTGTTCCAAATTTAATCTCATTTCTTTACTAAAAACGATAAAGAAGTCATTTTATTTCTTCATCGCAGCACTAGTTTTTCCTAATTGGTTGTCAAAATGGTGGTCATTTCCTACGGTTTTTGATTAACCAATGGAGGTTTTATGATATGGGTGTAGATAAAAAATATTATGAGTCCAAACATGTTCTTAGTAATGACATTATTAATAAAAAAAATATGATAACTGTCTGTTATGAGTTGCGATGGTAGGAATAAAAATGTATGAACAGAAAAAGTATAAGGAAAAAAATTATGAAGAGTGATTATTATGAATACAAATCGGTAGTGAAACATAAAATTATTTTTACCTAACTATGCTAGTACCCGCAACTTCGTCTGTATGGAAATGTTTCTTTGTGATATGATAACGCATTTTTAAGTGACTGATTAATTATAATCTACTATCACTAGATGACGATAGCATTATTATTTCAACAGCTCATTGCCTGTAAAATATTGGTAGCGGATTGCCAGGACTGTTGACCGTTATTAGACATTAGTTTTAGCAAACCCCACTGTCAGTTCCGATTTAGGTAACAGAATATGCTGTGACTCCGCAAACACATCAGGCGGGATATATCACCGACAACAGTTGAGGGAGGCGTCGCGTGGCCGAGGTCACGAAGGGCGCCGCCGACATGGAGATGGAGCGCTGACGTCACGCGGGGGGCGCCGACACCTGTTGCGGCGGGGGTGGCAGAGGGGGCGAGTGACGTCACGGGCCCACGTAATTAACGCCACAATGGGCTCTGGCGATTGGCAATAACTGCCATTTGATGCAGCACGACTTCGACAACTATTCTCGGAATGCTCTGTCCGCATTAATAAATAGTATATCGTCACTTTAAACTCTTCAATATTCTTGGAGTTCCACCCTGGTTTCCTTGTTTTAAGGGTTTATGTTATACCGACTCTAATTTGATGTTGGAAAAACTAATAAAATGTATATGTAAAGGATTGTAGCGTAAACGACCGCGCCGATAGAGTACAGAAGCGATCCTGCGGCACGTGTTACGCAAGAGGGCTATCAGGCCACCGCCGGCGCCGGCGCCGCCGGGCCGCGGCCGCCGTGGCGCAACCGGTGAACTAACTTCACTTGTACTAAAGTTTAGTACATCACCTGTTCTCCTTTTTTTTGTTGCTGCTGATCCGTTGCTTATTTTATACACATTACCATTTCATTTTACTTATTTATTTAGCTTTTCTTAGAATAGGTACTAACTTCTTAATTTTAACTTATGTATTTTTGTAGTAACTTTTTACTATTTAATTGTACCGTTACCTGATTTAAATGCGTTATTTACAAAATAAGGTTTTGACGAGAAAATGATTTGACTCACCAAGCATTAGAACGAGACAATGATTTGACGAAACAAGGATCCGACTAAATAAAGATTGGACGTAACTAGAATTAAACACAACAAGTATGTGACAGAACAAATTTATTACGATTCAAGGACTGGACATAACAAGGGATTGACGAACAGAGGATCAGACAAAACTAGCATTTAACGAAATAAGCATTTGATGAAACAAGCATTTGTCGAAACAAGGATTTGACAACCGTTCGTGCTTCCGATACCTCGGGTAGGCAGTTAGGCGCGCGTTACGTCGGCGCCGTCTGTGGGTGCGCTCGACACGACTAGCGCCAACCCCAATCAACCAGCACGTCTAGCACGACCCGCTCGCGAGTCGTTTGTCGCTCAGTGCGTCCCTTACATACTTGACTAGTTAGACAGAGACGCACTGAGCGACAAACGACTCGCGGGCGTGTCGTGCTAGCCCCCCAGATCAGCAATTGAATTATCTAGTTAGGTTCGGACATTTGTATTATTCATGTCCATATACTGGTTACAAAACTAGTCTTCGATCAATGTCCTGTGCCACGTTTTCAGATAGAGTATTCTCATTATTTTTCATATTCCAAAAATAGACGGAAATTTGCCACATTTATTAAGACTTGACTTTACAAGCTGACGTGACGCAGCGAAGGACACTCGCTCTGGATAATGGAAAGATTTTGGTTGTGGGTTTAAATCCCTGCCAACGATGATTTTTTTACTGTACCTACCTTCCTAAGTTGGTATTAATTAACTTAATTATAACTTAAACAAATGTCTGAGTCTCATTATGAGATGAGGCCGATGATGACGACGACGAATTAATACAAGCCTGAAGTGCTAATAGGCGAAGTTTAAAACCAGTATACCTAATAACTATATAAATTAATAATTGAACTCAATGTTATATTTTTCGGTCGGGTGTGAATAGGTACGTGTTTTTTAAACATTAATATTTTATTAATAAATTAACTGCATTTTGGGCCTTATATCAAATAAACATGTTGAAACTTATGAATAATTTTGCTTCTTTCTCGCTGACGCTGGAAGTCCACAAACCGTTGTGCGTGAGGCGACGCTTGCCTCCCTGGCGATCGAGCACAAACCGCGCAGCGATCGTGCTCCGAGTAATAATAACCGACAGGCGTGGTATCCACGTCGAATTAGTATGACTCGATAATAAGAAGCTTTCAGGCAATAACCATTCATACCTACCTACTTAGAACTCGGCTCCTACGAGTACATGTGCTTTATGCAAACTAGTGGCACCGCAGCCGGCGTGTGTCGCAAGCCCCTCGTACCAACCGCGAGCGCGTATGTGCGGAGTTGGGCAATACCAGCCGAGGTAGTACTGGGCTATATACATTACATAGATAGAACATTTCGGATAAGCTCACAGGTAATGAGACGTACAAACCTGATTTATAAAATGCAGAATACTGATTGATCAGTTATCATTTGACAACCGCTTCACAGATTTCGCCTTGGGAAATTAAGTTTCATGCAGCAAAATGTATTGCCATTGTATTATGCGATGTACGCAGAGCGGGTCCGAGCATGAACGGTGAGCGCGGCAGGGCCGATAGCGGTGGAGTTGCGTGGCGCTCCGTGAGTCAACGCTGGAGCGCGGATGTGGGGCGCTCTGATAACACTGAACATGTTACCCGCCAAAAAAATCACAGTTTAGAGTACTAATCATCGACGACGGCATGTGAGTTCCACTTGCCAGACAGCAGGATACTATCCGATATGATTTGTTTAGGGAGCCTCGCTTCCGACCCTCATTGACTGATAGTACAATTGGTTCGCTGGCGCGTCTTAGCGGGCACTTTCACTCGGCCCGCGCCCCGCGCCCCGCCGCCCGCCCCCCGCGCAGCGCTGGTCACGAGCGCGACACACCGATGCTGCGATGCAGGTTCCCAGTCATCAGCTCATGTACTGGATACAAATAAATAAACTAGATTGACAGCATTTGCCTCAAGCAAAAGGTAGTCAGGTTGAAAGAGCTACGGCCGGGCGGAGGATGAGATATTTTAATTGATTATATTTGTAAGAAGCGTGAGACGCCGAGCGGGCCGCGGCCGGCACAAACATGACGTAGGTAATGGACGACTCGCCAACAATAACACCGCGTGTCGTTGCGGGAGGCAGGTGTTGAGTAAGCGTTGCAGAATCGAGGCCAATTTGTGCTAATTAGCGAGCGCTTTAAGTGGGCCGACCTTCGACGGGACCGATACGTCGGGGCCCAAGGATCCGAGCCGAACAAGCGTCTGCCTCGCACTCATACCATACTGACCCCAATTAGAAACGGTTCGGGTCAGCCTAGCACGGCATCGATTGTATCCGTTTGAAGTGAGCGTGCACAGCGGAAGGCAGGGTGTGCCTCGTATGGATGTATATAAATAATTAAAAAAACGCGGATGTTCGTATAATGAGCATAGCGCAGTTTACTACTTCTTACAATGCATGCTCTGATGAAAATGATTATCATCAAAGTTGGAAAAGAGAGAGGGCAGTGAGCGCCTGCGCGAAAAAGTAATAGTATATGGGAGGCAAGGGTGAGGTTGTGCGCATATGTATGCAGCACATATCGGCGTTGGTTCAAGTAAAGTAAGTCCAAAAGTTTTCATAGAAATCCATTGTAAATAGACTAAGTAGCTTATGTGTGATTTTGTCTGCATTAAACTGATTCTTATCGCACGTATGCAAGGTTCGGAATGGTTCGATATTTTCTCTTCTCTTTCCAGTCACTCCCTCAAAGATGCGGAGCGAGAATATCTCGAAGAAGGCAAAGATTTTTTATTTAAAACCTATACCAGTCTTGTCTATAAATATTCTATAACTTCGCTTGTTTACGCGCATTTGGTTTATATCTTAAAAGTTTTTACTTTATAAGATTCATGGCAAGCGCTGCCATTGTTTTGAATATTCACATTCAAAACGGTCGACGGATCTAAGCGAAGAATGACAATTCGCACAAAAGTCGGCAGGTATTACATTTTTTAGATAGTGTGTAGAGACAGCGCGCTACGCGGCTCGGCATGGCGGGCTGCGTATCGGGGCCGCGCGGTCCCGTTACGCGCAACTGTACTGCGCGCCGCCCGCCGCCGCGCGCCCGCTCTGCTCGCACCATGCGGGTCATGGCTCCAGCCCGCCCAGCGTCATACAAGACATATATACTTATACTTTGGTATTCCTAGTAAACTAACGCCATCTAAACAATACAAGCGATCTCTTCATTGGACTCTTTTTTTCATGGGCCCTTACCGGTTTATTTCCAAGCATTTATTTCACCAATTCGACGTAATACCTCGTCGGTTGCCTGCGGGCATGTAGGTTTCTCTTCTGCCCCCGCATGATGATTGAGGCAAAGTAGATATTTCATTATCATTTGTCATTGTGAGCGCTTGCAACGCAACGCTTCATTCAAGCACGATCGGCGTCGGGCGCTGCGTGCCGCGACGCGACGCGAGCACGCAGGTACATCCGTGTTTCTTCTCCGCGGTCGATGCAGCCATGCATTTAGCTCATTTTATTGAGATGTAATAATTTCAATGAGTAAAACAAAACTAACTGTTTTGGCTCACCAAGGATCTTGGCTTCCGAGATGACAACACGCTACTTTTCTCGGTCCTATCCTTCGATTTAAGAAATGGGTGAATTCATACACTGGTAAGTTGAGAAGTTGACGAACGAAGTTGGCAAATTATAGTCATGACGAAATAAGAAGTTGACTATAATCGCTGACACCGTCTGGTCATTATAATTAAAATATAACACACAACGACGAAAACCAAATTTAGAGTGAAAAATGCATCAAAACGCTTGGGGTGCTAAACAGTACAAGACAGCAACAGGGCAAGACAGTAGGTATTTTCAACCCGCCCACCGCCTTCAGTTATAGGTATAAGGCCCAGGTCAGGCCGCATATGGCGCACTGCTCTCATCTCTGGGCTGCGGCACCCCAATACCTTCTCCTTCCACTTGACCGCATTCAGCGTAGAGCAACTCGAATCGTCGACGACCCAGTGATCTCCGATCGTCTAGATACCCTGTCCATGCAAAGAGATGTTAGTTCTCTTTGCTTCCTGTACAGGATTTATCATGGGGAGTGTTCAGAGGAACTGTTCAATTTGATATAGTCGACATAAGACAGTTCAACAGGACATTCACACAACGAAGCCAAAAATGACTGAACAGAGGTTAGGTTAGGTTAGTCAGTGTCACCGCTGAACCTAATAGTTATAATAGTTATAACTATTAGGTTCAGGTAGGTTATAACTATTAGGGTAGGTTTCGCCGTGAAAACGTAACAGACAGACTGACAAGAGTTACTTTCGCATTTATAAAATTAGTACGGTTTACGAAGATAACAATATGAACAGCACAAGTTAATTGACGACGTTGACGACAACACATCCGAGTCTCGTCACGGATCAGCCGAGGCGCCGACAGATAAGATAAAGGGATAATTCTGATCTCAAATGTCAACAAGCTCTATCCGACACAGGTAAGGTTCCATCCATACATTAATCGCCCGCAGTGCTTCACTGTCGGGTCGGTTCGGTACTCACGCCACAAGGCCGCCGAGGAAGGCGACGGGTCCGCCGCCGATCAGCCTGATCTTGCGATGGCAGGAGTCGAAGAGCGAGAGGCGCGCGTGCGGCGGCGGCGGCGGCAGCCCCAGCGTGCCGCCCGTGCCGGCGCCCGCCGCCGCGCCGCTCGCGCCCCGCAGCATCGCGCGCCCGGCCCTCACATGCACTCACACTGCACACCACGCGCCGGCGGTACCGGTCGTGTCGGTACCACGGTCCACGACAGAATAGTTGCACAACCAACAATCGGTGTCGACCGGCTGAAACCACTACTAGCCTGGCGCGAGCGCGATTACGCGACTTTGAAAGATAGCGGCAGCAGCTGATGTCGCGCGGGCACTGCGGGGCATGGCGCGCGTGTGACTCGCGTCGCGGCGTGCGCGGGACTGCCGCCCGCCGCCGCCCCACTCCCATCTGCATCGTCAGCTGTGACTTTGAACAAGCGTCCTATTGATTCCAGACGCTAATTTTTTTCAGCGTCAATCCACCTTTACTTTCATGTTTGACAAAGCGGCTGTATAGAAGCAAAACCGCTTTTCATTATCATTATGCACCGTTATGTTTGTCTACGTCACCAGAAGATACACATTCCCAAAAAAAAAACACGAAAATATGGGTAAGTAAACCAATGGGCCGTGACGTGTGATAGTTTCATTTGACACACTCGCTTCAAAACTGGCTAGTTTAATTTGTTTATTACTCAATATAATATAGAGTTTAAATCGCATGTCATGTCAAATTAAAAGAAATTAGGTACATTGAGATCGTTGATAGGTATTCAATATTGAAGAAAATTAATCAAATTACTATTATAAAACAAGAAAAATATATAATTTAATTTGCAAAAATACTTTGCTCACGTTAGTTTTTTGGTTATCACATAGGTAGGTATCATTTCCTATTGTCCACGTTGAATTAGGTTATCATTCCAGTTCATCCGCTCCGTTAAAGCGTAAGTATATACCTTATAGGCCAGCGAAGTTAAGGTCTGACGCGGAACTAAATAAGTATGACAATATTTGTTAGAGTTATAATTTTAAAACCCACACCAACCTCTCTCCAACATTTATAGAAGGCTTCCTAAAGTTTCTAGAAAATTCTAGAAGGTTCTGTGAAGTTCGAGAAGGTTCTGGTTTCTAGAAGGTTCTATGAAGTTTCTATTATGTTTTTTGAAGGTTCTATGAGTTTTCTATAAGATTCCATGAAGTTTCTAGAAGGTTCTATGAAGTTTCTGTAAATTATTATGAAATTAAAACTTTCGTGAGACATTACTAAGACTAGAAATAAGCACGGCTTTACTTACGATTTATTGTCAGAAATAGTCCGACATGTTTCGGACTCATATGGAGTCCTTTTTCAGGGGTTTAGTACGGTCGCGGTCACTGCAACCCACGCACTGCCACCCTCCGTGTGCAGCGTTGCGCCCGAGCTGAGGGCGCGGGGGCGGCGGGGGGCTGCACCGGTGTTGCTGAAGCACCAGGCTGCGGCTCGTTGTTGGTCGTGAACGGTAGCAAACATGCCGAATTCACAGTGTCCACAAGAATGTCAACACGTCCAGTATCCCGAATCGCTGGGACGACGGGCTTCCACGCTGGTGGCAATACCCACCCAATATCCCGGTTAAAATTCGGTCGTCGCCCAATTTCAATAGCCTCGCGGATTTTGCGTTGCACGAAGCGCTTTTCCCTTACAAGCAGCCTCGCCTTATCGAAATGAATGAAATGCGACGAACCGATGTCCAGGGCGTGCTCTGCCACCGCGGAGCTATTGGTGTCCATTTTCTTCATACTACGCACGTGCTCTTTTAGTCTGGTGGAAACGTTGCGTCAAGTCTCTCCTATGTAACACTTGCCACAATCAAAAAGAATTTCATTGACTCCTGGGCTACCGAGTGGATCCTGATCCTTAGGAGAACGCAGCATATGTCTGACCTTGGTAAGGGGACGGAAAAATGTCCTGATGCTAGACCACCGGCGTAACGGGTGTCCAATAGTATCCGTCACCCCCCTGACATACGGCAAGTATGCGGGCGTCCTCTCCGCTATCTGCTGGCGCTGCACAGCGCTGGAACCCGCCACACGCTGACTCTGTCTCCAACCGTACCCATTTTTCTCCAACACCTGCCTTACATGCGTGAGCTCCTCTTGCACGAATTGTGGGTCACAGAGCCGTAAGGCCTTGTTGTGTGCGGGGTGATGATGTGAGTTAGCCTGCAAATATCGATCTGTGTGTGTGGACTTACGGTACACAGTATGATACAAACGCCCGTCTGGACTACGCTTCACTAAGACATCCAAAAAGGCCCATCGCTACCCCTTCAATCTGAAGATAATAATCACCCCGCCACACGAAGTACCCGCTTGACAAACAAAACTCGACTAAACTCATGTACTCAGCAGGTAAATTGTTATTGATAAGCACGCTGCGTATGATTTCTATTGTCTCCGCCACTGGTACATTGGTAAATAGAGAAGTCACATCAAAGCTCACCATCAACTCGTCATCACGGAGTGTTACATCTTCCAAAAGTTGGACGAAGTGTGTAGAATCTCGTACAAAGCTAGTCGTGCGGCCCGTCAGCGGTTGTAAGATGCTCGCCATATAACGGGAAGCCTTGTACGTTGGGGAATCAATTTGACCCACGATGGGTCGCAACGGCCAATCTGGTTTATGTAGCTTCGGTAGCCCATATATCTTAGGGGTGGTGGGATTCAACTGACGCAACGTTTTGTACTGATCACCGACCGACATTGCACTTACGATCCTATTTAACTTTGTGGTTACCCGCGACGTAGGGTTATACGACACTTTCTTGTAAGTACTAGGTGTCACCCACAAGCTCGTTGACCTTATCCTCGTACAATCGTTTGTCGACAACCACAGTAGCATTCCCCTTGTCCGCTGGCAACACCAAAATGTCCGGGTTTCTACGCAATGTCGCAAGTGCCTGTCTCTCTAGGTTGGACACATTTGGTTTCGGCAGTTTACACCACAGAACACAGAAAGAGGTTAGAAAGGCCGTCTGCCATAATTCGTACCGAAACCGCTGGCGCCGAAGCATCCCCGCTCGACGTTACAACTACTAGCGCAAACGAAATAACTACGAGAATACGCACACACCCACAATAACCAAAGTCCGCTCGTGATTCGTGCGTTCGAATAGCCAGCCGTTGCCCCGCCCATACCGCTTCATTGACAAAAGCAATTTATTTTACATTTGCACTAGGCCTCGAGCATATCGATAATAGTTATCGATGATGTATCGCGCCCTCTATGCCGCGTTTTGAAGTGTATACTACTATTCGTAGTTAATCAGGCGCTGTGTAAGGCGGGTTGCGTGCTGTGTCCGGCAGGTCGCGCTGTGTCCGGCGGGTTGCGCGCTGTGTCCGGCGGGTCGCGGTCGGTCCGGCGGGTTACGCGGTTTTTTTGTCTAATTTTTATTTCTTTATATGCAGCCAGGATTGCAACAAATCACTTGTTGTCAGAAAATATTGTTTCTGAAAACATCATGGAGGATTTATAATAAGTATGTGTGTAGATAAAGTTAAGTATGCAACTGTACATAATTTGGCCTTAAAACACTCGTGCGATCTTATTATGAAAATCGCCTATCGGCTCGTCTCATAAACCGGCACTCGTATTTTAATGCCTATCATTATGCAACCGTTGCATAAACTACTATAAATACGCGCAAATACAATAAAAAGTTTAAGTTTCTCGTGTGTAATTTTGAAACTTAATCATTATATTGTTATTTATTATTATATTGTATTTACTTTTTTATGTAAATTAAATATAGTTATAAAAACCCACAAGCTATTATAATATTAAGTTTAGACATTATACACCGGCTTCACATCAAGCTCGCCACTTTTAGGTAAATTGTTTTTATATTATTAGGAACAACATTGATAAAAAATACAGAAGTTAACTTAAATGATAAATAAATTCAAAAGACTTATTATAATAGGACCAAATGTACTTAAGCTGAACTCAGAGGAATTAACAAGTTACTTTGTAAACCAGGCTTAAGGTGTATTATGGTCGCAGCTCTGTAAGTGAATTAAAAGTATTTTTTTAAAACACTCTTATCATTAATTATCGCTTTTTTGGTCCATTCATCAATGCAGAAAAATAAATAACTTATCGAACACATTGTTTATCTATAGTCGATAACACTAACTTTGGCCACATCACTAGTCTCATTACTTCGTCACGTAGGCAGTTTTTGGGAAACCATTAAATAACTTCGTTTTTAGACTTACCTGTGAAAAGAAATTCCATCTTTTGACACATTTGATACTTGGCTTCTGGCCCTGCACGTAATTATTGCACAAGACGACATTTTCAATTAATTAAACCGGATTTTACCGCAGCTCGACACTGTGACGCAGCGCGCTCGCGCTGACTGCGCTGACAGCGAGTCGTGTTTGAAATAGCTCATTTGCTCAACTGCGCGGCACGCGTGCCCCGCCCACATCGCCTTTCTAACCTCTTTCTGTGTTCTGTGGTTTACACTTTCGCAAAAGCGAAGAAACATCCTGCCTGAAGCACTAGGCATGTCGGACTATTTCTGACAATAAATCATAAGTAAAGCCGTGCTTATTTCTAGTCTTAATTATTATGAAGCTTGAAGAAGAAGAAGAAGTTTCTTTGAAGTTTTTAGTAGGTTCTATGGCGTTTCTAGAAGATTCCATAACGTTTCTAGAAGGTGTTATGAGGTTTCTAGGTTTATGAAGCTTCTAAAAGGTTCTATTAGGTTCATAGATTTGTATATGAAGTTGATAGAAGGTTCTATGAAGTTTCTGGAAGTTACTATGAAGGTTGATGAAGAAGAAGAGGTTTCTATGAAGTTTTAAGAAGGTTCTATGAGGTTTCCGGAAGATTCCATGAAGTTTTAGAAGGTTCTATGAGACTAGAAATAAGCACGGCTTTACTCACGATTTATTGTCAGAAATAGTCCGACATGTTTCGGACTCATATGGAGTCCTTCTTCAGGGATTGAGTGCGGTCGCGCTCACAGCAACCCACGCACTGCCCGGCGCGCGGCCCGATGCGCCCGAGCTGAGGGCGCGGGGGCGGTTTCAATTTCTAGTCTTAGTAATGTCTCACGAAAGTTTTAATCAGGGTCTATGAGGTTTCTAGAAGGTTTTATAAGGTGTATAGAACTTTCTATGATGTTTCTAGAACGTTCTGTGAAGTTTTTACGTCGTTTTTTTATTATCGAGTTATTAATCAGCATTATTTTATTATTATTATATATTATTTCTAAAATGTGCTTGTTGTTACATACATACACATCACGCCCAAAATCCCTAATAGGGTGGGCAGAGCCACAAGACTACTTGTGGCCACGTTCGATTAATTAGTCCTAAGATGGTATGATGAACCGTATGGTGACAGGTGATCAGCCCATCGCCCATACAGATAGTACACCATGTTGGGGAGGACCCGTCCCTTAGTCGACTTTTACGACACGCCAGGATGATAAGCATCTGCACGCATTCTATGCTATTTCTTCACTCCCAGTGCAGCAGAGGAGTTGAGTGGAGTGCTTGTTGTTACAACGCCTTATCGCCTTAACTCCGTTAATTCTTTGTCAAAATTAATGATTTAAACATCATTTTAAAGCTTATATTCTCCGCTATTGACCAAAAAGTCAATAGTAATGTTAATGTTTTCATTAAAATATACATTATTTCTCAAAGGTGTTTTTTTTTGATACACCATATCTCCCATATCTCCCTTAATACCGCCCGTCAAGTATGAACTGATTTGGGTGATTATTGTTTTGATTGAAAGGATATACCTGTTATTTGGTCCCATTAAAGTCATAACCAAGGTTTGATATTGGGATCCATACGGAATCGATGGAACTCTTCAAATATTATGGGTACTGTAGAGCAGGCTAGCTAGAACGGTAGTTTAAGAGAAATATTAATAGAAAATATATAAAATTCTCGTGTCACAATGTTCGTTCCCGTACTCCTCCGAAACGGCTTGACCGATTCTCATGAAATTTTGTGAGCATATTGAGTAGGTCTGAGAATCGGCCAACATCTATTTTTCATACCCCTAAATGATAAGGGTGACTCACCGGGCAGGACGACGTCCGCTGGGTCCGCTAGTAGCAATAGAATATTTGAATATGAGAAGACAGACTACGTCATTCTTATATATGGAGGTTCCTAGTTTTAGCGCTCGGTGTCAGAGCATGTGAATCAATAAATGATTTTCATTTAAAAGCTCTTTGATCTTTGCTTAACCTCTGTTACAGTACGCAGACGCGTATAGCAATTCTGGTATATTCTGTAATAACTCAATCAGTTGCGTTCACTCAAGCACTCAAGCATTACTTGGTGAAGTGGAACCGATGATAAGATCGGCGGAACTCTTCAATGCTAAGGATTTCACGGGTGGCGATTAGATATCTTAAGGTTGTTAAGCAAATTATGCTCATCAAAATGCATGTGGTAGATTGTAACCGATGGCGAAGAACCAGGAGAACTCTTCAAGGATTAAGGTCCTTGCACCTTGGATAGGAACTCTTTGTAAAGGGTGATGCGCAATTGGCATCAATAATTGCACGACAGCGTGAGTCTATCATTACAAGTCAGTAAATACTTGCATTTCCTTATTTCCACATTAATATGTTATCATTTGGTGACTGTGACTGATCAAGATACTGTGCGAAATATTCACACTGGTCGACTAGTAACATTAATATGACATACGCGAACGAAACACGACAGCCCTTTAACATAGGTCCCTTGCCACTAAGCCCAGTTTGGGTCGCCTCCTCGCCCCGCAGTCACCGCACGATTGCTGTCTACTGGCAACACGCGCACTTTCGCTTGGATAAACAGTCCACGAACTGCTCAGGGTCTTGTACCGACAAGGCATTTTCAGCGTCATTTTAATCTACTTCTAATTGTCATAAGTATTTGAAACCTTGCAAGTAAATGCAATTCGGATGAAAATACAATAAGTTAGTACCATCGAGCTGATCTGACCTAGGAGCCAGAAGGTGGATAGTGTAACTCTTCAATTACTACTAGTACGCCCCTCGAGTTTGGGCTCAATTAGTTTGGTTTGACGAGTCTAATATACCTTAGTGATAAGGGTCTTTTGTAATTTTTAATGCGTTACTGACAAGGGCGGTTTTTTAGTCTGTGTGTAAATTATACTTTAATTATTTTTTTTAAAGTAGAAAATATTTTTTAAGTATGAAGAGTTTGTGTGACAGTAATAGAAATTCCAACAATCAATAATGACATTAATTTGGGATAAGATTAAAATAAAAATTAAGTTATTAACAAATAATTCAATTATGGTAAAAGTTTGCTATTAAAGCGTGTTTTTTAGTTTTTTTTTACTGTGATTCGGTGAAAAGTGAGCGTGACTAATTAGACTGATTACAATTGGGTTGCTTTCTTTAATTTTAAGCGAAAAAGACGAATCTTCTGTATTTAAATATCATTGTCTATTATGTCATTTTACGAAACACCGTGCTCACGTAATTAACTTCAATCGACCGCAGTCACAAAGTTCAAAGTTGTTACCTACACATATGTACGGTTTACAAGTTGTAAATGTGGTCCGACAACAATGGCGGGCACGGGGAAGTCGATCAGGCAGAGAGCGGTTACATTGCGGGACCGCGATGCCGATGCCGCCATCAGCTGATCGGCGGGCGGGGCGGAGGAGGGGGGCGCGCGTCGCAACGACGGGTGGTCGCGGGGAGGGGGAAGGTCTGACGTCAGCAGTCGGCACGTCACAATCTACCTTCTACTCATACACTTTGTTCAGTGAATTAAGCAAAACTGTTACACATACACCAACTTGGAATATCAGCTGTACAAGTATTCGTATGCTGGTCAAATAATGAATAGCAATATATATCATTTTGACGACAAGCTATAATATAGCTGCTTGCCCTGGAATTGCTCAACCACGGGTAGCCATAACAATCAACATCGCCACTGATAGATATGGCAATGATTGTGCCTGAGAAGCCGTTAGAGATTTAGTAACACAATGCAACAGCCGCGACGATTACGGTTGGGTCATATTCCTGTGCATTTATTTGTGCAATCACTTTTGAGCGACGGTTTCAATCTTAAGCGGGAATGGTCACGTTCGTGGAATCTGAGTATGGCAGGTGGACTTGGATCCGACATCATCCCGGGAATCAAAATCAAAGGATCTGAACTCCCGTGCTTGGTGCAACCTTAACCGAGTCCACACTGGTCACGGTCTCTGCGCCCAATTTAAACACCGCTGCGGCTGGATACATTCTAGCCTGGTAAATGAGTGTTCGCAAGTAAGGGGTGGATGGAATGGTCGAAAGCAGAAAGTTTGACTTTGGAACTTTGCCCCTCGGAGGTAAGCCCTAGGGTCCCGTTTTTTGGTATTTTGATTCTATCTCGAAAACGATACGTCATAGGAAATTTTGTTGTACTACATCATGAAAGCTGATAAAATTCTCTACAACTTTGATTGAATGCACTTTTACCTATTCCCAATCGTTGTCTAGATATCTAGACAACGATTGGGAATAGATATCTAGACAACGATTGGGAATAGGTAAAAGTGCATTTAACCGAGCTCCGAAAAAAGTCAATTTTAAGGATATCAATCCTCATCATCAATACATATAAAACAGTACCGTGACTCACTTATAGCCAACGCAAAGCCTAAACAGGTAGTCCTAAGAGGTTTGAAATTTGGAGGAAATATTTCGACCATTCCAACCACAATATTCATTGCCTGGACTATTCCCCTGCCTGGGCCTGCGGCGCCGAGGTGCAAATAGGGCTTCCATTCCGTAATTACGTAATTTCGTAATTACGTAATTACGGATAGATTTTGACCTTTTTACAAATACGTAATTCAAAGGTAAAATTCCGTAATTACGTATTTTTGTATCTTTAAATGTACAGTAAAAATAACATACCGACGAAGTGCCGATTTACGTTAAATTTTATAAATAACACGTAAATCACATAAGTACCATTGTAAGTTGTAAAGTAACATGTTTACGGTAACGGGCAACACCATATGTAAGAGAGTGAATCAAAAAGTAATTAGAATTACATGCTGGTAAAACATCTTTATCCGAAGTTGTTTTTATTTTTAACTGTTATTACTCATTATTAATTCCTTTTAACAGTAGAAGATTATTTCATGAAACGATTTGCATAATCCGTTCAAGTATGGAAGAAACGAGTTAAGTGCCGTGATTAAGTACATGTGTCTGAAAAAATGACCACTAGGATTTTTTTGATCACCCAGGAGACCCAAGGGATTAATAATTGACCCTCTTCCATGGCCGCTTACTGCGTTGCTGAATTTAAGAAAGGTAGATTGAGCTATAAAGATGGTCCTCGTTCGGGCCGGCCTTCCACCACAGTTAACGAATGAAACGTCGAAAAAGTGGAGATAAATATTTTAGAAAATTGAAAAATCACAATCAAATATCTAGCAGATACCACATTTCATTTTGATAGCATACAATCAGGTTTAACGGACACTTTAGGATTCAAAAAGTATCAGCAAGATGGGTTCCTCGAATGGTAACCGAGAAAAATCAAGAACAACGATTTGAAACCTCCATAGGTTTCTCCACCAATAACAAATTACGGAAGGTGTTGGTATTGTTTTATTAACTACCTGCTGAAAGGAAAAACTACATCAAGCAGTTAAAGAAAAGCCAGGGAAATTGTCAAAACTAGGCGTGCTAGTTTCACCATGATAACGCTCCAGCGCATCGATCCCAAGTTGCGCTGACAGCTAAACGCAAATCTGGCTGCGACTCTAACATGCAAGACTCAAAGATAAGGTAAACCCGTTTATCTCTATGAATATCTCTTTCGTCTGCACTAGTGTGAGAGAGACGCACTTAGAGACAAAACGGTTTAAGTTATCATTGTGTCTTGGTTGTTAGGGCCGCTGGAGCTGGAGATCTTTGTCGACCTATGCTACTCATCGGACTAAGCTTCTATTGATTTCCACATATTTCAAAAAATAAAGGAGTAGATTGTAGACCGTGGTAGATTTTTTGATTCGGTAGTACTTTTTGAGACGCAAGCAAAGTTTTTTTTCATGAAGGCATAAGAAAGATCGAGAAAGTTACTTTCATTGTATCAATTTAGAAGATGAAAGAAAAAACCACAATTCTGTATTTTTTACCGTGATTCTAAGAACTTAATGATTTACTCTCGTTCTACGAGACCTGTAAGGGGCTCGACATATCTCAGATGTTTATAAAAACGAATAAGTGCTGTATAAACCTGTTAAAAATATTTTAATTCAGTGTTTTCCTGAATGTCATAATCTGACTTTTATTAATTTGGTACGTAAAACTACAAATCCATTTTTTTTATAAAAATTCCAGGTCAGTTACGTAATTTTTACTCATAAATTCGTTACTAGTTACGTAATTGATATATCCGTAATTTTGGAAGCCCTAGGTGCAAACCATGCAGCACATCATGCAAGAGTGTCCCATTACGCGATACGTCGGTGGCCCTCCTGAAGACCTGGTCATCCTCAATGACAAAGCTGCCAAGTGGCTTATAGACCTTAACTTAGATTTATAATAATTCTTATTCTGTACATTTGATTAGCCATACGATTAAGTAATAAATAAAGTTGTGCAATAGGTCCGCACGATGCGGCGATCCGCGGCGCGGCACGGCGTGACACGCTCCGGCCCGAATGCCGGGTTTTTGGATCCAAGATAACGGATGCCACTTTTATGACAAACGTCGTCAAGGTAGTCGTTAAGCGGTATATTTTAGTCGAGCGCAACTACAAATTATAGATTATGTGTGTTTTATGGCCAATCACTTTACGGCGGCTCTTAAATGCACAACGCGTTAAGTAATCTGTGCCTTGCTCTTCTTACAAAGCAATTTACTTGTTACAGTAAGTATATGCATGTTACGAAACATTGATCAGTGATCATTTTACCTGCAGCTCAGGCATAATGCGAGGGATCTCGAGCCGCTCTACTCGTACTCGTATTTAATAACAAGTTTTCCCGGCGAAGCAGGTAGTGTAGTGTAGGGCTGTAACCATCTAAGCTCTGAGGAAATAAATCATTCAATAGGTCCTTTCGCTCAAACTACGGAGGCTTGTGGAGCGACACTCCATAAGGACCATACTAATAGGACCGTCTGTTACATATGCTATGACATCCCATATGTTACATTTTGATAAATTGAGAACGAGCCTCTTAAGAATCTGTGAATATACATATATATCAGTAAAGTCTCTTCCTAGCGCTTTTTACTCTCTCGGAGTACGCTTTGACCATGATCCCATATAAAGCAGGTCGGGTTATTACAGTGTAGCGCCCGCCGTCTGACCTCCGTAACCCTTGTAACAGGGGAACCAGACCAATTGGATCATGGTTACACATTAAGTTACCCAAATGTGCAGGTTTCCACGATGTTTTTCCTCACCGTAAGAGCATCGATTACCGCAATTCGCAGGCAGGTAATGTACATAAGTTACAAAAACTCATTGGTACATGACAACCGTTTGGATTCGAACCCGGTATCACGATCACCAGTCGATATCCATAGCCATTATTTTATTTTATTATTATGTCCCTTGGAGGTTTTTATACATCTCTAAGTCACTTAACTTGTCCAGACGCGGAGACTATACATCTCCCTTATTAGTTACTAGAGAACCCGCCACAGCTTCGCCCGCGGTATTTTCCATGTAGGTAAACTTTATGGGATGGAATTTCAAAACTACCCCAAAATCAATTTATTACATTTTCACCCTTACAGGAGTTGATTTTTTCAAAATGCTTTTGCAGTGAGCCTTTGTTTTTATTCAGAAGCCTAAATTCTCATTTTCATATTAATAAGCTAAAAAGTGACGGATTTCCATACAAATCGTTAACTCCTTTTTCACCCCTTTAGGGATTGATTTTCGTAAAATCCTTTCTTAGCGGACGCCTACATTACCTAAAGAATACCTGTACCAAATTTCAGACTTCTAGCTCCAGTAGTTTTGGCTGTGCGTTGATATGTCACCCGATCAGTCAGTCAGTCAGCTTCTTCTTTGTCTGTTCGGCGAGAGTTGATAAATATTATGATATCGTTTCGAAATAGCGACTGTCGCTTAACTATCGCAAACTGTATGACGGGCGTCGTTTATAGCCGCGCGCACTGAGTTTCGCGGTACGAGGGACGCAGATGTTGTCAACTGAGGTGTCACGCCAGGCGGACGGCGGCGAAATGTCTGTACGTGTGTATGTCACTGAACTCCTCCTAAACGGTTGGACCGATTTGAATGAAATTTTATTGGATGCGTTTGGGTGGCGCCCTGGTTGGTTTAGATTCACAAATCAGCCCGGCAGATGGCGTTACAGTCAGTTGAAATATCATGCAGGAAAACGTCTGTCGGGTCCACTAGTAAATTATAAGTATAGTGTAGAATTCTGCCCGTTACCGTCGCAACAAGCGAGCTGGGTTTGTTGAACGAGGAACACGGGACAATAAGCCGGTTTGTACTGCCGGCGCGGCGGTGAACGGATGGACGACCGGACGAAGACCGGGAAACTCAGGAGAAGGTAGGTTCAGCTCACAGGGAGAGCACTCACCAGAGGCAGTCCAGCATGATGACCCCGCCCGCGCAGAGTCACGCCGCACTTACCTGCAACAACACGAAACATGTCACAGCTCGCGTCCGTCAACAACGACGCGGGTAGATCATATCGATCTGGCCTCGTGCTTCTCGGACTGAAACGCAATCACGAAGCCATTTAGACGGCTAAAATAAACTTTACATCAATATTTTTAGAAAAAAACACGGCGCAATCGACGCGTGCCAAAAACAACATTGAGTTTACTTTGACAAGCTTTATTTGCAGGCATCGGAGTCACCGCGTCGCGTCGGCCGGCACGGCGGCGCACTGTGGAACGAAAATGGCCTCTCCATAGAAATAGGGACTTAATTTTCTAAGTGCCTATTTTTTTAATTGAAATCGAATCTACTCCTCATAATTAGGTAAAAAAATTAATATGGATCAATTTGGGTGGAAAACTGCCGAGTAATATTTTTTTTACTAAAATTTTGTATAGAGCGTATATGAAAAAACGGAATATCTCGGAAGGTGCACAATTTCCCGTAATATCCTTCCGAACGAATTTAGTACCAATTATCTATGATTTTTCGGCGTATTCAAAATTTCCCGGGCAGGTGCACTTTTTTTTTAAATGAAAAATCTTTTATACATATATGGAAAACTTGGTTTTTAGTAGGTATTTAAGTTTTCAAGACACGTTTAATCATGGAGTAAAATTAAATAATGGCTTTAAATGAGATGGATTTTCAAAAATGAGTTCATTGGAATAATGACATAAGGTAAAGGCACCTATTAACCACCCCATCGAAATCGGCACCCATTATCGTGGTGTTTTTAAAAAAGTGTTTTATTAGCAAATGGCTGGACTGATTAAGAATCTTTTTGCATAACACCAAAGCGTACTTAGTTCTGTTTTGGATTTACTGTCGTGGGTGCGTATGCATCAAGCAAAGAACTTGCAACTCATCAGTCCTGGCAACGGTGGCGCAGGAGCAGCTTATCCCATACAAACACGTTAGGCCACACGTAAGCGAATTTGCATTTTACTTAGCGATTTGCGTAATAATTGTAATAACTAATCTAAGGCTATGTTTTTTAAAAGATTTATTATAGTTTCGTTTGCGACTTCAAAATACAATTTTTCGTGAGCGTCAAGTTGACGTACCCGTCGAAGATATCCAGGATCTGATGATTCCAAAAAATAGTGCCTAAATAGTACCCAATTAGTACCGAGTTAGAAAAAATATTACCTTTGTAATTTCGGAGATATGAGCCTTGTTTAACGGGTACGCTAACTTGACGTCAAGCTGGCGTACCTGTTTTGGATCTCGAGAACGGTGCTGTTCCCAAATATGCTCTATATCCCAAAAAATAGTGCACAAATAGTACCCCTGGCTCCCGAAGTCTCAACTTGGTAGCTCTTATAGAAACTGAGATATTTCATACCAAACACGGGTAAAATATTTTGCACCGTCAAGCTGGCGTACCCGACCGAGATCACACAGAAAGCCATTGAATTCCTAAGCCAGCTATATACCAAAAAATAGTGCCTGAAATAGTACCCATTTTACGACAAAAGCATAACAGAAAAGCTAATTGGAACATTGAAAAAATAATGGATGAATATTCTTCATTGTCATAGTACTGTCACGTACAAAAGTCTTATTTTATTTACATTTATTATTTGTTCTTTCAATCTTTTAAGCAGAATGTAAGTGAAAGTTTTAATTTACTTAATATTCATTGCAATAGCCAAATGGGTTGGCATAACGCAGATTATAGCAAACTAGGTTTTATCCTTTTGCGGTACCTTAGTATTAGGAGATTTTCGGTCCTATAGCTACATCTGCGTACAATTTACTCAGCACGTTAAACATGGTTAAAACATAACAGTAACGGCATCTGTTTACTTAAGTTTTCAACATAATCGTTTACTAACCGTTATAAAGTTCCTCTCTGTTTGCGTCTGTACCAAAATGAGTTTGTATGTAGAAGTTGGCATTAATTTTTTTTGGTATATAGCTGGCTTAGGAATTCAATGGCTTTCTGTGTGATCTCGGTCGGGTACGCCAGCTTGACGGTGCAAAATATTTTACCCGTGTTTGGTATGAAATATCTCAGTTTCTATAAGAGCTACGAAGTTAAGACTTCGGGAGCCAGGGGTACTATTTGTGCACTATGTTTTGGGATATAGAGCATATTTGGGAACAGCACCGTTCTCGAGATCCAAAACGGGTACGCCAGCTTGACGTCAAGTTAGCGTACCCGTTAAACATGGCTCATATCTCCGAAATTACAAAGGTACTATTTTTTCTAACTCAGTACTAATTGGGTACTATTTAGGCACTATTTTTTGGAATCTTCAGATCCTGGATATCTTCGAAGGGTACGCCAACTTGACGCTCACAATTTTTCTGATATTTTATTTGGGAATACGTAAAAAATAGAATATAAAATACCTCGGTATTTGGATCCATTTTTCACTGTGGCTCCTAATTCCGAGGTATACCACGGTAATACGTAAATACTTTAGGTTCAGTTGGCATTATTTTTTAAATTTATTGCCGGTTAACTATCTAAATGCTTTGTGTTATTGAAATCTTCATCTATCTAAGCAGCTAAAGAGCTATATCCGTGGTATGAAAAATATACAAGAAGGTCTTAATTTTTGATAAAAACGTAAGCATTATATTAGTGGTTTCTATAGACACCCTTAAACTAATAAGTCGTTTAAATATACAGATAAAATCAAAGATTTACTTCCTACTTTTATGAGTTTGGTTTTTTAAGCAAATGGAAGTATATATTTTTGATTAGTTTAAAAAAATTAGCTCCTTCTTATTGTTTTTATGGGCCGTAATTAGGATTTACAGCACTGTAAATTAAACTTAATACCGATGGTATACACAGATAACCCTCGGTAATAGGATATATGGGAACCTAATTCCGACTTATTCATGATTAGTAAGAGTCGGAGATAGGTTCCTCTAATATAATCTATTACCGAGTGGCAACGTAATGAAATAACTAATTTAGGGTACCGTGATTCCGATTTCTTTGAAATAACCATTATTTTGATTTTGGTAGTCTGGCTTATATATATCAGAATCTGTTGTTCTTCCTACTTGGCTATGCTTTTTGTACCTATGAGTGGAACTAAAACTAGGTAGTCATATACCTATATTGTTTTGGGCTCAAATGTTGCGGTAAAATCAATTTTAAATTCTAGTGTATAGTCAGTATGTTTTTGATTTGTTATTAATTATTATTAGTTACTTTGTAACTAAACATGGCTTTTCGATTTAAAAGCTTTATTGTTATAATTTTATTGATATAATTATAAAACTTTAAGTAAGTCTTCATTTTTATTTCAATATTCTAAAACAAAACTACTCCTCTGCTGCACTGGGAGTGAAGAAATAGCATAGAATGCGAGCAGATGCTTATCATCCTGGCATGTCGTAAAAGCCGACTAAGCCCGTCCCTTAGTCCTCCTCTCCAACATGGTGGACTATCTGTATGGGCGATGGGCTGATCACCTGTCACCATAAGGTTCATCACACCATCTTAGGACTAATTAATTAATCTAACGTGGCCACAAGTAGTCTTGTGGCTCTGCCCACCCCATTAGGGATTTCGGGCGTGATGCTATGTATGTATGTATGTATGTAATATTCTAAAAAAAAACAATTTGTAAAAAAATGTACGGATCCAAAACTATCATTAATTCTTACCGTCGGTAATAGAAACCAAATTCGCGGTATTAGGGTCACAGCCTATCCAATACCACGGTAATAGGGGATTTCGACATTTTAGCTTTAATAAATATTTAACTATTAGTTACTACCTAGAATTAGACCAAAAACCTGCAAAATAACAAGTTAAATAAAAAAAATCCTTACCTTCGTTACGATGTCTTGATACCCTTAATTTTTGGCTCTTACTTGAAAACTTGCTTAACTACCACGGTAATAGGTGCCTTTACCTTATCACACTTTTTGGCCCTTTATCTCTCTCTCGCACATTCGGTGCTCATTAAGTGTATGATTAAAAGTAAAAATTAACGAAATGACTCTTAATTATTCTTAATTAGTTGGCATTAAGTGAAAGTATAAATTAAATATTATCTTATTATCATTAAGGACGATGATTACCCAGATTTCATTAGTAATGTGCAATAAATAGGTTGCCGTTTAATTTTATTGTTCTGCGTCACTTATTTCGGCATCCAATTCCGAATTTGCGATTCGGAATTGATTAGAAGGTCCAAGGTCTCAATACATAAGGTTTGTTTGTTCCTTTTATTCAGTGTTGGCCTCATTGCGGTAAGTTTGGGATCTGATGACAGAAGTAACATATTGAGAATGTCATGATTTGAATCTTGTCTACTCTTTTTCTGTGAGTTGGGTTCCCTGAACCTTCTAAAGTCTTTATTCCGGGCCTCTGACGCTTCTTCTGAGAGATTGCCGATGGGTATAACTGCGTTATGGGCTATAATGTCTGCTCCATGCACCAGTATTTTATGAACCGTTGCAGACATATGATACCAGTTGTATAATTCCACATATTTTTTTACTGTATCGTGGGCGTAATCTTTATATTTGTTGACATCTATAACCTCTCCTGAAGTAACTGCTTGCAAGATTACTGCAAATCTCCTGATTAATCCCTCATCTAGTCCTGTAATAATATAATAAGTAATCTTTTGAAAATCCATCTCATTTAAAGCCATTATTTAATTTTACTCCATGATTAAACGCGTCTTGAAAACTTAAATACCTACTAAAAACCAAGTTTTCCCTATATAAAAGGTTTTTGATTTTTTTTTAAAAGTGCACCTGCCCGGGAAATTTTGAGTACGCCGAAAAATCATAGATAATTGGTACTAAATTCGTGCGGAAGGATATTACGGGAAATTGTGCACTTTCCGAGGTATTCCGTTTTTTCATATACGCTCCATACAAAATTGACCCATATTTTTTTTTTTACCTAATTATGAAGAGTAGATTCGATTTCAATTAAAAAAATAGGCACTTAGAAAATTAAGTCCCTATTTCTATGGAGAGGCCATTTTCGTTCCACAGTGCGGCGGAACGATCCCACAGACACGATTTCGCATTTACTAATAAGAAAGAGACTCAATTATTTCCATATCGACCCCAATGGCAGATCAATTACTTGTTTTTCTCATTTTAGAGGTTTTGCGGTCGGGTATTGCTTTTTATTTTCATCCTTCTAGGTAAATAAGGCTCCCATACAACTGATACAACAGACATGATTTTTTTGCCATTTTTAGGGTTTCGAACCCAAAGGGTAGAACGGGACCCTATTACTAAGACTCCGCTATGCATCTGTTCGTCTGTCCCTCTGTCTGTCCGTCTGTCACTAGGGTGTATCACATGAACCGTGATAGTTAGACAGTTGAAATTTTCACAGATGTAATATACAAAATTAAGTATGTAATTGGCAGATACATACTTGTAACGTGAAAACCGATTAATATGAAACTTGAAAAGTATTGACTGGTAATGAAAGATGTACAGTTATACGTGGTATCATAAAAACAGACAGACAGACGTAAAACGAAGTGATTCTATAAGGCTCCTTTTTTCCTTCTGAGGTACGATAGATTAGAATTAGTCAAATTAAGTAAGGTTCTTTTTAACTCTGGTGACATATCGTGGTGTGGTGTATATTATTTTATCTACACCCATATCATAAAACCTCCATAGTGTAATCAAAAACCGTAGGAAATGTCCACCATTGTGACAACCAATTAGGTAAAACCAGTGCTGCAATGTTATTACAGTATCGTTTTTAGTATCTAAATGAGATTAAATTTGGAACAGCTGTCAAAACTCAAGTGGGTCTCTATTCTAGTATCCATAGATATTAAACAGTTATTGATACGAAACATCAATTCAGTATGTTTTTTTTAATATAAACCGAACGAAATTTGATCTCGAGTGACGTAAGAATAGAGACTTCATTCGTTTGTCTATGATTTAGAAAAAAAATGGTCTTGACGGAGGATCGAATTGCCGCCATTATGTTGGTTTTTTGCTGAACGAAAGTAGAATTGTTGTTGAATTGAATAGAAAAAGTTGTTTGTAATTTACATTTTAGTTGAAAATATGAATAGTAGTATTCTCGGAGTGACTGTGTGATGTGAAAATGCGCCGGATATCGGAAATATGCAGCCACGATTGCAACAAATAACTTGTTGCCAGAAAATATTGTTTCTGAACACATCATGGAGGATTTATAATATGTGTGTAGATAAAGTTATGTATGCAACTCTGCATAATTTGGCCTTAAAACACACGTGCGATCTTATTATGAAACTCGCTAAAGCTCGTTTCATAAAAACCGCACTAGTGTTTTAAGGCCTATCATTATGCAACCGTTGCATAAAGTACTAATAACCAACTATTCTTTTTAATGATTTTTTTGTTACAGCATCCAAAGTTGATATTGACGAAAAACAGGACGTATGTTTTGAAGCAGGTGATATAAGCAATGAAGTGCTGAAAGATGACGATAGGTACGTAAAGGCTTCCAGCTATACGGGCACAGATACTACAGATGATTTGGATAAAGGGGCTCGTAAACGGGCTAGCTTTTCGGCAATTTACTGCTGCAATTTGGGCTATCCTCAAACCTATTGACGCTTTATGCCAAAAACGCGAAATGTCAGATTAAGAAAATGCCAAATTAGTAGAATACCATCCCTACATGCACAATGCCAGATTAGCAGAATGTAAATTTAGCAGAATGCCAGATTATCATAATGCCACTTAGCAGAATGTCAGTTTAGCACAATACCAGATTAGCTTAATGCCAGATTAGTAGAATGCCAGATTAACAAATTACACATACGTTTTCTTCGAGATAATGGCCAGTATTAGTTTCAAGCAGTTTCATCGATAAAGGTTATTTAGCAATGAACTTACTTGGTTTCACTCGTATGGTCTTCGGATATTGGTGCAGTCAACGAAGGCGTTGGGTAATACATTCGCTGCGCGGCATTGTATTAAACCATAAATTAAGTATAACCAGATAGGTCAACTCCATACATTGAAATGTGACCACCTCAAACCCCCGTATTTGTAGATGGCGCTAGGGAGCAACCTTTTATTTACAAAGCCTCTAGGATTTCAGCGCCATCTGTCAGTTTTCTTTGAAAATACATGAAAGAATAACTGTTTTTGATTATGGATCTTTGGAAAAAGAATCGCAGATGGCGCTATTTTAGGAATAGCATAATCAATTTCGCAAAACGATACCCAGCAGCGCCGTATAAAAATAATTAGGTAAAATTTCATGACGCGACCATAGCTTCATAGCGTGAGGTCGGTAGGTAAGTACCGTGCGCTCCCCGCTTTTGACGTCACGCCACGGATAGTTTTAATATAATATGCGTATTTCAGATGATTAAGCAATTTTTTATTTGATTTTAATTTTTCAAATGTATATTTAATAATTGTCTTTTTTTTTTATTGTTAGTCTAAGTTTGGTGACGCATTGGTTATATACTGTAATGTCATGTTAATGTGTTTATAAATAAATAAATAAATGTAGCCACCGAATACGAATCCGTTTCCGTTATCAGAACTACAAAAAATGGCGGCCATTTTTATAGCTGGGCACCGTTAATCAAATAGTTAACTTCGTAAATACCTACTGCGTTACTAAGTTAACTTAGTTAAACGTTAAAGCGTTACATTTCGGAATATTTAACGGGAGTTAACATAAATCGTTAATTGGTAATAGATATGAGCGCCGATGGCAGTTTAACCGGCGGCGGCGTGGGTAAGTATTTTCATCGGCGGCGGCGGCGTTGTCGGCGGCGTGACTTTGCAATACATCGGGGTTAAAAAAATTAAATAAAACACGTTTTTTTAAAAACAATCAACGTAAAAATATCTTCTAACTTATTAATAGCATGCAATAGTATATATTTCTGCAGTGCGCCTTCACCACAACTTTGAAAAAATACGAATCGATAGTACCTTCAATAAAAATATATTATGTAAATATAAAATGCGCAGGAAGTGCCTTTTAAGTAAACGACAGATTCAGTTTTAAGCAATTAAATTAATATTTCTTTCAACGTCAGTAAATGAAAATTAAACACAGCTTTTAACATATTTACTAAAGGAAATGACACCAAACCCATCTTAACTCAAATCTATTTTTAAGTAAAACGATTGAATATAAAACGAGATGTATTTTGCCAAAAAAAAGAAGATAATTCCATAACACTTCTAGTTAATTCATAGCGAAAACAATTTGGTACAAAGTAATACTATTATAATCATATAATTTATAAAATAAAAAACCTACTTCAAATAGCCTTTGAAAAGTAAATTTTTGTTTTCACATTTTATTTATTATCATGTGATTTTACGACACTGATTTACTAAATTAAGTAACAAAACAATAGCATAATTTCAATTGCTCATCACCATTTACAAACTGTTGCTATCCACGGTGCAAGGATGTCAATCGTTGAGGAGTTCTCCTGGTTCTTCAATTTACTACATGAACTTTCATAGACATAAGTTGCTTCAGAACTTTATACCTACAGCAATTTAATCGCCAACCGTGAAATACTCAACACTTAGGAGTTCCGGTGATCATCTATGGTCTTCATCAACAGTTCCACTTCACCAAATAACTTATATAATAGCTTTTGGAACGTTACTGCTTGAGTTATTACAGAAAATACTAATATTGCTCTATGCTTGCCTATAATATTTGAAGAGTTCCATCGATTCCTCATAGATCCTCTCATTATAACTCGACTTTGACTACAACGGGACTTAACTGGAGGTATACCCTAACGATTAAAAAAAGAATTTTCAAAATCGGTTTATAAATGACGGAATTCTGAAGTAACAAACAAAAAAAATTACAACCGAATTGAGAAACTCGGTTAGTAGTTGTCGTGTAGTAGTTGAGTAACAAGTCGGTTAAAAATAAAAATTAGTAAAGACTTACTCTCCAAACAGTGCATCTTCATTGATATTCTTTTCTTTTTTTCAAGCAAGCATCGCAAAATATTTGGTCACATAAAATACTTCTTTTTTTGCCATGTAAATCAATTGATCTAAAATGAATCGGTAAATATCTAATTGTATTATTCGCGGTCGACGCAGTTGCCATTTTGTTTTATATTTGACGTGGATTCACTCCACGGCGAATCAGTTTCGACTGATCGGATTCATCGGATCACTCGATCGGCGCGCCGATGGTGCCGCGCCGGCGGCGACGGCGCGGCTGTCGATAGCGGCGACGGCGGCGCGCCGGCGTGGCGCTCATATCTAATTGGTAACTCGTGATAGAAATTGCATTTTATACATATGTTGTTGCGTTAGGTATTTACTTATACAAAATGTTGGTAGGTGCTATGAAAGTATAGGCAGGACATGGAACATTAGTAAAAATTGGGTACCTCCTTATTGCATTAGAGTTTGTAATAAATAATACCTATTATTAGAGATGCAACGGATAGTGGTTTGGCCGGATACCGGATACCGGATATCCGGCATGGCCATTGGCCGGATAGCCGGATATCCGGCAACCGGATATCCGGCCGCACACGAGCTATCTCTAAAGCTGTGTTAGCTTGCGTGGCCTTTGCGCGGCGAGCAAGTTTTAACTTGTTACGAATTGTAAGTGCCGGGGAGACCCTTTGAGGTTAAATACGCGCCTTATTGCGTCAGTAGGGAATATTCGAACGTGCACGACGTGATGTGACATGTTAGTTTTATACTTAAATAAAAGGAAACTAAGTCTTAATTTATTAACTGATGTTGATTTTGTTTATTTCTGATGGCTT
Organism: Tortricodes alternella; assembly: GCA_947859335.1. Classification (NCBI taxonomy): domain Eukaryota; kingdom Metazoa; phylum Arthropoda; class Insecta; order Lepidoptera; family Tortricidae; genus Tortricodes; species Tortricodes alternella. The sequence continues at coordinate 144,096 of OX401977.1, forward strand.
TTATTTGTTTTATCGTATTTCTGATCCAAGTTTTTACTATCCGGTATCCGGCCGGATACTGACTCACTATCCGGTATCCGGCCGGATAGTAAAATCATGGCCGGATAGGCCGGATACCGGATAGTAGCCGGATATCCGTTGCATCTCTACCTATTATTTAGAGATCAAATTCAAATCAAAAGCTATCTGACATAACCCGAGCATTGTTCTTTTGGCAAACAGTAGGTACTTAATTAACGTTTAGCCGACTTTAATTGTTTTAACGGAAGTTAATGAGTCCGTTAACAAAACTTAATTAATCCGTTAATAGAAATGTTAAATTTGTTAATTAACGATGAACGGATGAACGGTCTTATGTCCAGCTGTGGCATGGCTGGGCACCGTTAATTAAATAATTATCTTCGTTAATCGCTAATCCGTTAACAAAAAGGTTTAATTCGTTAAACGTTAAAGCGTTACATTTCGCAAGATTTAACGGAAGTTAAAGTTAATCGTTAAAACGTGATAGAAACTGCATTTTATATATCGTTAATGCTAGTAATTTACTTATAAAAAAAAATTTGGTATGGACTGTGGAGGTTTAGGCAGAAGGCCAAACCGCGGTGCGGTCCGCTCGGTGTCCTTTTGGCAAATATTTGGTTGTTTTAACTGCAGTTTATGAGTCCGTTAACAATTTATAAAGTTAACTTAAAAGTTAATCAGTTACTAGAATTGTTAACTTCGTTAATTAAGATTAACTGATTAACGGTCTTGTGCCCAGCTATGACTAGTTCGTGCGTGTCTTCGACCTTGGTCATTTCGGCGCAAGTGGCCCTGGACGTAGATACCTAACTCCGCGTGATGCCGACGAGCACGCGGGTCAATTTATGATTGTCAGACGAAATGTGGGATGAAATGAGAGACGAGATTAGTTAGAGAATGACGTAACATCGCTGGTGAGAGCCCGTTTATGTGTTTTCTTCCAACTACGCTTTAATTTCATCATTATGGACTTAAATACTCAGCACAAAGCAGCCCTAATTTGCTCTAGAGCAATTTAAGTTGCATACAAATTGCATTATTGCATTGCATTAGTTTCGGAAATAAGGGGGAGGGGGGGGGTCATTTTTCGCTTATTTTCCTAAACTCACAATAAGCTCTTTCATTTGATATGTCACAAGATATAGTTCGCATAACTTTTTTTTAAAAATATCGTATATTACTTTTTATTGTTAAGTGAATGATTTTAGGTCATTGAACGTATAATTTTGATTATTCATACATAAAAACCTTAAAAGTAAATGAATCATTAAATTTTTAGACATGAAATCGATAGATTTGGAAAATATTAAATGGCCATGTGCATACTAGCGACATCTGTTCAAGGTTTTTTTAAATAAGTAGTCCACCGAGGGCATGGTTTCTCTAGGTCTTATTCCTCTATGATTAAAGTGACATTTTGCTAACTGGCATTATGCTAATCTGGTATTCTGCTAACTGGCATTCTGCTAATTTGGCATTCTGCTAATCTGGCATTGGTCATGTTCATGTATGGTATTCTGCTAATTTGGCATTTTGCTAATCTGACATTCCACGTTTTAGGCATAAAGGGTCAATAGGTGAGGATATTGCAGCAATAAATTGCCGAAAAGATATCCCGTTTACGAGCCCCTTTATCCAAATCATCTGTAGTATCTTTGTCTGTATAGCCGGAAGCCTTAAAGTACCTATTGTCATCTTTCAGCACTTCATTGCCTACATCACCTGCTTCAAAACATACGTCCTGTGTTTCGTCAATATCAACTTTGGATGCTGATATAATTGCTGAAAAAATTATTAAGTAGAATAGTTGGTTATAAAAATAGAGTTAAAAGGACCCTTACTTAACTTGACTAATCCCTGTAACGGGGGAAATGTCCTAGCAGTCATTTAAAAAAAACTGCTGTATAAACGATATGAAATAAAAAAATATTATGTTCAGATTCTTGATCCCCGAGACGTCCACTATCAAAAAAATGTATAGTATGCCCGTCTTTAAAAAACTTTACCTACCGAATTATACTTTATAAATAGAAACAAAACATCACCATTTTTATAAGACAATATTAGTTTTTCTTCCTATTGTTTATTTAAAAAAAGTTTTATTATTAAAACAAAGTAAAATATATACATACAAGTAAAATATATCAAAATTAACCGATATTATACCTTAGGAATATTAATGAAATGTGTTTTAAATTCATTATCAATTCACCTTAAAAAAATACTTCAATATTAATTGCATTCTCTGTTTAGAGATTAATAACAGCGAAACTAGGTTGTATATTTAAAAAAGAAACAACAAAAAAAATTGTACGTAATAATAAAACATATATATAAACATAACGAATATACACTTAAATGTGTATTTTTTTTTATTCCAATGAAAAAATAAGTAAATGAGCGGATAAAGATCAACAAATAAATATATTCCGTCGTTAAAATTTTTATGTGGTTGGTTACATTAGAAAGATTCATTCGGTTCTGCTGTAGAAATGTGTATGTGGGTAGTTACTGTGCGCGCGCATGTCACTGTGTCTGCGGAAGAAATGATAAACTGCCAGTACCCCTATTCCCGCTTAGCCTCGTCCCATGTACTATTGAATAAGAGTCAATAACTTAATCATTACTTAGGAGTTTTTTTTTATTAAAAAATCACATACTCGTATGTTCTGAACACATTTCTAATGTTTTTTCAAATTAATATTATAAAGTCAATGACGTAGATTACGAATATGGTATAGTCGCATAACCATGTATCGGGCAGGTACACACATTTTCTTAGGGTGTGTCGCACAGTTTTGGAAATGCAGCAGTGGTTTTTCTTACAGAGAAATTGATGCTCTTTCGGATGAGCCTTGGTTTTTTTAGAAATTCGATCATACTAGATACCTAGGTACGAGGCGTCGCTTATCAGGCTGCTGCCACTGATAAGGCCAGTCAGGGGGGCTTGCAGCACTGCACTATCGTATACTCCTACCCCTCCCCTATTGCGGGGAACAAACGAAACCTGGGTATATTATCATACTAGAAATAGTAACTATCTTCGGCAGGATTTTTGCATTGCAGCTAGGGCTTCCAACATTACGGATATATCAATTACGTAACTAGTATCGGAGTTAAGAGTTTAAATTACGTAATTACGTAACTGACCTGAAATTTTTATAAAAAAAATTGATTTGTAGTTTTATGTAGCAAATTAATAAAAGTCAGATTATAACATTCAGGAAAACACTGAATAAAAATATTTTTTAACCGATTACAGCACTTATTAGTTTTTATAAACATCTGAGATATTTCGAGCCCCGTACAGGTCTCGTAGAACGAGGGTAAATCATAAAGTTCTTAGAATCACGGTAAAAAAAAACAGAACGGTGTTTTTTTTTCTCCTTCTATATTGATAGAATGAAACTAACGTTCTCGATCTTTCTTATGCCTTCATGAAAAAAAATCTCAACTTGAGTCTCAAAAAGTAATACCGAATCAAAAAAATGTACCACAGCCATGACTGCGAATTTTTCCACGGTTAAAGGGACTCCTTTAATTTTTGAAATATGTGGAAATCAATAGAAGCTTTGTTCGATGAGTAGCATAGGTCGACAAAGATCTCCAGCTCCAGCGGCAGCGGCACCAACATGCAAGACACAATGATAACTTAAACCGTCTTATCTTTAAGTGCGTCTCTCTCACACTAGTGCAGGCGAAAGAGATATTCTTAGATATAAACGGGTTTAACATATCTTTGAGTCTTGCATGTAAGAGCCACAGCCAGATTTGCGTATAGCCGCCAGCGCAACTTGGGATCGATGCGCTGGAGCGTTATCATGGTGAAAGTAGCACGCCTAACGACTATTTCCCTGGACTTTTCTTTAACTGCTTGATGTAGTTTTTCCTTCCAGCAGGTAGTTAATAAAAAAATACCAACAGCTTCCGTAATTTGTTATTGGTGGAGAAAATTGGCGTTTCCAGGGTCCTTGGTTTTTTCGTCTCAGTGTCAAAATGGTGGACCCACGTTTCATACATGGTTATAAAATGACGGTAGAAGGTATCTCGATAACGCTCAAAGAATTCAAGATTCCGCTTTGAAACCTATGGAGGTTTCAAAGCGTTGTTCTTGATTTCTCCGGGTTACCATTCGAGGAACCCATCTTGCTGATACTTTTTGAATCCTAAAGTGTCCGTTAAACCTGATTGTATGCTACCAAAATGAAATGTGGTCTCTGCTAGATATTTGATTGTAATTCTTCAATCTTCTAAAATATTTTTTTCCACTTTTTCGACGTTTCATTCGATAACTGTGGTGGAAGGCCGGCCCAAACAAGGACCATCTTCATAGCTCAATCTACTTTTCTTTTATTCAGCAACGCAGTAAGCGGCCGTGGAAGAGGGTAAATTATTAATCCCTTAAGTATCATGGATTATCAAAAAAAATCCTTAGTGGTAATTTTTTCAGACACATGTTAAGTACCTACATGTGTCTGAAAAACTCGCACTATTGCACTTAACTCGTTTCTTCCATAGTTGAACAGATTATGCAAATCGATTCATGAAATAATCTACTACTTTTAAAAGGTATAAATATCAGATGGAATTAATCAAAAATATCGTGACATAATGAGTAATAACAGTTAAAAATAAAAACAACTTCGGATAAAGATGTTTTACCAGCATGTAATTCTAATTACTTTTTGATTCACTCTCATACACACGGTTACTGTGAAACATGTTACTTTACAACTTACAATGGTACTTATGTGATTTACGTGACTTTCATAAAATGTAACGTAAATCGGTACATCGTCGGTATGTTATTTTTACTGTACATATAAGATACATAATTACGTAATTTTATCTTTGAATTACGTATTTGTCAAAATCTATCCGTAATTACGTAATTACGAAATTACGTAATTACGGAATGTAAGCTCTACCCCTAATGACGTGACTAATTATATATATGGCATCTGGGAATCTTATCATACTAGGATTAGTGTCATGGGCTCTTAGACTATAAGTAGCATTGCTCGCGGCCGATAAATTGTGCAGCACACGGCCGACACGGCCGCGTCCTCCGCGGCGGCGTCGCCTCTTCACGTCTCTGATTACCTTTGTTAACACAATCTGAAAGAATAACGATTGAAGTTCCTGAATAAAAATCAAGATGTCTAATTCTTTTACCACTGGCCAGGAGTAATTAATGCTTTGACGAGACCTGTTACTTATAATCAAAGTAGGGATTAGAAAGGATGATTGAGCTGCATTGCGAAGACGGACGTATTTAAGATGGCCGTTTACAAAGATTAAAGGAGTTAATAAATGAGACGCTCAAACATTTTATAATATTGAAAACGTGTTTTGTCATAATCCGTCATTGTCGCAGCGTCCGCGTCCTCGGAGGAGTCGACCCGTGATTATGGACCCGTGTGAGCGTGACCGGCGACGCTTCACACTTCGCACACACTATCCATTCCTAGAATGACAACTACTCACAAGAGCAACATTAATTTTTTCTTTCATTATAATATCCGGTATGGACAATTTCAAAGGTAACAGTGTGTCGTAGAACGCTATGAAGCGACGGCGTGGGCGAGGGTGGCGGTGGGCGAGGAGGCCCCGCGCCGGGGCGCGGCGCCGCCCGCGCTGCAGTGTGTCAAGGCCGCGCCGGCGGGGGGTGGGGGGCGGGAAGGCGCACTTGGTTTTTATTAAAAAACCTCCAGCTGAGCCTATAACACCGTTATAGCATTGGCAAAGCACTGACGTCGTTTGTCAAAAGTCGGGAAAACCGAGACCCGCGGTGCGGCGTCAGTCATTTTCAAACTTAAACTATATTATTTGTACACCCCAATGAAACAGGAGTGGGATGCCGTGCCGCTTGTGCTGGGGCGCTCCGTTGCTCCGCTTTCTGGACAATTTCTCGAGAGTGGCGTGCAAGCGCGTTCCGCTAACTTGGGTCGGCGGCAACCGACTGCCTAGCGCCCGTGCGGTGTACCGGACCGCACACGTTCGTTGAATGCGGTACATTTAGCACGGCCTCATACCCAGCCAAAGCATGTTCACTGACACCGGCGTCCTGTACGTACACGTACGTGTGTCAACACAACAAGTAGCTGCGGCTGTGTCGGTCCGCGGCCGGCGCGGCGGGCTCGGGCGCGCCGCGACCACCGCCGTGAGCCGTGACTCATGGTGTAACTCGGCAACGTAACACGCATTGTTCTCGAAATTTGCACAAGATGAACAGTATTTTTTTTGACAAGTTACTACCTAAACAATCCCGAAAAGAAAAGAGTTTAAACGAAATCATTCAAAAGTATGATTTGCTTGTCTTAATACACAATGTTAGAGTATTAGTAACTACCTATAATCTATTGAAATAAATAAAGAAAAGGCTAATGTCGTATGACGACATGACGTAATTGCATGAGCCACGAATATAAACTTGTTTTGCAATGTTTAAGCAGTGAGTATAATCTCACACGGCGATATATGGTAACTCTATGTGCATAAATAGGTACACGTATTGCATTGTGGTTTCAATAAAGTGAGTGCGGTATTTCATTTGACCAGTTATACTAACGGGCCCGGGCTGGCGCTCGGCGTCGGCGCACGCATCAAGCTGCGGGGCCCGACTCGGCTCGCGGACGCCGCTCCCCGCGCGCTCGGGAGCCGTCGCCATCGCGTCGCGCGTGGTGCGCTCGGGTGACGTCATCCACATGCCACATTGTTTGTTAGCATCGCACACAGTGGCTTCACACCTCCCTCCCCCCTTCCGTCCTGTAGACCCGCACCCGGTCTATAATAAACTCGAAGACATTGTTGGGGCTCGGTTACTGCAGGGGTTTGCTCTCACTCACTACATACCCTATCTATCCATTCACTCATTTTGCGAAATTCGCTGAGCGGTCTAGGACTTAACACTGCATGTATAAGCATTATAGACCTTTCTTGTGTAGTGGTTAGAATGAGAGGTGAAGCGTGGTAAAGTGTAGCTGCCGCGGCCATGAAGTGGCTGCCTCACAGAGCGTTCCCATAATAACGGTGCCGCCGCGCCGCGCTCGCACGGACCATTACTGGAGTAATGCGCACGCGCACGCACCGCACAATACAACTATGTCAAAGATCTCGACGTGCGATGCACTTGTTTCATTATATGCGATTATGTTGATCCAAGCGTCAAGGTAGCTTTCCAGCCCGTCCGCGTTTCCAAGAATCTAATATTTTGGAAAGTTCTGATCCTTCGATCCCATTCAACAATTATTGTGCTCTGTAGAGCACTCAGAAATTATTTAGTATTAGCCGGAACTTCATAAAAACCTTGGATGGTGGCTTTAACGACGAGGTAAGGGAAGGGAAATTTTCCCGAGTCCTGGATGTTTCCTATATATTTAATTATTTATTTATCTATTAGTATGTACATCGTCGTTTAGTACTATGGGTAGCTTTTAGAACTTTGTCAATTTTGATTGATTTTGAAATCAAACAAAATTGACAAAGATAACGCACATGAAAACTACACGGAAAAAAACGATTCCGAGGTGTTTTTGGTTCAAGAAATTGTATTGTCTTGGAAATATAATCTTCATTCAATTTTTTATTTCCTTGTATCAAAATAACATTCTACAGTTAAAAAATCACGTTTTCTTTTTCTAAATTAACGAAAATGCATTACTTCAAGATAATATTCTTAAAAGAAGACAATATGGAGATCTTCCTATAAGCAATTGTTATTATTTCTACTTAAAACAATACTTGCTTTAATGAAGAAAGTAAATTTTTTGGTAATAAATCAAGATTCTTGGTTGAAATTAAATGTTAATGTCAATTAAAAAGAATATTCAATTCGATTAAGATATGTTGCTTTAAAAGGATTAGATCATAATTTTAAACTAAAACTTAAATTTCAATTAGTCCTAGACAATAATTTTCTTAAACCAAGAAAATTAATTTCTTGACTTAAAGAAGTAAGTTAGTTCTAGTCAAAAGAGCCATTTTTCTTACTTCAAGAAAATACATTTCTTGAAATAAGAAACTATTATTGTTAACACAAGAGCTTTAGTTCTCTTTGCCTAAATAAATCAAATACTTGATCTAAGAACTTTATAATCTTCAATGTCTGCCCAAGAAAATACATTTCTTGAAGTGAGAAATACATATTTTCAACACAAGAACTTTAGTTCTCTTTGCCTAAATAAATCAAATACTTGACCTAAGAACTTTTTAGTCTTCAATGTCTGCCCTAGAAAATTAATTTCTTGAAGTAAGAAATACCTATTTTCAACACAAGAGCTTTAGTTCTCCTTGCATAAATAAATCAAATACTTGACCTAAGAACTTTTTAAGTCTTGAATGTCTCACCAAGAAAATACATTTCTTGAAGTAAGAAATACCTATTTTCAACACAAGAGCTTTAGGTCTCTTTGCCTTAATAAACCAAATACTTAATATAAAAACTTTTTTCTTGATTGTAAAGAATTTTTCTTGATAATCCATCCTCAGAGGGAGGGGATGCGTGCGTTAACTGACCGACGCCACAGCCATTTTATTTAAATCTCGACGTTACATTGGATCGCATGTACATTCATTGTTTTTATAGTAACTAAGTTTCGTAAGCATCATAGTAAAGTATTTTCACAATGGATATATTACTTAAAACAAGGTGTCGTGGACCAACCAGATGTCGTGGGATCATTTAAAGTAAGTATGTTAAATTGAATTTTAATATATATAAGTGATCGATGAGGAAGGAGCACGAAGCGATGATGCGCAACGATTAAGTGTACCTATGTAGTCTTAGGGATAAAACGGTTAGTAAATTACTGTTTTGTGAGTAATTCATACTATTTACATGTAAAATATGTATAATCTAAGTCGAAACGGTTATTTTTTTTATTTTTCCGTAACAAAGCCGCTTTTTATGTGGAAATTATGCATAGGTACCTACGGCTTTTTTTTATTTTTAGTCTATATACTAGGGAAAATCATAGCTTAAGTTTTAACCTTTTTCATAATAATAATTTTCCTACTGTTCACAGATAATGGAACAGACGAAACTCATCTTACTGATCTAACCCATGAGCAACTTAAAGAATATTTGTCCTGTGACGGGTCTTCGCATTGATCTGAAAAGACGAATGTAGATACACCAGGTTAGTTTATTTGTATTTTATATTACTTAATATGTAGTCCCTGGATATTGAGTGAGACAAACTGGGCTATTGTTCTAACGGGGGCCTAAGGTCTGCATTAGGACCAGCACCAGCGGCCCTAACATGCATGGCACAAATATAAATTAGAACCGTTTATCTCTAAGTGCGTCTCTCTCACATTAGTGCCGACGAAAGATAGATAGATAGTCATAGAGATAAACGGTTCTAATTTATCTTTGTGGCATACAGTGTTAGGGCCGCAGGAACTTAAAGTTACTTCGGTCTAACCTGTTCAGTTCATTCAATTAATTTGTACAAAAAGCCATGTTAAGTTGTTTGATGCTTTTCTTTTAACGATTAATTGAGCTGCCTTTGTTGAGAACAAGACTGTCCACGCCTCTATTCTGATGATGTCTATTTTAATGCTAAATAATTCTTTTTCAAAACTTTGGTTGGTGGGAACTACCTTCGGTCCACTTATGTTACTAATTGTATATGAAACGACGACACACTTCTTTTAATCTGTAAGAAAGATAGTGATGTTTAAATAAATAAAAAAATACTAAATTGTTTTATTATTTGGTTTGTGCATTTCACATAACATTAATTCAGTTTTTATTTATTTAGATTAAATAAATACTATCTTGCATTGAGAGACGCATTCGTTCAGCTTGAGATTTTCATGGCTTTTATGCACGAAAATGTTTGTAAATTAAATTGTATATCCTATATTATATACTCTGGTACCCAATTGCTGCAGCAAAACAAGTTTAATATATTTAGATTTTGCTTAAGTTCTTAAGAAAGCATTCTTACGAAGTTAAGCAAAATCTTAAATATAAAACTTGTTTTGCTGCAGTGCTTGAGTACCAGAGTATATATTATAGGATATACAATTTAATTTACAAACATTTTCTTGCATAAAAACCATCAATATCTCAAACTGAACGAATGCGTTTCTCAATACAAGATAGTATTTATTTAATCTAAATGAATAAAAACTCTCACACCAAGAATCCCACTACAAAAAGCTAAGATACTGTAATTCTTGAAAGAAGAAAATGATTCTCTTGCATTGAAAGTATAAAATTTTGGTTAAAGACTAACATATTTTATATTTAAGAGGCTCTTAATTACATTAAAACTATTTAATCGTATACGGAAATAGTGGAATTCTTCTTCTAAGTGTTATTTTATTTACATCGAAAACAATATTGATCTTGGTTGAAGATAATCAAATTCTTTAAGACAAGAGTCTCTTCATTACATTAAAGTAATTTGATCTTATTTTAACGCAGTAGAGTTCTTCCTCCAAAAGACATGTCTTTACATCGTAAACACGACTTTCTTGAATAGATTTCAATGATTTTAATGCAATTGTCTGAAACTCTTGTTCCAAGAACACCGTAGTCTTAAATTAAATTGAGTTTTTTTGATCGAAGCAAAAATCACTTCGCCGAAACGATTATAAACTCTTGGTTGTATACGATGTTTCTCACAATAAGAGATACACTTTCTGAAGAAGAAGATGCCTCGTTTTTAAATGAGACAACACTATTTCTCGACTCAATATAATATTATCGTATTGCAGTAAGATTCGATATTATTTTGATTTAAGGAATACTATCTTCAACTAAAACAAAACGTTAAAATCTAAATCTAAGAGCATAGAATCGTTCGGATATATTTAATTTATTATTTCTTTGGATTAAAGAAATATGCTTTAAATGAAGAAAACCTTTTTTTCCGTGTATTAGGCCCGCCACATACATTCGTTTTCCTGACTCGATTTCCGTATTCGTTTTCCGTATGCGGACACCCCGAACGCAAGCATTTCATATAAATAGTTCTACATGACACACACGTTCGTAATTTTTCCGTACGGAATTCCGAACGGAATTTGTTCGAATGTGTGTGCCATGTTGAACTATTCATATGAAATGGCTGCATTCGGGGTGTCCGCATACGGAAAACGAATTCGGAAATCGAATCAGGAAAACGAATGTATGTGACGGGCCTTATCTATTCTGTGGTTCGGGAATGGGAGCTCGTGACATGACGTCACTTAATAGTAAAAAGCGTGCAAAGTCGTGACATCACGCGGAACTTCAACGCACTATATCTTCGTCATTTTTGTTTCATTGCCATAAGAAAAAATATTTTTCTTTATAATGTACATGACGGACTAATTAGGATTGTTCAGCAATCACGCCTATTATATACTATTTGCGGCGATGATGGGCGGAGCTGTGTGCTCGGGATGCTTGAGGTGTTGCGAGGCGGTGGATAGCAGGCAGTCGAGTACTCTTTCATAATTTAAGTTAATTAATGTAGTTTCACAGTCTATTAGTATCAACTGCAATGCTGTGTAAATATAAATATATTTTCTTTCTACTACGCTTTAATTTCATCATTATGGCCTTAAATACTCAGCACAAAGCAGCCCTTATTTGCTCTAGAGCAATAAAGTTGCATACAAAATTGATTATTGCACTGTTTTGTATTTTTATAATTTGGTTATTTGATCAAGATGTTTACACCACCAGCCACCCAATCCGCCCATTCAGTCCGACGGGACAGCTGGCCACTTTTCTGGGGACTCACTGTAAGCAGTACAGTCCACATGTCGGCAGCCATATCGAACTGTGATTCCCCGCGCTGTCTAAAATTATATGCTCAAAGTACTGGCTGATAAGATGGTATAGGTTACTAAAAGATGTAAAAAAAATTGGCATAATATGAAAATGAATTCACTAGATAAAAGTTTTCTGTGAACATTTTCGGATATTTTACTTTAGCTTCAGAACGACTGGACCGATTTTAATAAATAGGGTATCTTAAGATTCGGGGAAAACGTGCGAGTGTCATGGGCTATATAATAATTCTAAGGGTGCGTCAAACCAGGTGCAAAAATCCTTTTTACGCCACTAGTCGGGTTTAACTATACTTTTACTTTTTTTACCAACTTTCTGCAGTAGTAGAAAGAAAATGAAAATGAAAATGAAAATATTTATTTTGCAAGTAGGCCACCTGGGCTCTTTTACAGGTCTGAATCTACCAGCGCTTCGAAAGGTGACATCTGCTGAGAAGAAACGCCGCAAGAAACTCAGCAGTAGGTAGCAGCAGGTAGGTAAAAGCAGATTATGCACCTCGCATCAAGTGATTTGTTATTGCGCCGAGTGTTAGGTTGGAGCCCGAACGCAAGTGACCACCACCACTTTCTGCTTGCTGTAACAATCTGCTATTACGAATAAATAAATATTTCACCGAAATTCTTAAGTAGTTACAAACAGACACGCAAATGGAAATCATACTTTTCGTCTCGGTTTAGCTGGATCGTTATTTATCAAATACACCTGCGGCGGACTCCGAGCCGCAATAAAGGAGCTGTTCATAAACAAGCGAGCGACAAATAGCAATAGCATTTGGTGACCCGCGCGGTGAATAACAATGCTCGTGTTTCGAGAAAGTTGCTGGTTCGAGGAGCTTAGTCACTGCGCGGCGCACGGCGGTCGGCGGTTAGCAGTTTGTGCGTCAACACAAAAACTTTCCGTGACCAAGGACTTCATTGCATTGTGTTGCAAGAAGGGTCCGTCTTGGCGCGCCGCCACCGTCCGCAGGAGGCTGTTCGGGCTGCCGCGCAGGCGCCGCTCCAGGGATGCCACGCGCTTGCGCATGATAGCCTGGAATCCGTCCGTACGCATCTCGCAAAACATACCTGATGCACTGCAATGGTGCCGCGCCATTGCAGTGCATCAGGTATGTTTTCAATGTTACACTTAGCTTTTCTTTTATGTTTTTGTCGTAAAAGGGGTACTATTCAGGCACTATTTTTTGGTATATAGCTGGCTTAGAAATTCAATGGCTTTCTGTGTGATCTCGGTCGGGTACGCCAGCTTGACGGTGCAAAATATTTTACCCGTGTTTGGTGTGAAATATCTCAGTTTCTATAAGAGCTACGAAGTTGAGACTTCGGGAGCCAGGGGTACTATTTGTGCATAATTTTTTGGGATATAGAGCATATTTGACAAACGAGCTGACGGCCCACCTGCGGCCCTAAAATGCACGCCACAAAGATAAATTAGAACTGTTTATCTCTAAGTGCGTCTCTCTCACACTAGTGCCGACGAAAGAGATAGTCATAGAGATAAACGGTTCTAATTTATCTTTGTGGCATGCATGTTAGGGCCGCTGATGGAAAGTGGTCACCGCCGCCCATGGACATCTGCAACACCAGAGGTGCTGCTAATGCGTTGCCAGTCTAGGGAGGATGGGGAATGGGGATGGGATGGGGATGAGGGAATAGGCCTCCGGATCTCGTCACTCACCGTACGAAACGCAAAAGCAAGCTATTACTTTACGCCGATATTCTGTGAGAGTGTGGTACTACCCCGGTCGAGCCAGCCCATTCAAACAGTACTTAATCATCTAGTGAGGATTACTGCTAGGCTTTACCACTACAAAAATAGTCCCTCGGGAACATTTAAACTTTCCGGTTTTTGTTTTTGCAAGAAACGAGTTCACCCACTCGTATTTAGCGGAGCCATCATACAAAATATCCTATGTACCTTAGATATAATCAATAACTATGCTTAGTTTCATCTAAATTCATCCAGTAGTGTCCGCGTGATGCGTGCAGAAACGCACAATAAATCCACAAAAAAAATGTTTGTGTCACTTATTCCAAACAGTCCTGAAAATATTTCTTTCCCAAAATTAATTCAATGTACAAACACACCATTCTACAGTTTTATTATAGAATATGAATGACCACATCTTTATATCTTTAATTTGTTAGTGGGGGAAAGTCGAGAGGGCACTTACGTGCGGCGCCGGCAGCGAGCGAGCGCGCGACTCACCTGCAACAAACGAACGGGCGCTTTAACAACACCGTATCGACACTCACTCGTTACGTTACACACACACGCACGTGGGCACGCATGCACGCACACACACATACTAGATATGAGGCCTATTCAAATTTGAAAATTTCATAATAACAATTGTCTAATTAGATTCACTTACATCCTATAAAATTAGATACTCTAGTGTCCGGTTTATTTCTAGAAGTATAAACATTCTCCTATGATAACGTTAGGTAACCAGGAAAGTTTTGAAATACGAAAAAAAAATTGGCTTTAGACGGATTATTTTTATTACAATTTTTCAACATATACTCCGTTAGTCTCTATACCACAATTCATTCGTCTAGACCAAGAGTTAAAGTACTGGCTATATTATTTCTTGGGAATGTCCTAAACCTCTGCTATGAAAGCATTCCGGGCGTCATCAGGATTGTCGAAATGAAATCCACGGAAACTGAAACTGTTATGTTTGCTGATGACATATCAATTGTTATAACATCAAAAAATAATGAAACATTGAAAGAATATGAATGTAAAATTAATGACATGCTAGACATAGTAATAAAATGGCTTGAAAAACATAATTTACGGACAAATATTAGTAAAACCAATTATGTACAATTTAACTCAAAACGAGGCAATGATGTCAAATTAAATATACAATATAAGAATAAGCAATTAAATTAAATGACTAATGTAACATTTTTAAGACTAATTTTAGATAAACATTTAGACTGGCAAGCGCAAATAGAAAAAATTGGTTGTAAAATAAACAGATCTGTCTATGTATTACGAAAATTAAGACGCACATCAGGCTTGCAAGCCACTTTAGCCGCCTACCATGGATATGTAAACTCGACCCTAAGATATGGCCTTATTCTATGGGGAAATTGTTCAGGTTTTAATGCGGTGCAGCCCCTTATAAATCATGTAAGCCATACTTTCAAAAGCTAAATATTTTGCCTTTACCAAGGATGGTAAAGGCAAAATATTTAGCTTTCTATCCAATTTTAACTTTCGGGAAGAGAACTAAAGAAGTCGCACGGAGCTAGATCGGGTCGGGGCTATAAGGCTGGTGACTCATTTGCTGAATTTCTGTGCTCTTCCAAAATTCTTGGGTTTTGGCATTGTGCATTGTGTGGCATGATGCAAAAAGAGCCTTCATAAGTCTGTTTTTGGACGTTTTTGACGTAACGCGTCGAACACGGTCGGTAAGCACACTTCCCTGTACCATTGAGCATTGACAGTTCTGTGACCTTTTATTAGAGAAATTGTTGCCACATGGACCACTCGCACTATAAAACGTTGCCATCAATTTCTTCCCCACGCTGCGTCCTCGTTCGACTCTCGGAGATTCTTCGTCAGGAAACTTCGGCCTTCACCCGCTTTGTTAGCGGTTCACATGGGTAGATCAGACTCTCGTCTCCAGTAATAATATTCAATACGTTGCGGCCCTCTCTATTTTCAAGATTTTCAAGCATTTCCCGGCACCAAGTCACGCGAGCCTGTTTTTGTTCCGCTGTTGCAGCATCACGAACCCATCGCGAACAAACCTTCCTCACTTGTTAATGACCTTGTAAGATTTCATTGATTATCGGCGATGGAATATCTTTAGGGTTCTTTCTATCTTCTTGTAGGTAGTTTACGGATTGTCAAGTAAAATTTTCTTTACCGCTTCGATATTTTTATTCGTTACTGAAGTAACACGAGGGCCACTTTTATAGTCATCTTTCAACGAAAGTTTCGCCTGTTTAAATTGTGAAAACCATGTACAAATTCCCAAATACAAAATTATCAGGTAAACGGAGATGTTAAAAGTCTACGTTTTTCTAGCACTAATAATTACGAGCAAGTGTTATGAATTATATAAAATTTATAAAATGTATGTAAGTACTTAATAGGTTTTCCCGCGATGTTGTCCGCGTAGGCACAAAAGAGATAGGTACAGACAGAAGTCAATCACATCTATGTACTTCACTTTTCATGCCTACGCTCGGCGGTCGCTCTAAGGTTGTCAACTATGGCTTATGCACAAAAAACTATCGTGGTAGTGGCACTCTTATCTAGTTGATTTATTGTAGAGAATAAAACGGGAAGAATGGAAATATAAATTAATAATAACTAAAATAACACCTACAAAATTTTACGTTTGTCAATTTTCACTATAGAAAATCCCTAATAACTTCTCAACGGAAGTCCCTAGTTACACAATTTCCATTGCCCTATCCTTTGTACTCTCCAAACTTTCAATCATCATCGAAAACGTTCACTACGGAACTAACAAACAAACACACTTTTGAATTTACCAATGTTATAGTTCGTTTAGTTCGCAGTTAGCGTTTGGCTTATACCGCCATCACCGTTTTTAAACAGCACACCTAACAACTTTTTTGTATATTTATTTATAAATAAGAAACTGTGAGGCAATAGGCTACCGCCAACAAACTGCTGACTTCCCTTGCATGTATACATATGTGTATTTAGAATAACTTAAAATACCAAGTTCGAGCCGGACGGTGGGTGGGTTCAACCCAGCCTATACAATTATAGAAGAGAGTCCAGCGGGGTTTGCGTATTAGACGGTACTAACTAGTGCGACTTGCTCGTCGGCAATCAATTAAAAGGCCATTCGATCAAGTGGCGCCGAGACGCGGCGAAGGATAAGTGGCACGCGGTAATTAATAATACTGAAGTAATTGCCAAAACTAGTCTCCTATTTAACTGCACCTCACCTTGAGAGTTCATTCATTGCTAATCGCTGCAACGGTATATATGTGACTGTGGCACAGATCAAAGGTGCTGGGCCTTCTACAGCTATCCTATTACTTCCTACGCCAACCTGTCCAGTCGAACTGGCCCATTAGTGTCACTGGTAGAATTTTACAGTTCGGCAAAGCACAGCCCAAGGAATGCAATCGCGACTAAATCTCTACCATTTCTACTATTCTGACCACAGAACTATATCGAGATAGAATGAAAGAGTATATGTACCTCGCATGCCGAAAGGATGTCGTGAGATCATTCTTGCTCGCCGCGAACTCCAGTCCGCTACCGACCGCTTTCCGCGTATGACATGTGACGTTTAGAATAAAATGTCTTGTTGTGCAATAATTAACTCTTTAAACATCACCAAAATAGTCAGAGCTGTTAATTGAGGTATTTCCTTTCATCGGCAAGTACTTTTTGTCTTAAAATATATGTTATTATTTATAAAACTATTTATTTGTTTGCTGCGTATCATTTTCATCGAAACAGTAGCGGGCGATTGTGTGTCCAACGCTACTTTTCCATTGCGGCTTTAATTTGACGCGTCAGACTTGGCGTGCATTGAAAACCAGCGATATAAAAATAAGCAATCCAAACTGTCGAGACGCGTCCAAAGTCGATTTATCATTTTTTCTGTCAAAAGCAAGAATAGTGCGGTACACTGCAATTTTCAATGCCGATTTCTTACTCTATTAAAATCGATTTTGAAAGCAGAGGAAATGATAATTAAATTTTTATATTATTATGTAGGTACATAATATAATGTACGTAGTGAAAAGAAAATATTATTAACGAACAGGTTATAACCTGTTCGTTAATAATATACTTCTATATTGCAATTTAATGTCAGGTTTCCGAATGATCCTCATATTAAAAATAAATGAACTCTGAACACAGCCGGATTTGTTCTCAGTATTTTCACGAAGACACCATTAAATTACCGATGACTAAGCAGTGCAGCTTATACACATTAGGCTGAAAATCATCATTTTTGTGGCCCTCATACTGTAAGAATAAATAAAGATTTTTGATACTTTTTGTATTTTTTTATTAACTTAAGCCACCTTCACCGTGCGTTTTATTATAAATGATTATCAGATCTCGCTTTCAGACTTAAGGATGTATACCCAATATATCGATTTGTATATTTTTCGCTGAAATTGAATAGTATGGTAGTATTAGCCGTTTCGCATAAGTGTAATAAAAAATAAAACCATTTTACCGTTCTTTTAAAGGAGATAAATGACATTTAAGATTACATGTGTTATGTGCTGTGCCTATGTTATTTGTACCGGAAGTTGATTAAATTACAAGAAAAAGCGAAAAATGTTTCTGTCCCATAGTACTTATATAATCGGAAAATGTATTTTCTATAACTTTGTACTCTCCTTGATTTGTTGATGACAAATAAAAATGTCGTTACCGTTGTTTCGACGGAAATATTCTTGATTGAATTGAAAAACCAAATTACTCATTGCCGTTATTTTGTGCAAATGAAACAAAACTTGAAAAATAAAATAGATGTACTGCGGATTTGACGTGGTATATATCCTTAATGTACCTACGTACTATCACCAATCGAATTGACTTTGAATCGATACAAAATCCGCCGCGTGCTAATCGATGCTTTTGAATTGTTTTCGCGCGGCTTATGTTTCCCATCACTAAATTACCATCGTGACGTCAAAGTACCTACGCAAAATGTTACACGCTCGGTTTCCATACAAATCGACGAACTCTTTCCTTCTATCTCGATATAGTTCTGTGATTCTGACCACCACCATCCTGTTGATACTTAGTTGCTGGACATGGTTTACCATGTTTAAGGGCGGGCAGGCGATGATGACCCTGGCCACGGCACTGATTGTATCAGCGTCAGGTGCCATAAGTAGTTAGAGAACGGACGATAATGGTGGAGCACCGCGCAAGGTGCGAAGGCTGAGACGCGTTGTATACGGGTGATTATCATTTTAGAAAAAAAATACTGTGACTATCAGTTATCTAAGCTGTAGTGTTTAAATATCGGTATCGTGCTTTGTTAAATTAAAGAATGGATGAAATACTATATATTTAAAAAAATAAATTGGTATATAATCTTCATAGTTTTTTTTTTTTTTAAATACTGAAAATGTCCCTTCCGTGGGTGTGACTAAACGCTTTTAGTAAAGAAAAAAAAATACAGCGCTTTATCTGATAGAATAGAGTCGTAGAAAAAAATGCTAATATTAAAATTATTACATTTATTAAAAAATACAAAGGCATATACATCAAAAGCGATTAGTAGATTTTGTAAATTTTCATATAATGTTTGTGATCAAATTTTTGGTCACTTCCATGGATGTGTGTCACACTTGTCGTAACTTAAAAAACATAGCGCGTGTATCCGAACGAAACTGGACATAGACAAGGAGTGATCCGCCATATTTTGACTCAGTTGTCAGTTCTTGGTTGCACCGTGAAATTTACGAGAATGTAAGTATTATTTTTCTATTCTCACAACTCGTCAAGCATAAGTGGTCACATCTGTGTTGTTCACCAAAAATATCAATTTTTCAGTTATGCTTTTCGGTTTTGTGTTTTAATGCGTTTTACTGCCAAAAACACTCTGCCAAATAATCATGCTCTCAAGCCTGCTTTTGAGGTTATGTATTGCATCTGCAATGTTAAAAAGTCATTTCCATGGATGTCACTTCTATGGATCCGTGGATAAAAATACATCCATGGATGTGACCAAAAGTCCACGAAAGTGACTAAAATACTGGATTGCGCGTATGTGGTTTTTGTTTATATCTTGTGGTAGCATGACTTTAATTATTTATTATACTATTTAGATGGCG
The DNA here is from genome assembly GCA_947859335.1 of Tortricodes alternella. Lineage (NCBI taxonomy): Eukaryota > Metazoa > Arthropoda > Insecta > Lepidoptera > Tortricidae > Tortricodes > Tortricodes alternella. Next base: position 163,725 of record OX401977.1, read on the forward strand.
AAACCCAAAAAGCGTTCAAAAACTGCGGAAGAAATACGTCAACAAAAACGAGACTGTGAGCGAAGACGTAGAGCACGCATCAAAAATGATCCTGTTTTATATGAGGCTGCCAAAGAAAAAGATAGAGATACACAAAAAAAAAAACAAAAGAAGCAAGTTAAGCTTGTTGCTGAAATGACACCGAGAGAACACCGAAAACAACTTAAAGAGTGGAGAGAACGCAAAGCAAGAAGCCGCTTGACACAAAAACGTCATAAAATCCTACTCAAACGCTTAAGAGAAAATACTCCAACTACAACTGAAGACGAATCAGTGCATAGTCTTCCTGGATCACCGGTTGTGTTGCCCAATAATGATGTGGCAGAACTCAGTCCTCCTGGATCACCCTCTGTGTTGCCTAGTGATGATGTGGAAACACTCTGTCCTCTTCCATCACCATCCAATTTGATTAATCGTCTTGAAGTATGTGTAGCTCGTCCACAATCTAGTTGCACCAGTGTTTCTTCAACTCGTTCGCACTCATTAAGATCGACACCTCAGCTACTATGTGACGGTAGTCCAGCCTCTTCAGAATGTAGTACTACAAGCCGACAAAAGAAAAAAGGTGTTCAGTTATCAAGGGCAAAACGTAATTTGACTAACCTAATCATAAAAAAGCAAAAGGAGACAATACAAGCTATGAAGCGAAAACTACACACATTACAAGTAAAATTATTACGAGAAACTAACCGAAATAAAAAAAAAATAGGATTTGTGCCTAAAAAGAAGAGCCCCGTAAAAGATCTCACAGACAAATCATCAAGGTCTAAGAAACATCGCATGGCTGTAAAAATTTTTTTAGAAAGGGATGATAATAGTAAAATGTGCCCTGGCAAAAAAGATTGTGTGACCAAAAACAAAATAAAAAAGCAGAAACGCTATCTCTCGGACACCATGCTGAATCTACATAAAAAATTCTTGGCAGAAAATAATGTCAAAATAAGCTTTGCAACTTTTTGCCGATTGAGGCCTTTTTGGGTGGTTGCACGAAAAATTTCAGAAAGAGATACGTGTCTTTGCGTGGTTCATGAAAATATGCAGCTAATGTTTGATAAATTGAAGTATCTGGACATTATTTCTGATGAGAATTTGTGGGAACTGTGTAAAACAGTAGTTTGTGACATTAATTCAGAATCATGCATGTTACGGAAATGCGAGAATTGTAAGAGTAAAACTCCAAAAATAAATGATTTTGATGACTCAATTGACACAACATATAAATTATGGACAGTTATAAAAGAAAATAGAATAATACACGGGAAAGAAAAAGAAATATGTAGAACTATAAAATCTGAAGAAAAAATAACAAGAAAAGCACTTCTACTAAAGTTCTTCGAAGCTTTGGACGCGTTCCTGCATCACCAATACAATATAAAGCACCAGTACATGGCCACTATCGCACTAAAGAATAATCTTTCCAACGGAGAAATTTTCATGCAAGTTGACTTCGCAGAAAATTACTGCTGCAAATATTCCGACGAAATACAAGCTGTACATTTCGGTGCATCGAGGCAGCAGATAAGTCTACATACTGGTGTGTATTACTACAAGTTGCCCGACAGTGATAAGTTGGAAACAATATCTTTTTGCACATTTTCAGACTGCTTGCGTCATGACGCTTGTGCTGTTTTTGCTCACATGCAAAAAATTATTCAACAGATATGTTTGTCATACCCTTACCCTATCAAAACATTGCATGTCTTGAGTGATGGACCAACTGCGCAGTATAGAAATAGAAAGGCATTTTACTTGTTTTCTCAATACTTAACACAGCGATATGGGATTAAAATTGCTACATGGAACTTTAGCGAAGCTGGACACGGCAAGGGTCCTATGGATGGTGTGGGAGCTGTTGTTAAACGCACAGCAGATCACATAGTAGCTCAAGGAAAGGATATCCCCGACTTTGTTACGTTCGTAACATCTGACGAAACACGCATTAGCAATGTCGCCATTTTTCTCGTCACTCAAGCCGACATTGAAGACGTAGATAGACTATTGACTGACCAAAGAAAAAGCATTCCCGGAACTCTAAAGATACATCAAATTACCTGGGATGCGGCAAATCCAAAAAGAGTGTACTTGAGAAAGTTGTCTTGTATCATTTGCACACCTGGGGAAATGTGTCCTCATCACTCACTGCCAAAAAGCTTTGTTGATTTTGATAGAAGTCCAAATTTTGCGGATATGCCTGGACCTAGTAAAGGACTGTCGAATACAGGGAGTGAAGAAGAATATGTTTCGGCATCTAAAGCAGATAAAAATGCTCACTTCAGCTTACAAACAGATAAAGATGATATTTTGGTTCCTAAATTAGATGATATTGGTATTCTAAGTCCTGACGCAGGTACATTTAACGTTGCAGTGGCTAGAGCAAAAGAAAACGAACTAAGTAATTCAAAACAAACTGTTTTAAAAGAAGGAGCGTGGATAATCGCAAGATTTTTGTCGAAAAAGTCACTCAAGCATTTTCTTGGTCAAGTGATTAGTTTTGAAGGAGAAGAGCCAAAAATAAAATTTATAAAAAAGAAAAGGCTTGACAAAGATCATTTGATATTCATTTGGATAGATCCAGAAGACATATTTCCAGTTCCACGTGACGATATTATGGCCGTTTTAACAGAACCTACGCCTAGTCGGCGCGGAGAATTGCTTTTTAATATTACAGAACTTAAAAATTTTAAAAATATTCAGTAGGCTAAGTATGAGTGCCATAATAATTCTTTAGATGACGTAAAACTTTATTCTAAGAATAAATATTGTGTTTATCTAGATAAGTATACAAAACTAGCAAGCGTGAATTATTCTTAACTCAGTTCCTATAATTTTAATGTTGATTAGTGATTATATAAAGAGTAAATTTTAGACTGATTGTCAATTTAAGACTGAAGCTATTTGTTGATTTTAAGATTTTTATATTGTAGAAGTACGAGTTAGAGAACTAAAAAACACAAAGCCTATCAGTGTAACTGACTTTTAATTTTAAGTATTTTTGATTGTTATAATTATATGAGTAAGGAAAAAGTTTGTTACAGAATGTTACTAAATTGACTTTTGAGATTATTACATTGTTGAAGTAGAAACAAGCAGATAATACTTACTAAATTCGAAATTCTAAATTCCATTTACTATCTTATAATTAATTATTAATACATTTTTTTAAATAATCAAATGGTATTTTATTATCATATATAAAGTGTCACTTCCATGTACTAGTATTTTATTTCCATAGACATAAAAAATTTAGGGCGGTCACTTCCATGCATTTCAGGTCACTACCATGGAATATATATTTTTTAAAACCTCTATATTTAGGTATATAATAGGTTGCAAGCTTGGTGAGTATTTTTATCTTCAAAAGCAAGACCTATACTATTAAAATCCATAATTAGTTTTAACTGAAAGTATTTTATACATTGTAATATTTTTTTATTTCAAAAAATGAGAACCACCCATACGCGACAACGACAAGCAATGCTCGTGTCATTCGTGATACGCGTCACGTGTCTCTTGCCGAAGCAGGAAGTAAAATGCGATAGTCCTAACAATTCAATCACTTTGTTTTCCATTATGATTAAAGCAGATACCACATTTCATTTTGGTAGCATACAATCAGGTTTAACGGACACTTTAGGATTCAAAAAGTATCAGCAAGGTGGATTCCTCGAACGGTAACCGAGAAAACTCAAGAACAACGGCGGAATCTTGGATTCGTTGAGCGTTATCGAGATACCTTCTACCGTCATTTTATAACCATGTATGAAACGTGGGTCCACCATTATGACCCTGAGACGAAAAAATCAAGGACCCTGGAAATGCCAAAAAATGTTGCCATTACTTTGCCTGCTGACGGGCGAACCTTAAATTTCCGAGGAGGCTTTTCATCCTTGAATTTCCATTGTAATGACTCCTGTTTACTTTCGGGATCCCACTGCCGAATCCAAGTCTCATCACAGGTTACTATTCTAGAAATAATTTCCTCCTCTTTTCCACGGCTAATGTCTAAAAATTCCTCGCAACATTGAACACGTCTGTCCTTGTCAAACGGAGTCAACATTCTAGGGACCCAGCGTGCACTAACCTTAGACATGTGCAAATGTTCATGAATTATTTCACTGACCCGTTCTTTACTAATGCCCACATCCCTGGCTTACTCCCACTGCTTAATTCGCCGGTTTTCTAAAATAAAATTTCTCTTTTTGGCCACATTTTCATCGGTGACAGCGGAAACTGGTCGCCCACTACGAGGATCATCTTCAAGGCTCTCACGGCCAAGCTTAATCTGTTTCGACCAGAACTTTATTGTAAATTCAGAAGGGCACGAACCACCAAAAACAGGTAACATACGCAGTCTTATCTGCGAGGGTGTATTTCCTTCTTTAGTGAGAAATTTTATCACTGCACGCTGCTCAATTTTAATCAGATAATTTTTTTCTTGCGACATTTTGAAAACAATCCAGTCCCAAAAAAAGCGGGAAGCAAGAAACAAATGAATGTTGGTGATTTTGAAAAAAGAATAACCAGTGAACACGACCTCATAGTGGCCAGTATTATTTTCGCATAACATATAGGCTAGGTAGATAACTTTTCAGCCGCCCCTCGTATCTCTTTCGTCTGCACTAATTTGAAAGAGACGCACTTAGAGATAAGACGGTTTAAGTTATCATTGTGTCTTGCTTGTTAGGGCTGCTGGAGCTGGAGATCTTTGTCGACCTATGCTACTCATCGGACTAAGCTTCTATTGATTTCCACATATTTCAAAAATTAAAGGAGTATAACCGTGGAAAATTTGCCGTCATGACTGTGGTAGATTTTTTTGATTCGATAGTACGTTTTGAAACGCAAGCAAAAGTTTTTTTTTTCATGAAGGCATAAGAAAGATTGAGGACGTTACTTTCACTGTATCAATTTAGAAGGAGAAAAAAAAACACAATTCTGTTATTTTTTTACCGTGATTCTAAGAATTTTAGTATTTACCCTCGTTCTACGAGACCTGTAAGGGGCTCGAAATATCTCAGATGTTTATAAAAACTAATAAGTGCTGTATAAATCTGTTAAAAATATTTGAATTCTGTGTTTTCCTGAATGTCATAATCTGCCTTATTAATTTGGTACGTAAAACTACAAACCCATTTTTTTTATAAAAATTCCAGGTCAGTTACGTAATTACGTAATTTTTACTCATAAATCCGTTACTAGTTACTTAATTGATATATCCGTAATTTTGGAAGCCCTAGAGCGAGCGCAGTTCCGCGCGGCCACAGCGCGCCCCGTGATGCACTCTCGTCCACGAGGCCCTGCGTCGCCTCGCCTCCTCACCGCAGTAGTGGCACAAAATGTTTACACTTCGCAATTACCAGCACAGCGACCAACTATCCTGAAACAAGACGTGCAGAGTGACTCATCGCCGTCACAGTGAATCTAATTCCATATCTTGTTTATCAGAAGCTGTACTGCTGATAAACACTATGAGTAGTTAAGATATCTCGCTGAGATATGACCTACTTAAGCCCCGATAAGACTCAACAGGCATTTCTTTCGATTGCTTGCCAGCATTCATGAAATATAAAAGCAAAGCAAAAACTGTAGTTAAGTATTAGAGAAAGAAAGAAATAATGAATCGTAAAAATAATTAGCAATTCAGGGTAGCACAAAAATATTTGAGCACCAGTCGGTGGACAACGGCGGGCGCGCGCGGCGCCATCAGCGCCGAGTCAAGTGGAGGCAATCAGCCGCGCCACCGACCGTCCGACCTTCATCCGACAATTCAATTACCACTAAAATGTCTCCCAACTACTGAACACTGAAAAACCCAGCAAATAACAGAAGTTGAACGAAGTGATTGCGATTAATTTCGTAACGATTGGAATAAATATATTTGGCGCTTAGAACTTTAAGACAGCAAAAAAAATAATTGGAATCGACTCCGGAACGTTCATGATAATGAGCTGAAATTCAAATTGATTGTATTTGCGCGCGCGCACACAGCACAACAAATACAAACGACGACCTTCAACCTCTGGCGCGCGGCGAGCGCCTGCGACGCGGCACTAACTGGAAACAGGCACAATCCAACTGCACTTCATCAATAAAACAAAATTTCTTCCTGGGCTCAATATTCGCTAGAATATGAGCTTCTACATTAAGCACCAAATATTATAGAATAATCACGAGCGTTGAAGTGCCTGGATAGAATATATACTTCGGTCTAACGCCACTCACAATTTCAGTTTTATGTACTAACTGATGTATGTGATAGATTGAATTAGGTGTATATCCTTTGCCGATAATAAATACTTTACCGGTACAATGTGACATATACCCTTGCAAATTCTTATTGGCACGCTACTCTCTCAAAACTTGAGCAGCAAAAAAACAAACAATTTCCCAACGTCTACTTATTGTAGCAATCGCAAAAGACAAAGGACACGACGCGATAACAATGGCATTGCCTGTGTAGTGTGTGGGCAAATGAAGTGCCGCAGTGTGCGGCGCGCGGCGCGGCGGCGGCTCGGCAGAACAATGCTTATCATAATAGCGAAATGCGCGGTGCGTGACGTCACACAGGTGTAGAGGACTGATAACACGCGCCGAGCGATACGGCGAGCCCCGGTCGAGCCGGCACCGCGCCGGGCAGGCTGCGGACAGGCGCAGTGGGTACCTGCAGAAGCAGGAGACGGTGTCGTCCAGGTCGAGCGGCAGCGCGGCGGGCGCGGGCGGCGACACGCTGCGGTACTTGACGTGCAGCACGCGGCGCCGCAGGATGCCGGCCGGCCAGCGCGCCGCCGGCTTGCTCTCGTCGCTGCCCGAGCTCATGCCGCGCGCCCACGCCTGCAGCACCGCGCACGCGCGCGCCACTCTCACTGCACGGCGGACTCGGCACGCGAGCGCGCACGACGACACGCACCGGTCCGAGCGCCGCTCACTAGTGCGCGCGGAGCGCGACTGCGACTTACGGCGGCGGCTGCTGCGGCGGCGGCCGCGCGGTGACATCACGGCTTATCAGCGCACCTGAGCGCGTCCGCTACCCGCCACCCGCCGGAGGACCTCGATGACGCTTCACCGACGAGTGCACGGCTGACGATCCTTCGCCTGAGCCAGGCGAGGTTCTTTCGAATATCCGACTGCTGCTGCTGGTCCGAAGACTACTGCTGCTAGTGTCGCAGCGTCTTCAAACAAACATGGCACACCAATGTCTTGTCCCAACAGCATTTTTGATAACTTCATTCATACCGATATTATCAACATTAATTGACTTTTCAGGATATTAATCAGAAACAGTTGTGGAATATAAACATCAAGATTACTGAATATTGACTTGAATATTGTTCAGTGGTATGGACTCCTCATTACAATGTTCACAAACTTCGTATAGAGCGCCTTCAAAAAAGATTTCTGTGGCACCTTACTTACAGTGGCGGGCTAGCCAAGGAGCTTCGGTCCTATGATGACAGGCTAAGCAAATTCTGTATGATGAGTCTTGCGGACCGCCGACGGCTACTGGACTCATTGTTTCTTTTTAAAGTCCTTAACGATGTTTTTGACTGGCCCCGCCTTCTTGCCACTTTTAGACTGTACGTACCGCCCCGATACCCACGGAAACCTGTCAATCTGATGTCTATTCCTTTCTCGAGACCCAATCTAAAGAAGAACGCCCCTGTATCACGCTTATCCACATTGAGTAACGCAATTTCAAAACACACCGATGTTTTTGCAGATACTTTTGCTTCTTTTAAGAGTAAGTTAATTGTAAAACAATCAAAAAGTGTAAACTGTTAAACTGAATATCTGAATAACTAAAATTGAACAACTTGAATTGTATACCGTGTAATACTAACACTATATATAAGTTTCAAGATTTAACAATTAGCTATAGGTACCTAATACTGTGTTCATGATAATATCAGAGCATGCTGTGGTCACCTTAATAGGTGGGACACTTAGCCTATTACCCCTACGATGTTTTATGCATAATCCTTGTGTTATTGTATCAACCACTGGTGATCCTTAATAAATAAATAAATATATAAGTAAAATAAATAAATTACTATGTAATAATAATAATAATAATAAATCAGGGGAAAATCTTTACACAAATCGATCTAGTCCCAAAGTAAGCTCTAAAGGCTTGTGTTATGGGTACTAGACGACGATATACATTCTTATATAGAGAAATAAATACTTAAATACATAGGAAACATCCAAGACTCAGGAAAAAACATTCGTGCTCATCACACAAATATTTGCCCTTACCTGGGATCGAACCCGGGACGCTAGCTTCAGAGGCAGAGTTACTTCCAACTAGGCAACCGCGTCGTCAAAAATGTATTCTTGATAAACACCAAGAGAAGAGTTAGAGATAAATATATAAACAAAGATGTCATTTACACATCACGAATGGAAATTAGCACACGTGTGCTAAAATATGTCTGCAGAAACCTAATAACAAGGTTATGCGCATCTCCACTATTATTATAATGCGAAAGTGTGTTTGTAGGTTTGTCCTTCTTCCACGCAGCAACAAAGCAACGGATGAACGTGGTTTTTTTCGTCATCATAATCAATTCAGCCGAAAGACTTCCACTGCTGGACATTGGGCCGGAGAGTGGCATAGGCTCCTTAATTTGTATCCCGGAAAAATGCAAGATTCCCTACGGATCAGCGACAAACGAATCACACGCGGACGACGTCGCGTGCAAAAGGTAGTATTTTCACAAGTAGAAAATAATTTACGCTGTGAATTTTTCAACGGATATGTAGACTCATTATCGAAATAGTTATTTTTGTGTGGAATTGATGACAAACTTTTTTACCCGACTGCGGCGGAGCCCCGAGGGGAATGTTTTTAGCCGTTATGTACCTATTTATGTAAATATGCCCGTTTCTATGTTCCCCGGACGGAACTCCCACACCAATAATCATCGAATTTTGCCAAATGACATCTCAATCGAAACATATTTATTGCGAGGATAATATAGGTTATATGACGTCAGCATAAAATAAAGTACTATTATGTAACTGTAAAAAAAATCAATTGAGCAAATACATGTGTGTATAGTCACAGATTACATAATACGTATAGTCAAATGAAAGGTTTTAAATAGTACGTTCCAAAAACATACAGGATGTCCTTGGAAGTATGGATCAAATCAAACAGGGACATAGAGCCGATCACTTCCAATCGTTTTAAGCGATAAGTGCTGGTTCGATTCTTGACGGTCTAATAGTTATGAGTTTATAAACAAAAAATCATAAATTCGCTTACGAAAAAATACTTACGAATAAAAAATTCAAAAAATATATATCTGTAACTCTATCGGCATATATTTTTAAATAGGTTATCGGGTAATGTACCTCTTCTAAAATGGTACTTTCAGCTGAAAAAATGATCATTTAGTCAGAAAATAAATAGTTTCCTACAAAGACTCTGTCTATCAAAATCTTTACTAGATTTTGTAAAAATTCTCCTTAAAAAAAAATGTACACTATCTAAAGTTAACCACATATTGTAAAACCTTGCCCGTTTAATGCTTATTCTAACAACATACTAATTATCGCGTTAATGTAATTAATTGAGGAGTTATTAATTTTTTTATCCAGCAGGTCGAGTTTTGTTAATCGGTTTTAGTGTATGGGAAACGAAATGTGTAAACAAAACAACGAAAATAATCGTTGTTGCGGCGCAAGCTTATAGCGCCTAGTTTATTTTGTTAGCAATAAGTGTATTTTAAATGTCGTTACTATTTCTTTTCTGTAGGCGTTTTATCAATGTGTCTACGTACATATTTGTACAATCATCATTCTCTTACCGAACGCCATTTTGGTGTAATGCACTTGCATAATTAAAACTTGTTATTTAAATACTTGGGTTTCATTGAAAGCCCCATTATGTTCTACGAGACATAAATTGGTGGCCTATGAGGGGAACAACAGTAAATAACGCGAATTAAAGAAGATATTCCGTAAAACCGCAATCGAACTCCGACTTTATGGCGCGGCGCGACATGGCGCGTATGCAGTAATCATGAATGAATGAATGAATGAATGAATTATTGATTTGCTGATAAATATGGGTTCATAGATGTTACAAGATTTTTATAGTATCACCATACTTTGCCATGATAAGCATGCAAATATAATTAATAAATTCTACAATTACATTACAATGCACATAAATTATAGAACTAACTTAACTTAAAAAAAAAACAAGCAAGCAAGGGAAGAAAACTGGATCTAAGAAGCGAATGGAGCTGAAGTAAACCTTGTCTGGACCTCGTCGTGAACCGGCCGTGGTATATCAAAAGTACCAACCAGCGCGGCGCAGCAGTCACCAAGATAAGTGCCCTTCTTTTGTCTTCCTAATCAAATTTGCATAGCTCTTCGTAGTCAAAATTGCAAACAATTTTCTACAGGAAAGTTAATATTTTATTAGAATCAGTCAAATATTCTTCCACTTGCGTAAAATAATAGGCATAATTCGCTAAATAGCTTAAACTTTCATCAAATTACTTTAGCCAACAAGTATTTATCTACCTACATTTCATACTTATTTGTAACTAGATGTACCCGCGGGCGGAGCCGCGTGAATGAAATAGAAGTTTAATAATAAAATAAAGGGTTTGTCTTATGTTCATGTCTTCACTCAGATGTCACCTTTCGAAGCGCTGGTAGATTCAGACATGTAAAAGAGCCCAGGTGCCACTTGCAAAATAAATATTTTCATTTTCATTTTCTCAGGCAAGCTTTCAAACCTTCAAGATTTAAAAGTTACCACTAATGCACACCACACCACAGAATAGATAATAGTACTAACGTACAGAAGAATCACTTTCTAACAAAACCGCTGTTTAGGTACGAATAATTGACTAATCATGCCTTCTCTTTCTGTTGCATAAGACTTGCTCTTTCGTGTACGCTAGGGTTGTCAGTTGCTAACAATAGGTAGATAAGCAAAGAGAACAACACCCGCCGCCGCTGCAAGCGCGTCGGCGCCAACGCGGCGCGCCACATAGTCTAAGAGCTGCCAGCTTATTTTAATGTTTAGTTAGTCAAGATTGCCAGTATTATGGGAGAAAGTAATAGTAGTTTATACAACGGTTGCATAATGATAGGCCTTAAAACACTAGTGCGGTTTTCATGAAACGAGCCGCAGGCGAGTTTCATAATAAGATCGCACGTGTGTTTTAAGGCCAAATTATGCAGAGTTGCATACATAACTTTATCTACACACATATTATAAATCCTCCATGATGGGTTCAGAAACAATATTTTCTGGCAACAAGTTATTTGTTGCAATCGTGGCTGCATATTTCCGATATCCGGCGCATTTTCACATCACACACACTCCGAGAAGACTACTTACTATTCATATTTTCAACTAAAATGTAAATTACAAACAACTTTCTCTATTCAATTCAACAACAATTCTACTTTCGTTCAGCAAAACGTCAACATGGCGGCAAATACGATCTTCCGTCAAGACCATTTTTTTTAAATCATAGACATACGGATGAAGTCTCTATTCTCACGTCACTCGAGATCAAATATTGTGCAGCTTATATTAAAAAAACATACTGAATTGACGTTTCGTATCAATAACTTTTTAATATCTATGGATACTAGAATAGAGACCTACTTGAGTTTTGACAGCTGTTCCAAATTTAATCTCATTTCTTTACTAAAAACGATAAAGAAGTCATGTTATTTCTTTATCGCAGCACTGGTTTTTCCTAATTGGTTGTCAAAATGGTGGTCATTTCATACGGTTGTTGATTAACCAATGGAGGTTTTATGATATGGGTGTAGATAAAAATATTTAAACTGTGCGTCTGAAATGAAACATTATGACAGCATACAAACAAATGACGTCTAAGTCAAATCATAGTAATGAAATATGTATTTTATTATTATTGGGGGGTGTTATTGGGCCATATATGTGCCGCCTCGACCATTGCTGATCTATTGTGGCAGCCCTTTCTTATAGTTCACTGCTTAATCCCGTTGCATCCAGGAAATTCCAGATGCTTTGGGCAGTGAGGTCTTGTATCTCTGCGGGGAGCACAACGTGTCGCCCCAGGTGGATACTTCTTTTGCGCATGAGTGGCCCACATGAGCAGAGGATGTGCATGGCTGTTTCTTCTGTCTCTTGGCAGAATCTGCACATTGCGTCTTGGCTCATGCCCATATTTGTCAGGTGTTTATTTAGTTTGCAGTGACCTGTGAGTATTCTTGTTACATCTTGTTCAATATTGGGTCCCCTCCTATTTGGTATAATGATCAATGATCTGGAGTCAGCCGTTAAGCATGCAAAATGTCTCCTATATGCTGACGACCTAAAACTGGTATACGGGGTTAAACATAGAGCGGATTGCGACCTGTTACAGGAAGATATTACTTCAGTGGTCCGGTGGAGTATAGATAACAGACTCCTTTTTAACACCGCTAAGTGTAGCGTATGTACATTTAGTCGCGCTTCTGCCCCTCTACTTGCGGAATACATGCTCGGATCAGAGTGCATTGACAGAGTTTTCTCAGTGAAAGATCTCGGTGTGGTATTCGATGCTCGGTTCACCTTTCACGAGCATATTCGGACACTCGCTGACAGTTGCTTTCGGAGACTGGGTTTTGTAATCCGCAACATCAAGGACTTCCATGATCTAGGAACGATAAAGCTAGTCTTCAATGCCTTGGTGAGAAGTAAGATAGAGGCATCCTCACTTATATGGAGTCCTTACGAATCAAAATACGCCTTACTTCTGGAGAAAATCCAAAAAGCTTTTCTCAGGTTTCTATACAAGAAAACTTATGGGTATTACCCATTTCTATATCCAACAAATTTTTTACTCGGTTCTCTCGGATTTAATTCGCTCGAGGTAAGGCGCAACAAAGATTTGCTAGTCACTGCATGTCGCATATTACGCGGTGGATCGGATTGCCCAGAACTTGTGGGTAGAGTCGTCAGACTGCTCGTCCCGGAAGTTCCCAGAATAAATTTAAGGCCGCGTGTGCGCCTGCTGCTGGCAGTGCCGGCGACGCGCATGGTGTCGCGCAGGAACTCGCCGATTCCCCGCGCGCTGACGCTGCTCAATGCGCTCCTGGCGTCAGCACCTGAGTGTGACTTGCTTGTGTGGAGATGGGCGGCTTTATGCGATGAATGTTTAACTTTTTGTGAGATGATGGATAATAGGCAATCTACTATCTTTACATGATTTATGTTTGTTTCTTCTTTTATTAGCTTGAAGCTTAGTTTTGTTTCTCGGTGTATTGGTTAAGTTACTGTAATGCCGTGTAAATATATTTGTACTAATAAATAAATCTTTTGAGCTGAAGAAGTTCTTTTGATAGCTTACTTTTGTATCCTTCGATTACTGCTTTCGAGTGTTTGAGTCCAGTCGCAGACTTCCACAGCTCGATAGATTATCTTCTACATTTTGTGTTAATAATGAAATATGTATCGTGATGGCATCGTTAACTCAAAAAACACCAATGCGAAATTTTCTGCTAAGTTCAAAATCAAGTCATTTAAAACCGAAAATACACACATATGAACATATCGGTATGTGAAATTAAATAAATAATTGTAAATAGGTGAAAGTGAGGTAAGTATAAGCTAACTTATTGTTCGTTATCTCTTGGTCTATATCAATATTATGAATATGGAAAGTTTCTTTATCTACACCCATATCATAAAACCTCCATAGTGTAATCAAAAACCGTAGGAAATGACCACCATTATGACAACCAATTATGTACGTAAAACCAGTGCTGCAATGTTATTACAGTATCGATTTTAGTATCGAAATGAGATTAAATTTGGAACAGCTGTCAAAACTCAAGTGGGTCTCTATTCTAGTATACATACATACATACATATTATCACGCCCGAAATCCCTAATGGGGTGGGCAGAACCACAAGACTACTTGTGGCCACGTTCGATTAATTATTAGTCCTAAGATGGTATGATGAACCGTATGGTGACAGGTGATCAGCCCATCGCCCATACCGATAGTCCACCATGTTGGAGAGGACCCGTCCCTTAGTCGACTTTTACGACATGCCAGGATGATAAGCATCTGCACGCATTCTATGCTATTTCTTCACTCCCAGTGCAGCAGAGGAGTTATTCTAGTATCCATAGATATTAGACAGTTATTGATACGAAACATCAATTCAGTATGTTTTTGTAATATAAACCGAACGACATTTGATCTCGAGTGACGTCAGAATAGAGCCTTCATTCGTTTATCTATGATTTAAAAAAAATGGTCTTGACAGAGGATCGAATTGCCGCCATTATGTTGGTTTTTTGCTGAACGAAAGTAGAATTGTTGTTGAATTGAATAGAAAAAGTTGTTTGTAATTCACATTTTAGTTGAAAATATGAATAGTAGTCTTCTCGGAGTGACTGTGTGATGTGAAAATACGCCGGATATCGGAAATATGCAGCCACGATTGCAATAAATAACTTGTTGCCAGAAAATATTGTTTCTGAACCCATCCTAAGAGGATTCCGAGGATCCGAGGAGGATTTATAATATGTGTGTAGATAAAGTTATGTATGCAACTCTGCATAATTTCGCCTTAAAACACACGTGCGATCTTATTATGAAACTCGCTAAAGTTCGTTTCATGAAAACCGCACTAGTGTTTTAAGGCCTATCATTATGCAACCGTTGCATAAACTACTATTTTTTATCCAGTTCGAGTTGGAAATAATCTATCAATTTACGTAAATTTTACTAAGTACCTATAGCTCTCAGACTATAAGATACCCGATCGTGTAATCATAAGTCGCAAAATAAAACAATCAGCTAGGTACCTTTTTATTTGATCATTAGTGATTTTTACAAGCTACTTATTTATTTAAACTCACTAGTTTGTTTTAAGTTGTTTGACGTAGGTACCTTCCAACTCTCTTGGATTTTATTTTGTTTATAGGTACTTAGGGTACTGGCAATTGTAATTTGTTTTAACCAGGTCTACTTTTAGGTAAACAAACGGTACCTATTGAAAAACGAATCGAATTGAATTTATTATTATTATTATTAATTATCAGGCAAGCAGTTGTAGCAACTGATAAATGCCTGTATCCAACTACTCTGTAATCAGGTGAATTTGAATATGATGTGTAAAAAGAACACGAAAGTCTACTAGATACCTAAATAGGTAGTTAATTGTATTTTGAACCCTACTTTCAATCTAACATCCTATGTACCTATAACAACTCTCATTACTACAGTTACAGATTATCTATAACAAAACCACTAAGTAGGTACTAACCTTTCAATATCTTTCGGAATACAAAAAAATGATAGACCCGATTTCGATATCTTCTTTGCGTTATTCAAGCACCCGTAAACACCACAGTAGGTATTTTGTATACTTATTACCAGCCATTATTAATTAATACTAGAACAGGAAAAAGCACAGGAATTAACTGAGTACTGTAAATGAAATAATAAGTACCTAACACGCTTTGCTATGACGACGCGCGACGCGGCGACCGAGTGGCAACTGTAGTGTTCTGAGCTAGGTTACTCCTGTTAGGCTTTTAGGACACAAAGAAACACCAGTTATGGATAGCAGCGTATATTGCAAACTGACTTAAAGCTACCCACATTTCCAGGTTCGACTTATCCGCAACTACCTTCACTACACTCCTCCACACGTAACTCTAGCTATCTTAACTAAACATGTTCATAACTCTTACGGTTTACATTCCTATTAACTGAGATCTAATTAATACTTATACCGAGGTGGGTTATTTATTCGGCATTGTCGTAAGGGGCGTTCAGAGCGAGTCTGGGGCGGTGTGGCGGTCGGCACGGAAACAGCCGGCGTGGCCGGGCTACTCGGCTGCGTCTCCTCACGGCCCGCATCGAACCACGTCTCCTCATCCTCTTCCATTTCGGTTACGGATCGTTCACCCCTCTCAAACTGCCCTTCGGAACTAGTACCCGCCACTGGAGCCTGCTCTTGTACGCAGTTATCAGGACACACCAATGAACTGTTACTCCTCCGCCTTAACTGATCGATATGCCGATGTATCTCTTTACCATTTTTGTCTAAAACATTAAAATCAGTCCTACCTAACTTATCTGAAACCGTACCTGGGACCCACTTTTCTCCCTGCAAATATTGCCTGTACCAAACCAAATCTCCCTTGTCTACTGTTCGTTCTGTCCCGCCCACTACTTCGGCTTGGCGCGCTTGTGCCTTGAGGGCTTTTGCTGATCTGTCCGGCTTCAGCACATCCAGCCGTGTACGTAAACGACGATTCATTAGCAACATAGCCGGACTCTCGCCTGTCGATGTATGTTCCGTGTTACGGTAATACATCAGAAACTTGTTAATGGAATCGATAACTACTTTCCCTTCAGAAATCGCTTTCTTCACTACTCTTTTAACCGTCCTTACTGCGTTTTCCGCGGCACCGTTTGATGCGGGATGGTAGGGGGCCGCAAAAATGTGCTCAATTCGATTAGCGACCAAGAAAGACTGAACTTCTCGACTAGCGAAGGGTGGGCCATTATCCGTGATTACCTGTTTTGGCAACCCGAATCTACTCCATAATTCTGTAAGTACGTTTATAGTAAAGTTAGCCGACGTGCTTGGAACCATAAATACCTCAATCCATTTGGACATAGCGTCCAATACGACCAAATACGTTTTGCCGTTAATGGGGCCCATGAAATCTAGATGTAACCTAGTCCAAGGGCGCGCGGGCCAGGGCCAGGCGCGCGGCGCGTGGCGCGGCGGCTGGTCGGCGTGCGCGGCGCACGTGGCGCACGCGCGGCACGTCGCCTCCACCGCCTCGTCGACTCCGGGCCACCACACGTAGCTCCGAGCTAACGCTTTCGATTTTACAATACCCATGTGGGGCTCGTGTATGATCTGTAATACATTCGCCCTACACCCCTCCGGTATCACCACTCGATGACCCCACATTAAGCAACCGAGCTCCTCATACAACTCTTGTTTCCTATTAAAATAGGACTTCAAATTTATAATCTCGCATTCCATGGGCCAACCGTCCCTAACATAACTCAAAATCCTACTAAGCATCGGATCTTTTGCAGTCATTCGTTTAACGTCATTGTAATCTAACATTAATGCGTCGTGAGCAAAGTGTAAGTACGTTTGCTCAGGTATTGTGACTCGCTCCGCGCCCTGTACACTCGGTAAACGCGATAGCCCATCCGCGCAATTATCAACAGTTTTCACGTATTCTATATCGTAATTGTAGGCTGATAAAATAACGGCCCAGCGTTGTATTCTGCTGGCTGTCATCTGTGGGATATCCTGATTTGGCCCGAATATAGAAACTAACGGCTTATGATCCGTGCGTAAAATAAAACGTCGGCCGTATAAATATTGATGGAACTTCTTTAGGCCGAATATAATTGCTAAAGCTTCACGGTGAATTTGGGAATAATTCTTTTCCGCATCGTTTAATGTGCGCGAAGCGTAAGCTACCGGGCGCTCGGGTGCGCCTTGGCCGGCGCCCGCGCCGCCGTGCGCGTCCACGCTACGCACCGAGAGCACCGCGCCGAGTCCGCGCGAGCTCGCGTCACAGGTCAGTACCAGCGGCCGGTCGGGATCGTAATGCGCTAGTACCTCCGCGCTCATTAATAATTGTTTCACTATTTGAAACGAACGCTCGCACTCACTATCCCAATTCCAGCTAACGCCTTTTCTTAACAAGTTATATAGCGGCGCTAACGTTGTACTAATATTCCTAACAAATTTCGCGAAGAAATTTACCATACCTAGAAACGAACGTATTTCGTTTATGTTCTGTGGGCGTTGCATTTTTACAATGGCCTCTATTTTTGACTTGTCCGCCCTTATACCATCCCGAGACACGATGTATCCTAAATATTTAACCTCTTGAGCCAGAAAGACACACTTACTTTTTTTTTTAATTTCAAGCCGTGGCTTAAAAGTCGCTGCAAAACCACATCCAGAGCCCGAATATGCTCCTCCTTTGTTTTCCCGCCTATTATTACATCATCTAAGAATACTTGAACATTTGGAATATCTTGGAATAACCCTGTCATAATTCGCTGGAAAATGCCTACACTCGAGGCTAATCCGTATACTAATCTATTGTACCGAAATAAGCCTCGATGAGTATTTATCACCGTATACATTTTAGAGTCATCCAATTCGATCTGATTATATGCCTGGGATAAATCCATCTTACTAAAATATTTATTTCCATTCAAGTTTACTAACACGTCTTCTATCTTAGGTAAAGGATAACGGTCGATCAGCAAGGCGGGATTTAAAGTGGACTTGTAGTCCGCGCAAAGTCTTAGGGTGCCATCGGGCTTATTGATAGGTACCAGTGGCGAGGCCCAGTCCGAGTGCTCGACGGGTTCGACGACTCCGGCGCGCAGCATGGCATCTAGTTCGGCTTCCACGCGCTCGCGCAGCGCGTAGGGTAGCGGCCGCGCGCGGTGAAAAACCGGATTCGCGCCCTCGCGCACCTGCAGAGTTGCCTTGCCGCCCGTGTACCGCCCCAGCCCACCACTGAACAGCTCCTTATATCTGTCGAGTAATTTAACAATCTCATGACCCAAATGATTATCTTTACTGTCTATAAAATTACAAGAGAAGTTAGGTACTTCGATACATAATTCCGCCAACCACTGGCGGCCTAATAAAGACGTCGTTCCACATTCTATAACAAACAAATCTAAAACTCTCTCTATATTCTCATACTTGACAATTGGCTTTATAATGCCGAGTGGCTTAATTTTACGTCCGTCATAGAATTTTAACACAGTATTGTTAGGTTCTAACCTTAACTTAGAAAAATATCTATCATATGTATTTTTACTTATGCACGAAATTGCTGTGCCTGTGTCGATTTCCATATCCATCAATTCATTGTCTATGTACAAGGAAACACTTACTGGTTTGTAATCATTTAGGCACAAGTGGTGCAAATCCTGTTCGATGTCGAAGTACACCTCATCCTCCTCTTCTTCGCCGTCGTTTACCTCTCCGAAATGTAGCCTTCCACCGTCTATGGCCCTCCAGTCCGGGCAGACCCGACGCAAATGCCCCGTGCGCTGGCACTTGCTGCATACAAAATTCCGGTAACGACATTTCCCGGCTTCGTGATTCTGCGCTCCGCATGCTTCACAATTGTAGCCCCCCCGTTGCCGCGGGTCCCCACCGCGGTGTTGTTGCCCGGCTCGTGCTGAGCCCGCTCCGCCGCCCGCACGCTGTAGGCCGACTCGCCCCGAGCCCGCTCCGCCTGCCGTGCGCTGCTGGCCGGCTCGCACCGAGCCCGCTCCGCCAGCCGCGCGCCACGCAGGCCCGCTGGCGCCCGGCGCAAGCGCATACACCGCGCTCGACTCTCCGCCGCTGCCTCCACCCGGCTCCTGCGTGTCCCGCGCCTCCACTGCGGCTGAATCTCTCTCCGCCGCCTCCAGGGACGTGGCAACTTTAACCGCCTGTGCAAATGTCACGTCATCACTTTCGGCAAATAGCCGCTGACGAATGACGTCACTCTTAATTCCACATACACATTGGTCCCGCAAGTTGTCATTCAATTTGTCTCCGAATTTGCAATATTTTGACAGTCTCTTTAGCTCTGTCACATAACCCGCTATATTTTCACCCGCTAGCTGTCTCCTTTGCCTAAAACGATATCTTTCCGCTAAGGCAGATGGTGTCGGTTGCAAATGATGACTCATGCACTCGATTGCCTCTGCAAATGATAATTCAGACGGTTTTTTTGGACTTGCCAAATTCACCAGTAACTCGTACGCTTCATCGCCGATCGATGCGATTAGAATAGGCAATTGCATCTCATCCGCTATTTTATTCACTTTAAAGTACATGTTTAACCGGTCCACGTATGAAGACCAAACTCCGCACTTAGTGTCAAACTCACTTAATTTACCGATCGACATCGTAATTACTTCACTGTTTGTTTTAATTTTATTATGATAACTGCACGCCCCACTATATTATTAATCCTCGTCGTCACTGTAGTGTTCTGAGCTAGGTTACTCCTGTTAGGCTTTTAGGACACAAAGAAACACCAGTTATGGATAGCAGCGTATATTGCAAACTGACTTAAAGCTACCCACATTTCCAGGTTCGACTTATCCGCAACTACCTTCACTACAGCAACCTACTGCAATATACACCGCCGCGGTGCCCGACGGCCGAACGTACCTAAAGTGCGGAGTGGAACCCGCCTGACCACACTACCAAATTCGGATCAGATGCTCCCCAGACTAAATTTGCACTTAATCCTTATAATGGGTGAAGTGAATAAAACTAAGTAACCGCTTTTACTTGAAAGTTTTCATACATTATCTAAGTGAACACCTAAAAATCACTATGTTTAAGTAAAGATTTTTTATTCACTTCACCAAATGTCTTGTATACGACGCTACGGTGATTTCCCTTCGCTCAAGCAATTAGTAATAGATATTATACGATAAGGACGATATATTGATTTGTAAACACAGCTAGTACCGTTTAATTTGCGAACAGTTTGCTACCATGTCGAATATTAAAATACGATTGTTTTTTCAATTGAGGACATTTGGTTTTGCAAGCCTCCTGATCCAAAATAATCAGCATAATAATTTCACTTTTCTATGTAAACTGCAGTTCTCATACTTAAACCTAAAACACAAAAAATATCGTAACCGTGCATATCTGTTTAAAAAAATCCCGTTACCATGAATGACGAATAACCAAATAATACATTAATCCTTTACATAGTGATAGGGTTGACGCAGCTCCGCTTCGCCGCACTCCTATTTTTGTCTAATTTGGGCCTTCGGCCCTGACGCAACACTAACCTAACCTAACCTATTTACTTTGCTCATCTAAACCTAACCTAATAGTAGCCTTCTAATATCAAGTTCGCTTGTCGCTACGGTTGTAAGCTGACGTGTTGCCTTTTTGCCGGATTTGTTTTAAATAATTAGTTTATATTAAATTGTGATTGGTTGCTTTTTGCATTCTCAATTCCTTGTTGCACTTGCGGTCGTCTTATGGAATTGCTCCACCCACTGGGCGTGTCTAGAAGAGGATAGCTGTGTTTTTCGCCGTGCCATCCCTGTGGGCATCCCTGCAAGGAGCTGCTGCCGAGAGATCTGCTAAAGTCACCGAATATTTGAAAAGTGTCAACTGTGGGATTTGAACGCACGAGCGCTGATTGCTCTGGCCGCTGAATCCTGCATGCTTAACCACTGAGCCACCGTGACCGTAGCTGCAACGCGCGAAATTCGTCAACATCATCGATACTAGTGCTACGCCAAATTGTTACGAAGTGCTACGCAGGGTGCTACGCTACACGGTCGCCCAATCTGCTACACTACAGGCTATACTTACCTACACATTTACGGGCAGACCGGTGTAACCGCCTACACAATGCAACGAGCAGACAGCGCCGATTTGACGTGTCATGGATGCACGAGGGAATTGGATTAATATAGCGACAGAGTTCTACAGAAAACTTTATGACGAAGCACCAAACAACAGTGATATGCCAGACAACAACTCAGTTAATAATTTAATGTTGGAAAACACTATAGATGAATGGACAGAGACCGAAATACCTCGCATTTATAGACTATAATAAAGCTTTCGATACGATCTCGCACAACTCTATCTAGAATGCCTTGTGCGAAAATATTCACCAGACCTACATAAAAATACTTCAAGATATATATAGTAAAAGCATCAGTCGAGTCAAATTGGAAAACACCGGGCCGGAAATCAAAATTAAAAGAGGAGTGAAACAAGGAGACCCAATTTCTCCCAAGCTTTTTATCGCAGTCCTCGAATCAGTGTTCAAGCGAATTGATTGGGATAATTAAGGCATCTCTATTAACAACAAATGTCTGAATCACCTTCGTTTTGCGGACGACATTATCTTATTTTCAGAATCAAATATTCAATTAGAGAGCATGATCAATACTCTACACACAGCCAGTCAAAAAGTTGGACTAGCAATGAATTTTGATAAAACAAAGATTATGACAAATGCTTTAGAAACACCCAGTAAAATAGGACAACTAGCGCTAGACTACGTCAGTTCTTATATTTATCTCGGCAAAAAAATATCTTTCAACCAAACAGTTGCCTTGACGAAATAACTAGAAGGGTCAACCTATCATGGACCAAGTACTGGTCCCTTAAAGAAATTTTTAAAAGTGACATGTCGCTACCTATTAAGAAAAAAGTCATGGACGAGTGATGGATGTATATTACCTTGTATTACGTATGGCTCGCAAACATGGTCGCATACTGGAAAGACTAAATCAAAGGTAAAGTCTTGCCAGGTTGCCAGTCAGCTATGCAAAGGTCGATTCTAAAAGTCAAGAAACTGCACGAAGTCCGCAATGTAAAAATCAGAGAAAAAACTCAGCTAATTGACTTTCTTGATCAATCTCTTAAACTAAAGTGGAAATGGGCTGGCCACCTGGCTAGAATCAAAGATGGAAGATGGACGAGAGAGGCGACAGTCTGGCCCGGACCCAAGGGCAAACGTCCTAGAGGGAGACCTCGCACACGTTGGGCAGACGAGATCAAGGCCATTGCAGGAGAAGCATGGACTACGACAGCTGAAGATAGAGAGAATTGGCAAAGCTTGGAGGAGGCCTTTACCCTCTAGAGGGGTTCTCATTACGCATCATTCACATGTTTTTTCCTTACTTAATTATTATTAATTTTGTACATTTTTTATTTTTATTTTATTTTCTAAGATTCAAATTGTTGCATAAAAATATAATTACTAATATTATTATTTTCAACAGACCTTCTTGCAATAATCTTAATTATGAATTTTAATGTTTTGCTATTCGCATTATTATTTTTTACATATGAATTAATGTTATTGTTTTAAAGTGTGATAGGAAATTAAAAGGCCTTTTTATTTTTATTTATTTTTTACGCTACCCATTAAGAGAATTTGAATTTGAAAATACCCGTAATAACGGTGATGACGCTACATTTAACTGTTCATTTCTAATTGAGCCCCTGTTATTGTGCCTTATTATCTCCAATTGTTCGAGAACACCCAGACGCAATCCTTTTTCGCAGACATGTAAGATGTCATATCGCACCTTCGGTGGGACAAGGGCACAATTGTTGAAAAACCCAAAAATTTGTTAAGTATACAGAAATGTTTGGAACATTTCTGTATACTTAAAAAAAATGGGTTTTTCGACAATTGTGCCCTTGTCCCACCAAAGGTGCGATATGAATGTGAATCGGGCAAAACATGATTAGATTCTAATAAATGTTTAGCGAAATAGGACTTGTTTGGATGTTCATGCCTATATGAAGCTACATGCTTTTTATATCTAATTGTGAAATTCCGCCCTGTCTGCCCTATGTATACTTTTTTACAGACATCACAGGTGAGCTTATAAACTCCCGACTTCTTCCCACTTTCCACTTTCTCCTTGCCATTGCTAAGTCTAGAACACAAAGTGTTATTTGTTTTGAAAGCGACATTAACGTTATTAGATTTCAAAATTTTATGAATATTATCTGACAAACGGCCAACATAATAATGCTTGCTGTATATTTATTAATAAGCTGAGAAGTGTCAGCAGTATACAGTATGTTGTTGACTATTCGCCTCTGTTTCTTTTGAACTAAACTATTAACCAATGCTTTGCTGTAACCGTTACTAACTGCAATTTGATAAATTATATGTAACGCTAAGTCATAATGTTCTCTTGAAGTAGGGACTGTCAACAACCTATGTATATAACAGTTAAAAGCAGCTATTTTATGTTGCCATGGGTGAGTGGAAGAAGCCGGAATAACTGTATCTGTACACGTCGGAAACAAACATAAACCCAAAAAAATTGCGTCATACCAATAAATCCACAAGCACCAATTCTTTATGGTCTCCTAAAAATTCACAAAGATAATATTCCGGTTCGCCCAGTTGTCCCATACATAGGTGCACCAGCATACAAATTAGCAAAGAAATTAAATACCATTATTCGGAATAAATCTTCATTTAAACCAATTTATTGTTTAAAGAACAGTTTAGATTTAATAGAAAGGATCAAAGACATCAACATACCTCAAAACGCAACATGACTTTCCTTGGATGTGGACAGTTTATTTACTAATGTACCTTACACTGAAACATTAAATATTCTTAAAGATCACTTAGAAAAACAACGATTACATCCAGGGGAGGTTGATGTGTTGATAGATTTGACTACAGTTTGTATGAAACAAAACTACTTTAGGTTTAATTGACAATTTTACTTGCAATGTGATGGCCTCGCTTTGGGTTCTCCTCTCAGTCCTTTAATGGCGGACATATTTATGGACAATTTTGAGGCACAGTACATCGCATGTATGAAGTTGTGTGAAAGTCTTAGCGTTAAGTAAGTAGCGTTGTTTTAAATTAATCTAATTATTTATTTTTCATTTAAACCTAATTTGAATGTAGTAAATTATAACTATAGGTAATTGTTATAAATTTATGCTTGTATTAAATTCCCATATATGTAAGCTGTAAAAAATTGTAATGACTTAGGTTCCTCTACCTGTAATGTTGCATTTTTTTGTTACTCTAAATAAATAAATAATAAATAAGTATCGCAAGCAATGTAAATGGTTCCCCTTGTTTACGCATAATTTTTTATGTCATAATTCTATATTGCATATTCAGTATAAGCCTAATTGTATATGCGCAGAAACTAATCTCGCATAATTATATTTCGCATATTTCTGTGACGCATATCCAACTTAACCCGAATGTTTTTACGCATAATTTGCGAAGTCCGAATAGTGCATAGGCAGAAAATGACTTACGCATATATTAGTTACGCCGAAAGTTACTTTCGCATAATTTAGTTTCGCCAGGATGGATGTACCCGTAAAACAAATACATAATTATAAAATTTTAGTTTTATTTATTTAAACTAACCTAACCTAATCCAATCTATTTTTATTATAGAAACTATTAACTAGAGATATAATATTACTATTAAGAAGAGTGTAAGGGACACAAGTTAACCCTAACCTAACCTACCAATAATACAATTGTTACGGTTGTTCATTTTTTATTGCAGGGGGCTTCTGATGAATTGTCCGATGAGATTGATGAACGTGAAGAAATTGAGCATTATATTGTAATTTACTTAGCAACAGCCAAATCTATAACTGACAAATATTATGAAATCGATGCGCGCAATTCTACTGCTGTCGAAGCTCACTGTAGTCACGATCATCAGGATCTAGGATTTAAACTGCCACAAATTTGACGGTGCATATTTCCGCTGGCTTGAGTTTCGCGATACGTTCGAAAACTTAATCCATAGCAACAACCGCATAATACCTATTCAGAAATTCCATTACCTCATCTCCTATTTAGAGGGAGATGCGGCTAGGATTATTTCTAATCTTGAAGTATCCTCAGCTCATTATGCGAAAGCCTGGGAGTTACTCGGAGAGCGCTACGATAATAAAATATTGTTAATTAATCACCATTTAAGCTCATTGTTTAATATACAAGCTCATACTCGAGAGTCTGAAAGGGCTTGATTGATCACGTGAAAAAGAACTTGCGCGCCTTGGCCAGCTTAGGCCAGCCGACGGATAAATGGGGCATGCTAATTATATTTATGTTGTCATCTAAATTAGAAAGCCGTACTCTTCTAAAATGGGAAAATATCGGAATACACTCGATGATGTCCCAACTCTGGATCAATTTCACAAATTCTTGATCGATCGCGCTGATATTCTTGAGTCACTCAATCGCAACAAATACGACAATAATGGAGTAAAATACGCACCTTCTACATCACGACCAGCTCTTCCAGCAACCAATTACAATAATAATGGCAACAAGTATAAGCGAAACGCTCACACAAAATCTTTTGCCAGCCTAAATCACAGAACAAAGGCTTCTTCTAGCAACAATTATAGCACATCTTTTGACTTCTGTTTGCATCATATGTAGTGACAATCACAAAGTTTTTAATGTTCTAAATTAATCGCTAAAACTTCAAGAGAGAATAGCCGGTGTTGCAACCTATAAATTATGTGTCACAGGGTGAGGGATCCCCGCCCCTGTCGGGATTGTAAGCAAAGACACAACAGTCTGCTTCATGAACCATCGCCATCAGTGCTTAATAACTCTGCTTTAATTAGCTCAGCAACGTCTGCGGTTAATTTTTCTAAGCTCAATAACAATCAGGTGCTTCTATCCACAGCATTAGTTGAAATATCCAACCCTTTAACGAATCAAAAGGAACAGGTAGTATGACTACGTAGTACTATTATTTATTATGTGGTATGACACACTTGTTAAAAATAACACGCTAAGTCCTAAATGTAAAATATAAGCGCTTTCGACTTTTATGTATCAGAAAACGATTCTTGTGGGTGGCAGAATTGATGCGTCAAATTATTGTTACGAAAAGAAGCACCCAATTTTCCAACCAAGAAGCATCCCACCACTTAACTAAACTTATCTTTCTTAAAGAGCATATAAAAAATATGCATGCGCCGCCCCCCCAGTTATTATTGGCAACAATTAAGGAAACTATGTGGCCTGTCAATGGAAGGCACCTCGCACGGCGCACGGTGAACAACTGCGTCCGCTGAAGGCGCGTGCGCGGCAAATCACTGTGCCCTAAAATGGGTGATCTTCCGGCACAGAGAATTAATCCAGATTTCCCATTTATTTCCGTCGGCCTAGACTTTGCTGGTCCATTTCATATTTTAAATCGCAAAGGACGTGGCAGTAAATTAATTAAATGTTACCTGTGCCTATTTGTTAGCCTACGATACAAGTGCATACATTTAGAATGCGTCAGTGATTGAACCAAAAATGCTTTTATAATGACACTTAGGAGGTTTATATCGCGAAGGGGCAAGCCAGTGGAAGTATTTTCAGACAATGATAAAAAAAATCTCTGCCGCTAAAGAGTTGGGGCAATTGTTAAAGGCAAGTCAGGAACTTCTCTCTGATTTTGCAAGCCAGGAAGGTATCAAATTTGTTTTCACCCTTGATTACGCTCCTCACTTCGGCGGAATATGGGAATCCGGTTTGAAATCAGCTAAGCACCACCTTAGACGGGTCACGGGTTATTGGAAATAGCCATGTAACATTCGATGAAATTTCAACATTATTTACGCAAGTGGAAGCTATACTTAACAGTCGCCCCTCGTGCCCTATGTCATCATCCCCTGACGATCTCCTCTCCCTCTCCCCAGGGCACTTTCTAATCGGAAGACCTCTGACTGCGATGCCAGTCCCTGCACCACAATGAAAATTCCTTGCAACGTTACGCACGCATTGAAAAAATACGTCAACGCTTTTGGCAAAGATGGCAGAAGGAGTACATATCGGAATTGCAGCAAAGAACCAAGTGGAGAACGAATACTGCTCAGCTGAGCATCGGCGACGTGGTTCTGATTCACGAAGATCACGTGCCACCTCTGTGCTTGCGGCTTGGCCGAGTCACGCGCCTGTTTCCGGGACCGGACGGTGTTTGCAGGGTGGCTGACGTCAGAACAACCAAAGGATGCGTACGCCGACCTCTTGTTCGCCTATGCCCTTTACCAACACCTGATGACATACATGGGTGAAAGGATTGCCTTTCAACGAGGCGGGAAGATGTTGCGGCGCAAGCTTATAGCGCCTAGTTTATTTTATTAGCAATAAGTGCCTTTTAACTGTCGTTACTATTTCTTTTCTGTAGGCGTTTTATCAACGTGTCTACGTACATCGACATTCGTCTACTTCTTATTTCGTCATAACTATAATTTGCCAACTTCAGAATTGGTCTACTTCTCAGTTTGCCTCTATCGGAATTCGTTCGTTAAGTAAATGGGTGAATTATTGTTTCGACAATATCGTAGTTCGTCAACTTCTTAATTGCCCAACTTCTCACATGGTCCAATTAGTCATTTGTCAATTTTGCAATATATCTTTATATATATAATTCTTCTGTGAGTGTGTATGTCACTGAACTTCTCTCAAACGACTGGACCGATTTTGATGAAATTTTTTGTGTGTGTTCAAGGGGATCTGGGAATGGTTTAGATTCACAAATCAGGCCGGCAGATGGCGCTGCAGTCCGTATGCAGGACAACGTCTGACGGGTCCGCTAGTCATTCTATAAATTACAAACAATAAAACACATTCAAATAGGTTTATTGAAAATTATATATTGAAAAATTGACAAATGACTAATTCATAGATTCATAAATTCATAGATTTATTACGTTTGAATGTTGGGTTACATTTGCAGATCTTAATGCATAACAGTTTAGTTACACCAAATTCTACCCTTGCAGGTGTACACGTAGATTTAATACAATTTTTAAATGCAACTTACTTTTAGAAATGTCAAATTATACGTTTAATACACTGAAATAAAAAAATGAGCAAATGAAATACCTAATATTGTTAAAATTATTCATAATCTAAAAATTGTTTTACATTATAAAATAGGAGTTTATGCAACGGTTGCATAATGATAGGTCTTAAAACACTAGTGCGGTTTTCATGAAACGAGCCGATAGGCGAGTTTCATAATAAGATCGCACGTGTGTTTTAAGGCCAAATTATGCAGAGTTGCATACATAACTTTATCTACACACATATTATAAATCCTCCATGATGGGTTCAGAAACAATATTTTCTGGCAACAAGTTATTTGTTGCAATCGTGGCTGCATATTTCCGATATACGGCGCATTTTCACATCACACACACTCCGAGAAGATTACTATTCATATTTTCAACTAAAATGTAAATTACAAACAACGTTTTCTATTCAATTCAACAAAATTCTACTTTCGTTCAGCAAAACGTCAACATAATTGCGGCGAGACCATTTTTTTTTTAAATCATAGACAAACGGATGAAGTCTCTATTCTCACGTCACTTGAGATCAAATATTGTGCAGTTTATATTAAAAAAACATACTGAATTGACGTTTCGTATCAATAACTGTTTTATTATCTATGGATACTAGAATAGAGACCCACTTGAGTTTTGACAGCTGTTCCAAATTTAATCTCATTTCTTTACTAAAAACGATAAAGAAGTCATGTTATTTCTTTATCGCAGCACTGGTTTTTCCTAATTGGTTGTCAAAATGGTGGTCATTTCCTACGGTTTTTGATTAACCAATGGAGGTTTTATGATATGGGTGTAGATAAACATCGTTTTATTAGCCATAATTTGATTTTATTTTTAAATTGAATGAAATTGGTGTCAGATCTAATGTCAAATTCGACTATGTGAGAAGTTGGGCAATTAAGAAGTTGACGAACTACGATATTGTCGAAACAATAATTCGCCCATTTACTAAACGAACGAATTCCGATAGAGGCAAACTGAGAAGTAGACCAATTCCGAAGTTGGCAAATTATAGTTATGACGAAATAAGAAGTAGACTAATGTCGCTGACACCATTTTTACAATCTCTCTAACCGAACGCCATTTTGGTGTAATGCACTTGCATAATTAAAACTTCTTATTTAAATACTTGGGTTTCATTGAAAGCCCCATTATGTTCTACGAGACAATCATATTAATAAAAATAAGTTTGTGTAATGAAGATTAAATAACTAAATCAAATTACAGTTGGTGTTCAAAGTTTCCACATCCTACTCTGAAACAGAGCCGAACAATCTCATATAAAATGTAACGTTATCCGTCCGGTGTATTAGTTTGGAAACTGTAAGGCCGTGCAATATACATATTTTTCAATAAATAAATGAGGAATTGCAAGAACTCAAATATTATTATTATTATTATTATCATAAGGTCCAGATCTCAGTAGGACCATCTCCGTAGAAAGCCTATATCTCTGAATGACTTGGTAGCAAAACAACTGGTTCTCGAAAAGACCACATCGTTAATAGACCAGAACAGGTAGCAAATTTACTTACTGAATTTATTTCTGTGCAAGTACAGTTTATTTGCATATTATTTATTCATAACATCAAAATGCAAAAAAACAGTAAAACAAAATACTTTATTTGTTCTTTAACATAAACTAATAATCAAATTTAATTAAACTTTTATATTCTTAATCTTATGTAAAGAATAACTAATATGCAGAGGTCGGAATAAGTAGTGCCTATCTACATAAACTTCGCTGGTGGATGTAAGTAGGTAACTAAGAGTGGTTCCAACCACCAACATTATTATTTCCTTTTATTGAATGTGAGATTTCACGTATTACTCAAAAGGCTTAATTCATTTTAGTTTACTTTATAAATCTAATTATATTGCATATTAAGTATTTATTTATTTTGAATGAACAATCATAAAAAAACTCTGAATAATAAATAAACAGATACCTCAGAACCTTAATACCTTATTCTTGTCTATGGCAGTGTGTCATAGGAATCTTTTGTTCTGTACACATCTATGTGAAGCAGTGGGTAAAAGCTAGTACATTTTACATTTTGATGTTAAAATGTAACACAGAAAACAGCCTAATTATACCAACATTTTGCGATCTATTCATTTTGTGGACTTTTTGAGATGTGTACTATTAACGATTTGGTCTTTTGGAGTACCAGACATTTTGCTACCAAGATATAGGTAGGCTTTCTACGGAGATGGTTCTTCTGAGATCTGAACCTTATGATGATTTGGTCATTTTGACAATGTTGTCATTATGATACCAACTCTTTCTACCCCTTAAATGCTAACCAATTTCGACCAACTTTTGATAGGTTGCCAGTCAGAACAAAATCTATGTGTTTATGAATATTGATTGAAGATCAACAAAGTCAAATAATCGCCAAAATTAGTTTTGTATGAGAATACTGAAATAATTATAAAACTGAATTGATTGATTATAGTGAAAAAAACCAAAATGTATAGACCTAGAGGACTAACAAGGGAGCGGTCAAGTATTACGTAACGAATTTGGGGGGGGGGGGTCTTGTAAAACGTTACGAGGCATTCCAGAGGCGGGAGGGGGGTTTGAACTAACATTTTTTTAACCCTTCCTACATATTATCACGCCCGAAATCCCTAATGGGGTGGGCAGAGCCACAAGACTACTTGTGGCCACGTTCGATTAATTAGTCCTAAGATGGTATGATGAACCGTATGGTGACAGGTGATCAGCCCATCGCCCATACACATAGTCCACCATGTCGGAGAGGACCCGTCCCTTAGTCGACTTTTACGACATGCCAGGATGATAAGCATCTGCACGCATTCTATGCTATTTCTTCACTCCCAGTGCAGCAGAGGAGTTAACCCTTCCTGACCTCTTGAAATTTTACTAGCGGGAAGGGGGGGTACAGAAGAACGTTACGGCGCGTTACATTCGTGCTCACAACACAAATATTTGCCCTTACCCCCTGGTAATGGTCACAGGCCTGACTGATTTAGGCTCTCCCTTGTCATTTTAAAATAAAAATTGAACCCTTACTAGATTAATAAATACTGCAAAGTGATATATAAAAATAACAAAGCAAAAATTCTCCCAGATATTTATGAGTACTTTCATGCCCTAGCCCTGACTGTGCACCTGTGCTGTGCGATTAGTGAGCAGAGCCCTCTAGTGGGCTTGAAGCAGGATCCTCTCTGTGCCACCGTCGTGTGTGTGCATGCGTATGCGTGTGACTGGAGCAGCGCGGACACTCACCCCATGAACCAATCGACGGTGTCACGCAGGTACTCGGGTAGACGCTCCAGCTTGACGGCGGTGGCTCGCTCGCGACTAGAAACACAGCGCCCGGCGCTCCTTCGCTTCCGGCTGCCGCTGCCTGCTGCGAGACGTCCCGCTGCGACCCGCGCCCTAGCGCTGCGCCACCATCACACTCAGCGGAGACAGACCGCGTTTCTAACTGTACCGAACTGCTCCACCCGCGTCGCGCCAACCGAGCGCGTTCAAAATCTTTCCAAGTAACTAGAGCGTGTCACAGTCGCTAAGTTATTATTAAAATTTTCATTACAGCAGCTGAGCTGGATTCGCCATGTTGCGCAACTCGAGCGATTATTTATAGGTAAAACGAGTTCCACCACGTTCGTTGTGACAGCCAAGAAATTAACAATAAACCGACGTCCCTATAAAATCAAACCCTAACATTCATAAACAGAAGTTTATGAACATTATCTATTTTTTGGAAAGAGCTCAGCACAAAATGTCTTGTGAAGTTAATAATACACTGGCAATACCGAGCTTTACTGTCAAACGAAAAGTCATTCGCATGTTATCTTTGTTATATTTATATTTCGTTACTATAGGTACTACCTACGTCGAATGATAAACACCTTTCGCTTATTATTATTCATCAGAAAATACTTATATATTTATATAAGTAGTTTGTTAGTTTTATAACAAACTACTTATATAAATATATATAACTTCTATTCTGTGAAAATATTTCTAATTAATATGTGATCTGTACTTTGTAGTGATATTATTAATGAGTTCCAGAGGGCTTAGCACACTAATTGTTATCGCGCACATAAAGCATCTGTCACTTTTTAACTAATACGAGGGTGCGAAAGAGACGAATGCCTTATGTGCGCGATAAAAATTAGTGTGCTAAGCACTCAGAAGGCCTAGCACACTAGCTTTTATCGCACAGATAAAGCACCTGTCACTTTTTAACCAATATGCGGGTGCGAAGGGACGATTGGTTTATGTGCGCGATAAAAATTTGTGTCTTTAGCCCTCAGGTACCTATAATTATATTTTTGACTCTCCTTTTCCTGCAAGGTTTTCAAATCTTTTTGTACAATATGTACGTAAAAAAGCATAACGGCACTTCACGCTCGTACGAGGCGCTCGGCAAGTGGTACCGAGGCGAGTGGCACTCACTTCATGCGCGCATAGCTCAGTTGCCGCTGAATCGTAAAAGACGATGGACGTGCCGCGACAGCTTTGTCTGCGTTTGCTCTTTATGCTTTTTTACGTAGATATTGTACAAAAATATTCGAAAACCTTGCAGGAAAAGGAGATGATGGATGCTTAGCTTAATATACACAAAAATAGAATAGGGTAAGAACATATCTACCCTATGAAATTTATATTTTTATATAAATACGTATCAAGATTCTTTACTTTATTAAGTACCTAATGGAGGTACGTGCGTGAACATGCTTTTTTGTTTATTTTTATGTTAGATGTTAGCAGAGCCTAAATAATAAAAATAAAAAGATGAGTTTCATTAAATTAATATTACCTATATCCAAAACTACCTTTTGCCTGCGACATTGTCCGAGCGGAATTCGGTTATAGATATTCCCTCGGGAACTTTTGTATTTTTCCCGACTAAAAAGTACCCTATGTCCTATTCCGAAGAGGGTTATTTCATTTTAATTTTGTTTTATTATATTAAAGGAAAATCGTACGTGAAGTATTTTATAATCTGTGGCACACTAATGTACGCCGCTCGCAATTTCACTCGTCACTTTGATCTTGCACAAAATACCGACAACTATAGCGAGCGGAGAAGAGGCGAGGCGAGCGCACACGAGTCAAGCCGAGCGGACCCACTTCACGCTAGTACTCGCCTGCACTCGCCTACACTGGGCGCGTGTCAAGTGCAGGTATTGCCCAAAAAACCGACAACTATAGCGAGCGGAGACGAGGCGAGGCGAGCGCATACGAGTCAAGCCGAGCGGGCCTACTTCACGCTAGCACTCGCCTGCCCTCGCCTCCACTCGGTGCGCATGAAGTGCAGGTAATAACATAGGGTGAAGGCGGCAACAGTGGCTATAGCGACAACAGTGGTGCACTGGCCGTTGTGTCAGAAATATTATAGATAGCTTTCTTTCTTTCTGACTCTTTGGAAGGTCTCCCGATAGAAACAGGTTACAACCAGTTCGCTTGCGTCAGCTATGTAACGAACCCGCGTAATTAATGTTTTTTTGTTTTGACGAAAGAAAATGCGAATTTTAAGGTAAGGTGTACTTTCTATTTTTTCACGAACATTTTGTTTTACCAATGGATTAATAATTTTGCTGAGAAATAAACTTAATTGAGGTCATTTTGACGTATACTGCACTTCGATTTAAGCAAAACTATCACGTGTGGTATAAGTTAAATCTAAAATGGCGGTTTAGTACACAGTGGCTCAAATCACATGAGTACACAGTGGTTCATGAGCCAAGTACATTAATTTAGAAAATTTAACAAATTGTAATATTTTTTATTAATTTTCTCTTTTAGGATGGCTCTCGTTCAGCAAGGCCCCGTTAAATAGGGAAACAGACCGATAAGGACAAAAAAACGCTTAAAATAAAATAAAAAATGTTATGAGCGTGTGAAAAGCGTCTAAAGTTTAAGACTGAGAAATAAGTAGTCAAATTTAAGTTACCTGATTATTAAGTAATTTGTTCAATGCGAAAAGCCGAAAATTGCATTATTATTTGAGTTAAATTAAAGATGATTCACTGTGAACTGAGGGCAGATCCACTGTATCCCACCCCCAGTACACAGTGACTCAAATAAGTTTTTTTTAAGAATACTGTTTATTTTCCAAAATATTACCTTGTTGAACTAAATCGATTAAAATAATCAATATACAATAGTTACACTATAATACTAACCCTTCTACATCTTTCCAACACTCGCCCAAATCAAGTGAGCATCACTCGAAAAAAAGTGACCCACTGTTGCCGCCTTGACCCTACGTATCAAGATTCTTTACTTTATTAAGTACCTAATGGAGGTACGTGCGTGAACATGCTTTTTGTTTATTCTTATGTTAGATGTTAGCAGAGCCTAAATAATAAAAGAAAAGCGTTTCATTAAATTAATATTACCTATATCTAAAACTACCCACAATTTTCACCAGGTCATCAGTCCACCGTGTGGGTGGTCTGCCGACGCTGCGCCTTCCGGTACGTGGTCGCCACTCAAGAACTCTGCGACCCCATCGGCCATCTGTTCTACGAGCAATGTGCCCCGCCCACTGCCACTTAAGCTTAGCAATTCTTTGGGCTATGTCGGTTACTCTTGATCTTTTGCGGATCTCCTCACGAAAATCTGGTGAAAATTGCGGGTCTCCGCTGGATGCGAGCAGCACAGAATCGGTCGTTCTGGAGATCATTGGGGGAGGCCTATGTCCAGCAGTGGACGTCTTTCGGCTGAAATGATGATGATGATGATCTAAAACTACCATTTGCCTGCGACATTGTCCGAGCGGAATTCGGTTATAGTTATTCCCTCGGGAACTTTTGAATTTGCCGGGATAAAAAGTATTCTATGTCCTGTTCCGAAGAGGGTTATTTCATTTTAATTTTGTTTCATTATATTAAAGGAAAATCTTACGTGAAGTATTTTATAACCTGTGACAAACTAATGTACGCGAGCGTGACGTCGGGCCGCTCGCAATTTCACTCGTCACTTTGATCTTGCACAAAAAAAACCGACAAAGCTATAGCGAGCGCAGACAAGGCGAGGCGAGCGCACACGAGTCAAGCCGAGCGGGCCGACTTCACGCTCGCACTCGACTGCACTCGCCTCCACTCGGCGCGCGTGAAGTTCGACGATCTGAAATTAGTATACGGTGTGAGCGAAGACTATACTATTTATTTATTTATTGAACAAAAATCCACAGCACTTTAAAATCTTAAACAGGTATCTTGCTTATAAAACTTATTGCCAATTATGGATTTACATTTTGTAGACCAATAATAAGTGAATATAGGAGACAATCGGGAACTAAAGTTACATTACCAAGCAACAACAAGCGTGTGTGTGTGTATGTATATGTGTGTGTGTGTGTGTGTGTTTTTGTGTGTGTGCGTGTGTGTGTGTGTATGTTTGTGTTTGTTTGTAAGTTATTTATTTGTTTATTCATTTATATTTGTTTCCATACTACTGACTTTCTTTTATTGCCAAACACGTTTGTCGTTTGAACGCAAGTTTACTAGAGTCTAACAGGTTGGTACTTTCAAAACCCTCATTGTAGACTCTATGCAAACGATTTGTAACACTGTTTCGACAATAATTTGTTTGCGGGCGAAGGACATGAAATAGTTGCCGATGTCGCATTCGCAGAGGGTGGGTACGGAACTGGAGGATAGAGGATGTAAGGTCAATGCAATCATAGGCACCATTTACAATACCGTGTAAGAATAACATATCTAGCAATGTCCGCCTACTTTCGAGTGTCATAAGTCCGTGAAAGTTACAT
The DNA here is from genome assembly GCA_947859335.1 of Tortricodes alternella. Classification (NCBI taxonomy): domain Eukaryota; kingdom Metazoa; phylum Arthropoda; class Insecta; order Lepidoptera; family Tortricidae; genus Tortricodes; species Tortricodes alternella. The sequence continues at coordinate 199,917 of OX401977.1, forward strand.
GATTCGTAGTAATCTATATGTTTGTGTCGAGAACGGTAGTCAAGATGCCTTACAAACTTGGACTGATGCGATTCAATAGCTTGCTTGTAAATAATATAGTGCGGATTCCAGATAACACTGGCATATTCCAGTGTACTGCGTACATATGCGTAATATAAGCTTTTTAAGCAACCTGTGTCAGGAAAGGGTCGACTTACACGCAGAATGAAACCCAGGTTCTTAAAAGCTTTGCTAGCAATTGATGTTACATGGTCAGAAAAAGTTAGTTTTTCATCCGGTAAAACACCCGAATCCCTAATTAAGTCTGTCCGTTTAACGGTTTTTAAGTTAAGGTTATAATCGTACTTTATGGCTTTCCTCTTACGCGTATAAGTAATAGTGAGACATTTTTCGATATTAACTCCTATCCTATTTTTCATATAGTACGCAGTGAGTCTGTCAAGGTCCTGCTGTAACTTAAGACAGTCGGAGTCGTTATTTACGGTCATGTATATTTTGGTATCATCAGCATACATCAGGAATCTAGAATTATGAAGACACTTGTCCACATCGTAAAAGTACGAGATATATAAAAGTGGTCCCAGAATAGATCCCCGAGGTACGCCCGATGGGATGGCAAGGAAGTCCGACCTAAAGCCTCCTATAACAACAGCCTGACAACGATTTCGAAGATATGATTCAACCCACTGAAGCAAATCACCACATATACCAAGCACACATAATTTTTTTATTAGTATGACGTGATCCACTCAATCAAATGCCTTTTCGAAATCTGTGTAAATCGGGTGCGCCTTTTTTCACATAACTTTTTAAGTCCTATTATCGGAAGTCCGAAAATATTTCTCATACCATTTTACATCATAATGATCATTCTTCATAAAAATATTTAATACTGACGATCGAAACTCATAATCATCAGAATTCATAATATCGCTAATCATACATCTTGTTAATACTAATATTTGTATTTATATATTTTCTTATACTAACGATCGAAACTCCTAATCATTCTGATTCATAACGTCAATATTCATATATTTTTTTATCCTAATATTTATTTCCATATATTTTTTAATCATAAGTGGAAATGAAATTGGATAGAACTTAAGAAGACTTCTGAGCGAGCGAGCGAAGCGAGCGAGCAAAATGAGTCGGAGCAGAAGCGACTCAGATAGGTTAGGTTTAGAAGGTTAAGGCGGGAGCGAAGCGAAGCGAAGCTCCCGCCTTAGCCTTCGATGTTAGGTCTTTTTTTTGCAACAGTTCAGAAAATCTTGCTTATTTGTAAGATTTTATGCTAAATAGGTTCATGCTGTTATATTAATTTGCTTAAATCCATAGGTATGCCATCTTGAAAGTGAATTTGTAGGTAGGGATAACCTGCCCTACCTACAACTTCACTTTCGTTTTTTTCGAATTAAATCTTATTTTGAATAGTTACTGTTGTAAAAACCAATATTATGAGTTCAAATATTTTCTTAGCAATGCCATTATTAATAAGAAAATTATGAATAAAAAAAATATGATCACTGTCTGTTATGAAGCAAAATGTTATGAAAAAAAATATTATGAGTTCAAACATGTTCTTAGTAATGACATTATTAATAAAAAAAATATGATAACTGTCTGTTATGAGTTCCGATGGTAGGAATAAAAATGTATGAACAAAAAAAGTATGAGGAAAAAAATTATGAAGAGTGATTATTATGAATACAAATCGGTAGTGAAATAAAAAATAGGAATAAAAATTTTATGTGAGCCAATATGGACCCGTGTAAATCACGTCTACCTGTGAACCGCCGTCCATACCACAAAGCACATCGTTGGTAAAGAAAGACAGCCATGTTTGTGTTCGTCGACCTACCCTTCATGAACCCGTGCTGTTGTGTTGGAATAGATCGTTGTATGACAGGATAAATGTGATGATGAACAATCCTTTCAAATAATTTAGACAACACGTTTAGGATTGATATGGGGCGGTAATTATTGATCTGAGTTTTAGTACCCTTTTTATGAATCGGAACTATTAGCGCAGTCTTCCATATGATTGGAAAGTGACCTGCTTCAGTGAGACAGCGATTAAACAAATACGTTATAGGCGTCACTAGAGAATGAGCACATTGAGCAAAGAAGATGGGCGGTATCTTGTCACTGCCTGCTCCCTTAGAAGTGTCGAGACATTTTAATAGTTTTAAGGTAAATGAGCGAGTAATATTAACGTTATTAATAATATCGCCGTCGGATGGCAAATTGGAAGAAAAATTGTATGAAGTAGCAGGAGTGTTAAAATTTCTGTAAAAAGTCATTGAATAATTCACATACTGCCTGCTCGTCATTCAATTCTTTGCCACAATAGTACATTGTTCGGGGGTAATTACTTTTATTTGTTTTCTTAGATTTTATATAAGACCAGAACAATATCGGTGTTTTTTTCATACTGTTTTGCAAAATTCTAGTGTAAGAATCGTAGCATTGATCCTGCAGTTTTTTCTGCCTAGCTCTCAATATTGAAAAAGATAAGTAGTCCAAGGGATTTTTAAAACGTTTCCACTGTTGATGTAGTTTAAACTTTTCTTTAGTAAGGTTAATCAGAGATCGACTGTTCCAAATGGGGTACTGGTAAGAGTTACTAATCGATGCCTGTGGAACGTATTTCTCTATTACCTCGTATAAATATGAATAGAAAACAGTAGCAGCTGATTAAATTTCACAGTCGCTTAAAAAAGCAAGCCAGTTTTTGTTATTAAATTCTTTATTTATTTCATCATAATCGCACTTTCTAAACATATATTTTTTACGTACCTGACTTTTAAAAGAGGGTATAGTTAAATCAGTAACGTTCATAACGACTGACGGATGAAACCCATCCTCACGTACTAAAGGATGCGTTGATCTCTGAATGTCCATTGAGAAGTTTGATAGAATTAAATCTAGCGTGTTATTATGAGTATTTTGTAAATAATTATTTTGTTTTAATCCTAAATATGACGTCACATTAATAAAATTGGTCGCCGAGTTCTGTATTTCAATGGATCCCTTTTTTAGAATTATTGGTTTACCTAATTTCCAATCAATACAGGGTAAGTTGAAGTCACCTGCTATTAAAATATGATCGTTAGGATGATTTTCGATTACAAAAGTTAAAACTTCCAGGAAAGATTGTGCGCGCGTGACGGCACGGTCAGCAGCACGCATTCGAGGTCGGCACGGAGCCACTCGGGGCGCGCTCGCTCTGCTAGCCGCGCCGCACACAGCGCCAGCACCCCGCCGCCCGCAACGCGCGATTCGCGGTCGGTCGGTCTATGGTTTAGTATACCGGCTAAAATAAGAACTTCGCTACTGACTAAAGGCTAGGTACTGACCTACAATATAACTGTGCATTATCTCCAGTTGCACAATTATATTGATCGTCAGTAGTCGATATTAACCGTCAATATCATCTGACGATCAATATAATTGTGCAACCAGCGATATTGGACAGTTATATTGTAGGTCAGTACCTAGCCTAGATGTAGTGACCTCTCATGGACTAATAATAGAGAAACGAAATATTTCTTGTGATACTTTCATGAGTTACGAAACTTCGATAAGGTACTTGTCATTAGTACTTTAATTCCTTTGTTAAGGATGTGTACCACGTCAAATCCACAGTACATCTATTTTATTTTTCAAGTTTTGTTTCATTTGCACCAAATAACGGCAGTGAGTAATTTTGTCATCAGTTGTTTTGAGGTTCATCATACCATTTTAGGACTAATTAATCGAACGTGGCCACAAGTAGGCTTGTGGCTCTGCCCACCCCATTAGGGATTTCGGGCGTGATGCTATGTATGTATGTATGTAGTAATTTTGTACGAATAATGATTTAAAATATACAAATTGTGTGATTATTAATAGTTATTTAGGATGTGAAATAAAATTAGAACCTGATTTGACTACTCGAGTGACAACAGCGCTAGCGACCTTTCCCTACCGTTTGACGTTACGGTCCGGACACATGCAAATTCAATCAAGAATATTTCCGTGGGAACAACGGTAACGACATTTTTTTTTAATCAAAGAACCGAAGAGAGTACAAAGTTATAGAAAATATATTTTCTGATTATAAAATTACTATGGGACAGAAACATTTTTCGCTTTTTCTTGTGATTTAATCAACTTCCGGTACAAATAACATAGGCACAGCACATAACACATGTAATCTTAAATGTCATTTATCGCCTTTAAAAGAACCGTAAAGTGGTTTTATTTTTTATTACACTTATGCGAAACGACTAAGGCCCGTCACATACATTCGTTTTCCTGATTTGATTTCCGAATTCGTTTTCCGTATGCGGACACCCCGAACGCAAGCATTTCATATAAATAGTTCAACATGGCACACACATTCGAACAAATTTCGTACGGAAAAATTACGAACGTGTGTGTCATGTAGAACTATTAATATGAAATGCTTGCGTTCGGGGTGTCCGCATACGGAAAACGAATTCGGAAATCGAATCAGGAAAACGAATGTGTGTGACGGGCCTTATATGAAATGCTTGCGTTCGGGGTGTCCGCATACGGAAAACGAATTCGGAAATCGAATCAGGAAAACGAATGTATGTGACGGGCCCTACCATACTATTCAATTTCAGCGAAAAATATACAATTCGATATATTGGGTATAATAAATAGCTTTTCCTTTAATTCCTTTTTGAAATAAAAAAGGAACTTCTTTCACAACTTTAAAAATATTCGTGAACGCGGCTTAACCTCGCTTATGAAGTGTCAAGCAAGTGATTTTGGTTCATTTCGTTCATTTGTCATACCTATACAAATACGGTCGTATAAAAATTACGTTGGATCGATTATCACCGACCGACCGACTCATCCATAATTTAAAAAGATAAAAGAAGTCGTCGACATGTTCCGATTACCGTTTGGCGAAAGAGTTGATCCCATGGAAGAGAAGCGTCAAGCCAGAGAAAATACAATAAACAGTGTCATAACATTTTGTGTGCTCTGCGTTGTGATAAGAATTGGTAAGTAAATAATTATAATGTTAATCATTCAGTACCTTATAAATAAGCCAGAGACGCTCTAATAATACCAATTTACCTTCAGTGGGATTCAGTGTCTATGCTGTGACTACTGCTTTAACACCATCAGTGCCAGTGGCTGTTCCTAGTTCAAATCCATGCGGTTTTTAAATTATTCAAGTATTAATAAGTTTAAAAACTAAAAAAGGTAAACTTGTACTAGATATAACTATTTCTACTTTTAGCTAGTAGTATATTATGTGGCAGTACTCCTAAAATGGGCACCGATATCCCTATGAACTTAGTCTTTGCTATGAATGGTATCATGTAGATTCCTTCCACTAAACACATACATTGGTTGCTGCAAAAGATTTTAAATCTCATTCATGTGTCTCTATATATGTATTACAGCAGTGCAGGGCGCAAGGCAGGTTTTAAAATACCCAGTAGTTGAAACCACTGACTGACATAGTATTAGGTCCTGAAATATGAAATTGGCGTTTTGTACGGGAGGAATATAAAGTCATTCTTTTTTTGTAAAATATATTTCAATTATTAAAGTATGCACCAATGTTATCTATGCACTTTTGCCATCTCATAGGTAGTTCATTGATCCTAAAAGATACAACGACATTGAATCAAGAAGCAAAACTCATTTATTTCAATATACCCTCAACTGTCATTACAAACCATTCTGAAGAGTACCCATGTTAATACATAACATACCTTTCCATCATAATCAACAAGCTTTAAACATACAGAAACAACTTAATGAACCCTGATCTTATAACTCATTAAATTGACATAGCTGATCAATACAAAACAAATCAATTTTAATTATTCATATTCATTAGGTATTCCTATTATATCTGGCCACAACTCGGGAGGTGGTATTTCAATGGGAGGGTCTAATGTGGATGAGGATCGAGATCTCCCTTCATAGGGTTCTTTGTCATAGACTGGTGCTGGTGTCGGTTGAGTGACAGCCCGAGATAATATTTGATCTGCGTGTCGACGATGTAGCTCTCCGTCTTCCGTCCTCACCATGTACGTAGTCGGGCCTTCCACCAGCTCTACAGTGCCCCTCTGCCACTTGGCACCGGGCCCGTACATGCGTAGCAGCACGGTCTGGTGGCGGCCAAAGGCGCGCGATTGCGGCCGCTGCGCCGCCCGCTCCAGTGGCTCGTCGGTGCGGTTTGGCGTGCTGTTCAGGTGCGATAAATTAAATTCTTTTGAAGTAAACTTTTGGCCAGTGTCTGATATCAGGACATCTGGCAGACCTTGTGAAGCAAAGATTCGTCGCAATGCAGTAATAATCGCGTCGGAGTTCATAGATGGAACGATTTCTACTCTACCGATTAGGAGTAAAAACGTTTTTCCTTGAAACGGTCTGGCAAAGTCGACGTGTACGCAACTCCATGTTTTCTCCGTCATAACCCATAGTTGTGGATCCTTAGGCGGGTCGTTTCTCACTGCTTGGCCGTCTTGACATTCAGCAACCACCTTTTCAATTTCGTTGTCCATGCCGGCCCACCAAAGGTAACCTCTTGCATATGCTTTCGTTTGCACGATACCTGCATGTGGAGCATGTAATAATTCCAGTACCTTTTGGTGGAGTGAGGCAGGTATCAGGACCCTGTTGCACCACAATAAACACTATTGTGTGAAAGGGCCTCTCTGCGGATCCAGAACGGTTGCAGTTCGGGGTCGGCATTAGACCGTGGCCACCCATGGAGCTCGTTAAATAGCACTTTCTGTAGTAAAGGATCCTTCTTGGTCTCTACGGCAATCGCGTTTGCGTCCAGGTTCCAGCCTTCCGGCTGTTCCTCTAGTAACAACACCTTGCCAAGATGCTCAGCTTCAGCTGCCGGGTCCATATTGGCTCACATAAAATTCTTATTCCTATTTTTTGTTTCACTACCGATTTGTATTCATAATAATCACTCTTCATAATTTTTTTCCTCATACTTTTTTTGTTCATACATTTTTATTCCTACCATCAGAACTCATAACAGACAGTTATCATAATTTTTTTATTAATAATGTCATTACTAAGAACATGTTTGAACTCATAATAATTTTTTTCATAACATTTTGCTTCATAACAGACAGTGATCATATTTTTTTTATTCATAATTTTCTTATTAATAATGGCATTGCTAAGAAAATATTTGAACTCATAATATTGGTTTTTACAACAGTAACTATTCAAAATAAGATTTAATTCGAAAAAAACGAAAGTGAAGTTGTAGGTAGGGCAGGTTATCCCTACCTACAAATTCACTTTCAAGATGGCATACCTATGGATTTAAGCAAATTAATATAACAGCATGAACCTATTTAGCATAAAATCTTACAAATAAGCAAGATTTTCTGAACTGTTGCAAAAAAAAGACCTAACATCGAAGGCTAAGGCGGGAACGAAGCGAAGCGAAGCTCCCGCCTTAACCTTCTGAACCTAACCGATCTGAGTCGCTTTTGCTGCGACTCATTTTGCTCGCTCGCTTCGCTCGCTCGCTCAGAAGTCTTCTTAAGTTCTATCCAATTTCATTTCCACTTATGATTAAAAAATATATGGAAATAAATATTAGGATAAAAAAATATATGAATATTGACGTTATGAATCAGAATGATTAGGAGTTTCGATCGTTAGTATAAGAAAATATATAAATACAAATATTAGTATTAACAAGTTGTATGATTAGCGATATTATGAATTCTGATGATTATGAGTTTCGATCGTTAGTATTAAATATTTTTATGAAGAATGATCATTATGATGTAAAATGGTATGAGAAATATTTTCGGACTTCCGATAATAGGAATTAAAAAGTTATGTGAAAAAAGGCGCACCCTCAGCTGCCACATAAGACGTTTCTTCACATAAACTAGAGAACTCCTTCTTCAATGTTGCTATTTTATCTTCAGACCAGCACACACCAGTGACTTGTAGACCCAACTTGGCAAACCAGTTTCTACCGAGTAAGCTCGGGCCGCTGCCCGCCACGATAACAAGTTCACATTGAGCGTCTTTATCACCAAGTCGCACTCGTACATGTGCCAGCCCTAGCACTTTCAATGGAACCTGGGACAAGTCACTAGTTTCACATTTGTTGACTTAAGAGGGGGTGAGATTGACCATAACCTCTTAAATGTGTCTTCTGATATGATAGTCCGCGAAGAACCGGAGTCAATTTCCATGACTAATTTAGCTCCGTCAATCACTACATCTGCAGTTATCTGCTCTCGATAATTCTCTGAGCAGACATAAATCCCATTCATATTTTCTGTATCCGAGTCATGTAAACAGGGCTCCTCGCCGTCTTCAGCCTGGTGCACTCTGCCCTGTTTCTTGCTACAAGCTGATGCGATGTGTCCGTGTCGTTTACAATAATGACTTTCATGAAAGGGCAGCGCTCATCCTGTTTGTGGATCCGTGCACAATGTTTACATTCCACAGATTTAATTTTATCAATTTCCATTGGTTGATACTGATACACGTTTTGTGGAGTTTGCTTAGACACACTAGTCTCGGGGTACAAGTCTGGAAACGTCGCCTGGTAGTTAAGGCAATACTGCACGGCACTCTCGTAGGTGAGGTCCTTGGCCTTTAACAAATCACGCCGCAGGCGGTCGTCGAGCACCCCGAGCACTAGTCGGTCTCTCAATTGTCGCTTCAGATCGGCAAAGTTACATTTAGTAGCTAGTAAATTAATTGCGCCGACGTACTCATGCACGCTTTCCTGATGTAATTGTACGCGTTTATGAAACTTTTCTGTTTGCAAGATTTCATTAACCTCCGGTTCGAAAAACGTGTCCAAAAAATCAATTATCTTTTGGAACGAAACAGTGGTTGGCCGCGCCGGGATTACAAGAGAAGCAATAAGCGAATATGTGTCTTTTCCGCACTGAGACAGGAACAATGCCCGCGACTTGGCGTCGTCAGCCGCGGCACCCGCCACCTCAATTGCACATAATAACTGTTCTTTATAATCACACCACTTATCAGTTTTGGGGTTAAATTGTCCAGGGAACACGCAATTCGAAAATTTACACGTCATTTTCGCGTCAATTACATTAATTTTCCGCAGTCGCCAATAAAAGATACAACGACATTGAATCAAGAAGCAAAACTCATTTATTTCAATATACCCTCAACTGTCATTACAAACCATTCTGAAGAGTACCCATGTTAATACATAACAGATCCCTTTACTAAAAAAACCATGGGGGCGAGAATCAATTAACTCTTTGAAGGCGGTTTGGACTGCCGCATTGAAGTTGAATTTTTTTCCTTGTAAAAAGTTATCCAAATTCCGGAAAAAATGGTAATCTGTTGGAGCAAGGTCCGGGGAGTACGGTGGGTGTCGCAGACATTCCAATTGTAGCTCATCTAACTTAGTGGTTGTTTTTTGTGCAGTGTGTGGTCTTGCATTGTCGTGAAGCAGCAGTGGCCTAGAACAATTGACCAATCTCAGTTGTTTAGCAGCGAGTTCTTCCTTCATGGTTTGCAGTTGCTGACAATAGATATGCCGTAATTGTTTGGCCAGATTTTAGAAAGCTGTAGTGAACGACACCGGCGCTAGTCCACCAAACACTCACAAGTAACTTTTTCTGATTAAATTTTCGTTTAGAGCAGGATTTGGCTGAGTCTCCTGGGGTCTCTTTACGAGGGGTGATCCAAAAGTGATGATAATCAGTATGAAAGAAACATAAAATGTTTAATAAAATAATTTATTTTTCTACGTAATCTCCTTCCAAGTCTACACACTTAGACCATCGTTTCTCCAGACCACGAATTCCTTTTAAAAAAAAAATCTTTTTCTTGACCCTCCAAAAATGCTTCCACAGCGGCCATTACCTCGCCATTATTCAAAAATTGTTGCCTCTAAGATCTTCCTTCAGCCGTGGAAAGAGATAAAAGTCGCTGGGGGCTAGGTCTGGCGAATATGGGGGGTGTTCCAGCAATTCGAACCCTGAATCACGAATGGCAGCCATCGCAACGCCGGCCTTGTGAGGCGGTGCGTTGTCCTGGTGAAACAGGATGCCAGCTCGAAGTTTACCCCGCCGCTTCTCTTTGATTGCCTGTCTCAATCTGCGTATTTGGTCAGCGTAGTAGGAGCCCGTAATAGTGGTACCCTTTTCCAGGTATTCAATCATTATGACTCCCTCAGCATCCCAAAACACTGAAGCCATGACCTTACCAGCGGAGCTTGCTACCTTGAATTTCTTCGGTGTAGGGGAAGACGCTCGCTTCCAGGTCATGGATTGCTGTTTGGTCTCAGGATCGAAATGGTGGATCCAAGACTCGTCCATGGTTACAAACCGACGCAAAAATGTTTCGGGATCAGTTTGATATTTGTCAAGATTGGACTTCAAAATCTCACATCGTATTTTCTTTTGTTCAGCCGTTAACATTCTAGGCACCCAACGAGCGGAGACTTTTTTCATGTGTAGTTCATCAGTTAAGATTCTTCGAATGCTGCCGTACGAGATGCCTGTGAGCTCAACTAGATGCCTGATAGTCATCCTTCTATCTGTTAAAACGAGATCATGAATTTTTTTGACGTTTTCTCCAGTAATGGCGACAGATGGACGGCCTTCGCGATGTTCATCTTGAGTGGATGTCCTTCCCAAGTTAAACTCCTTTGACCACCGTGCCACTGTGGAATACGGCGGAGCGGACTCGCCCAGTGTGCCCACTAATTCAGCGTATATATCTTTAGTACACATTTTTTTCAAACAGAAGTATTTAATAACCGCTCTCACCTCAGTTTTCTCCATTTTTGCGTTATTGTTCCGACTGCTCGTGAAGAAACAACTGCAACTCTCTGACAGATACATATTTTTTAATTTTTATTTTTTTTATTTAATAAGGAGTCTTTATGGCCAGTAACTGCATACCTATTTATTTTAATCCGATTCAATAAGTATTCAGTTATCATTACTTTTGGATCACCCCTCGTAGTTATCGTACAGTATCCAGTTTTCATCACAAGTAATGATTCGATTTAAAATTCCTTCATTATTGTGTCGGTTGAGCAAAGTAACACAGCAGTCGTGCGTGTTTGCAAGTTCGATTCACTCAATTCATGAGGTACCCATCGTTTAAGTTTCTTTACTTTCCCGATTTGCTTCAAGTGGATTAATACAGTTTTATAACTTACCCCGAAGCCTGCAGCTATCTCTGAAGTGCTTTGTGATGGATCCGCTTCCACGATAGCCTTTAATTCTTCATTTTCCACTCTGGTCTCCGGCCGTCCACGGGGTTGGTTCTGAAGGTCGAAATTTCCAGAACGAAAACGTTGAAACCAAAAATGTACCGTGATTTCGACACCAGTGCCGTACACATCATTAATCCTTGGAGCTGTTTCTGCAGCACTGGTGCCACGGTAGAACTCGTACTCGTAAATATACCGATATTTCATGTTTACCATTGTGCGGTAATAAGCGACGCCAAAGAAAAAAATAATGAGGAAAAAACAAATGAATTACTGTTTTCAAAACTCAAATGTACCAGCTAAATGAATTTATAAATTTGAATTTGGAATTCTTAACCAACGAGGAGATATATCAGATCAAAGTGGTCAGTACGACAAAACGCTAATTTCATATGTAAGTACCTAATATTAATACGGTCATCATATATTTTTTTGTTAAGTGTTTGCATATTCAACAAGGTTGAAAAACACTGTAGTACAGGAAATGAATGATAAAAAAAAAACAAATTCATAATAGGCTGAATTTTACCATGTATTTCTAAAACATGCGTATAAGATAGTAATTGCAAGCATCCAACATGAGAAGTTTTTGTCATGGATTTTTTTAACACAAAACGACTAATATCTATAGTAATACACACATAAGTAATAAATCTCAAATATTTAAAAATATATTTTGAAATGTATTACTCTTAATAGGGCATGGGACATATACTTACCATCTTAATTTATGAACCACATAGTATACATGAGTAAAAAGTTTCTGGCCTGTGTTTTGACTGGTGACCGCTTTTGCGTGTCTATTTAAAGCTTTTTAAGCATTGGCAACGCTTCGAAACTACAAATCATACCTATAATCACAATTTGAAGATATAATTTGAAAATTTAACAAAATTGCTGTACTTTTGTGATATTTAGGAAAATTTTGTTACAGCAACATTCTGCTAAATGGTTTTCTTTGTTTTCATGATATTATTTCGTCGCTGCGCGTGCAATATCGCGGAAGATTACTTTGTAAGAACCGCGTATCTGCGTTTTTTGCGATTTTTTAGGGACAAGAAAAAACTGATTATCTCAGTCATTTAACTACATATTATTACATATCTCAATTTTGTGCCGTGCGCGGTATTTACAAAGTGCTCTTCCGCGGTATTGCACGCGCAGCGACGATTTGTTATAATAGACCGGGAGATGATGACACAAATTATCAGGTCATTAGTACCAGTATGGCGGTCTTACAGGGGTCTCATTACGTAATGACAAAATAGAAAATGATGGTCATAGCGCTGGTACCGGCGGCCCAATCGCGTGGGCGTTAATCGAACGTGTCGGATAAATTACGAGCGTCGAACGATTTGTTCCACAAAAATTCTCGTATTTTCCGACAGTCGATAAAAAAAGAAGTAGGCGGTAGCGTAATCTCATACCTCTCCGGTGTGACTTACAGCCCGCTATACCGACGTGAACACGTTAATTTAAAAATAACAAATTCAACCATTTGTACCACGAAAATCAGCATGCCATACTTTTCCGACGGTTCCAAATGGCCGCCATTCCGCCCCGGAAGGAGTAATTTTTTTTGTTAAGCAAAACGATTTGTACCACCCTATATTTTTTTTTACCAGTTTTGTGTATGATCATAAATGTAAGTTTGATAATGCCATACCTGTGCGAGGTGGCGAATGAGGTTCAAATTCTAAAATGTTATTCATATTTCGAACAATTTGTACCAGTATGGCGCCACTTTTTCCCCCAGCTAGAACTATGGCGAATAAAATAATGGTCAATTGTAACATATAATTTCCAAAAATCCAAATGCCATACTGGTACAAATCGTTTTGTTTAACAAGAAAAAAATTACTCCTTTGGGGCGGTATAGCGGCCATTTGGAACCGTCGGAAAAGTATGGCATGGTGATTTTCGCGAATGGCTACTCGACGACATGATAAGCTGTGCAAAAAATTGCCTGGTACAAATGGTTGAATTTGATATTTTTAAATTAACGTGTTCACGTCGGTATGGCGAGCTGTAAGTTACACCGGAGACGTAGGGGGTTACGCTTCCGCCTACTTCTTTTTTTATCGAGTATCGGAAAATACAAGAATTTTTGTGGAACAAATAATTCGACACTCGTAATTTATACGACACGTTCGATTAACGCCCACGCGATTGGGCCGCCAGTGCCAGCGTTATGACCATCATTTACCTTTTTGTCATTACGTAATGAGACCCCTGTAAGTCCGCCATACTGGTACTAATGACCTGATAATTTGTGTCATCATCTCCCGGTCTATAATGCCTGGTATATTTTGTATGATAAGCTTCGATCTATCGTTTTTTATTTTGAGATGGGAAGTCAAAGTTGGTGGTATATATTTTACCATTGCCTAGAAAGGTCATTGTGGCGGTAAATATTTTACCATTGCCCGGCACAGTCATCAGTTTTTGTACTAGTTTTTTTATGTTTTATTTATTTTCAATCAATATGTTGATAAAAAAGAAATTAAACGATAAATATACAGGGTGGAAAAAATCTATGGGCCCTGGAGGGGAACTACCTTAAATCCTTTAGTTAGCTCATTTTACTGAAAGGAAACATTCCTTTATTTTTAAAAAGAAACCAAACTGCATTAAAAGATTTTTTAAATTTTGCTTGTCTCACCCGGGAATCGAACCAACTAAAAATAAAAAAATAAACCGTCGCTATTTTATTATACGAATCGGTAGGATTATTGTTCAGGATAAAATTTGTCTAATAAACATTTGGTCTTACACTCATCTGTTCTATGAGATACCCATGAAATTGAATATTTATTACAAGTTCTTTATTAACAATACCTAGTACTGTTCTCTTGTAACACAAGTAAATGACACGTTATAATGTTCTTATCTCTTTAACATCTAAAGACATCGTAAGAAGTACAAGCTTGCTAATGTTATTTATCTCTAAGTACCTTCGTGAAGTATTGGATAACAAAATCGGTAAATGGTAATAATAAATCTAGGCACAGCACGATTCCTTCTTACACTAGACGTTCGTTCTGACACAAAGTTTAATAATGAAACGTAATTTTTTGCAACGCGGGGCAACAAATTTGAAATTCGAACGATAACATTTTTAAAAACTATTAAAAAAGTATTCGTTCGAATTTCAAATTTTGTTTTGTTTGTTTGAGCGCGAAGTCCAGACCTGACGCCTCTGGACTACTTTAAATGGGGTCATGTAAAAAATGAAGTTTACAAAACGTGTTATAATACTGTACATAAATTAAGGGTTGCGGTAGAAAATGTTATTAGGAGCATACACCACAACACTTTCCAGAGGGCTACACGAGACAACGTGGACTAAATTTGTGTGTCCGGAACGAGGGGGGTCATTTCGAGCAACTTATCAGTTAAATTATTAAGATTCTTTTCCCTTCTTAATGTCCGTCTACGTTAAAAAAATGTTTGTTCTTCTTATTGATGATAAAATAAAATAAATTTTAGATGTCACTTTTTTATTTCAATTACTAAATAAACGTTTATTAGACAATTTTTACCCTGGGTTTTTATTTTTATTTTTAGTTGGTTCGATTCCCGGGTGAGATAAGCAAAATTTAGAAAATCGATAAATGCAGTTTTGTTTCTTTTTAAAAATAAAGGAATGTTTCCTTTTAGTAAAATGAGCTAACTAAAGGATTTAAGGTAGTCCCCCTCCAGGGCCCATAGATTTTTCCCACCCTGTATAAAAGAAATACTCAAGACAAACCTTTCAGATATTGATGAAAGTGACTCGGTGATGACTTGGGTCAACTTTCTGGTTCTGAACATTAAACGAACCGCGACAATGATGTTCTGAGAGGTTCTAAATAATTGTCTCTGAAATTGATGATTGCGATGAATATAGGTGTGTAGATGAATCTTTGAAAAGGCCTCTGTCTTTGCCTAAATGAGAAAACAAAAACTCCACAAGAAATTTTAGCAGCTGATGAATATGTAATAATGGAAAGAGTGAAAAGGCTTTAGATTAGCCTTCCTGAGTCAATACAGCCCCAGTCTGTTTTAAGTCGAAGTACATCCGAAGATACAGATTTGAGTTGCCTCAGACGGATATGCATAGCACAAGAATGGTCTTCAAAGACACTTAAACATAACATACTTACCCAAGTTTGACAGACTTACGGCTCTCAAGGATAAGACACACAAAACACCACCTATTTCTTAGTTTGACAATTTTGTCCTGATTCTGTCTTCGAATCAGTTAAGCAACAACTATTAAACAACTGGGTTTTCACTCTGGATCATTCGGCGATGTGCATGGCCAACACGATGATAGCACTACCTCTAGTAGTACAAGTAGTGTGCTTGGACACTAGCCTAAATGGACAAAGGTAGAATAGTTACCACCTGCTCAAGACCATAATAGGGCGAAGGGCATATATTTACCACCACGATTTCGCGTGAAAACGAACAGATTTTTCCAAATTTTGATTTATATTGTAGATCATGACTTTGATATACATTGAAATCACATGCAGTCTATATTTACATACATTTTATACCTTATTTGCAATTCAATGCATTCCTGTTAAGAGGTCATAGAGGAAGTCATTTGCAATAATTTGAACCCCATATGCATTATGCAAAAGTGAACCATTTTCGAGATATTTCACTTTTAGGCTTTTTAAAAAAATAATCAGATAGCAACTTCAAAACGTATGAAATAAACATTTAAATCATCTCTTTTATTTTTACTCACATACAAGACATTACAGTTATTTATTATGAACATTAGGATTTCATTAGGAAATCAACTTTGGACTTCAGCCAGTAAATCTAACATACTTTGTCTTCAAAGAGCACAAAACAACATTCTAAGACCTAGCCTACTACTCCGTTATGGAATTCTTAGATAAGTAAATACGATTATGTCGACATACGCAATCTTTGACATTATTATTATTTAATTCAATACAATTTAGGTTAGTGCAATTATATGTGTAATTAATTTGTTATAATGTAATGTGATTTAATTTGTAATTTTATTGTTGAACCGATGAATGTATTTTAAGGGATATACCCTTGTTGACAATGTATGCTTAGTACAAATAAATGATCTATCTATCTATCTATCTAAGGGTCTTGTGCTTAGCGCTTTGGTTTGCTCGCAACTCAGAAATTCATGAGTATCTGGAAATGCCCACTATCCTGGAAGAAGCAAAACGCTAATTGGTCGACTATAAGGGCCGACTAATGAATCACCCGAACCCTTTATCACACACGTTGCTGTTGCCCAACCCTATCAGGAGACTCAAAAGAGCCGACATGCTTTCTAACTAGGGAGAGGGACATTGGTTCCTTCTTGCCGTAATATCCTTCCTCATACAACTCATCTAATCATCTAGTCTAGTCTAGATGACTGATAGCAGATTAAACAGGACAAAAAAAACCGTTAACAAAAAGTTGTTTTTGTTTTTTTAAGTTTTGGTTAAGTAAATGGGTACAGATAATTCTAGTTCACATTTTTGTAATAAAAAACTGTTGTCTTTTTTTTTGAGTAAAAAGAAAAAAGTTGATTTAAATGATATTTTTTTTATACATGTTTGTAGTTGCTAATCTGACCTTTTTTGAAAAAAATAACCTAAAAGTGAAATATCTCGAAAGTGGTTCACTTTTGCATACTGCATTATAGGGTTCAAATTATTGCAAATTGCTCCCCCTTTACAGGACCTCTTAACAGGAATGCGTTGAATTACAAATAACCCTGTATACCTGAAATCTCAGGAAAAGCAGTTAAGATGTTAGAGATGCACCGAACATTCATTAATTATTTGGTATCGGCATA
The DNA here is from genome assembly GCA_947859335.1 of Tortricodes alternella. NCBI lineage: Eukaryota > Metazoa > Arthropoda > Insecta > Lepidoptera > Tortricidae > Tortricodes > Tortricodes alternella. Next base: position 216,983 of record OX401977.1, read on the forward strand.
TTTGGCATAGTTTTATGTATTTGGCCGAATTGTTCGGTTTGATTGCCGAATATTTACCAAACAATGATCTTGTATCTTATTCTATTGTCATTGCATTGTAAAATTAATATAATAAAAGCAAAATTACAAATTTATAAAAATCCTTTTAGTGGGGTTGACATGACAAGTTGTGGTTACCGCACCGCAGACGTACATTTATTTATTTATTATTATTTTAAAGATTTGTAATTAACAGTAGGACACCAAGGTGTACATGTACGTAAGCTTGTTTTGCAGCAGCTGAGAAGCGTTGTACCAAATAATTCGGCCGATTAGGTATTTAGTTCGGCAAGAGCGGCGACCTAACATTCGGCCGAATGTTCGTATTCGGCGCATCTCTAATTATTTTTATTTCAGCTTTTATCACCATACTAGATAACATTTGATTTAACAATAAAAAATTAGATCTAGATATAAGCAACCTGTACTTTGCTGAGAGTAACTCTTATTGCAGCACCACTAGTCCTGGAGCAGAGTGGCCTGTAGAGCGTGCGACGAGTGAGCAGTCATCCAGTTAAATGAAATTTAAGAATTATTATGAAATAAAGTTATTGCTGTTTTCGTTATGTTTTTATTTTTTAAACACTAATTACATATGTTTAAGCACCAATTATGTGCCACCATTTTGGATAAACCCTTGTCCAAGCAGGGACCATGTATCAACCACATACATTGTATTTAGAATTTCAATCTTAGCAGCGCTGACGGCAGGCGGGTTCCACTCCGCACTTTATAGTTAGAGAGCCCATGACACTAAACCTAGTATGATAAGATTCCCAGATGCCATACATAAAATAAGACGCGTCATTAATGGCGGGAACACGAAATGGAGATGCTGCAATGCAAAAATCCTGGCGAAGATACTTTAAAAAAAAAACAATTTTTAGTATGATGATATTCCCAGGTTTCGTTTGTTCCTCGAAATAGGGGAGGGGTAGGAGTATACGATAGTGCAGTGCTGCGAGCCCCCCTGACTGGCCTTATTAGTGGCAGCAGCCTGATAAGCGAGGCCTCGTACCTATGTATTTAGTATGATCGATTTCCTAAAAAAACCAAACCTCATCCGAAAGAGCATCAATTTCTCTGTAAGAAAAACCACTGCTGCATTTTCAAAATAGTGGCGAAAGTGGTTGCTGCAGCGATTAAAGGTCGTATCGTTGATTGTTTAAACTTGTGATATTGTTCGATTTTACAGCCGTTTTAATTCTTTTGTTTCCAATTTTAAGGATTCCGTACCCAAATGGTAAAACGGGACCCTATTACTAAGACTCCGCTGTCCATCCGTTTGTCTGTCCGTCTATCACCAGGCTGTATCTCATGAACCGTGATAGTTAGACAGTTGACATTTTCACAGATGATGTATTTTTATTGCCGCTATAACAAGAAATACTAAAAAACAATAAAATAAATATTTAAGGGGGCTCCAGTACAACAGACATGATTATTTTGCCGTTTTTAGGGTTCCGTACCCAAAGGGTAGAACGGGGCCCTGAAAAGTGGTCGGCTGTCCCATCGGACTGGGAATGGGCGGATTGGGTAGCTGTTGGTGTAAACTTCTTGATCAACCAACCAAATAAAAAATAAAAAACCAGTGCAATAATGAAATTTGTATGGAACTTAATTTGCTCTAGAGCAAATAAGGGCTGCTTTGTGCTGAGTATTTAACCCTTTCCGTGCGCAAGCAATTTCCCTCAACGATACCCAGCGGCGCCCATACAAAAATAATCAGGTAAAATTCCATGACGCACTCATAGCGTCATTGCGCCAGGCAGGTACGTTCCGTGCGCTCCCCGCTTCTGACGTCACGCCACGGAAAGGTTTATGCGCGTATTTCAAATGATTAAGCGATTCTGCAGCTTGGTTAAAATATGACGTTACAGATTTTATAACGTGATTTTATTTATATTCCATAACCATACATTATTTAGGACCTTTAAGTATAGTGTAATTTGTTTCTTATTTTCTGCTAAGAATTATGCTAAAACTTATGTATGCGTGTTTCTACTCACAAGGAACTTTGGTAGTCCAATGGAACTGTAGCAGTTATCCATGTAAATAGATGGACTGACATTCAATTTATCATTTAACAAATGTTTAACTACTTTATTGACATGGTCTCGACCCCCAACTTTTATATAGTAATTTTTACCTTTATAAACACAAAAGTTATGCACTAATCCAAACTGGTCAGTCAACACATACAATTTAATTCCATATTTACTTCTCTTGCCCTTCATGCATAGTCGCATCCACAACCTTCCGCGGAAAAGAACTAAGGATTAATCTATGCATAATATTTTACCAGGATTAATCATATTTAGCATTACATTATTAAAATAATCGACCAAGTAAGAGCGCAGTCACAGGGTCAAACCAAGTCTGTGTTGCAGGTAATGTGTAATGAACTAGGTAATAAACCCCACCATCACCAACATTGTGTACACACAGGTGCGACGACACCGGACCTCTTATCAGTCATGCTTAGTTTATTAGGGTAAGTATGCCGGTAACGCGGCCAGGGTCAGTTAGCGGCCACTTGGCCGGCAACGTCTCTTAAAATTAAGATAATAGAATGAATACGGCCAATAATAATAAAATGTTTGTGGTATGCGATTCTTAAGTAGCCGTGTGATAACAATACACCAAATTTAAAACGGAAGAGTCTACTCAAAGCTGGGAATTAGCCGTTCAGTTTTGGCTTTTAGTCAGTGGTGTGAGAACGTGCAATAATCTAGAAGAAAAATAACGACGCGGCGCTCGGCGTAAAATTAACTGTGGTCATTCTTATTTATTAATCATGAACGTTAGATGTTGATGAGGTCTAATAAAGACTACTAAACGTTCTTTTATGGTTTTTTATATGATTTATGTTTTATTTTCCCTATAAACGCAGTGGCCAGCTTACCGGCATGCTTCTTTTTATTTATTCTAGTATGCGGCCACGTGGCCGTTGACTGACATGATCATGTAAATATTGTTTTTAAATTGGTAGTTAAAGTATATTAATTAAGGGCTGCAAAATTTTAAATATGTTGTTATTAAGTGATAAATAATGTATGGTTTAGTTTACGGCCACTTTTTTTTTGATAAAACCTTTTTAAATTGAACTTCAAAATTGTGTACAAATGTGTGTCCGGAAACCGACACTCAGTATAGGAGCGGTATGCCAGTTTCTCGGCCAGGGTTAATTACTTTTTATCTATTTCATGTGAACGTTACATATCAATGAATAAGTCTAATATTCAATTTTAAATGTCAGTTTATGGATTTTTTCATGTTTTGTACTTTATTTTCCTATAAATCCAGTGGCCGGTTACCGGCTTGCATTTTATTCATTTATTCTAGTTGGCGGCCACGCGGCCGTTAATAGAAATCAGCTAGCGATTTCTAGGGTTCCGTAGCCAAATGGCAAAAAACGGAACCCTTATCGATTCGTCATGTCTGTCTGTCTGTCTGTTTGTCTGTCTGTCCGTCCGTATGTCACAGCCACTTTTTTCCGAAGCTATAAGAACTATGCTGTTGAAACTTGGTAAGTAGATGTATTCTGTTAACCGCATTAAGATTTTCATACAGAAATAGAAAAAAAAAACAATAAGTTTTGGGGGTCCCCCATACAGAACTGAAACTCAATTTTTTTTTTCATCAAACCCATACGTGTGGTATATCTATGGATAGGTCTTCAAAAATTATATTGAGGTTTCTAGCATATATATTTTTTAAAGTGAATAGTTTGCGCGAGAGACACTTCGAAAGTGGTAAAATATGTGTCCCCCCCCTGTAACTTCTAAAATAAGAGAATGATAAAACTAAAAAAAATATATGATGTACATTACCATGTAAACATCCACCAAAAATTAGTTTGAACGAGATCTAGTAAGTATGTAGTTTTTTTAATACGTCATAAATTACGGAACCCTTGATGGGCGAGTCCGACTCGCACTTGGCCGCTTTTTTTTTCTTAAATTTAATTTACAGGTTAACTGGTTTTACACTACTCTAATCGGTCATTTACCGATTTATTTTATCGAATATTTTGCAAAAACCGGAGTGGCCGCCAACCGGCATTACCGTGGCCGTTAACTGACAAATGTGGCCGCTAACCGGCATTTTGACTACTTTTTTACTTTTCTTGGATTTAATTAGTTGTCATATGCAAGATAACAAGGTACCATTATATTTTCTCGAAAAGACTATATTCTTAACATATTTATGCAAACAACAACTATTTTGCCCATAAAGAACACATATTTTTAAGGGTCTGAAGTAGACAACTCAGCTAAGTGGCCGTTATCAAAGGTAACGACCCTATTTACCGATTGTTCATTAGTATGATGATTTTTGCGAAAACCGACAATAATTCAAGAAATCAACGCTTTGGTTCAGATATCAGGTAGTAGTTTTCAATTAGTTTTGAAAAATATATCAAATGTACCTACTTACTGTTACAGTTTCATAATTAATAGTATATTAATTATAGGCACCCTAATTGTTTTTCATCCCATCAAATGCTCAATTTACTTTTCACAAGTAAGAAAACTTTACCTTTAATAAACTTGATAAAATAAAATGTCATTGAAGAAGAGAATTTCTACACACAAAGTCCGCATAATACCGGCCAAGCAAGAAATTATACCTCATTCGAACCAATTTGATTTTTAGAACCTACAAAATAGAGTTCATTATTGCAATGACAATATTGTACTTCTGATCTCTTAGAATAACGTTAGTAACTTTAACGTACCTGCCCGGCGCAATGACGCGATGACCGCGTCATGGGCTTTTTGGAGAAGTTATTACCAAAATAATAATAAAACTAATGTTAAACAGTAGTAAACCATATAATATAACAGGCTTTGAAAAAAAACTAGACCTCTTCTCGCCAAGTTTTCGCCCTTCACGAGATAGCGTCAAGCGAATCTGATGATTCAAAAAGAAGCACCTGAATAGTACTCAATTAGTACCTAGTAAACGGAGCAGTAGTAAGTGGTAGATTCAGACATGTGAAAGAGCCCGTGTGGCCTACTTGCAAAATAAATATTTTCATTTTCAGTAGAAAGAAGGGACATTATAAATCGGGCGAATAAAAAAATAATTGGCGACTAACAATGAGGTACTGAAATACTCACTCTAGCGGCATTCAATTATAATTGCGAAAACTATACGGGCCACAAATAATGGTCAGCAAAAATAAAACCTTGAATATTCTGTGAATATTTCAAGCGTCTACCTGTTGCCATTATCAATATCAAGCAAAAATTCACATTTGTTGTTTGAGAGCCCCCTTAAATATTTATTTTATTCTGTGTTATAGATTTTAGGATTAGGATAGCGCAAACAGAAATTCATTTTCTCAAAAATGTTACGTAAAGTCGCCATAACATTATTAAAAAGTTTCCAGTAAGTTAATAATACCGGACGATGATCAAGTGTCCAGTAAGTAGAGAGGTTTTGAATTCGGAATGAAAAGTGTCCAGTAAGTACGATACAAATCTCATAACATGCACTGCACGCGTGCCGCAGCCGGCGGAGCCGCCCCGCGCTTATCGCGGCCTATAGTTTATTCTACCCACCTGATTACCCACCTAATTCACGGTGTACAATGGGAATAAAATAAATAATTTAAAAAATAAAAAATACATTTTTGAGAAAAGCACTATACAAGCTTCGACCATTAAGTGCCATACTGGACTCGTACATAGAAATCCTCGCCTACGGCTCAGATTTCAAATCGCACTCGTCCAGTATAGCTTACTTACTGGTCTCTTCAGTAAGGTACTATATCTGTAAAAAATTCAACTGTGTAACTATCATGGTTCATGAGATACAACAGCATGGTGACAGACGGACAGACAGACAGACGGACGAACAGTGGAGTCTTAGGGTACGGAACCCTAAAAAGATGCTAAATAAAAAAATTAAAATGTGGAACAATCTAAACTGGCTATAGTCAATTTGTTTGTCTATAAAGTACCCACTGGGATGACATTCTCCCTTCTTACTGGTTACAAGCCGGCGTTCACATTAAAACATAACGTCAAGATTTTACTTGATGTTGTCCTATTTAGATCATGGAAACTGTAAAGGTTTCAAAACGTCGGGTTTTGATATAAAAATCATTAAATTATAATGGGTGAATTTAATACTAACTAAGTGGCTATTAACCCTTTCAGTCCTCATGACACCATAGTGGCGCCATAGCGCGACGACCCCTTCCGTCTCCATGACACCACTGTAGCGCCATGACATTTTTACGTAAAAATCTAGATGCAGTCAAGTTATCCAGATTTTTTTTTATGGATAAAATATTTAAGCGATACATTAATAACATGCTTTCAACAAAAATCAAAAATTAATTAGATCAATATTATTCGTAGAACTTTCAATTCAAATTTTCTCCCCATATTTATTAACTTAAAAATCTGGAAAAAATTGCATCTAATAGAAAAATTATTGATCACGCCGAATCATATATTATCATAAACATAAATATTGAATAACTAGGTAAAAAACATATGCGCAGGGTATGCGCCACGCCGGCTTGCTGGTACCGTGCGGATTTCGACCCATATCAAAAAGGGTCTATGTGCTGCAATAGGTTTTGGTTTTTTTTTTATATTAATAGGGGGGCAAACGAGCAGGCGGGTTGCCTGATGGTAAGCAATCACCGCCACCCATGGACACCCGCAACACCAGGGGAATCACGGATGCGTTGCCGGCCCTTTGAGAAAGGAGTAGGCTCTTATTTTGAAGAACCCTAGGTTGTATCGGTCCGGGAACGTTGCCGCTGCAAGCTCATTCCAAATTCCTACCGTACGTGGCAAAAACTGCCGCAAAAACGTACGGTAGTTGACTGCCACCGATCTAGGTGGTGAGGGTGAAAGGTCAGTTTGTTGCGAGTAGTTCGATGGTGGAACTTGGCAGCAGGTAATAACCCGAAAAATTCCTCGGAACACTCCCCATAATAAATGCGGTACAGGATGCAAAGAGATGCAACATCCCTCCGCAGGGCCAATGGGTCAAGCTGATTGGAGAGCGACCGGTCATTAACAATTCGAGCAGCTCTACGTTGTATGCAGTCAAATGGAAGGAGTTGATATTGGGGCGCTCCAGCCCAGAGATGGGAACAGTATTCCATATGAGGCCTAACCTTCGCCTTGTAGAGCTGTAGGCGATGGGCTGGCGAGAAATACTGACCCGCTCTATTGAGCACTCCCAATTTTTTCGAAGCTAATTTAGCTTTTCCTTCCAGATGACCACGGAATTGAACGTCACTCGAAATGTCAACACCCAGGATCCCAATAGACTGTTTAGCGTCAAGAGGAATTCCTTCGAAACAAGGCTATACATCAAAGGGATATTTTTTAGCGGAGAACGCGCAAACTTGTGTCTTCAGGGGATTAAATTGGACTAGGCTCAGTCTGCCCCAATCCGCGACATATATTATGCTTATTATTATTATTATTTATATACTTTATTTACTAATTCCTAAAGTTCATTTTAAGTTGTTACCATGCAAGGAGCGGCATGGATGGGTGTATGCCGCTAGTCTTTGAAACCACGTTTTACGTACATAAACTTTTTGTACATTATTTTAGTACTGCGTAAAAGAGTAAATAATTATTTTGTGCGATTTTGCAGTGTTTTTCTTTAGATGTTTTTTTTTGTGGATGGATTAACGCGCCGGCTGCATCTAAAGGCTCGGGCACACCAAACGCGGTTGCGGCGCGTTTGCGGCGCGAACGCGGGTGGCGGCGTCAACACGTTTCGAACGCGGGCCCGCGTTGCTCACGCCCCGCGCCGCTTTCGCGCCGCTTTCACACCGCTTTCGCCCCGCCTCGCGCCGCGTAATACAACTTCGCGTGCTCGCGCACGCGCCGCCGCCGCTTCGCGCACGCCCCGCGCCGACGCCGCTTCGCGTACGCCCCGCGCCGCTTTCGTGACGCGTTCGGTGTGCCTCTGGACATGGCGGCGGTATTAAATACAACTTCGCGTGCCCGCGTTCGCGCCGCAAATGCGCCGCAATCGCCTTTGGTGTGCCCGGGCCTTAAGGATAATGTTATTATACCAAGACAGCTTATACCACCTTTTTTTTGCAGCTGCGCGGTTATTGTTTTTTTAATTAACTCGTGGTATAAACCGTCTTCCGTTTCGCCGATATGATTTATTGATCTAAGGTCTGCCTAAAAGTGGTTAGTAAGTAAGTATTGTATTACTTTGAAACAAAAGACTCGAAGAGATAACGAAACTATTTAAGTATCGCAACCCGCGGGTTTGTCACATTTATATCTGAGTAGGGATAAGTAATAATATACTATATTTTCAAGTTTACCTACCCTTGAACTTTTGACAAACTTTTCATCGAATATCAGTTCAAAGTCAACGATTCCCATATTTTCATTTCATAGACTATTCATATCATCGAACGAATGAATCAAGTAATTTTTAAATGGCCGATTATTTAATTGTAGAATTATTGTTTCATAATTTGTTTATTCTACAGTTTTTTTGTCATGTCCTTCATATGATAAATTATGTTGTACTGTGCATACACTATAAAATAAAAGAGATTTGTAATAAACAGCCGATGAAATGAACTTCGATATTTAGTTCTGTCTTTTGAATAGTTTATGAAATGTATGTTTTAAGATATAATAATCCTTGTACAGTTGTTCTAGGAATTAAGAATTTTTTTAATGTATAATCGATGAAAAGAGATTACCTACTTCTAAAGAAATTATAGGTACTGAATATTCTATAAATCGTTTTCGATGTAATGAAATTCGATGAAAAGTTTATGACGATTCAGTGGGCACCCTTATTTTCATCATCAGTCTACATTTGATTTTAAAAAAAAAAGTTATGCAACCTATATCGTGTTAAGTATCAAATGAAAGGGCGTATTGTTAGGATCTTAAATATATTTTCTTTTGATTTTCAAGTAATATAGTTTAGAAGTTATTTAGGAAAATACGCGCAAATTGACCTCCCGTCCCTTATTTCCAAAACTACTGGGGCTAAAATTTTGACAAAATACAGAAAATAGTTCTTTACCTATAGATTACAGGAAAACCTATAAGAAGTCTATGGTATAATCATGTACGGAACGGAACCCTCTCCACGCGAGTTTAAGTCGCACTTGTCCGGTTTATTTTATTTTAATTTATTTTATTATAATTCCAAACAATATTTAAGGAAGAAATAAAAATGGTTGGTGGAAAAATTGGCATAACAACATCAATGGACACGAAACATCCCGTTCCGTCTCCATGACACCACATATGCGCGCGCGCTCAGGCGTGTTTTTTGTTTGTATGGCGGCGTAGCGAAGTGCACGGCGCAGATGGGTGCAGACTGAAATTGTCTAAGGAAATAAATGAGGTACATAGGTAGTACTGTTGGACCCTTCGGCGCAAAATGCACAAAACGCAAAATGTACACAACGCATATTGCGAAACACGCAAAATGTACAAAAGCAAAAAGTACTGTAATGAAACTCGCGTAGCTAGTTCAACACTGTATTATTATAAAAGCAGGTAGATACAGAACTTAACCTTACCCTCATATTTCAATGATTATATACTACATCTTCTCCGTTACATATATATATATATTTTTTACACAAGTGCTCATATTATGCTTATTTATATAACTGGTTTAATGAAACAAAATAATGCTCTTCTATCAGCTATACGACAACAGCAATGATATAAATAGGTACATTTGTAATAATGAAAACTTGTGACAAACTCGTATGCTTACTAATACATCACAATTATGAATCGTTATTGTTATTATATAGGTACTTAGCTTAGGTATGCTTTCTAGTTATAACGCTAACAATCATCTGTACCTATATCAATAGAAGTTTTATTGCCTTTTGTAAACTGATGCAAATTGTAAAATATATTTCAAAATGTCTTAAATGTAAGTTCCCATGAATTTACCAGTTGCTACCAAAAATACTCCAGTCGTAACCTAGTAACCTAGCCTTACTCCGCGTCATCGGACCTCTAGGTTCTGGCAAGCTATAGGTCCTTGCGGGATTGGACCCTGCATTAGCCCCCCCCCATGTTAGACTCTTGCCGGTTGTCGTAATGGTATGGTTGCTCCGACTTGTGTGCAACCGGCTGCGCGTCCGCCCCTGCGCCCGATCCGGACGGGCTGTCCGCTGCCGGCCCCGGGGCCCGCGCCACCAAGTGGCGACGGTTTCGCCGGTAACCCCGGCCCTGCGCATCTGTCACGACAAATGACCTTGGCTCGGGTGCACGTCCTGTTACCGTAACCATTTCTTTTTCTCGCCCGTCGGTGAGCGCCACCTTCTGTCCCGGCAATAAGGGTGATAGGCGTTTAGCAAACCTATCATAATTTGCCTTTATGTTCATCCTTTTTTGAACCAATCTCTCATAATTAAGTTTATTATGTACTGGCTCATACAACAATTCATCTTTAATTGGTAATTTAGTATTCAGCCTTCTGCCCATTAATATTTGTGCCGGCGAATCTATTCCATCTCTCGGCGTACTCCTATAGTTTAATAGGCTGAGATAAAAATCCTCCCCCGATTCTAAACATTTTTTAAGCATATTCTTAAGAGGGCACCGACCGTCCAGTGGCGCCCTCATCACTGTTATTGTGTTTTCTATTAAAGGAAAGTATTTTATTAAAATTGAAGCCGTATAAGATGTTACGCAACTTAATACACAACGTATATGCTATGTAATATAGCTTTGCAAAGTATAACCATCATCTAATCAATTTAACAGAAAAAAGCGGCCACTATTTTCTATTAAATTGATTAGATGATGGTTGTACTTTGCAAAGCTATATTACATAGCATATACGTTGTGTATTAAGTTGCGTAACAACTTATACGGCTTCAATTTTAATAAAATACTTTCCTTTAATAGAAAACACAATAACAGTGATGAGGGCGCCACTGGACGGTCGGCGCCCTCTTAATTGTTTGAACCGTTCGTTCACTTTTTCCGTTCGACTAATGCGGCGAAGACGTTATATGAGTGATCTCCAAATCGCGTGTAAATAATTTAAACTCTCGTGAACTGTAAGCCGGTCCATTGTCCGTTATTAACTCCTTAGGGATGCAGTGACGAGCGAATTGTTCTTTCATAAATTTGATGACCATATTGCTACTTACAGCCCTGCCGCAACGCGGCGACCTTGTCACCAATGAGCTATCCCTTAATCAGCTTCATTGGGACCACGATGAATAGATTTAACGCAGCTCTACCCTTTACTACTACCTCCCTGTGTAGAAACGGACGGATTAAGATTACACGTAGTTATTTAATTAATTGGTGCCCACCGCTGTCACCATGTAATGAAACTCGCGTAGCTAGTTCAACACTGATTTATTATAAAAGCAGGTAGATACAGAACTTAACCTTACCCTCATATTTCAATGATTATATACTACAAGTACATTCTCTAAATGTACATTACGCAAAATGTACACGCAGAATGCATAATACAGAAAATGTGCAATACGCAAATAGTTCAACACGCAAAATGTACAACAACCGGGCAAGTGCGAGTTAAACCCGCGTGGAGAGGGTTCCGTTCCATACATGATTATCTGAAATTTCCTATGTTACTTTAAATACCATAGACTTCTCATAGGTTTTCCTGTAATCTATAGGTAAAGAACTATTTTCTTTATTTTTTTCAAAATTTTAGGCCCGGTTGTTTCGGAGATAAGGGGGGGGGTTAATTTTCGCCTATTTTTCTAAATAACTTCCAAACCATTTATCTTAAAATTCCAAAAAAAAAACATATTTAAGATCCTCACAATATGATATGTCACATGATATAGTTAGCGTAACTTTTTTTTTAAATTTTTATAATTTACCCCCCAAGAGTGGCCTCCATGTTTAAACTTAATTTGTTTACGTTACGCATCCGTGTTGCGGTCACTGACTTACATATGTATACCAAATTTCAAATCAATCAGTCCAGTAGTTTCGGAGCAAATTGGCTGTGACAGACGGACAGACAGACAGACAGACAGGCACACGAGTGATCCTATAAGGGTTCCTTTTTTTCCTTTTGAGGTACGGAACCCTAAAAACGAAAAGTGCGTATCGGTATTCAGCAATAGCTGGCAACTATCAAATGAGTTAACTAAATATATAAAACACAAGCTGGTGCCCGCGATTACGTCTGCGTAGAATACTTATTTAGTAGTCTATGTCCTTCTCCAAGATCCATACCAAATCTCTACACCAAAGCACATCAAAATCGGTTGAGACGAGGGCAGAAAGCTGGTTTTATATATTTATTTAACTCATTTGATAGTTCCCAGCTATTGCTGAGCACCGATACGCACTTTTCGTTTTTTGTACATTTTGCGTGTTGAACTATTTGCGTTTTGCACATTTTCCGTATTGTGCATTCTGCGTGTAGTGTACATTTTACGTAATGTACATTTAGAGAATGTACTTTTTAGGGTTCCGTACCTCAAAAGGAAAAAACGAAACCCTTATAGGATCACTCGTGTGTCTGTCTGTCTGTCTGTCCGTCTGTCACAGCCAATTTGCTCCGAAACTACTGGACCGATTAAGTTGAAATTTGGTTTACATATGTAAGTCGGTAACCGCAACACGGACGCGTGACGTAAATATATCAATTTAAAACATGGCCACTTTTGGGCGGTAAATAAGAAAATTAAAAAAAAAAGTTATGCTACTTATATTGTGTGACATATCAAATGAAAGGGCTTATTGCGAGGATGTTAAATATATTTTCTTTTGAATTGAAAAAAATATAGTTTAGAAGTTATTTAGGAAAATAGGCGAAAATTGACTATTCCCCCCCCTTATTTCCGAAACTACTAGGGCTAAAATTTTGAAAAAAATACAGAAAATAGTTCTTTACCTAAAGATTACAGGAAAACCTATAAGAAGTCTATGGTATTTAAAGTAACGTAGAAAATTTCAGATAATCATGTACGGAACGGAACCCTCTCCACGCGAGTTTAACTCGCACTTGTCCGGTTTTTTTGCTTTTGTACATACTGCGTGTTTTGCAATATGCGTTGTGTACATTTTGCGTTTTGTGTTGCGCCGAAGGCATAGTATAAAGAGGGGAGTAGGCCATCTCGGGCCCAATCCGCAATATAATTGCCTACTGTCTCAGGGTTGACAGATCAAAAGTACCTAACACATTCTAGTGGGAAATTAGGCCTATCTACTTCCTCTGTCTGACTCTGATAGAAATTAATACAACAAAAAATAAGTAAGTAGGTATCTCATCATCAACTAAAAATTGTATGCTAGAATAAGTGACTTGCTTACCTTTCCTGTTCAATAGGTAATTTGAACAGGGACAATTCTGGAATCTATGAATTATTAAGACACCCAAACACACAGCAATACGTTCTCCTGTGATTATCACACATTTTTCATTCATTTAGCGGTGCCGAAAAACCATGACACGCGAACTGGGTGTTAGCCCCGACTGGCTCGGCGCACTGAGAAACGGGTCGAGATTTTGTTTAAGTGTGCGTGTGGCGACGCATAGATACTTTGGCGCACACATACAAGCCGCGCGCGGTGCGTTTGTATGAAGATAACTTACTTCCTCCTCTTTATACTATGCCGAAGGGCTGTTTGAGAAACACGTTGCGGCCCTGAGAACTTTGAATGAACGGATTTGACGACTGTTTTCCTTTAATGCGGACTGCTCATTCACGGTCTGCGCCGGCGCCGGGAAGAAGGGAGTGGAAGAAAACACAGTTTAGTTTTTGTAATAAATTACACTGAAGTTTATTTCTCACCGTGAATACATATCGACTTCGCATCACTTCGCAACTTTATTACAACTCACGCAACATACATTTCTTACGCCCGAGGGAACCGTTTGCTTTTTTTTGTTTTTTATTTAGCTACTAGTTATAAAACCCTAAAATTTGATAATACAATGAAATTTAAGCATTCTTACAGTTTACGACTAAGTCCATTTAGCAATGAAATAAACGAACATGATGTAATTAAAAATTGATTTAAGTTCTTTATTAATATATATAGGATATATATTTATATATGTTACAATTTAAACTAAAACACGCTCGCTGCGGGGAGGGGCAGATCGGGTGCAACCATACGTCCAAACGAACACTATACATTGTATACATTTGTAAAAAGTATCAAAATTGAGTAAAAGGCCTACAAAAAATTATCTTGAGATACTAATATTCCTTGACGTCGTATAACCTAAAATTGACCTATTTAACACCGGAGTCGCGCGCGCCGCGGAGGCGGGCGAGTCGAGCGCTAAAGGGTAACGAACGTAGGTATTAACTATTTGGCTTAATCATATTCATATTATGTACGAGATGAGCGCGGAACAGAAGCGGTGCGGGCGGGCGCGGGCGGCGGGCGGGGGCGGGGGGCGGCGCTAGTCCTCCGCCTCCTCGTCCTCAGACTCCTGCTGCTGCAGCCACGTCAGCCACGTGTTCACCTGTTAAATTGGAATCTGTTTTTTACAAAAGTTTGTTATATGTACAAGGATGTAAAAGGACTCCTAACACGAGATTGCGAGGGTAGCAATATTTCGAGCGTTAATGAGTTTACACCCGAGTTTAACATCATATTTTTCACTTATTATTAAGTAAAAAATATTAGTAGGAGCACCAATCATTATTAAAAAGGGGGTCATCCATAAAGTACGTCAAACGTTAATGGGTGTGGGAGGGGGTCGACGAAGTGTGACGTTGTGTGACAAGAGCTGAGAGGGGTCCTAAGTTTCGTGACGTTACATTTCAAAATCTTATATATCGAAGTGTTAAGAGCCCTATCACTAAATCACGTTCTGAAAGATTAGGTATATTGGACGCACGCGTCACGTCGCCCTCGTCCAATGTACAAAGAGCGCTAACGGCCATATAAGATGTATGGCCGTCAGAGCTCTTTTTACATTGGGAACTATCGTTTGGCCGAATACAGGTCTGCTTTCATCAACCGCCGGCGCGGCACTGAATTCAGGCGGCCTACACATCACATTATGTAGTAATTTGGGCGTTGTAATTACGTTGATTTTAAGTTGTATAATCAATTATTTTTCGAAAAAAGTATTAATTATTAAATATCGTATAATTTAATTATTTATAAACTAACGATTATTCTGATATAAATTTTACGTAATAATATTAATGTAGTAAAGAGAAATTTACGATTAATTCTTATCATTTTTGATAGTTTTATGGTTTTGCCTTGGATTTTTTTTCTACATATTCAATTTAATTATAAATAATAGTTAATTTTCACCTATTTTCCTAAATGACTTCTAAACTATTTTACTTAAAATTAAAAAAAAAATACGGTTAAGATCCTCACAATATGTCACACGATTTCAGTTGCACAACTTTTTTTTAAATTTTCTAATTTATCCCCCAAAAGTGGGCCCCATGTTCAAAATTAATTAACTTACGTTACGCATCCCTGTTGCGGTCACCAATTTACATATGTATACCAAATTTCAAATCAATCAGTCCAGTAGTTTCGGAGTAAATTGGCTGTGACAGACGGACAGACAGACAGACAGACAGACACACGAGTGATCCTATAAGGGTTCCTTTTTTCCTTTTCAGGTACGGAACCCTAAAATATATTTAAGTATTTATTTATCTATGTAAGTATGTATATCGTCGTCTAGTACCCATAACACAAGCCTTAGAGCTTACTTTGGGACTAGATCGATTTGTGTAAAGATTGTCCCCTGATGTATAAAAAAAAATGCCGAGGCCGCAAGAGATTCCACGTCTATCTTTATCAAAGAGCCAATGCAGAATGATCGGTGCACCATTGTGTAAACAGCGAATTCGGTACTCCTTATTTTGGCCCAACGTGTACAGCGGCCACAACGTTTTGAACGGCATGGCCAAATGCGAAAACAAGTGCCACGGACGCCGACGACGGCTGTAGCTAACGCTAATTCTTGGAAAACGGCATATCTTGATAGGTTGTGCTAAAGGCCTTGTAAGACCGATTGAATTATTATTTAGGAGGTCATTCGCAGGTTGTGTGGTGCCGTCTATATGGAAATCTGCTTTTATTACTCCTGGGGTCGTATCATAAGCTTCAATAAATCCATCAAAGTTCTAGGCAATTTAGTTCCCGCCTAGAATCAGCCCGGCTTAAATTCGTAATATGACATCTATCTTAGCTGAGTAGCTGGGTTACTAGCTGAAAAGAAATATTGTCTCTGGATGGGCACACGGCCGCCAACACAAATGAAGTGCCGTTCCGAAATTACACCACGGATTTTTATTGGTCGAACAAGGTTTTAGGTATCCAAAATTACGTATCCATTTTAATTTATATGGAGACAATAACACAAAATATACTAAGATGAGCTTGAAAACATTAAAATATGAGTATTTTGATTAAAAATATATAAAATATGTTCTTTATGGTTGGTGATTAAGAATGAATGAATAATTAATATCTAAGTGATCACAAGAGCCACGAATTCAACCAAAAATCAAAGGAAGGATAGCTTCAAGTTCGTACACACTAACGTAAACAACTTATGGACTAAGTGGGAACACTCACACAAGATACAGGCTCAGCCTAGTTTGGGGTCCACCGGATACCGATCAATGTAAACATGGCTGTCTCAATAAATATTTTTTCATTTTCATTTTTCATTTACTTTACAAATCTATTCGTAAGGTGGACGAGCCATGCATTGCAACAATGAAGATAACTTTCAAGCCAGGTAATCAATCATCCATGATAATATATGTTATTATGTTGCTTATTCATCACTTGCAAAATATAGATATTTAAAATTATCTTTAATAATTGTTCTTATGTCCACGTAAAAAATATTTACATTACCAAGCAAGAAACCAACTACCCTTTCCCAGATAATGGCATATCCTACTATAGTCCTTATCAAATACCTATACATCTTTTATTATGAAACTAGTAATAATAAAAATAGGCATTTATTTAGCACACATTCGACACACTAATAACAAGAAATCATTAGTTTGGCCTTATAATATCTATCTGGTTTCAATAAAGTACCTAGCTATATTTTTAGAAACCAAAAGTAAAAAAAAGTAAGTCAGCAGTGCAGAATGGTGCCAAAAAGGGTGCCACTCAGCATTATAGGTACTATGGCGAGCATCAACACTAATTTTCAGTGGCCCCTAGGTGACAACACGAACAACATAAATATATCTTTTCGTTGTTTTAGACTGGCAGCATGAAACCGGAGTATATACCGCTGAGGCCCTTTGACTGCTTGGCCGGACCAAGCCATTGCCAGATATTCAGTCCAACCATAGAGGAATAAGACCTAGAGAAACCATGCCCTCGGTGGATTACTTATTTAAGAAAAGTGTAAACAGATGTCGCTAGTATGCACATGGTCATTTAATATATTTCAAATCTATCGATTTCATGTCTGAAAATTTAATGATTCATTTACTTTTAAGGTTTTTATGTATGAATAATCAAAATTATACGTTCAATGACCTAAAAGCATTCACTTAATAATTTTAAGTAATATACGAAAAATCTGTTTTAGCGCCATCTTACACAATTGTATTGTACTTTTTCGTTTGTGCATTGTGATGTGACTAATTTGACCGATAACAATGGTTTTCATATAAAAGGTCATAGATACCGGATATACATACTTATAAATATAAATAAATACTTAAATACGTAGGAAACATCTAAGATTTAAAAAAAACATTGTTGCTCAACACGTAAATTATTTTCCCTCACCGGGGATCGAACCCGGAACGCCAGCTTCGGAGGCAGGGTCACTATCAAGTAAGCTAACCGCGTCGTCAAAATATCCTATTTTATAAACTTGTAACAGAGCTACGTCTGTATATTGAAGTTTCCTATGGAAAACATTAGTACCCTTAAAGAGAAATGTATAATTAATAAAATAAAGTAGGTAGGTAATGTAATAACAATGGCATTTAATCTTGTAAGTTAGTACGGACGGATTTTAAGATAATTGCGCAGATACATACAAACATATCAACGGGCTCTCACCAGCTATCTGACGTCATTCTCGAAGTAATCTCGTCTCTCATTTCATCCCACATTTCGTCTGACAATCATAAATTGACCCGCGCGCTCGTACCTAGGCATTACGCGGAGTTAGGTATCTACGTCCAGGGCCACTTGCGCTGGTAAATGACCAAGGTCGAAGACACGCATGAACTAGTCATAGCTGGGCACAAGACCGTTAATCCGTAAATCTTAATTAACGAAGTTAAATTGTTAACTTTTTAAATTGGTAACGGACTCATTAACTTCCGTTAAAACAACTAATGTCCGTTAATCGTTAATTAAGTAAAGTACCTACTGGTTGCCAAAAGGACACCGAGCGTATCTACGGCACCGCGAGCGCAAAACACGCCTGACTAGTAAGTAGGTATGCCTACGCTCGGGTCGGGCTAGCCGGCCGCGGTCATCGCGCGTAGACCCTTCTTTTAGGTATACATTTTTCATGTCCTATGTCCTGCCTAAACCTCCACAGTCCATAGGTACCATAATTTTTGTTATTAGTAAGTAAATCACTAACATTAACGATACATAAAATGGAATTTCTATCACGTGTTAACGATTAACTTTAACTTCCGTTAAATCTTGCGAAATGTAACTCTTTAACGTTTAACGAATTAAAGCTTTTTATTAACGGATTAGCGATTAACGAAGTTAATTATTTCATTAACGGTGCCCAGCCATGCCATAGCTGGCTGGACACATGACCGTTAATCCGTTGATCGTTAATTAACGAAGTTAACATTTCGAGTAACGGATTAACTTTTAAGTTAACTTCTGAAATTGTTAACGGACTCATTAAACTCCGTTAAAACAATTAAAGTCCGTTAAACGTTATTTAGTACCTATTTGCCAAAAGAACACTGCGCGGGTTATGTCAGATAGCTTTTGATTTGAATTTGATCTCTAAATAGGTAATAGGTATTATTACAAACTCTAATGCAATAAGTAGGTACCCAATTTTTACTAATGTTTCATGTCCTGCCTAAACTTTCATAGCACAATACCAATATTTTGTATAAGTAAATACGTAACGCAACGGCATACCTACTTCTATAACGAGTTACCAATGAACGATTAACGTTAACTTCCGTTAAATCTTCCGTAATGTAACGCTGTAACGTTTAACGAAGTTAACTTTGTTAGGAACGCAGTAGCGATTAACGAAGTTAACTATTTGATTAACGGTGCCCAGTTTTGAAAATGGCCGCCATTTTTAGGGTTCCGTAGCCAAATAGCAAAAATCGGAACCCTTATAGATTCATCATGTCTGTCTGTCTGTCCGTCCGTCCGTCCGTCCGTCCGTCCGTCCGTCCGTCCGTCCGTCCGTCCGTATGTCACAGACACTTTTTTCCGAAACTATAAGAACTATGCTATTGAAACTTGGTAAGTAGATGTATTCTGTGAACCGCATTAAGATTGTCACACAAAAATAGAAGAAAAAAAAACAATAAATTTTGGGGAACCTCTACTTAGAACTGTAACTCAAAAAATTCTTTTTCATAAAACCCATACGTCCCTATCTATGGTAGGTCTTCAAAAATGATATTGAGGTTTCGAAGATCTTTTTTTTTAAACTGAATAGTTGGCGCGAGAGACACTTCCAAAGTGGTTAAATGTGTCCCCCCCCCCCCCCTGTAACTTCTAAAATAAGTGACCGTCAAGGTAGCGTACACCAATAAGATATCCAGGATTTGATGATGCCAATAAATAGTACCCAAATAGTACCGAATTAGTACCTATTTAAAAAAATTACTACCCTTGTAGTTTTCGAGATATAAGGGGCAGTAGGTAGGTACGCCACCTTGACGTCAAGGTGGCGTACACCGAGTGAATCTCTGGATTGGCAGTGTTCCCGGAAATTCTGTATGAGCCAAAAATTAGTACCCAAATAGTACCCCTGGCCCTTAAAATCTCATCAGCGTAGCTATTGTAGAAGCTGAGATATTTGACTATTTAACTGAGTAAAAATTTGCGCACCGTCAAGGTGGCGTACACATCTTTTACAGCGAGATTTCACCCAGAAGGCCTTCGAATTATTCAATCGGCTATATCCCAAGAAATACTACCCGAAATAGTACCCCTTTTACGATCAAAACAATACTGATAATATATGTGGAACTTAGAAAAAAATTCAACCAAACTTCTACGTAGTAAAAGTACAGTCGCGTCGAAAAGCAATAAACCAATTTAATTTTTAATATTGTTGGTTGAATATCATTGGATAAGCTAGCTGTCCTTGTTTAAATTTAACTAAATATGATCCAGCTTCCTCATAGTGGGTTCAGAAGAGTAGGTTTTAGTGGGCGCGTGTGTTTAGGCGAGCACTCACACACCATAAAATATTGGATTGTTCCCACGACTTTGTTACAGACAATCCTAGACCAGAATGTATTCAACTGAATACATTCTGGTCTAGGATTGTTTATTTCTAGTAGTAACCACAAAATAATTGATTCACTATACGTAACTATTTACTTGCAAATAGCTCATACCGCTGGAGCAGGTAAAAAGGGATGAATGTTTGGTGGGGCGGACTGACCGATTGTATTAAACGTAGTAATTTCAGTTTCACCCCTTCCGAACATTCCTTTTTAGCTGCTCCAACAGTCACATATGAAAAAGTAACAGTCAAGCAACTGTCACCTATGTCGAAATAAGATAAATTATATTTATAAGGGACGTGGGTCAGATTTACTTATTTTGTTTTTTATATTATTATTTATGTATTCTTAACATTTTACATATTTGCTGAACATTAAGAATTCAATGAAAGTGGGAACAAAAATATAAATATTAACAGTGGTAACAGTTGGGACTAGCTAATAAATATCTAAATAGTTTCTTTAATTCTTTATTTCTAATTCCCAATCATCTGATTTGTGATTGGTCTTCTGCCGTTAACATTGTTTAGTTTAAAAATATAACCTAAAATATAAAATGTATCCTACGCTAAATCTAACTTCAGCATTACTAGTTCAAGTTATTGTAATGAGTGACCGGCTTCAAAAATAGAATGAATTTCAGAATTTTGGTAATTCTGAATTATGATCATTAAATCAAAAGTTTTTCAGAATATTAGGGAAAATAGAACAAACTAAGGAAAATACTTTTTTGTTTTTTTAATAGTCTTGTTTCATAATACTTCTTTTACATGATAAAGTAGTAAGTAGTAGTTGAGTAAAACAAGCGTACCAACCATAAAACAGGTTTACAAAGGAACTTATTAAATTATAGCTATCATCAGTCACCTAGGTAGAGTCCGTCATCTATGAGTTTGCCGAGACCGACACAGGCTTTATGTGAATATCATCACGGATATGCCATACAAATGTAAATAAGTATGTATGTCTTTCTAACGACGAATCAATACGAATAATATTTAAAACAATATGGCATAATAATCACCAAGCAACAGTAAATAATATAATTATCTTTAACATTTACTACATAACGTTTTAGACCATCTATTAAATGGCAAAATAATTCACTGACCTTTGTAAAAAATATTTTAAAAGTTAAGCGATTACGATTGTGCCCAAGTTTAATTTACAATTAACACTTACAATTGAGATCAGATATACAGTCATGGACTTACTAAATAAGCGTATCAACAATTAAACAACAAAATATGAACTTATGGTAGTCCGAGTTTGTTGAGACAAACTTCACGTGAATATCATCATGGATATAATATACAAATAAGTAAGATTCTTATTACTAATCACAATCACAATACAAAAATATAACATTAAAAATATTTTGGCATATATCAACAAGTAACAGTTAAAGACCACTATAATATACATAATGTTATATAAAATCAACACCGTATATTTTTTCTATACATTGCACTATATGGGTATAATATTTAATACGTATATAACTAAACTATTTATACCGTTCTAACTAAACGTATACTATAATTTTAAACTTACTTTATCAAGTAAATAAATTGTAGTGAGAACTTGATAGTGAAACTTGTGATGGGCTGTCGTTCTATCGCAAGTAAATAAATTGCAGTGAGAACTTGATGGTGTAGCTTGTGTTGGGCTGTCGGTCATTCTCTTGCAGCACTTGCAGCGTTTTCGTTTTTATGTGCATCTCTGAAAAATATATGTTAGCGCTGTTACATATGGAAGATTGCATTCCTGATGTGAAAAGGAAATATTTTTATATACAATATGTTAAGAATCAGAGATAAGGGTCAAAATCAATAGTAGGTATATTACTAGATAGATATGTAGATGTCGAAACATCGAACATTAAATCGCATCAAAACTAGAGCTCTCGGTAGAGTCCGTGTTTCTAATTATAATTTTATTCTTCAATCAAGTTGTAGTTATTATTTTAATGTATAATATTAATTATTATTTATACTTTGATATTGATTTAAATTTTGATTTTATTGTATTCTAATTTGTTTTTTTTATTTTTTTATTTATCCAAAATGTTTGAAAATACTCATGTTTGGTTTTTGGACATGGAAGTTATAAGTCAAAAACAGTGTTTAGAACAATACATGAATACTATGATAATTGGTAACGATGATTCTAATGAGTAATAAAATTATATTTTATGGTTAGCGCGATTATGGTAAATATTTACCACTTCCATGTCCAAAAGCCATAGGTACATGAGTATTTTCTAAAGTTTTAATAAACTACCTATCATATCGATGCTAATAATTGCTAAACCTAACAAATAAACACATAAAATAACGCACAAAGTAAGTACACATTTAGTGAAATTAGCTCTCTCCTCTACTTGGAATTCTCCTTTTTGCCGAAGCAAAATCTTTTGTCTTAAAATCCTTATCTATCTTTTAACTCGCCGACCGACGGCGCAAAGGCCGGGTTTTTACGAGTACCTACGTAGCTTGTTCCCGCGACTTCGTCTGCGTGAAATTCTTTTATCGCGATTACTTTGGGAAAGCGTAATAGGCAGATACACAGATATACGGTTACTTTTGCATTTATAATATTAGAGTGGATGTAATAAATAATTATTGATACTCACCTACTTGAATCTCATTTCAGTATGTTCAGCTTTCCTTAACGGAAGAAATCCCCTTCGTCAACACCAGTCGTTTGATCTCGTCACCTGGAAAAATGTATGTTTTTTTTTTTATTTCAATTAAGAATCTACCTAAGTAATGTCTACTTACATTACTTGTATTGCATGGCAAAATTCATAAGAAATTATTCAATTGCGTGTCGATTTTTTTTTGTCAGAATTATCGCAAGTTCATAAGTTTTGTCAACTCTATTAGCAACTTTTATTGTTCAAACAGCAATAATAAAATATCTATACTTCTTTTCTAGCATTTGAATTTTAACGCATTTTGTATTTAACAATAACACAACAACAAACACAGTATTGAACAATGTGCAACAAATATAATCCAATATAGGTATACTGTGTTTTAATGGAAATTATGTTCAAATTTGATCTTTAAATACAAATGCTAAAAATCGAGGTGATAATGTAACTATCTGCTAGAAATTGATCTACCATCTTGTAGCTGTTTTATACACAAAAAAATAAAAAAATATTATCATCCTTCATAATAATTTGAGTATAAGTAGGTACTTATTGATCTTTATAAGAATATTAAAATCACAAAAAGAAACAGCTTGTAGGTACTTACATTTTTTGCTGTGCATCGTTAATCAAACGAACAATCGTAGAAAAACTGTAATTCAACTTTTCACCGCACGTAACAAATCACATCAAATATTTAAATATTTTCTTTAGTAGATCCGTCTAGTTCGATGGTCATCTTGACAATAATAATAACACGAACGCGCACCGCCGGCACCCGGCCCGCAAAACAGGTAAACAGCAAAAAAAATATTTTGTCTAATTGCGCTTAAAATGTTTTAAGTTAAGCAATTGTGCACCTTCATGCAGCTGTGTAAGAATCACTTTGCCTGAAAGCTTAGTACAACATACCACCATTCTAAATCGTTGATGTCAGTCATGGCAAGTAGTTTGCAACACATATTTGATCTTTATTTGCGACTGTACTAAAATGGATTTGTATGTAGAAGTTTGGTTGAATTTGTTTCTAAGTTCCACATATATTATCAGTATTGTTTTGATCGTAAAAGGGGTACTATTTCGGGTAGTATTTTTTGGGATATAGCTGATTGAAAAATTCGAAGGCCTTCTGGGTGAAATCTTGCTGTAAAAGATGTGTACGCCACCTTGACGGTGCGCAAATTTTTACTCAGTTAAATAGTCAAATATCTCAGCTTCTACAATAGCTACGCTGATGAGATTTTAAGGGCCAGGGGTACTATTTGGGTACTAATTTTTGGCTCATACAGAATTTCCGGGAACACTGCCAATCCAGAGATTCACTCGGTGTACGCCACCTTGACGTCAAGGTGGCGTACCTACCTACTGCCCCTTATATCTCGAAAACTACAAGGGTACTAATTTTTTTTAATAGGTACTAATTCGGTACTATTTGGGTACTATTTATTGGCATCATCAAATCCTGGATATCTTATTGGTGTACGCCACCTTGACGGTCACTAAAATAAGAGAATGATAAAACTAAAAAAAAATATGATGTACATTACCATGTAAACTTCCACCGAAAATTGGTTTGAACGAGATCTAGTAAGTAGTTTTTTTTTAACACCTCATAAATCACGGAACCCTTCATGGATGAGTCCGACTCGCAATTGGCCGCTTTTTGTAATTCTGAGAACGGAAACGGATTCGTTTTCGGAGGCTACATGAATCCTCAGATATAGATTTTAAGGTGCCGCATGAGTTCGTGCAAAATATCGATGAAGAATGAGAACTTATTAAATTACACTATGTACTTATATTTAAAAAGAATGTATCATATTTTAATATAAATATAAATATGAAAAATTCAAATCATTAAAAAATTGCTTGATCATCTGAAATACGCATATTAAATATATTAAACCTCTCCGTGGCGTGACGTCAGAAGCGGAGAGCCCACGGTACTTACCTACCGACCTCACGCCATGAAGCTATGGTCGCGTCATGAAATTTTACCTAATTATTTTTATACGGCGCTGCTGGGTATCGTTTTGCGAAATTGCTTATGCTATTCCTAAAATAGCGCCATCTGCGATTCTTTTTCCAAAGATCCATAACCAGAAACAGTGATTCTTTCATGTATTTTCAAAGAAAACTGACAGATGGCGCTGAAATCCTAGAGGCTTTGTAAATAAAGGGTTACTCCCTAGCGCCATCTACGAATACGGGGGTTTGAGGTGGTCACATTTCAATGTATGGAGTTGACCTATCTGGTTATACTTAATTTATGGTCCAACCTATGATGAAACAGCATGTTGATGCACTATTAAATCATTACTGTCCCTGAACAAGCGCTTACTTGTCCACATTAAGCAGAGAAGGAAAAATGGGACTGAAGGGTTCAACTGAGAATACACCCTTTTATTTTGATTAATATTTAATTGTGTATTGAACAAGTTTCCTATTACTGTAATAATTAGTTAAAAATGAATTATATCAATATATATTTTAAAATGTTTTAATTGTCTAACTGTACTTTAAGTGGCATGAGTGACCGAGTGTTGATGCAGTTTGGAAAGTTTTGTGTGATGAGCACAAATGTTTGTTTTAGTAGCCAACGCATAGATGTTAGGTAGGTATCTAAATACATATGCATATATAAATTTACAGAGATCCAATTGTATCATAATCTAGTATCCATATTACATGGGATGCTGATGCTAGTTGGGCCTCGATCAATAAATAGGTTTCCAAGGTATTATTTGATTATTTTGTAATTTTGTGCATATGGTTTTATTTAAAATCTCCAAAGGTAATGCACAAAGCAATAATAATTCGAATTTATGATGCTAGTTATAACCATAAAAATTCTCATCAAAAGACCAGTGTGTGCTGAATTTCCTTCAAACCCGATCCTTATGGAACTTTTTTTTAACATTATAACACCAAAATATCACCGTTAGGCGACTTTCCAATGCGCATTGCCACAAACGCCACGCCTCTATGAGAGGTCACCCTTTTTAATGGACTAGAAGATTTGCAATACTTGGTTTAAGAAATTGACTGGTCCGCTAGGTATCACTAATTATAAAGAAACTCAAAGTTTGTTCAGAAAAATATTTAATATTAATAACAGCTAGGTATGAGATTATTTTGGAAAATGTATATACTTATATAAACATCAATGTGTGTATGTACATTTCCTATGGACTCCAAAACGGCCCGAGCGAATTTAATGAAATTTTCAGGCAATCTTCACATTAGCCCAGCGGGTGATATTGTGAAGTTTGGTAACATCTGGCTATAAGTAGATAATAAGTGCTACCCGTGGGAAGCCGGGGCAGGTCGAGTAATAGAAGAGCATAAGTAGTAATTGCACAATTCACAATCATAAACTAACATATTTAGAGCACATTAGAATGTAGGCTTAGAAATCATTGTTAATAGTTAATATAATATTCATAATTTTATTTATTTATTGGCAAAGATGGCCCATATAGATTACAATAATAACAATTTAAAATTACAAAACAATACATACATACATAGCATCACGCCCGAAATCCCTAATGGGGTGGGCAGAGCCACAAGACTACTTATGGCCACGTTCGATTAATTAGTCCAAACAAAACAAAACAATATACCTAGATAAAACAAAATTAAATTTAACTTTTAAATAAGAACCACATTAAAGATAAAGATAAGATTTATTCGATGACTCTGAATACATTGTGCCCTTTAACAAAGGACACAATACGACCAAGTGTCACCGAAAGGACTCCCGCTCAGCATAATGTTGTGGCTCGTTAGCCACAACGCTGATTTTCAGCGGGAACCAATTTGGAGTACTGCTATGTGACATGGTTTTGCAGTGTCCAATAATCGTCTACGAAAACGATGGCATACGACACCCTTCACTGAGAAGTCCCTGCTTCGCGAAGGCCGCTTGTTGGTCGGTCGGTAATCGCACCACAAAGGACGTATTTGCTTCGTGACGGGACTCCAACCGCTTGACCCTCAGGTTAAAACCCGTTTTTAACTAATGAAGTCGGCACATGTACCTACAGCTGCGTGATTGGAACTTTCGGTCCCGTCGGTGCAGTGCCGCACAGCTTCTGACAAGTCTGCTTCTTTTTCCTTCGCACCATTTTCAAGCTGGCGGCAGGTCTGTTTGCAGCGGTAGGCAGCGGTTACACCGCGGAGCCCACGAATTTACGCATTTCGTCACCTCAAGTGATTAAAGTGCTTCGCGCACGCATAAACTTCAATCATCAAATAAAATAATTTTGTCTTTTTAAATCGAAACACTATAAAACTGCTAACACGGTCTGTAAAGAGTTACTCCATAGCAGCTTTTATTGAATTG
This sequence comes from Tortricodes alternella, assembly GCA_947859335.1. NCBI lineage: Eukaryota > Metazoa > Arthropoda > Insecta > Lepidoptera > Tortricidae > Tortricodes > Tortricodes alternella. The sequence continues at coordinate 244,463 of OX401977.1, forward strand.
TATAATTTGACAGATAATCCAGGAAAGTAAACGTCAAATGGCAGGTCCTGTTACGAATAACTATGGTCATATGCGGCGCAGCTACGCATAGATAAGATAAAACTGCAAAATCCTTACGCTGAGCGGCTTTTAGTGACGGATGAATCCAGTGCCCGTTAGCAGGCCAGCTTTCGCGCGCTCATAATACGAATTTGCCAAGCAGTTCAGTTTACGGCGAAAACTGTCTGGAATTAAGAGCTCATAATAAGACCCCTGTTCATAAAAAAGGACCCAAAACTGACATTGTTAATTATAGACCGATTTCCAAGTTATGTATAGTGTCAAAAGTTGTAGAGAAATTGGTATACACACAAGTCTATGGCACCCTCAAAAATTCTTTTAGCCATAGTCAACATGGTTTTATGCATCACAAATCTACGGTGTCTAATCTCGTGCTACTTAATGATTATGTTGCTAAGGCTATGGACGGCGGTGGACAGGTGGACGTTATATACACTGACTATAGTAAGGCTTTTGACCGTATCGATCTCAAATTGCTTATTAATAAACTTCAACGCATGGGAATTAGCGGTGATCTACTAAGGTGGTTCTCGTCATACATTGATAATAGGTCCCAGGCTGTTGTCATGAGCAACTATATTTCTGGGTGGGTAACCGTTCCGAGTGGTGTCCCTCAAGGGTCGTTACTCGGTCCCCTGCTTTTCAATGTATTTGTTGATGACATCAGTGAATGCTTCACTTTCTCAAGATTGCTCTGTTTCGCTGATGATATGAAGATTTTCGCTCAGGTTAGGTCAGTACAGGACTCTGCTCTCATACAGGCTGACGCTCCAGGCGTCTTGATACATACTGTCGAGCCAATAAGTTAGACCTTAATCCATCTAAATGTTTTGCTTTAACATTCTCACGGCAATCTACTCCGATTTATACTATTTACAAACTCAAGGATCAAGTTCTATGCAAAGTTCCTTGCATGAGAGATTTAGGTGTTTTACATGATGCAAAGTTGCTTTTCGGCGACCATATCGATGTTATCATTACGAGTGCTACTAAGTCTCTGGGCTTTATAATGCGGAATTCTGCTAATTTCACACAGGCTAAAACCCTTAAGATTCTTTACTGCGCTTATGCAAGAAGTGAACTTGAGTATGCTTCTCAAATTTGGAACCCACGTTATAAGACCTACATTGATAGAACAGAGCGTGTTCAAAAAAGTTTGTTAAATTTCTTTGCTTTAAGTTAAATAGCCCATATAACTCTTCCAACTATATAAGTATCTGCAAAACGCACCACCTGATTCCATTATATAAGCGTCGCGAAATTGCAGACATCGTCTATTTTTTGAAAATCACTAACGGCAGCATCGATTGTCCAGAGCTACTCGGAAATCTCTCGTTCAACACTCCCACTAGACAAAAAATACATTTCCCCCCTGTTTCTGTACCTTTTGCATCCACTAAATACAGGCAGAATAGTTTTCTTATACGTGCAAGTAAAAATTTGAATAACCTAACAAAAGAGCTCGACATTGATGTGTTTAATATTAATACCCAAACTATGAGGCGTACTTTAACGAACACTTACTTTGAATGAGCATGCCCTTACCCTTATCCTTATCCTTACCCTTACCCTTACCCTACCGATCCTCGGTACTTAATTACTTTGTTTGTATTTTTAGCATTTTTAGTTTTGTTACATGCCCTCGCTTGTCTTATTCTTAGTTTGTGCATGAATGCCGACTTTCTGCGGTGTTAAACGTTATTTACCTAATGTATTGCTATAGGTGAGAACCTGTAATTGGCTTTTTAAATTTTACTTTAGTTTCTAAATTACTTGTGTAAGCTGTTGGTTTTCCATAAATAAATAAATAAATAAATAAAATATCGTGGCGTCAGGGGCACGACAATTTGCTGTCGTGTAGACGACTGTGGCGTTCAAAAGGTTAACCGCTCTACAGTCGATTCATCCATACTCGTCTTACTCGGTAAACAAGTTTCTAATCTTAAAATGTGCAATTTATGGGTAGAAACTAGTTTACCAAGTAAGACAAGTGTGGATGAATCGACTAGAGCTGTAGAACGGACAGAATAGACTAGAACTGTGGTTATACACGATGATGCCGATCGGGACGCAGGGTGTGTGTGTGTGTGTGTGTGCGCTCACCTGGAAGAGCGCCTCGCCCTTGCCGGGGTACGCGTCGGTGACGTCCTCGCGCCAGCGCAGGAAGGCGTCCTCCTCGCACACCTCCAGGTTGTACAGGTACATGAACCAGCGCAGCAGCATGCCTGCGGACGACGGGCGACGTTAATGGCGGCTCCATCGGGGTCCCTAACCTCTTCGACGCCCCGGCAAATACGAAAGTTTTCACTCAAACGCCAGGCATTAAATTCAGGAAGGTTTCTCGTACCCGGTGTGCCCCGACTAGGGCTTGCAATCCGAATATTCGAATATTCGAATAATTCGAATATTCGCCTGATATTCTTATTCGAATAATACGGTCATGGTATTCGAATATTCGGGGTGGACTGACCCTTGGGGTAGCGGTGGCGATGCGCGTGCAGCTGCGCGGCGTACACGGCGGCCAGCTGCAGCTCGGCGCGGCCCTGCAGCAGCGCCGTGAGCAGCGGCGCGTAGGCCTCGGGGGGGTGGGGGGGTGGGGGGGTGGACTGACCCTTGGGGTAGCGGTGGCGATGCGCGTGCAGCTGCGCGGCGTACACGGCAGCCAGCTGCAGCTCGGCGCGGCCCTGCAGCAGCGCCGTGAGCAGCGGCGCGTAGGCCTCGGGGGGGTGGGGGGGTGGGGGGGTGGACTGACCCTTGGGGTAGCGGTGGCGATGCGCGTGCAGCTGCGCGGCGTACACGGCGGCCAGCTGCAGCTCGGCGCGGCCCTGCAGCAGCGCCGTGAGCAGCGGCGCGTAGGCCTCGGCCAGCGCGCGCTCGCGCTCCAGCGCCGCCTTGTCGCCGGCCGCCGAGCCCGCGCGCGCCGTGACGTGCGCCGCCAGCAGCGCCACGAGCGCCGACGCGAAGGCCGCGCTGGCGCGCACGCCCGGCTCCACGTGCGCCTTGATCCAGCGGTACAGCGCGGCCGGCGCCGGCTCGGCCGCCAGCGCGCGCGCCAGCTGCGCCTGCACGCGCAGCTGCGGCACCAGCGCGCCCAGCCCGCGCGCCTCCAGCGCCTCCAGCGCCGCCAGCGCGCCCGCCTCCGCGCCGCCCTCGCCCTCCGCGCCGCCCTCGCCCTCCGCGCCCTCCGCGGCCTCGCCCTCCGCGCCGCCCTCCGCCGACACGTACGCGCACAGGTTGATCTGCAACACGCCGACAAACGCCGAGTCATCGCGGTGTCCTCACCCCGCCGTCTGCTCCCTTCTAACGCTATCGAAGCCGGCAGCGATATAAACGCTCGGATGCATGTAATCTGAGTTTTAGTTCTCCACGAACCAAACTGTGTGGCAATTTATGGCGACACTAGAGTCACGTTTTAAATATACTCGTATATAACTGATCTGATGACTATACAGAATGCCGATTTGAACGATTGCAATATTTCAAGGGCTCAGCAAACAGTATTAAAAAAAAAGAACATAAAATTATCAGAAACCCTACAAAGTAGGTAAGCACTTCTTTCTCCCCAACTTGTCTGTTTAAACTCTCAACGTGTGTGCATTAACCACAGACACGCCGTGCCGCGTTCCTCAGGGTGGAAAATTGCGAATAATTTACTTTAAATCGACTATAGTGGTTTTAATACATCTAATTCCAAATGTTTCTACTTTTCGGGCTTCGCTCCGTTAAAAATATCGATAACATGTTAAAATTAATTAATATAAATTATTGGATCACGTTTTTTTTTCTTTTTATTTTTTTTTATATTTAGAGGGGGGCAAACGAGCAGGCGGGTTGCCTGATGGTAAGCAATCACCGCCACCCATGGACACCCGCAACACCAGGGGAATCACGGATGCGTTGCCGGCCCTTTGAGAAAGGAGTAGGCTCTTTTTTTGAAGATCCCTAGGTTGTATCGGTCCGGGAACGTTGCCGCTGCAAGCTCATTCCAAATTCCTACCGTACGTGGCAAAAACTGCCGCAAAAAACGTACGGTATTTGACTGCCACCGATCTAGGTGGTGAGGGTGAAAGGTCAGTTGTTGCGAGTAGTTCGATGGTGGAACTTGGCAGCAGGTAATAACCCGAACAATTCCTCGGAACGTATTATATTGCCTTCAGCGGCCGTAACATGCAAGACACAAGGATACGTTAAACCGTCTTATCTCTAAGTGCATCTCTCTCACACTGTGCCGACGAAAGAGGCAGTCATAATCATAAACGGGTTAAACTTATCTTTGTGTGTTGCATGTTAGGGCGCAGGTATTTTAAATGAGCGCCGATTTATGTCCAACGGAACTTGGCGTTTTGCGCGAGTCCTACTAAAACTTTTACTTCTATATTTTATTTTAAAAATTTCGGTCTTCATAACTAAAAGTTCAACTATATAAGATAATTTTGTGTCGTGAAGGTTTCCTTAGATTTGGATATTTCTTATGGTAATCTCTCCGAGCTCTTAACAAATGCTATGCCTCACTGCTAATACTTTTAACCATATTTTCGTATTTGATATTCTCATCACTTTTGGAAAAAAGCAAAGGGACATTGGCGGTGCGCGCGCTTTGAAGCTAACGAAGCAACGAGATCCTTCTCTTCGTTCAGGGAAATAATTGTAGCGTACTAACACCCTATGATCCAAGTTGGTCGAAATAAAGTTTTTATTAAGAGTCAGAGTCCAGTAGCTCAATTACGCAGCACAATTGGTATCGGTTTGGCTCGAAATGCAAACCAATTTAGTCTTAACTCTGTGTAAATAAGGGCACAATTGGTTTACTTTTCGCGAAAGCGATACCACTTAGTGTTGCGTAATTGAGCGGCAGGTGTCACATTGTCCATTGTCAAAAAGTACGAAAGTTATAATGCCCCCTGCTGCTCAATTACGTAACACCAAGTGGTATTGCTTTCGCGAAAAGTAAACCAATTGTGCCCTTATTTACACAGGGTTAAGACTAAATTGGTTTGCATTTCGAGCCAAACCGATACCAATTGTGCTGCGTAATTGAGCTGCGGGTCGGATTGTCCACATGTCGGATAGTTCATGTGTCACATTGTCCATTGTCAAAAAGTTCGAAAGTTATAATGCCCTCATATCGGATAGTCCTTGCCCCATTGCAATCGAATTGTTTTCGACTCGATCGCCTTTACTGTCAAGTCAATATGAGCTGTCACCACGTAGACATACGATAACAATATGGAAAAAGACAATGTACAATGATCAGCTACTGGATCAGCTGGACAAATCTCGTCGACACACGTACGAGTCATCATAGATGCATCTGGATCTTACCGAGAATGGGCCTCAGGGTAAAAGATAATAGACTGGAAATAATGCAGATGAGCAATCTAGCACTCTGCTCGACGTGTTGGTGCATACTGTAAGTCGAATATGAATTTAATTAGATAAATAAATAAATAAATTACATTTTCAATTATTTTTATTATTTAGTTGTGATAGTCATATTTTCATACAATGAGACATTATTGCATTCAGGCCTTCAGACACCAGGACGTTTCATCTTTCGGACTTTTTGACGCTAGGACTTTCAGACATTAGGACGTTTCATCATTCAAACTTTTTGACTCTGGACAATGTGACCCGTCTTAGGACTAATTAATCGAACGTAGCCAAAAGTAGTCTTGTGGCTCTGCCCACCCCATTAGGGATTTCGGGCGTGATGCTATGTATGTATGTGTGTATGTATGTACAATGTGACCCCTGGACTTTCTGACCCTTCGACATTTATGCCCCTGAACGCTTTTCTTTTGTCAATTATAGAGGGCTGCGAACGGGGAGCGTGCGGCTTAAAGGAACAGTTCGACACCATACGGCCGCGCGGTGAACAAAATTTGTGAAAATAAATGATTACGGTCGATTCCCAGTCGTTCGCACTCACTACCACCGCGGCCCCTTAATCGTATTCAAAAACAGTACAGGCATTCAGACCGACACGTCGACACATACGTCGGAGGCTCGGTCACCTTGCTCTCGTTGAAGAGCTGCGTGAGCGCGTCGAGCCCGGCGAGCTCCTTGAGGTGCTGCAGCACGTCGAGCAGCAGCGCGCGGCGCGCGTCGGCCTCGCACCAGGCGCCCAGCTCGGCCAGCGCCAGCAGGCGCGCGCGCACGGCGTGCGCCAGCAGCGCGGCCGCGCGCGCGCCCGGCCGCGCGGGCAGCGCGCGCAGCGCCTCGGCCGCCGGCGCGCGCCGCACGCCGCGCACGAGCGCGCACGCGGCGCGCGCCAGCCGCGCCCACGGCGCCTCCTCCAGCTGCTCCGCGCCCGCCACGTGCTCTGCGCCCACCGCACCACATTCCGACCCGTCAATAAACGCACACGAACGATACCATAATACTACTTTATCTACACCCATATCATAAAACCTCCATAATGTAATCAAAAACCGTAGGAAATGACCAGCATTATGACAACCAATTAGGTAAAACCAGTTCTGTAATGTTATTACAGTATCGATTTTAGTATCGTAATGAGATTAAATTTGGAACGGCTGTCAAAACTCAAGTGGGTCTCTATTCTAGTATCCATAAATATTAAAACAGTTATTGATACGAAACATCAATTCAGTATGTGTTTTTAATATAAACCGAACGACATTTGATCTCGAGTGACGTGAGAATAGAGACTTCATTCGTTTGTCTATGATTTAAAAATAAAATGGTCTTGACGGAGGATCGAATTGCCGCCATTATGTTGGTTTTCTGCTGAACGAAAGTAGAATTGTTGATTTAGATTTAGATTTAGATTTATTTATTTCATAGTATGACATTACAATTAAATATTACAGTTAAGTCAATTTAAAAGAATTGTTGAATTGAATAGACAAAGTTGTTTGTAATTTACATTTTAGTTGAAAATATGAATAGTTGTCTTCTCGGAGTGACTGCGTGATGTGAAAATGCGCCGGATATCGGAAATATGCAGCCACGATTGCAACAAATAACTTGTTGCCAGAAAATATTGTTTCTGAACACATCATGGAGGATTTATAATATGAGTGTAAATAATAGTAGTTTATGCAACGGTTGCATAATGATAGGCCTTAAAACACTAGTGCGGTTTTCATGAAACGAGCTTTAGCGAGTTTCATAATAATATCGAACGTGTGTTTTAAGGCCAAATTATGCAGAGTTGCATACATAACTTTATCTACACACATATTATAAATCCTCCATGATGGGTTCAGAAACAATATTTTCTGGCAACAAGTTATTTGTTGCAATCGTGGCTGCATATTTCCGATATCCAGCGCATTTTCACATCACACACACTCCGAGAAGACTACTTTCATATTTTCAACTAAAATGTAAATTACAAACAACTTTTTCTATTCAATTCAACAACAATTCTACTTTCGTTCAGCAAAACACCAACATAATGGCGGCAATTCGATCCTCCGTCAAGACCATTTTTTTTAAATCATAGACAAACGAATGAAGTCTCTATTCTCATGTCACTCGAGATCAAATGTTGTGCAGTTTATATTAAAAAAACATACTGAATTGACGTTTCGTATCAATAACTGTTTTAATAACTATGGATACTAGAATAGAGACCCACTTGAGTTTTGACAGCTGTTCCAAATTTAATCCCATTTCTGTACTAAAATCGATACGGGAATAACATTGCAGCACTCGTTTTACCTAATTGGTTGTCAAAATGGTGGTCATTTCCTACGGTTTTTGATTACACTATGGAGGTTTTATGATATGGGTGTAGATAAAGTTATGTTTGCAACTCTGCATAATTTCACCTTAAAACACACGTGCGATCTTATTATAAAACTCGCTAAAAGCTCGTTTCATAAAACCGCACTAGTGTTTTAAGGCCTATCATTATGTAACCGTTGCATAAACTACTATTATGCGACGGTCGCATAATGATACGCCTTAAAATACGAGTGCGGGTTAACGAAACGAGCCTACAGGGGACTTTCATAATAACATCGCACGAGTGTTTTAAGGCCAAATTATGTACAGTTGCATACGTAACTTTATCTACACCCATATTATAAATCCTCCATGACGGGTTCAGAAACAATATTTTCTGGCACCAAGTTATTTGTTGCAATCGTAGCTGCATTCACGATATCCGGCGGAGTTTTCACATCGTTCTCGGAGTCCCTAATATTCATATTTTGGACTAAAATGTAAATTACAAACAACTTTTATCTACACCCATATCATAAAACCTCCATTGGTTAATCAAAAACCTTAGGAAATGACCACCATTTTGACAACCAATTAGGAAAAACCAGTGCTGCGATAAAGAAATAACATGACTTCTTTATCGTTTTTAGTAAAGAAAAGAGATTAAATTTGGAACAGCTGTCAAAACTCAAGTGGTCTCTATTCTAGTATCCATAGATATTAAAACAGTTATTGATACGAAACGTCAATTCAGTATGTTTTTTTAATATAAACTGCACAATATTTGATCTCGAGTGACGTGAGAATAGAGACTTCATCCGTTTGTCAATGATTTAAAAAAAAAATGGTCTTGACGGAGGATCGCCATGTTGGCGTTTTGCTGAACGAAAGTAGAATTGTTGTTGAATTGAATAGAAAAAGTTGTTTGTAATTTACATTTTAGTTAAAAATATGAATAGTAAGTAGTCTTCTCGGAGTGTGTGTGATGTGAAAATGCGCCGGATATCGGAAATATGCAGCCACGATTGCAACAAATAACTTGTTGCCAGAAAATATTGTTTCTGAACCCGTCATGGAGGATTTATAATATGTGTGTAGATAAAGTTATGTATGCAACTCTGCATAATTTGGCCTTAAAACACTAGTGCGGTTTTCATGAAACGAGCCGATAGGCGAGTTTCATAATAAGATCGCACGCTATCATTATGCCACCGTTGCATAAACTACTATTACAATTGGCTACTTGACTATAGTAACAAATATTAATATACATATTTCTGTGGAACAGTAGCTCAACATAAATAATTAAATGTCAAAGAAACAAAGAGATCATTTTGAATGTTACTTTTTTTTCTATAAAGGTCAAAAATTGTCAAAATAAGTGAAAAATAAATATTGCTTTTTAGTTCTGAATACTAGTTTTTGACATTCTCATCAAATTTCTGTCATTTTTTAATTCTAAGATATTGGCCTAAAACCAGTATTTTCGGAAATAATTGCGAATTTCATATATTTTGTTTACAAAAACCAATGTAAAAAGAGTCCTGACGTCCATATAAAATGTATGACCGTTAGCGCTCTTTTTACATTGGTCAAGTATACACTCTAGCTGAACTGTGACGTCATATTTCAGGGCCATTTTGTATGGAGCGAGTGGTATGAACTAGGACTTTTCAAAGCGTCGTACCTCGAAAAAAAAAACAGTCTATGACTCAGTATTTGCCAAAATAAGATGAAATAAAAATCATGCAAGTAGCCAATTCTACTTTCGTAACAGCAAAAAACCAACAAACAAACAAATGACAACAGTAATGGCGGCAATTCGATCCTCGGGCGAGACGAATGGTTTTTAAATCATAGGCAATCAAATGAAGTCCCTATTTTCATGTCATTCGAAATCAAATGTCGTGCGGTTTATATTAAAAAAACATACTGAATTGATTTTTCGTATCGATAACCGTTTCAATATCTATGGATACTAGAATAAAGACCCACTTGAGTTTTAATAGCTGTTCCAAATTTAAACTAAAACATTACAAAAATTAATACTGTAATAACATTACAGTACAGATTGTATCTACCTACTACCACAGCGCATAGTAAAATTGGTTATAATAATGCTGGTAATTACCTACGGTTTTTGAATATATTATGGAGGTTTTATGATATGTTTTATAAATAATATCGTGTAAGTTCAGGCCCAGGCCGCGGTAATCGCGCACGGTTTACTTGTTACTCGATAAAATCGATCGATTTAAATGATCTGAACAACCCGCTCCGGGCGGGGTCGAGCCTCGGCCGGAAGGGCGGCAGGGCGGGCGGCCAGTGGACGAGTGTGCGGGTACCGACCGAACAGCGCGTGGATGGCGCGCCGCAGCAGCTTGTCGGGCAGCGCGGCGTCGCGCACGCGCGCCACGTGCGGCGCCAGCGCGCGCTCGTCGTCCGCGTCCGCGCCCGCGCCCGCTGCCGCTGCCGCGCCCGCGGCCGCCTGCGCCGCGTCCAGCAGCAGCGCGCACGCCTCCTCCTTGGTGAGGCCCTGCAACACGCGCGCCGTCACGTCGCTGCTCGCCCACCGGTCGTGAGAACATCGAATGGCTCAATGATCATGCGCGAATAGATGGCCATCCGTGCCCATACGCGAGGACGCCATCAGTCGAGACTCATGACAGCGCAGATTATTAAAATGGAAATTAATATGGTTGACGAATTTGATACATCAGAGATGTTTTCAAGGTGACACGATGGATGGTCAAATTGGTTTAGTAGACGGCCGGCGGTAGGTTTTGTAGATGGGAATACCCATTTATCCCCGCTGTTTTATCCTCGGCGGGGATTAGTGGCTTTTTTCCCATTCGATCCCGGCGGGAACTAGTGGGAATAAAAACCCACTAATGGGGACCAATTTATTTTAGTGGCGACTAATGGCAAAAAATATTCCCAACTGTCCCCGCCGAGCAATACAGGGAAAAATATTCCCATTAGTCCCCACCTGCTTATTTGACCCTATAAAATGTTGCCAATACTTTATACATGGTACTTGTTTATTTATGATTTATAACATTAAAGTACAAAAAAGGCGGTAAAGTGAAGACATCGTTTATTTAAAAAAAACCGGCTGCCATGCTTACTTATCCTGTATTTTGTTCCTTATATTGATATTTTCTTTTATCGATATCAGATTTTAAAATCAACAATAAAGATCACCAAAACTAAATATTTACAATAATTTATGTTTAAGTGGAGGTGAGTCACCCAACACGTGGTATTATTTTCCTTGCCGGTAAGAACAATGCACCTGTTTTTGCAATGACATTGCTTTTGGGTAATAAACCAAGCAGTGAGTAAAATGGCTTTGAATGTTATTCACTTGCTTATACATTTGTTTTACACGAGGATGCTTCCATTTACACTGATTCGGCGTTCAATGCCGAATCGGACAAAGAGGGAAAACAAATGCACATACATAGCATCACGCCCGAAATCCTTAATGGGCTGGGCAGAGCCACAAGACTACTTGTGGCCACGTTCGATTAATTAGTCCTAAGATGGTATAATGATCCGTATGGTGACAGGTCGACACCATGTTGGAGAGGACCCGTCCCTTAGTCGACTTTTACAACATGCCAGGATTATAACCATCTGCCCGCATTCTATGCTATTTCTTCACTCCCAGAGCAGCAGAGGAGCAGGAAAGTGGGAAAATGCATTTAATATTATAATATATATATTTGCATTTGATCCAGTAAGCTTATCATGGCGGTAGATTTTTAAAGTAAAGGTTATTTTTACTAAAGCGCCTTTTTTTGTGCTTTAATCCTACTCATATTATAAATGATAAAGTTTGGATGGATGTATGTTTGTTCCTCAATCAGGCCAGAACGGCTGAACTGATCGAGATAGAAATTTGGCACAGAGAAAGATTATAGTCTGGTATAGCTCCTCTGTTGCACTGGGAGTGAAGAAATAGCATAGAATGCGTGCAGATGCTTATCATCCTGGCATGTCGTAAAAGTCGACTAAGGGACGGGTCCTCTCCAACATGGTGGACTATCTGTATGGGCGATGGGCTGATCACCTGTCACCATGGGGTTCATCATACCATCTTAGGACTAATTAATCGAACGTGGCCACAAGTAGTCTTGTGGCTCTGCCCACCCCATTAGGGATTTCGGGGGTGATAATATGTATGTGTATTAATAAGTACATATTAGCAACATTTTACAGAGGCAAATAAGCAGGCGGGGACCAATGGGAATATTTTTTCCAGGACAGGGACAGTTGGATATATATTTTCTCATTACTCCACGTTAAAATAAATCGGCGGGGACTAGTGCATTTTTTGCCCGCTTGTCCCCGGGGACTAATGGGAAATAAGTTTTACTCGTCCTCGCCGGGGGCAGATGGGAATAACTCGATACCGGTTTTAAATAAAACGTACATATATCCTTGACTTTAAGGAAAATCGACATGGCATTTTGAAGACCTGGCGCAAAATAACACGTCTCGTATGATATAATAGGGCGTGCGCCAGCGCAGGCGCGCACTCGCCTTGTCCTTCCGGGGCTTGTCCCTGCGCTCGGGCGCCGGCTTGATGACGATGGCGGGCTCCTTCAGCGCGGCGCCGCCCAGCCCCGCGCCCAGCGTCTCTGCGCACAGACACACGCGTCCAGCTAGCACAACTTGGTACCAATTATAAGAGCACATTCAAATTCAAGCCAAACCGAAAACAGAAGGGGACCAAAATAGAATTCAATCTACACCCATATCATAAAACCTCCATAGTGTAATCAAAAACCGTAGGAAATGACCACCATTGTGACAACCAATTAGGTAAAACCAGTTCCGTAATGTTATTACAGTATCGATTTTAGTATCGAAATGAGATTAAATTTAGAACAGCTGTCAAAACTCAAGTGGGTCTCTATTCTAGTATCCATAGATATTAAGAGGGCGCCGACCGTCCAGTGGCGCCCTCATCACTGTTATTGTGTTTTCTATTAAAATAAAGTATTTTATCAAAATCGAGTCCATATAAGTTGTTGCGCCGTTTAATACACAATTTATATGCTATGTAATATAGCTTTACAAAGTATAAACGGTACATCATCATTTTAACAGAAAATAGCGGCCACTATTTTCTATTAAATTGATTAGATGATGGTTATACTTTGCAAAGCTATATTACATAGCGTATACGTTGTGTATTAAGTTGCGTAACAACTTATACGGCTTCAATTTTAATAAAATACTTTCCTTTAATAGAAAACAGAATAACAGTGATGAGGGCGCCACTGGACGGTCGGCGCCCTCTTAAATAGTTATTGATACGAAACTTCAATTCAGTATGATTTTTTAATATAAACCGAACGACATTTGATCTCGAGTGACGTGAAAATAGATACTTCATTCGTTTGTCTATCATTTAAAAAAAATGATCTTGACGGAGGATCGAATTGCCGCCATTATGTTGGTTTTTTGCTGAACGAAAGTAGAATTGTTGTTGAATTGAATAGAAAAAGTTGTTTATAATTTACATTTTAGTTGAAAATATGAATAGTAAGTAGTCTTCTCGGAGTGTGTGTGATGTGAAAATGCGCCAGATATCGGAAATATGCAGCCACGATTGCAACAAATAACTTGTTGCCAGAAAATATTGTTTCTGAACCCATCATGGAGGATTTATAATATGTGTGTAGATACAGTTATGTATGCAACTCTGCATAATTTGGCCTTAAAACACACGTGCGATCTTATTATGAAACTTGCTAAAGCTCGTTTCATGAAAACCGCACTAGTGTGCGGTTTTCATGAAACGAGTTTAAGGCCTATCATTATGCAACCGTTGCATAAACTACTATGATGGATTCGCATGAGATAAATGCATTCTTTGAAACCGTCCGTAAGGCTATTTCCACCGCAGCACTGCCAGGCAGCAGGTGAGCGAGGAAAAAAATCACCAAATGAAGTAATCCAATTGGTGGATTTCGGTCTGTTTGCGGTGGGAAGCGTCAGGTGCGGTCAGGGTCGGGTACTGACTCTGCGGCGGCGGCGGCGGCAGCAGCAGCGGCGGCGCCGCGGGCGGGCGCGGCAGGCGGCTGGCCGAGGCCGTGAACACCAGCGAGTAGGCCGCCGGCCGCATCTGCACGTCCTCCAGCGCGCCGCCGGCCGCCAGGCGCGCGCGCCGCGCGTCCTTGCCGGCGCCCGCGTCGCGCGGCGCCTGCTTGTAGTGGCCGGGCTGCCGCTGGTGCGCGTAGTAGCCGGCGGGCGCCGAGCGCTGGCGGAAGGCGTCGCGCGCGCCGAAGCCGTTGCCGAACAGCTTGTCGGGCGGCGGCACGAGCGCGCCGGCCGGCTGCAGCGCCAGGCCGGCCAGCACGTCGTCCAGCGGGCGCGCGCGCAGGCCGCCGCGGAACAGCGCGTCGCGCTCGCCGTGGCGCTCGTGGCGCTCGTGGCGCTCGCCGTGGCGCTCGCGGCGCACGGGCTCGTCGTCGGCGCGCAGCTGCTGGATGGGCACGGGCCCCTCGGCGCTGACGGCGGCGCGCGGCACCCAGCCGCCGCGGCGCAGCTCCACGACGTCGCGCAGCATGAAGCGGATGCGCGGCTGCAGCTCGCGCGACGCGCTCAGCGTCTCGATGCGCGCGAAGTACTGGTCCATGAGGCCGCGGCCGCGCTCCGAGTCCAGCACGCGGCCGCACGTGCGCACCAGCTGCGCCAGGCACTCCAGGTCCTCGTGGTGGTCGGCGGCCGCGCGCCGCGCCAGCAGGTTCTGGATGCAGCGGTGCAGGATGGACTCGGCCAGGATCTCCAGCTTGCCCAGCTCGCCGATGAACTTGATGTTGCCGAGCATCTTGCACTTGGCGAGGTGCCGGCGCTCCTCCTCCTCGGGCGCCAGCGCGCGCTCCTCGAAGGCGGCGAAGGCCTGCGCGCGGTTCTCGAACTCGGCGCGGCACTTGTTGAGCAGCAGCAGGCGGAAGGTGCACGGCTGCCCGGGCGGCTCCAGGTTGGGCGCCTCCTCGGACAGCCGCTTGCACAGCTGCGCGTACATGGACGAGTACTTGGGCTCGTCGAGCGCCTTCTCGAAGATCAGCAGGATCACGCCCTTCAGCACCTTGTCCGAGTCCAGCTCCAACGCCAGCAGGTCATCGCTCAGCTTTTGGAACTTTTCCGGTGTGAGCTTGTTGAGGATACCGCGCACCTGCAACCCGACGGGGAAAGTTTAGGAACATTTCGGAGCGTTCGAGAACACTCGAGCGATCAGCTTTATCGCGCGCGCCGCTCGAGGCGATCGCCCGATTACGGTGACCCTTCATGTAATATCAGGAGACGCAGATAACGAGGCGATAACAACAAAAAATTTACAAAAGAAAAAACGGACAAATAGCGAGATCGAATAAGATGAGGGTGGATCGGTATCGGTAGTCGGCGTGAACAATATGTATATACCTTTCGGAATATGTTGTCGTGCTTGGCATCTCCGTCGGGCACATCGTGTTCGCGCAGAGAGGGCGGGACCCAGCGGCGCCTGTGAGGGGGGACGGGCGTCCTCCCCGAGGCTCGCAGCACGGGCCCCGGCTGCCGCGCGCCGTCCGTCGTGTCGGCCGTGTGTCCGCGCGCTCCGCCGCCGCACCCCGCGCCCGCAGCCACCCGCGCTGTGCTCGTGCGACCCAGGTCGCCTCCGCTTCACAGCCTGCACACAAGCACCCCGACAATCGGCTTTACTATCGACCATCGACCACAGCCATTCATTCCAATAACTGGAGCCCAATTATCACTTCATGCGAGATTCGTTTACATGTGAGATTAAATGTCAGTGCATTCAAAACGTTGACACGACTGTATCAATCTAACATCGTCTCACATGAACCGAGAATCGGGGTCCTGGTTCGTTAAATAGAGTTCATAAATTAAATAGTATTTATTATACGCGGTTCTCCTGGACTCTGAACGTACCTATTGTTAGGAGATTTCTCTCTGCGGCCCTAACCACCGATCGCTTGATAACTTAAAAACTAAGCTTAAAACGATATAATAATAATATCTTGAATCTCGATCTAGCCCCAAAAGGATTCCCCATTCTATGGAATGATTAAATTGCCGCTTTTATTTAACCCTTCAAATGCAGTTGCGAAAAATAGGCGCCGATTGCAATTGGACGCTCTATAGAAAGTTAGTCCCGTTTTAAAATTAAAAACAGGCCAAATGAGAACCTCCTGCTTTTTTAAAGTCGGTTAAGAATATGTTAATCTCTTCCTATGTGCCATGGTTGATTACGTACGAATCGTTTAAACGCAAAGAAAATTCAATTCGCAAGGGACGATGGGCCACGTGCATGAAGCTATACAAATGCCCAAATGCGATCCCGGTCACAGCGAATACTTGTGCGATGAGCACGAATGTTTGTTCCCGACTCTTGGATGCTACCTTTGTATTTTTTTAAAATAAATAAATATCGTTGTCTAGTACCCCTAACACAAGCTTTTAGTTGGAGCATACTTTTGGATTAGATCGATTAGTGTAATGATTAGCACTAATTTTATTTGTTTTTTATTCTCTATTGCGTGTTTAAATTATTTGGCGATTTGCGATATGCTACTTGTTTTCACCACTACGAGTACTCAAGGCACGATTTCGCAACTCTTATCAGTCGTCGTACATTGTCTGGTATTATTACTCTCGAGTTGAAATAATAAAAAAACAAAAGTGGATACAATAGACGCGATAGAAATCCCCTTTATAACAAAGGGCCGTAACCAGTACGAAGCTTCAAAGGCAGCCTTACCCTAACACATGGTCGAGGGAGGCGATGGCCGAGATACCTGCGCGTCGTACTCGTGAGCGGACTCGTGCTGTCTGCGGGCTCCGGACTGATCATTCTCGCAAGGACCGATGTAATATATTAGATTTAATTTATTAGTTTTGTGCGATATCGGAACCTGACCAGTGAGACTTCATAGACTCACTAGTCTATTCTATTCTATAGGTATTTTATAGTTTCTCATTTGTTGATTATTAAACAATCGATTTTATATTTATTAGTCTTAATAATTATCATTTATTGCTTTATATTACTTCTTAATAATTGTATTAACTTTTATTGACATTATTATATATTCAATATTCGACATGATAAGGATGATTTTCTGCTGAGTTTCTTGCGGCGCCTCTTCTCAATAATGATCGTCCTGTCCGAAGCGCCGGTAGATTCAACCCATTTTAATTTGTTTAATTTATTCTGAATAAACGTTTCGAATTTTGTATTTTATTTTTGAACTTTGGGCAAGTTCCTGTTTTCTATTATAGGAAAATTAAAGGAAATCGAATGTTCGTGTAAACCACTTAGTTGTTTCTGTTTTAACTTATTCATACTTAGTATAATACGAAAAGATCATGCAAGTTGATGTAAGTTTGATTTGTTTGTTTGTTTGTATTACAGACATGTAGCCGACATGCTTATTAATGCTGGACCTGGACAGACTGGACAATCTAGTTTACCTGATGACAGTCAGCACAAACACCTTTCGCTTTGCTCGGTTGATAAACAAGCTGATGCATTTCCAAAATATATGTACCTTATCATAACAAAGAATTCTCTACGTAAGGGGACTTTAACAAAACTTACTAAATATAACGCTGAAACGTCATGGTAGTCACTTGGGTAGTCACTAGTTTTGGCACGGACTTCAAATTTTGATACACTTATGTCAACTCGCACCAAAGTGCCCTGCACCAACCGTGTGTATACCGAGATTCCGACGCGCACTCGTCAAACTACAATACAAACGAAATTCACTCCGAACAGATATAGGTACCTATTTTCGATGCATATAATGGAGCGAGTGATTCGCCACGAGGCAACCGTCAGCGCCGACCGGTGGGCTGTTCGAGACTCGGCTGTAAGCGCAAACGAGTTAGGCAAAGATGAGCCCGCGGCGGGTCGCGCGGCCGAGTGCGTGCAGCGCGCGCCGACGAGCGGCGGTCGACGCCCGCGCCTGCCCGCACAGCTGGCTGCTGCCCGCGCCGTCCGCCTTGCCCAAATCTCATTGAACCGTACTGAAGCCATATCCCACCTATACTATACTATACTATGTCTGCAATAAAAACCTACAAGTGCCTATTTATTATAGCTACAACAAGTGAGACGGGTGTACGTATGGATTAATCGCTTTGGCCGATAGTCGGTCGCGGTACGCGTGGCTCATGTGGACGCGCGTCACTGTTCGGGCGCGGCGGTCGATGTGTCGCGGGGTCGACGCCCGCGGGGACCTTGGCGCGCCGCTGCAAGGCCGCGGCTCGCCGCCGGGAGCCGTCCGTCATCTCATTTGCCAACTCGGTCCTATAAACGTGCGGACCGTGGCAATGGCGCAGGGCGAGGCATCGCGGCGGCGGACCTGGGCCTCGAGCGCCCTACTGCAGCGCGCCGCGGTGTCGGCGACCCCTGCACTGACAGCGCGGCGCGGGCACCCCTGTGAGGGTCGCCGGGCGCGGCACTAGTGCAGGCCGCGAGGCATCCCGCCGCGGTCGTCGACCCCGGCCGCCCCCGCAGCCCCCCTACGTGATATTCGTTAATCGCTCATCGCCCTGTCGAGACTGCTTTTTATAAACCATTCGAAAGACAAGTGTTAGCTATTTAGATTAAAAAGGTAGACGATCAAGAATTCGCGATCTTTTTACATTCAATTGGGTCGGTAGGTTGTCGACGGGATCTTTCGGCGCGCAAACCATGGTTAAGTGATATTTATTTATTTATTTATTGAATAAGTACATCCACATCACATATATTTAAACAGTTACAATAATCATTTGAAAGAGATTTATTTGAAAATAAATTACAGCTTTGTAAATTATAGACATGTGATTGCTTAGGTTTGTTCGATTTTAGCAAACTCTCTCCGAAATAAGTCGCTTGGTTGATATTAGCAAATAATTTGTTTATTTCTAGCCCTCCCATTTTTTCAGAGTTCGTAAGAGAAGGTTTTAGATATCATTTTGAGTTTTTCTTTTTTAAACTGCTTGACTAAAGGTATAAAAAATTAATACGCTTCTCGTATGTAGTTGTTTAGTTAGTAATCTATAAATATATAAAAATCTCGTGTCACGGTGTTTGTCGTAGCTCTCCTCCGAAACGGCTCGACCGATTTTTATGTTTTTTTTTTATGTATATTTCATATATCATACCTACGCATGAGAATAGGTCGTAAAGTATATATTTCAACATTTCATACCGCTAGGTGATCAGGGTGTTCACGCGGACAAATTCGCGGGCGGAAGCTTAGTAAACCTATAAACGTAACAAGCAGCTTTTTTAAATTCAGTGGTCTTCATAATATGTCAAAAATATTAAAATAACCATACAAATTATTGGATTTTGTAGAGCTTTTTTAATCTTAAGTTAATAGTGTTCTTTACCGACTTAAAAAAAATAGGAGGAGGTTCTCAATTCGGTTGTATTTTTTTTATGTTTGTTACTTCAGAACGTTCAGAACTCATTTATAAACCGATTTTGAAAATTCTTTTTTTAATCGGTAGGGTATACTTCCAGTTTGGTCCCGTTGTAGTCAACCCCTATAGATATAGCATAAATGAAGAAAATACTCAAAATTTTAAAAAATCATGTAGTTTGGGAAGATAATACTCAAAAATTATAAGACTATAATAAAAATATTTATACCGTGTGGAAATTAAATGTAGATTATTTTTGTAATTGTCAGTTTTCTCCTAGATCTAATATTTTTGTTCAAAACGGAAAAAACGGTGGCGAGGGACGTTTTCCAAAAAAAAGGGAGGGTGGGGGGGGGGGGGGGGGGGAATCGGTCTGACACCGGGCAAAATCGTGCTCAGCAGGGTCGAGTTAGTCTAAAAAAACCTGGTGTCAAATTGTTACATTCCATGCCGTTCAACATCGGAAGGAGAAGGCTTGAGTTTTTTTGGCTGGTATACCTAATTGGCATTATGCTATTGTTACTTGATGTAGTAAATGTGTGTCGTTAAATCACAGGATAATAAATAAAATGTGAAAAAAAAAACTTACTTTTCAAAGGCTATTTGAAGTCGGTTTTTTATTTTATAAATTATATGATTATGTTTCTAAATGTCAAGTAGCACTTTAATAACTGGATCTCATTGATGAAGGATCCAATCCAACGGACCCGGATCAAAATCGAGGTCATTCGGAACGGGTAACCCCAATTAATGAAAAGTTTTGAAATGGAAGACGTTCCTTATCTGAGCGTAACTCAGCGAGTTTTCTGTGTACGGCCTCCCCAATTCAGAATCGAGTGTATAGTCAACTTATTTGACATTGCGTCGGCCGGGCCCGGACCCGGTGAGTCACCCCGGCGGCCCGGCGGCCCGACCGACGCGGGCTCCGCGTACACACGGACGGGTGCAATCAACTCCGACTCCACGCCTATTTATAGTGTAGATGGGTTTCTTCTATCGCGAGTATTGAAAGGTTACCTTTCATTGTTGCGATAGTCGCTCCGAGCTGTGACTGTGAGTGACGCACATCGCCGCGGAGGCACACTATAACAAACTAACAGTGTTTTGTCTCGGCCGTGTCCTCGACATAATTACCTACGGCCGCTCGGTGCGTAAACGCGGTAGGGCTGCCCGCCGACTGTCTTTCTTGGGTTACGTATTTGATAATGCCATATTAAATTGTCGAAGTATCTTATCATGAAATATTACTTCAAATCTTGTAATTTTTAATTTTAATTATATCTACTTGGTTCATATTTCTAGTTTCAAAGGTGACTATAAGTCAGTATGGAGTAAAAAAATGCATTTAATGTATTTTGCTTTTAATAATAATAATAATGATTTATTTCAGACTAAGTCTATATAAAATTGATAGTAATACATTAGGGTCCTTATAATTTAAGTATTAGTCTAAAAATAAAAATTGAATAAATTAAAAAATACAAGATTACAAAATAAATTACACAAGATTCAATTCGATTCAGTTCGTTCGTTAAAGTATCAAAAACATCAAAAATACTCGTGCCATAATTTACGTAAATAAATTCATGGGAATATCTCACACTATCCACGTCCGTACCCAACCGCGGCGCACTCGCGACTGTTGTTTACCAAAGAAAGACCAAAGTTTACAGAGATTTAGAAGTGCGTCGTTTCGGCCGTTTGTAACTATGAAGATGGAATACTGTATACTTGATTATACCGTGGCGGACGGCCGCGGGCCGCGGGTCAGCGCATTGCGCTGTCCGGTCTCGTTGTTCTCTACGGACAAGCAGGGACAAAACGATTCTAATCTGTTTTGAGACGAAACTCATTGAAATCCTATTTATAATAAACTTGCTTTCACCTGCAACTTCGTCTGCTAAATTTGACTTTTCAAATTTATATTATTATCCCTTAATTTACGGGCTCTCATGCACTTGCCGTTGATTACTTTTCCAGCCCCTATATCACCCTTTTAGGGGTTGGTTATTTTCAAAAAAAGTAGCCTATGTCCTTCCCTAGAGCTCAAAGTAGGTATCTCTTTACCAAATAGACCGCTGAACCGATTTCACTGCCTTTCACGTTTCATGGCTATCGTCACATCATTAAACGTGACAGACAGTTGCTTTCGCATAATTATAATATTATATTTATTTATTCAAATTATATTATATGATATTACAGTTTTTACACCAATGCATCATGAAACCAAACACAGCGATAAAAGAATTAAATTATACTAAAATACTCGATTCACTAGCATCCATCATCTCCCAGAATCTTAAACATTCACAACACACAGCCCCGTATATGGGTGTGTAGAAATGGGATTAATAATGTATGGGTAAAAAACAACCTAACACAAGTTAACCCTAACCTAATCTACCAATAATACAATTATATTTATATCTATATTATATCTACACCCATATCATAAAACCTCCATAGTGTAATCAAAAACCGTAGGAAATGACCACCATTTTGAGAACCAATTAGGAAAACCAGTGCTGCAATGTTATTCCCGTATCGTTTTTAGTATAGAAATGAGATTAAATTTGGAACAGCTGTCAAAACTCAAGTGGGTCTCTATTCTAGTATCCATAGATATTAAAACAGTTATTGATACGAAACGTCAATTCAGTATGTTTTTTTAATATAAACTGCACAACATTTGATCTCGAGTGACATGCGAATAGAGACTTCATTCGTTTGTCTATGATTTAAAAAAAATGGTCTTGACGGAGGATCGAATTGCCGCCATTATGTTGGTGTTTTGCTGAACGAAAGTAGAATTGTTGTTGAATTGAATAGAAAAAGTTGTTTGTAATTTACATTTTAGTTGAAAATATGAATAGTAGTCTTCTCGGAGTGTGTGTGATGTGAAAAAGCGGCGGATATCGGAAATATGCAGCCACGATTGCAACAAATAACTTGTTGCCAGAAAATATTGTTTCTGAACCCATCATGGAGGATTTATAATATGTGTGTAGATAAAGTTATGTATGCAACTCTGCATAATTTGGCCTTAAAACACACGTGCGATCTTATTATGAAACTCGCTAAAAGCTCGTTTCATAAAACCGCACTAGTGTTTAAGGGCCTATCATTATGCAACCGTTGCATAAACTACTATTTTAACTGCGGGGGGCTTCGCCCCGGCTCACCCCTTGTGGGGGGCGTAGCCCCAATCCCCCCTTTTTTGAAATATAATATTACAAAACAAAAATGTTTATTCAATCACTTGCAATATACATATAAAGTGGTTGGCGCCTCTTTTGAAGTATACGAAGATACCTGTGCTAAGAGGCACCGCTCTTCCTTAGGTGGTAACTGGTATACCTATATCATAGTTTCGACTACGTACTCATTACAATAACAGTCGAGTCAATGAATTTTCGCTACACCACTGATCGAAACTATACAATTCTAGATTGCGTTTTGTCGATTGTACATGTTTCGGCCACAAGTATTTCGATCTAGCGAATATTCATTTCAATAACAGTCGTGCCAATGAACATTCGATAGCATGATATTCCGAGAGTACGCAGTCTAAACTATGATACCTATACACTCGGCAACTGGTTAACGCTAAAGTGAAAGATTGATTTTAGTACATAAAAATTTCAAGATCAATTTAAAGCATGCAAGCATGCAAATAAAATAAAATCTATGCATTGCCTTCAACATAGAAAAACAACGGAAAAAGATTTGAGTTTGTGTGTTCGTGTGTGTGTGTGTGTGTGTGTGTGTGCGTGCGTGTGCGTACGTTTGACTAATAAACGTGTGTCTTAATAAAACTTGACAACGTAAAATGATATGCCAAATGATAATTTGACCAAATGAATAAAATGCAAAATGTTAATGTGCTAAAGATTCGCTTGGGAAACGGAACTACTGATACTTTAACATGACGATAAAGGCGGGTGTTTCAATGCAACATGAGAATTAGCTACCCGCTCTGCGCGTACGAAGTCACCGGCAGATCGTTTTTTTTTTAATTTTAGATTTTGGATTTTAGAGTGAGGACAGGGCACTAACAAAGAATGTTTACAAGAATCAATCATTAGAGGTGAAATCCAATTCCATAATTGATTACAGACGAAGTGATTCTCTAATCCAAGCAGGCAATGGAATAAAGGCCGGGGCAAACCAAACGCGGTTGCGGCGCGAACGCGGGTCCGCGCCGTTGTCGAACGGCGCGGGCGAATATACCATGCCACACCGCGGCGGCGCGGGACCGCCGCGGTCCCGCGGCTACTTTGGTGTGGCATGGTAAATTCGCTCGCGCTGTTCGACAACGGCGCGGACCCGCGTTCGCGCCGCAAACGCCCCGCAACCGCGTTTGGTGTGCCCGGGCCTTAAGTCGGCCTTGATAGCAACGGCGGTAAGGGCACGTGGCGGCCGTCGTGCGACACTCGGGGCCGCCGGGGCTGCCTCTGCCGCCAGCTGACTCGCAGCTCGCCTCGCGTCGGGTTAAGGACAGCTATATCCGAGAAAAAGGTCAATGCCACCGCACAATCAGGTGGAAGAACAAATCGTTTGTCTTCATTGCTTAGTAATGAAGGATCAAAAAGGGCACATGGCTGACGGCGTATTTGGGCACTCCCTGCTGTTACAGTTGTTCCATAGGAGATGGTAACACTTCCTTTCAGGTCGGTCGTCCAGTCGTGTCGCGGTTACATGCATAAAAGTATACGTGGTTCGTCCAATAGTTTAACTGTAACATGAGCCGGCAGCCGGGGTCTGGTGGCAGTAATAAACGTACTTTGAATGCGAATTCCTATGCTCATTCCGAAATATGTTAATAATAATAATAATAAATAAAAATGAAACGAGCTTTAGCGAGTTTCATAATAAGATCGCACGTGTGTTTTAAGGCCAAATTATGCAGAGTTGCATAGGTACATAACTTTATCTACACACATATTATAAATCCTCCATGATGGGTTCAGAAACAATATTTTCTGGCAACAAGTTATTTGTTGCAATCGTGGCTGCATATTTCCGATATCCGGGGCATTTTCACATCACACACACTCCGAGAAGACTACTATTCATATTTTCAACTAAAATGTAAATTACAAACAACTTTTTCTATTCAATTCAACAACAATTCTGATTTCGTTCAGCAAAACTCCAACATAATGGCGTAGGCTTGTGTAGTACATATACTACTGAACTAAAAGAATGAATTCCCGTCACTGTACTAGAACGAACTATTCCGTAACGTTTCTGCTCTTAGTACATTTAGTACATTGCGCGGAGCGAGCAGCGCAAGCGAAGCGATCTGATTGACCGACCGAACGGTTGCACATTGGCTCTGTCAGAGTAAGACAGCAAGAGGAAAGGAAACGGACCAGACGGGCGGGAGCAGACCATAGAGAGATTATTTCAGTGTACTAAAAGAACTAAAAGAGCGAACTAGTACATTCGCACAATCGTACTAGTCCGGAGCGATACGCGCAGTGAACGAGCACGCACAACTCTATAATGGCGGCAATTCGATCCTCCGTCAAGACCATTTTTTATTTAAATCATAGACAAACGAATGAAGTCTCTATTCTCATGTCACTCGAGATCAAATGTTGTGCAGTTTATATTAAAAAAACATACTCAATTGACGTTTCGTATCAATAACTGTTTTAATATCTATGGATACTAGAATAGAGACCCACTTGAGTTTTGACAGCTGTTCCAAATTTAATCTCATTTCTATACTAAAACGATACGGGAATAACATTGCAGCACTCGTTTTACCTAATTGGTTGTCAAAATGGTGGTCATTTCCTACGGTTTTTGATTACACTATGGAGGTTTTATGATATGGGTGTAGATAAAATATGTTTTTATTGTAATAACGATAGAATAGGCAGTAAAGGAAAATGGGCCGGCAACAAGTGTGCGCAACGGCGCGGCCGCTCCACGGAGCCCTGCGCCGCGCCGCGCCGCGCTCCGCGAGCCCGCGCCCAGCCACGTGCACAAGCACGTTCGTTAAAGAAATCATATTTATGTGCCCAGTCGATTTACGTAACTAGGTATTATTATTGAACTCCTCGAAGTAAAGGTCGCGTCACGTAAAAAGAGCGCTGACGATCATACGAATTACGTGACGCGACCTGTATTTATAGTCCAAACTGCGCCAAAAATATGTAGCCAAGGAGGAAACTTGTTATGGTTGCTACGTGGTTTGATCTTCGCATGCTAACGAGTGTTAACGAGATCTGACATAAATAAAAACAAATTAGATGGTCCCCGTCCGGTACACCCCGAAACGCGGAACGGAAGAGGGCCCGAGTAAGCGGCGTCGTCACCGGAACTAAAAAAGGAAGCATCAACCCTGACACATCAAAGCTGAGCGGGCACTGCCTTAAGAGTTTCTTGGCATCACAACCCACTGTTAAAAGCAACCTTTGAGATGAATTAACCTGAATATGAGTAGGTAGTGGGCGTGGTGTGGCGAATGTTGCGATAATCTCGAGTGTCGACAATATGTAGCGCGGCGTGGGGTGGTCACCCACTGCCTACAGTGCTACCGGCTGCAATAATTGCACGCTAGTAGAAGAGCAATAGTCGCGGTTTAGAGAGGGCGGGAGGGCGCGCGCGCGACCTACTTGCGGCGCTGGGGCCGAGGCCGGCTCGATGGAGCGCCACATTGACCCACATCGCCGGCACCTGCGCCTCCTGCCCCACTGAACTGCGGCCGCAGCCTCTGCCCTGCCTCGAAGTGCACTCTTGCCACGACCCTCCGATACACACTGACTAGCACTAGCACGGTAACACGTCGCCGTACCGTACAGTCGCGACACTGCACGACACTCAATGAGGATAACGCACATCATGTTTATTTGTGTAAGGATAAAATACAAAAAATAAATTTAGTATTCTGGTGAATATTTACAAAAAACATCGGGCTAACAGGAAAAAATAGCAATTTTATGTTTGAAATGTTAAATGGTGAAAAAAATACCTTTAAAAAAAGCTTAGAAGTATTCATACATATTTCATTAATATGTACTTGTCGTGATCAATATTGGGTTTGTCTAAAGTTTCTGTTGCAAGATTGCTGTTTTGAATAACGCAGCATTTGCAATGCAAATAAGTACAAAAAATACAGCAAAATGCGATGTACTATGTCGTATTTTCTAACATTCAATTATAAGATTGATCAACATGGTAATTCCATTTGTGAATCGCTTGCATGTAGAAGACACATGGTTTTGTCTAGAAAATGGGATCTATTTATATGAATCACAATGAACTTTGAAGAGTGCACCATAACTCAAAAGCATAATTATATCATATGGAAGAATAAAGTGAAAATAATGATTAAGTTTTTTGGCACTAAATTATTTTTACTCGGAATCCTTGTCAAAACATGTATGGACAGATGTCAATTAAATGTGCTGCATTCCGTTTGGGATACGAACCGTGGACCTGTGACATTTGCCTATATGAATCTCAACCTTCTACTATATTATTATTATTATAGATTTTATGCACAGGCAGCTTATACCTGATACGTGCATAATCAGTGATATAAAACTGAATGTTTCTTAGCTTGTTCATCTCCTATGCGTTCCTATACCATTCATCCTAGTACATCGATCTGAGTTCCTCATATTTTACTAACTTAATTATGGACACTGTATTTGTCTGAAATAAATAAATAACAATAATTATAACAATGAAACTTTGGCGTTGTTGTGCGCGAACCCGGGAAGGTTTGACCAAAAGAAAATAACAATCAAGGCAGTGCACGCCGGGCACCGCTAATATCTCATAAAATAATAGCTAAACACAATTTTTTTTTGTCTTAGTACTATTCTTTTTCAATAAAAGTAAAAACAGAAGTTTTGCATGTGTGAACATAGATTACATTAAATGGTAATGGTGGTTTATATATATATATATTAGTTGCTTAAAAGCAAACTATTTTAAAACCGTTAAAACCAAACTCACTTTGCATATGTAGCATTGTTTTGTAAGGCTAAGCCCAATATTTATTATTAAAATTAAAATTATCAATTATGATTCAATGTCGTCATCTTATATTTTAAGGAAACAGGACAATAATTGTTTATTTGAAGCTAGACAATGGACATGCCTACTACAAGTAGAATGTGTAAGGCACAATATCATCGAGCTTCTTCCTCTCTAGCAGATACCAAGTTAATTTCTGGTCCCCGTTTGGTCAGAATTGATTAAAACTTAATTTGTCTACTTTTAGATTAAGTATATACCTAGTACAGTAGTTGAGTTGGTGTCCATTAAAACATGCAAGAAAAGTACTAAATACTAAGAATTACTCTAGGTAAGTGCCTTTTCTTGTGAACAGTAAGCAATTATTTAACTAGAAACCCATGCATAATAATTTCAGTCTGTAAGTAAAATTAGGCCAGCTAAGTAAAATTAATACCTAAGCTAAGCAATATTTTCGTGTTTTTAATGGTTACACTAAATATGTGTTCAAGTGTACCACTTGGCTCTCTACTAACCTGATTGAGAGATCAGGTTTGCATCTGATACATATATATAGTTTAGTAGGGTTTACAATTTTTTAAACATAAGTTGGAAAGGATAAAGATTTTAACATTCATGAATGAATAATCCATGAGACCTAGACCTACTACTACGTTAATATAGATCTACCCGCCACACTGACCTCTTTGCATACGTTTGGAATATAGTTAACGCTAGTTTAAGTACCGCGGCATTCGCATTTAGCACAAAGAATAACGGCGGATACAATATGAGGAAGATTTGCGGCCAATCACGGCAGCCGCTACCGCCGCCTGCCTCCTGCCTCGGCGAAATCACTTCCTATGCTACGCTTCTCGGACGAGGTCAGAATGAACACAGCGCTAACTCGCGCCTCACGTCCTACCTCTCCTAACCAGGATTCGTGACCTTAACTTTGTTCAAAGATGGTTTTAGATTCTAGAATAATAATACGGAACTCGTGAAATGGCACACAAAGGTGACGCATCGACACGATCCGATCGAATGATCACGGTGAATTCTGAGAATCCAGTTCACATTCCTCACCACTTCTTGCACGCACATCGTAGCTTGATCTTTAAGGACACTAAATACACAACAACATATGAAATTCACAAACTTACGAGGCGATGAAAGTCAAATTGAAGAAAGCACACGCACCGCAACGCGACAAGCGAGTTCTGTTGCACGCACACTACTGAAAGAATTGACACCCACACAGAGACAAAGGCTTGACTTTGTCTAAAAATGTGTCAATCCAGAAACTTATTCCTCGGAAAAGCAATCACACGCATATAAAATCACTACATATTATAGTGGTGTATCACGCCAAAATTATGCTATGATTTATAGTATTCAAAAACCACTTAATTTTAATTAGTTCTTCTTTTTATAATGTAATAAGTACAGAGTATCCGGTAAAAGCGTCCTCTACTGTCTGTCAGTGACAACTGTTCATTTTAATTTAAGCAAAGGCCAGGGTACTAATTCATAGTGCCTCGTTGCGTCCGGAAATTGGACTTTTCATAAGGGGAACATGCATGAAAATCAAAATGAGGTTTAAATGATATTATGAAAGTAAAAGTAAATAAATGTAAACAAAAGCATATTATAGAAAAAAGAAAATAATTTTGACTATTAATTTTTATTTATAAAATATGTGTAGTGATTTTAGTTCTATAAATCCAATTGAAGATGAATTGGATTTATAGAACTAAAATCACTACATACACTAATCAAATTTATGTCATGTTTTATTTCTACGAAGTGGGTCTAAATAAATAAATAAAGTATTTTCGGAAGTAATTGCAGAGTGCCTAGCACACTAGTTTTTATCGCGCACATAAAGCATCTATCACTTTTTTACTAATATGTGGGTGTGAAAGGGACGAATGCTTTATGTACAAGATAAACATTTGTGTGCTAAGCCCACAGATTTCGTTTAAACATTATGGCGGGATTTCACGCTCGTACGAGGCGCTCGGCGAGTGGTGCCAAGGCGAGTGGACTCTTTTCTTTTATTATTTAGGTTCTGCTGACATCTAACAAAAGAATAAACAAAAAAGCATGTTCACACACGTCCCTCCATTAGGTACTTAATAAAGTAAAGCATCTTGATACGTATTTATATGTTACGTATTTGTCCATTTGGTATGGAGTGTTTTTGCGAGTGGTATGAACAGTGACCTTTCAAAGCATTATAACTCATAACATAAATCACATAATAATGTCTTGCGTACATAGATCGGTTTCTAATTACTCAGCACTTTGTAATACAAGATGAAAAAAAAATATATGCTTGTTCCCTAATAGGGAACGGGAACGTTGCGGTTATAAAAAAGTATTGCCAGAGTAAAATGACAAAGGTAATACCTGCACTTGACGCGCGCCGAGTGGAGGCGAGTGCAGGCGAGTGCTAGCGTGAAGTAGGCCCGCTCGGCTCGACTCGTATGCGCTCGCCTCGCCTCGTCTTCGCTCGCTATAGTTGTCGGTTTTTTGGCCAAGATCAAAGTGACGAGTGAAATTGCGAGCGGCCCAACCTTACGCGCGTACATTAGTGTGCCACAGATTATAAAATACTTCACGTAGGTACGATTTTCCTTTAATATAATAAAACAAAATTAAAATGAAATAATGATGGAGAGGGCTATGCTCGGAGTATCGCTGCGAGATCGAATTAGAAATGAGAAGATCCGCAAAAGATCAAGAGTAACCGACATAGCCCAAAGAATTGCTAAGCTTAAGTGGCAGGGGGCGGGGCACATTGCTCGTAGAACGGGTGCGCCTTTTGTCACATAACTTTTTAAGTCCTATTATCGAAAGTCAGAAAATATTTCTCATACCATTTTACATCATAATGATCATTCTTCATAAAAATATTTAATACTAACGATTGAAACTCATAATCATCAGAATTGATAATATCGCTAATCATACAACTTGTTAATACTAATATTTGTATTTATATATTTTCTTATACTAACGATCGAAACTCCTAATCATTCTGATTCATAAAGTCAATATTCATATATTTTTTTAACCTAATATTTATTTCCATATATTTTTTAATCATAAGTGTAAATTTAATTGGATAGGACTTAAGAAGACTTCTGAGCGAGCGAGCGAAGCGAGCGAGCAAAATGAGTCGGAGCAGAAGCGACACAGATACGTTAGGTTCAGAAGGTTAAGGCGGGAGCGAAGCGTCTTTTTTTTCTTTTTTTTTTTTTTTGCAACAGTTCAGAAAATCTTGCTTATTTGTAAGATTTTATGCTAAATAGGTTCATGCTGTTATATTAATTTGCTTAAATCCATAGGTATGCCATCTTGAAAGTGAATTTGTAGGTAGGGATAGCCTGCCCTACCTACAACTTCACTTTGGATTTTTCGAATTAAATCTTATTTTGAATAGTTACTGTCGTAAAAACCAATATTATGAGTTCAAATATTTTCTTAGCAATGCCATTATTAATAAGAAAATTATGAATAAAAAACATATGATCACTGTCTGTTATGAAGCAAAATGTTATGAAAATATATATTATGAGTTCAAACATGTTCTTAGTAATGACATTATTAATAAAAAAAATATGATAACTGTCTGTTATGAGTTCCGATGGTAGGAATAAAAATGTATGAACAAAAAAAGTATAAGGAAAAAAATTTATGAAGAGTGATTATTATTAGTGATGCAACGGATATCCGGCCACTATCCGGTATCCGGCCTATCCGGCCATGATTTTACTATCCGGCCGGATACCGGATAGTGAGTCAGTATCCGGCCGGATACCGGATAGTAAAAACTTGGATCAGAAATACGATAAAACAAATAAAAGCCACCAGAAATAAACAAAATCGACGTCTGTTATTAAATTAAAACTTAGTTTCCTTTTATTTAAGTATAAATCTAAAACGTCACATCACGTCGTGCACGTTCGAATATTCCCTACTGACGTAATAAGGCGCGTATTTAACCTCAAAGGGTCTCCCCGGCACTTACAATTCGTAACAAGTTAAAACTTACTCGCTGCACGAAGGCCACGCAAGCTAACACAGCTTTAGAGGTAGCTCGTGTGCGGCCGGATATCCGGTTGCCGGATATCCGGCTATCCGGCCAATGGCCATGCCGGATATCCGGTATCCGGTATCCGGCCAAACCACTATCCGTTGCATCTCTAATTATTATGAATACAAATCGGTAGTGAAACAAAAAATAGGAATAAGAATTTTATGTGAGCCAATATGGACCCTCGTAGAACATATGGCCGATGGGGTCGCAGAGTTCTTGAGTGGCGACCACCCACACGGTGGACTGACGACCTGGTGAAAATTGCAGGTCTCCGCTGGATGCGAGCAGCACAGAATCGGTCGTTGTGGAGATCATTGGGGGAGGCCTATGTCCAGCAGTGGACGTCTTTCGGCTGAAATGATGAATGATGATGATGAAAATGAAATAACCCTCTTCGGCATAGGACATAAGGTACTTTTTACCCCGGAAAGTAAAGAATCTTGATACGTATTTATGTAAAATTCATAGGGTACATATGTTCTAACACTGTTCTAATTTTGTGTATAGTAAGCTAAGCATCCACCATTTCCTTTTCCTGCAAGGTTTTTGAATCTTTCGAAAGCACACATAACCGTAATAGTGCAAATCATCTTTTAAGGTTTTAAATTTGAATAGGTATTATATTTCTTTCTAAATAATCGAATTTGTATTTTGATTACAAATAAAGAGAATGTTGAAGAATACGAAGTAAATACATAATTATTTATAGTTTTAACAATCTTTAATATTGTGACAGAATACCGAGGGTGCAGATTCAGAACGCATCTTTGGAAAATAGCGGGATTCAAATTCTTATTGGTTTCTTCTTCTGATAAGCTAGCTACAAAATGGGATACACGTGGAATATCTAAAAATAATAATAAATCTTGTAAATATGAGTGAGTCCAGTCACGAAGCCTGCTATTCAACACCGGATGAATTGAGGCAGCATGTGAAAAATTCAGAATTAAGTTTTCTGCCTGAAAAGTCTCGCGCAAAATATCTAAAAACTTATGATATTTTTAAGCGATGGAGACTTACAAAGGGTGCATATACTTTTTCGGAGACTGTACTGTTATCGTACTACATAGAATTATCACCGACAAGACTACCATCCACAATGTGGAGTATTTACTCAACGTTGAAAGCTACAATCAAGACAAAAGATGACGTGCACATTGAAACCAATCCCAAACTTATTGCATTTAACTTTTTGATACTGTTTGTTTCACAAATGAAGTTACATTTATGATTGTATTTTTTACCTTTATCCAACATGTTCTCGTTGCTGAGGTGAAAAGTTGTATGTGCTACACGAGACCAAAGTTATTGCATCTCGTGTCTTACGATCCCTCGCTACGTTCAGGATTCTAAACTAGAATCCTTCGCTTACTCGGGATTCAAAATCAACACTCGCAGCAAAAATCAACTTTCCACTCTTGTTCCACAAATAACCATTGAAACCCAGCCATTTTTGTGTTCCTACGCGCTGAACTATAGTAATCTGTGCGGTGAAGTCGTATAATTAATGGTCACTCTGAAACGAAGTTTCTAATCAATTTGGGGTCGTAGCTCTTAATTTCAGGCAGTTTCCGTTGCAAACTGAGCTGCCTGAAAAATTCGTACTATGAGCGGGTTTTAGCGCTCTCGTAATACGAATTTTCTGGGCTGAATCCGCCTGGCATTAAAGAGCTTACTACGCTACGACCCTTGGAATATTAAATAAAGAGTGACGAATGTGATTGAGCAGTTCATTTCCTTTCCATTCTAAAACCGTATAAATAATTCCAAAATCAACGTTAGGTATATTTTCTTTAATTTACTCAAAAATTGACGCGTACACGAAACCGGATTCGGATGTTGTTTTGAAAAAAAAAAAAAAAAACCCGGCCTAGTGCGAGTAGGACTCGCGCTCGAAGGGTTCCGTACCATTATCTATAAAAACGAGAAAAAAATCACGTTTGTTATATGGGACCCTCCTTAAATATTTATTTTATTCTGTTTTTTAGTATTTGTTGTTATAGCGGCAACAGAAATACATCATCTGTGAAAATTTCAACTGTCTAACTATCACGGATCATGAGATACAGCCTGGTGACAGACGGACAGCGGAGCCTTAGTAATAGGGTCCCGTTTTTCCCTTTAGGCACGGAACCCTAAAATGAAGGAGTTAGGCGATACAATGAAACAATTATTTATTAAGTACAAAAATAAGTGTGTTTTATTACACAGTGCTTAGTGTAAATTCAGTTTAATAATGTTAGTGAGCAGAACCATGTGAGACACAGAACCCGGCGCGCTCAGAACGCGCCTTTCCTAACGTATTAGTCATTAGTTTCAATTATTTAAGTACATTTAAATATTGGAAATGTTAATGGACGGTCGTCGCCGGCCGCACCCGGCAGTGCCGCAGCCGCCGCGGGCGCGACGCGAGCGACAGTCGGCGGGCACCTGCGCCCGCGAGCGCGAGCCCCGCTGCTGCACATCCTCCTCGCTACATGCCAAATCGATCCCTTCTTACAACTTTCCTTACAATCGTCATTGAGCAAACACCTACAACTAACAGTAAGTAAAACAAAAATGTGAGATGCTTGCGGCTGCCGCTTACACATAATACAAAACATTGAAAAAGTCAATGTCTTCAAATATTTCTAGATCCAACACGATGTCATCAAGGTTCACCCCGACGGTGCCCGGCAAGCCCGGGCGGTCGGTGCTCGTCGACAATCACATAACTATATATTTACATAAAAAATACTAAATAATTGGTCCATTTCATTCCATGTACAATAAAAATAAAAATGTATGGATACAAAACTTAACACTATACAGAGGTGAACTTATAACGAGAGACATCGAAGATAAATTAAGTACTCCTCGCCTCACATGCCCGACTCCACGATTCCCTCGTCATCTGAAACACGAACAAGAAACTTATATCACATGTACACGGATAGCGCTTTCAGTGGCAGGCGCGGATACAGTATATCGTTTAAGGGGAGGGCGAGCAAGTTCTATAAAGTTGGTTTTATAGCCAAAAAATATAAAATAAGATGCTTCAGTCGTGGGTCAGGGGGGTCACTTGCCCCAACTGTCCCCCCTGTATCCGTGCCTATTGAACAGCGCCCTTCGGAGCCGCGCAATGGGCAATAATACGATTACACGCTGCATATGCGAATATCAGGCGCATGCGTCTCACACACGACTCACACGGGCAATGGTCGGTATCAACCCATTGCTAAAACGAGCTTTTAGTTAGATCGTCAAACTACAATAGTAGTTTATGCAACGGTTGCATAATGATAGGCCTTAAAACACTAGTGCGGTTTTATGAAACGAGCTTTTAGCGAGTTTCATAATAAGATCGCACGTGTGTTTTAACGCCAAATTATGCAGAGTTGCATACATAACTTTATCTACACACATATTATAAATCCTCCATGACGGGTTCAGAAACAATATTTTCTAGCAACAAGTTATTTGTTGCAATCGTGGCTGCATATTTCCGATATCCGGCGCATTTTTACATCACACACACTCTGAGAAGACTACTATTCATATTTTCAACTAAAATGTAAATTACAAACAACTTTTTCTATTCAATTCAACAACAATTCTACTTTC
The DNA here is from genome assembly GCA_947859335.1 of Tortricodes alternella. Lineage (NCBI taxonomy): Eukaryota > Metazoa > Arthropoda > Insecta > Lepidoptera > Tortricidae > Tortricodes > Tortricodes alternella. Next base: position 279,342 of record OX401977.1, read on the forward strand.
GTTCAGCAAAACACCAACATAATGGCGGCAATTCGATCCTCCGTCAAGACCATTTTTTTTTAAATCATAGACAAACGAATGAAGTCTCTATTCTCATGTCACTCGAGATCAAATGTTGTGCAGTTTATATTAAAAAAACATACTGAATTGACGTTTCGTATAAATAACTGTTTTAATATCTATGGATACTAGAATAGAGACCTACTTGAGTTTTGACAGCTGTTCCAAATTTAATCTCATTTCTATACTAAAAACGATACGGGAATAACATTGCAGCACTGGTTTTTCCTAATTGGTTGTCAAAATGGTGGTCATTTCCTACGGATTTTGATTACACTGGAGGTTTTATGATATGGGTGTAGATAAAATAGACTAAGAAATTGTTAAACCCAAACAAAAGCACTGTCCGAAGGAAGTGTCTGAAATCTTATTTCCTCTCAATACCCAGTCCTTTAGCTCGGGTGTCTGTAGACAGTGGCGTTATGAAGCTCGAGTTATCAAAAAAATGGGAATAAAAAGTTAATGTAACGTATCATATCGACATAACATGCATATGCAGTACAGGTCACGTCAATCTTTATAACCCGTCTGACGTTCGTGCGAGTGGCGTCGAAGGAACTAATAGTAGGAGTCAGCGGGACGAGAGTGGAGGGAGCGGGGGGGTTAAGGCGAGGCTCCGCGCGCGCTGTGACTGTGTGAGTTGACTGCTATATTCGTACGCGTCACACTGTTACGTTCACGGAGAGTACAGCTCGAGTGTTTTCATGGATTTGTTGTTGTTGAGAAAATTATTTCATTTAATATGTTATTTAGTTGATAATTACTGTTATTTTATTATTGTTGTTTAGATTTTCTACTATCGTATTTAGTGGCACTGTGATAATGCCACGTGGACGATATAACGTTTTACGTAGGCAAGCGAGAATGATGGTGTATATAATAGTGTATACCAATTTATGCAAAAAGAAGGCATAAAACATAAAGGCGATACGAACGGACTGTAACAGCTGCAGGAATTTCACAGGTAACAGTAAAACGAATAATCACAGCGTGTCGAACGGTGCCTTACGCGGTCACACAAAAATATTACTATTTACTCCCGAATGAGCAATCAAAACCTTTTGCTACAGAAATATGTCCATCGACGCGTTTTACACAAAAGGTTTGCTCGTTGCAAGTATATTACACCTAATTATAATCTAGCCGAATGTACAGGCGCGAAGTCGCACTCGCCCCTATGCTCAGACGAGTCATAAAGTTTGAGGCCAACTATAGGCGGGTTAAAGACAGGCGCTCGGGGACAATCATGCGAGGGACACAGGCCTACGATCAGACGAGTCGCCGACGCGCCACCGTCGGGACCGCGCCGCCGTCAGCTGCCGCCACCTGGGGCGGGACGAGAACGTTGTGAGAGCAGTCGCGTGACGCGGGCGCGCAGCGCGGCCGGCACGCACCTTCGAAGGCCTGGTTGTGGTGCATGTGGTCGCGCAGGTGCGGCGCCAGGTGCGGCGGCGCCAGGTCGGCGCCCTCGAGCGCGGCCACGACGCACTGGTGGATGCAGATGTACTGCTGCTCCGTCTGCACCATCCACACGCGCTCGCGCCGCATGGCGTGCACCATGCCGAACACGTCGAGCGCGTCGCGGTGCGCGGCCAGCTGCTGCAGCGCGCGGTCCAGCGTGATGAAGGTGCCGGAGCGGCCCACGCCCGCGCTGCAGTGCACCACGACGGGCCGCGCGTCCGGCGGGCAGCGCTCGCGGAAGGCGCGCACGAAGCGCGCCAGCGTGGTGGGCGGGTCGGGCACGCCGAAGTCGGGCCACGTGGTGAAGTGGAAGTGCTTGACGACGCGCTGCTCGGCGCCGCGCGACGCCAGCAGCTCGGTCACGGTCCAGTCGGGGAAGCGGCTCTCGTTGAGCGCCGTGACGGCGATGTCGCCGTAGTACACGGGCCGCGTGTCGTACGGCCAGTAGCGGTCGCACTTCTCGCGGCCCTTCTCCACGCAGCGCGTCAGCATCACGATGGCGCGCGAGCCCGACTCCCACACCATGCGCCAGAAGTCGTCGCGCGTCGAGTGCAGCGGGCCCTGCGTCACGATGAACTCGCGCGGCGACGAGTGCCCCGGCACGTAGTTGGCGTTGATGTAGTCGGAGCCCTCCTCGTCGTCCACGGGCTGCAGCTTGAAGCGCGAGTGGTCGTACGGCAGGATGTTTGTGAACCGGTTCTTGGGCCGGTTCACCGGCAGGTCGGCCGCCGTCGTCGGCTGCTCGCGACCCACGTGCTTCAGCTCCTCAAACTCCTCGCTGAATCTGCACAACGCAATATGGTTACATGATATTGATGATAGGTACGATAAATTGAGATGCTGAAATTGTATGTGATAAAGTTAAAATTAGTTAATATATTTTTATTTTTATTTAGGTTCGCAAACTGGACGTTACAGCAGAATAACAGTTATTAAAAAAAAAACCTACAATACATGGTTGGCTGAACGACCTTCTAGATGCGAACACAACATGCACACAGATACTCGCACTCAATATAAAAAAAATGGATAGATTTTAACAGATAGGGATTTAAGATTATTGTTCAGATTTACAATTTAGAGAAGAAATAATGTTTTATGTTTTTGTTTTTGACCGATGCACTGAAAATGTCGAGCTCTTGACAAACATCGTTGTAGCTTGCACACAAGCGAAATAATGGCGAATGACGACTGTAGTTAGTACGGCATGATGGGAGACAGAAGGTCTTACGATTATGTAGGCGGCTACTACTTCGTGGAACAGAAAATTTCATACTTTCAAGGAGATCAGGGCTATCCACTGCACCGCCAATTATTTTCTAATCTAATAATATTATAAAAATAATTTGATGTGATTATTACCTAACGTTACTATAACTTGAAATTAAAAAAAAATCGTCTAGCGTATAAAATCTGTGTTCCAAAAGTCACCTATATAAAATGTTATTGTACTTATGGTTCGGCAAATCTTTAAATTCTTGTGGTAACTGATTGTAAATATTTACACACTTAACACGGCCTGCGCCGGCGCAGCGCCGCGCGCGCCCATGTGTGGTTGTGGCGTGGTGTGGTGTGTGCCGTACCTGAAGTCGGAGTCGGCGGACATGAGCCGGTAGTGGTCGATGAAGTCCGCGACGGGCACGGGGCGCGAGGTGCGCGGCGCGGGCGCGGCGGGCGCGGGCGCGGCGCGCGGCCTGCGCCGGCGCAGCGCCGCGCGCGCCCATGTGTGGTTGTGGCGTGGTGTGGTGTGTGCCGTACCTGAAGTCGGAGTCGGCGGACATGAGCCGGTAGTGGTCGATGAAGTCCGCGACGGGCACGGGGCGCGAGGTGCGCGGCGCGGGCGCGGCGGGCGCGGGCGCGGCGCGCGGCCTGCGCCGGCGCAGCGCCGCGCGCGCCCATGTGTGGTTGTGGCGTGGTGTGGTGTGTGCCGTACCTGAAGTCGGAGTCGGCGGACATGAGCCGGTAGTGGTCGATGAAGTCCGCGACGGGCACGGGGCGCGAGGTGCGCGGCGCGGGCGCGGCGGGCGCGGGCGCGGCGCGCGGCCTGCGCCGGCGCAGCGCCGCGCGCGCCCATGTGTGGTTGTGGCGTGGTGTGGTGTGTGCCGTACCTGAAGTCGGAGTCGGCGGACATGAGCCGGTAGTGGTCGATGAAGTCCGCGACGGGCACGGGGCGCGAGGTGCGCGGCGCGGGCGCGGCGGGCGCGGGCGCGGCGCGCGGCCTGCGCCGGCGCAGCGCCGCGCGCGCCCATGTGTGGTTGTGGCGTGGTGTGGTGTGTGCCGTACCTGAAGTCGGAGTCGGCGGACATGAGCCGGTAGTGGTCGATGAAGTCCGCGACGGGCACGGGGCGCGAGGTGCGCGGCGCGGGCGCGGCGGGCGCGGGCGCGGCGCGCGGCCTGCGCCGGCGCAGCGCCGCGCGCGCCCATGTGTGGTTGTGGCGTGGTGTGGTGTGTGCCGTACCTGAAGTCGGAGTCGGCAGACATGAGCCGGTAGTGGTCGATGAAGTCCGCGACGGGCACGGGGCGCGAGGTGCGCGGCGCGGGCGCGGCGGGCGCGGGCGCGGCGCGCGGCCTGCGCCGGCGCAGCGCCGCGCGCGCCCATGTGTGGTTGTGGCGTGGTGTGGTGTGTGCCGTACCTGAAGTCGGAGTCGGCGGACATGAGCCGGTAGTGGTCGATGAAGTCCGCGACGGGCACGGGGCGCGAGGTGCGCGGCGCGGGCGCGGCGGGCGCGGGCGCGGCGCGCGGCCTGCGCCGGCGCAGCGCCGCCCACGCCGCGCCGGCCGCGCCCAGCGCCGCCGCGCCCGCGCACACGCCGATGATCCACGCCGTGTTGTCCACCTCTGCACACACGGGACACCGGTTATGAGACTATAACGTCCACTCACAGTTGGTGACATCCTATGGCGCTACCAAAAATACATAACGACGGACCATATATCCTATACATTGCTGCGAATATTAATATCAAAGGAAGCGGGCGGGCGACGGGCACCGCACTAGACGTCTTCCCCACCCCGAATGTTAGGCTAAAGCAGTCTCTTTAAGATATAGGGTCTGCGCAATTACCATACATAATCTACAACAAGAATTAACGTTTAATGAATCAACATGCTATGGAAACTGGCTACTAGTCATTAAGTGCGAAAAGCCGAAATAACAATTTATCTATTAGGCGCTTACCTTTACTGAGCCTTTAGTTGAGTGCAATTTTTTAACATATTATAAAGAGTCGCAAAAAAAAAAAAAACTTAATTCAGAAGTTGTTGATTACTTTGGAAGCGTATATGGATGATTAAAGGATTGGTTACGAACTATATACTAAAAAATTCAACATGCATAAAAGTAAAACAACTAAGATTAGGGCATGTGCTGGTTGTGTACGTGCAATCACCACAACCGACGACACGCTGCTATGCTCGACTTGCGAACTTCAATACCACTTCGACTGTGTTAGAGTAAACAACCAAAAATTCAAAAAATTTCACTCAAGATCAAAAAAACTCATGGCGCTGTCCTGCATGCTGCTCTAAAACGCCAAGAGGGGACAACACAAATACTCCAATCAGAGCAGCGGCTAATGTTGGATTGCCTGTCGAAGATGACCACTCGGAACATGTCACTTACCGTCGAGGTGAGCAGTCGAGACAAAACAACAAACCAGCAACTGCTGAAGAAATACGGGGCATTGTTAAATCGGAGGTTGAAGGTTTGTTGAAGAATTCGGAAAAAAATATATTACACCTAATTAACACCAAAACTGCTCAAATCTCAGAGGAGATGAATAATGTCAAGGATTCTGTGGCTTTTATTAGTGCTCAATATGACGATGTTATGAGGGACTTGAAGTTGACACAAAATGCTCTGAAAGAAACTCAGCTAGAAAATACGTCCCTGAAAAATACTGTCACGGAACTCAATGGCAGGCTTTCATCAATTGAAAAACATTCTCGTGCCACCAATGTAGAGATTCAATGTATCCCTGAGCATAAGACTGAAAACTTGGTCAGTACCATCGTCCAAATCGGCAAAGTCACTGGCAGCAAGATTAAAGACAGTGATATTCACCTCTGTACCAGAGTTGCCAAGATTAATTCAGATTCAACTCGCCCACGATCAGTGGTTGTCAAACTTGCGAGTCCCCTCATTCGCGACTCATTTCTGGCGGCGGTCATCAAATACAATAGGAGCAACGTTGAAAACAAATTAAACACCAGCCATTTGGGAATGGGAGGAGACAAGAAGCCGGTATTTGTCGTCGAACATCTTACACCAGCTATGAAAAAAATCCATGCAGCAGCAAGAGCCAAATCCAGGGAATTATCTTATAATCGCGTGTGGACATATAACGGCATCGTGTTCATGAGGAAATCGGTTGATTCGAAACCTATACTGATTAGCACTCTAGAGACTCTAAGTAGAATCGAGTGATACTGGTACTAATCATTACCTGTGATACATACATACGTCTAGTTTCTTAAAATTTATGTGTCAAATTCAACCCACTAACATTGTTTTACCAAAACGTCAGAGGTCTTCGTACCAAAACTATAGACTTCAAACTTAATATTTTGGGCAGCAACTATGATGTTGTCATACTCACGGAATCGTGGCTTAATGGTAGTGTTTTTGAAGGCGAGTTGTTCGATGATAGATATACGGTTTACAGGCGAGATAGAGAAAACTCTGGCTTCCATTCCTCAAAAGAGGGTGGTGGAGTATTAATAGCGGTCAATAATCGCCTGTCTTCCAATAGGATTCAGGACTTGGAGAGTGAGTGTGAAGACCTATGGGTGGCGATCGATGTCGATTTGGGCGCAGGACTGAAGCAGATCGGTCTTTGTGCAGTCTATTTACCCCCTCCTATTAATAAACATCTGATGGATACCTTCATTAATAGCGCAAATACAGCTATTGAGCTTTACCCCGATGTGATTTTGGCAGGCGATTTTAACTTGGGTGGTATATCTTGGGTCAAAGATGCAAATAACGCACATGCTTCCTGCAGTACTCTAGAATCTTCGCTGGTTGATTTCGCAAATGAGAACGTATTGCTTCAGTACAATACGGTTCGCAACCATAATGGCAGAATATTGGATCTTGTAATGTCGAATACAATTGAACTTAGTGTTAATGAATGCACCAATCCTCTTTGTAAAGTCGACTTGCACCACCCTCCGCTGACTATCGTCGGAAACATATACTACAAGCCGCCTCTGCTGGCTAATTCTGCTATGAGACACAATTTTTATAAGGCTGACTATGAAAGTGTTATTTCTGATTTAAGTAGCATCCCTTGGTCGGACATGCTCAAGGAGTGTGGCGATGTCAATGACATGGTTCAACTGTTTTACGAAAAACTGAATGATATTATCAATGCTCGCGTTCCTTTGAAGATTCCACGAAACAAAAGTTATCCTGTTTGGTTTTCTAAACTGTTGGTTAAATCGCTAAGTAATAAAAATAAAATCCGTTTGAAAATAAAAAAATATGACAATCCCCTCGATAAACTGCAGTTTCAGAATATGCGTGTAAGTTGTGATAGAATGATGCGTTCGTGTTATAATAATTATATTGCTAAAATTGAAACGGCTATTGCCAGCAATCCTAAGTTTTTCTGGACTCACTTAAAGAATATCCGTAGTAAGGCACACAACTACCCGCATCAGATGACACTCAACGATCAGGTGGCCTCTAACGGTCCCGATATTTGTAACCTTTTCGCAAGTCACTTTTCCTCTGTTTACGCGAATAATAGCACAAATTCGGTAAGTAACACTCACACAATGTATCATCATGGCAATAACAGTGAATCCTTATGTAAAATTGTCTTTGATGAACACGAGATAGCCATGCAGCTTAAGAGGATTGACTCTGCAAAGGGTCCGGGGCCAGACAAACTGTCGCCGTTCTTTGTTGCGAGGTGTGCTGACGCTTTGTCATTGCCCATCACTATTATATTTAATGCATCCATTAGCACGGGCGTCTTTCCAACCGAGTGGAAACGGGCTAAAATAGTACCCATTTTAAAAAAAGGCAACCAACGTGATGTTACAAATTACAGACCCATTTCTATACTCTCAACGTTGTCGAAAGTGCTTGAATCTTTAGTGCACCCTGTAATCACCAGACACATAAAGCATAAGCTAACTGATTGTCAGCACGGATTCGTGCAAGCTCGTTCCACCAGCACAAACCTTGTTAACTACGTCACCTTTTTAAGAGATTCTGTAGATTTGAGAATACCGGTGGATGCAGTCTATACTGATTTTTCGAGCGCTTTCGACAAGGTTGACCATAATATTCTTTTACAAAAAGCATCGGACTGTGGATTAGGCGGATCTTTACTCCAGTGGCTGTCATCATATCTAACTAGTCGCTCCTCTCAAGTAGTAGTGGAAGGTTTTTCATCTGACAATTTTCAGGCTACCTCCGGAGTTCCCCAAGGGTCGCATCTAGGTCCCTTGCTGTTCAATATATTTGTTAATGATATTGTATCATGTTGCCATTTCTCCAAGTGTTTCATGTATGCCGACGATCTAAAAATAGTCCGTCAAATAAAGACCCCTAACGATTGTCTGTTATTGCAGAAGGATATCGACAGGCTGGTTGATTGGTGTTCTGATAATAATATGGAACTAAATTCGAGCAAATGCTATCATATAATGTTTTCTAGAAACCGTGTTCTTTCAGAATCTTCTTATACAATCAACGGTACAGTTCTGGAGAAAGTTTCTGAAATACGTGATCTAGGAGTTCTGATAGATAACAAGTTGAGATTCGATAAACACTTAGACAAAGTCTGTTCTTCTGCACGAAAAATGCTCGGTTTTGTTATTCGCAATGCGAAGCAGTTCAAAAGGCTTCAAACCAAAAAAGTTCTTTACATTACATTGGTTCGTAGTATCCTGGAGTATTGTTCTGTTGTCTGGACTCCACATTACCAAAAACATATAGATAGAGTTGAAGGCATTCAAAGGCGGTTTACCAGCTACTTTCTTAATAGTAAAAATAAGTATATACCGTACCAAGAGAGACTGCAAGAGTTTAATCTTCTATCACTTAGTAATCGTAGAAAAGTGCTTGACATGGTGTTTTTACATAAACTACTTAATAATAAGATTGATAACCCTAGTTTTCTAAATAATTTAAGCTTTCACGTACCCTCTAGATTGCCTAGATATCCATGTGCTTTGTTAAAACACAAAATGTTTAAAACTAACTTGGGCCGTTTTTCAGTGGTGCCTAGACTGTCAAGACTCCATAATGATCTTGTAAAGCAAAATAACAATATAGATTTATTTAGCCAGAGACTTATTAATTTTAAGGCAAGAATACAAAACACTCTAAATAAAATAAAATAAAATTGATATTAAAATTTCTTAGTTTAAGTTACGTCATTCAAATTAGCTTAATTTAGTTTTAGTTTTTTAAATTGCATTTATAAGTAAGTGTTTTTAATCACTATCATTAATTAATTAATCAATCAATAATTATTGTAAGCTATCGTGCATGCTGTGGCCGTCTTTAATTAGTGTTGCATCTCGCCCTAACCTGTATGTTTGATTTTACGTCTCAGTGGTGTAATACTGTCGATGGTCCTAATAAATTAAATAAATAAATAAATAAATTACCTATCTATGAAATTACCGTTTTGCAATACTGACCATTTTGAATGCGGCAAACTCTTGATTTCCTATAATATTTTTTGTGACAGTCGCAGTTCCTTTTATAAAAGCAGTTTTCACATGTTTTCCTGTCGCTTTTATGCTACGGCTACACACATCGCGATAACGCGAATATTCGCATTTTCGCGATGTATGTAGCCGAATATTCGCGAATACTTCGGCACTTCGCCCGAAGCCGAGGCCCCTTCGCCCCGCTGTCGGTAAATTTACGCACATCAAAGGCTTTTATCGCGATGAACTTCGTTTGCGCGGCCACACTTCAGTCGGCTCAACTTCATCGTGCGTAGTGGACGTACTGTCAACTGCAAGCGGCGATGTATTGTTTACGATGTCATGGTTGTTCACGATGGATTGGAGTAATGACAGAATCTTGGAATTTATTTCCAATTACGAATATGAGTCTATACTATGGAACCCTAAAGAATAATTGTTGAGAATAATTGATAAAATACAGAGCGACAGCTTCGTCCATTTTTCCGCGATAAATTCTGCGGCAATGCTCTCTATAGCAGTGTGGCCATCCACATTCGCTGTAGGCCGAACACGAAGTTTTATCGCGATAATTCTATCGCGATGTGTGTAGCCTTAGCATAACCCACTCAATAAAATGTTTACGAACACAAATTAAGAGCTCAACTTCAGGAGCTCCTATCTCGCCAAATTCACCAAATCAAAATAACTTAACAAACCTTGGTGTTACATTCGAGGACCTATCCAACGATACCCCATCGTCATATCCAACGACACCCCATCGTCATATCCGTGAAATAATTTTATTTAACCCCCCAAAATTCTTGTATGGAGTGCCAACACTGTCAACCCTAAAATGTATTTTTTATAATTTCACTACATATTAAAATAGCGGTACACGGAAGACATGTTTGAGTAATTTTTTTTCTTTGAAGCCACAATAGCGTCCAAGTAACATGGCTGTGACAAACGGCAGACAGACAGACAGCCCTAACGAATCTATAAGACTTCCGTTTGTGCTATTTGGCTACGGAACCCTAAAAAGCTGAAAATACATCATACACGTGGTCCTGGCGGCCTGCAGTCCTCATGCGGATTTGTGACGACAAAAGCGGTGAATAATGTGAAATCACTTCTGTGTTCAATAACAAGCAGTTGCAATTGATATTAATAAGTATTTATTTAAAATCTGGTGTATGTATTAGTAACGTAACGATTAGCGCGGCGAGGACGGCGCCGTCACCTCTTAAACGTTTTTAACGGGCAACATTATTTAGGACAAAAACAAAATAGAGCGCGACCGTGCTCGACCCCTGAAGAAGGACTCCATATGAGTCCGAAACATGTCGGACTATTTCTGACAATAAATCGTGAGTAAAGCCATGCTTATTTCTAGTCTTAAAAACAAAATACACAAAAAGAATGATAGGACAGCCATAGACCGCGGCTCACTGGTGCCCTGATGCTATAAACTAAAATAAAACTAGCGTTTTGAATGTAGCTAGCGACGTCACGAACAAAAAACCGGACAAGTGCGAGTCGAACTCGCGCACGAAGGGCTCCGTACAAGGGATCTACAAAAACGGCAAAAAACCATGTCTGTTGTGTGTGGGAGCGGGAGCCCCCCCTTGAATATTTGTTTTATTTTAGTTACATTATATATTTTTAAAGTGAATATATAACTATAATATTCTGTGAATATTTCAAGCGTCTACCTGTTGTCGACCAATCTCGAGCAAAAACGAGCTAAAAATCACGTTTGTTGTATGGGAGCCCTGAAATATTTATTTTATTTTATTTTTTAGTATTTGTTATTATAGCGGCAACAGAAATACATTATCTATGAAAATTTCAACTGTCTCACTATCACGGTTTATGAGATACAGCCCGGTGACAGACGGACAGACAGACAGACGGACAGACGGACGGACGAACACCGGTCTTAGTAATAGGGGACCCCATGTAACCCTTTGGGTACGGAACCCTAAAAACTGCCTAAATCAAACAAGAAAGAAAAAAGAAATAACAAAACAGAAAAGCCTTTGGCCTTTGGTTTGGTCGGCTCTATATATCTATTCCGAACTGTCTCCTTCTGTTCCCGAAAGTTCAGAACCCCAAGAAGGCTGATTTTTGTTTACTACATCCGCATGCAGGCGGTAGGCATAGTTGGGGCCTGTATGAAAAAACGTGAATTTAACCCGTCGATTCCGTTAACTTTTGGCCACAGGAAAAATAACTTTTGTTTCTTATGGGGTGTAAGACTTTTACTCGGGATCGTTTGAATATAATATCGTGACATATGATTTTTGAAACAGACGTGATTTTTATATTTATGAATGGAAGTGACTTTTTTAAGACACCCAAAGTGAATTGAACATATTCGCTGCCGCACCACGAGATGCTCGGCGGAGTCAACATTGATGTTATTACACTGAGCCCGCGGCGCTTGCTCAGGCGCCTCCCTGCAACACGAGCGTCACTGGCGCGGCTTCCCGGAGCGCGGTCGGTCCCGCGTGATATACACGTGTCCCTAAAACTACACTAAATTTATGTTTTTTTTTCGTAATGCGCCAGGTGGGATTGTAATATTTTTAAATTAAACTCGATCACACTAACTAGAATTTTGAAAAATCTAATAATAATTAGATCTTTATCGCTACTGCATCATGCTTATAAAAAAACGTTTCATTACACTCGATAGCGTAATTTTTCAGGAATATAATAAAAAAACAGATTTACAAAATATTAAAATTTGCAGTCGTGTACTGAAAATACCTAATGAATCAGGGTATCAAAAACCACGAGTTTTATAAAAGTGCCATTATCTCGAAAAGTATATTGTTATTAAGGTCGAAATTACTTAATCTACAATTTCTTGAGCCGCCCTAACAGCTCCTTGTGTATTATCGTTGGTTTGAGGGACAGCCTGTATATGTACTTAGAAAATTGTCTCTAGCTCGCTGTGCAAGCAAAATACGTACAGTAATTCGTACAATACAAAAATACAACAACAGGTACGCAATCAGTAATTACCTACTCAATGACATGATTCGATATGAATGAATACCTACCTAGTGCAAGTGTGATTACAGACGCGGATTCAAAATAAAACTAATCGGTTAGCACGCCGTTGCGTAACAAATCAATAGAAAGTACCGGCCATACTCCGGGGTGTTCACGTCACCCCGGCACGCGGCACGCGGCACCCCGCGGCGCGTCCGAGAGCACGAGCCGCGGAGGGCGACAGCCCGTTCACACGGCATCCAGTTTTGTTGGATCTACTGACTATCGGATCCTGCAAAACCGGATAGTGAGTTCACACGGCTGCCCGGTTTTGTAGGATCCTCCGGTCCTGTAAAACCGGACTCCGTGTACACACTATCCGTCGTCGGCGCATCCCCGACCGCGCCCGCCCCCGTCCGATTCACCGGATCCGGATTTTACAGGATTTTTGCCGAGCTTGTGTGAATACGAGTATTGAAATACTATTGCCACTAAATCGGATCCGGCACGACCGGACCGATTTGTAGTCGCAAAATCGGATGACACGTTTTGCAGGATCCGCTTTATTGCCGGACGCTGAAACCGTATGCTCGTGTGAACGCGTGCATTGAAATACTGTTGCCGACAAATCGGATCCCACAAAAAACAGTTCCCGCAAAATATCGGAGTGCTCCGTGTGAACGGGCTCTAATGTGTGGTGCGCACTAACTCGCGCGCGGCGCGCGGCCGCGGCGCCGAGCAGACAGTGGCGTCGCGAACGCATCGCTCCGGCCCTGTCTGCCGCCCGCCGAGCAGACAGTGGCGTCGTGAACGCATCGCTCCGGCCCTGTCTGCCGCCCGCCGAGCAGACAGTGGCGTCGCGAACGCATCGCTCCGGCCCTGTCTGCCGCCCGCCGAGCAGACAGTGGCGTCGTGAACGCATCGCTCCGGCCCTGTCTGCCGCCCGCCGAGCAGACAGTGGCGTCGTGAACGCATCGCTCCGGCCCTGTCTGCCGCCCGCCGAGCAGACAGTGGCGTCGCGAACGCATCGCTCCGGCCCTGTCTGCCGCCCGCCGAGCAGACAGTGGCGTCGTGAACGCATCGCTCCGGCCCTGTCTGCCGCCCGCCGAGCAGACAGTGGCGTCGCGAACGCATCGCTCCGGCCCTGTCTGCCGCCGGCCGAGCAGACAGTGGCGTCGCGAACGCATCGCTCCGGCCCTGTCTGCCGCCCGCCGAGCAGACAGTGGCGTCGCGAACGCATCGCTCCGGCCCTGTCTGCCGCCCGCCGAGCGCCGCGGGGCTTGCGCTATATCTACACAGCATATTGATAACATCACTGCCTCAAACATTGTGTATGTGTCTTTTCCGTGACATTGATCGCACCACCTGCAAAGAGTAAGAGCTGGTGCCCATCTGTCGGGTGTCGGATCCGACAAAAAAAACATTTGTCCTGGTAGCATAGCAATACAATTTATATGAGTTGTTCACATTTACCCGACACCTCTAACGGCGAATACGCTCCGTGTGTATCGTTTCGCTCCGAAGCTACAGAATACATTAATTTAAATTTTAGTTTATTTGTATACTTTTGCTGTCCGAGGTACAGGCTACTCTGGCAATTCGGTGTGAAAGAGATAGATACTTTCATCAATAGCCCGACGAAACTAATTTAATCGATGTAATTCAGATAGATAACACGATAGCTAGCCGTCGGGCCGGAGCGAGTCCACTGCATATTGTCCAAGTATTGATGAGATATCGTGCTAAGATATCAATCGTTATAATTAATAAAAATAGAATAGAAAAGCATAATTTATTAAATAAACATAAATAAAGCATTACTGACGGCCATTTCACAAACATGCATTGTGAGGTCATGCGACACGACGCACACACATTCTTTCGATAATCACTTGATTTCCATGTAAGTTAGCGAGACTGGTGTCTTTTAAAACAAGTTTTAAACACTACTACACAGTGACAACACACTTAAAGCGAATGTAGATCGAACAAACGAAAAAGAACATTGCAAAGAGAATATTAGAGTGCGCGACACTGATAAATGTACGTATAGCATACTACCAAGAGGTTAAAAGCGGAGTCAAAGTGGCAATCAGTGGTAACGTGACACTAGCTTGCGCGCCCGCCCGGTCCTTGCACGACACACAGTGCTGGGACCGTCGCCGGCGCCGGCACCGAGCGACTTCGCTCAAAGCCCGCGTTAGTGTTCGCCAATAACCGCCTCACCGTGGCAGCGCGCTAGCATGGCCGACACGAGGGTAACATAAACTCCGTCTTATCTCTCGGACTATCTGTTCGTCGGCACTAGTGCGAGAGAGAAGCACTTAGAGATAAGACGGTGTTAACTTATCCTCGTGCCAAGCTAGGGCCCCAGGTGCTATTGATAAGGAGCTCGAGCTACAACTATTAGTATTGTCGTCCGTGTTTTCATTATTTACATAATTTATGTATTTTGCAGTCCTGTGTATCGGATTTTGTACTTGTTTGTCTATTCTAGTGCACTGCTATCCTCATTTCCTTCAAGGTTGACTGGAGAGATCCCTTAAAGGGATAAGTTCGCTTTTGAACAATTAATATTACGTGGGCGGTTACCGGTACTGTGTGCAATAAAGAGAGAGAAATACATACATACATTTATAAAAAGGTTCAATGTCATATTGTCATATTCTTGCGGCATTTCTTAGTTAAGATTCAACCCATTTTAATTTATTCATGTGACGAGTAAAACAGCCCACAGCGGCCGATTTGCTGAATAAATGTTTTGAGTTTGAAGTTTGTACCAAACGAAACAATTAATAAAAATTATATCGAGGCTGATTTCCTTCATCTTTTCACCATTGGCATTGCTAAAGTGCTAAAGACAAGCCAGGCGTCCCCCCCACACTTCACGCCTGGCAGTCTCGCCCCGCGCAGGCCGCGGCCCGGAGCAGGAGGTGCGCTGCAGGGCGTCGGTGGACTAGTCGGGCGCGGCGGAGTCGCCAGGGGTGAGTGAGCGTGTAGTGTTAGGGTTGTAGAGCGGGCGGCGACTGACCGGTGTAGACGACGGCGTAGGAGGCGTCGGTGGACTAGTCGGGCGCGGCGGAGTCGCCAGGGGTGAGTGAGCGTGTAGTGTTAGGGTTGTAGAGCGGGCGGCGACTGACCGGTGTAGACGACGGCGTAGGAGGCGTCGGTGGACTAGTCGGGCGCGGCGGAGTCGCCAGGGGTGAGTGAGCGTGTAGTGTTAGGGTTGTAGAGCGGGCGGCGACTGACCGGTGTAGACGACGGCGTAGGAGGCGTCGGTGGACTAGTCGGGCGGGGCGGAGTCGCCAGGGGTGAGTGAGCGTGTAGTGTTAGGGTTGTAGAGCGGGCGGCGACTGACCGGTGTAGACGACGGCGTAGGAGGCGTCGGTGGACTAGTCGGGCGCGGCGGAGTCGCCAGGGGTGAGTGAGCGTGTAGTGTTAGGGTTGTAGAGCGGGCGGCGACTGACCGGTGTAGACGACGGCGTAGGAGGCGTCGGTGGACTAGTCGGGCGCGGCGGAGTCGCCAGGGGTGAGTGAGCGTGTAGTGTTAGGGTTGTAGAGCGGGCGGCGACTGACCGGTGTAGACGACGGCGTAGGAGGCGTCGGTGGACTAGTCGGGCGCGGCGGAGTCGCCAGGGGTGAGTGAGCGTGTAGTGTTAGGGTTGTAGAGCGGGCGGCGACTGACCGGTGTAGACGACGGCGTAGGAGGCGTCGGTGGACTAGTCGGGCGCGGCGGAGTCGCCAGGGGTGAGTGAGCGTGTAGTGTTAGGGTTGTAGAGCGGGCGGCGACTGACCGGTGTAGACGACGGCGTAGGAGGTGTCGGTGAACTTGTCGGGTGCGGTGAAGGCGCGCAGCTTCACGTAGTAGGCGGCACCCGGCCGCAGCGGCCCGTTGCAGTAGGCGCGCCCGCCCGCCTCGCAGCGCTCCGAGCCGATCGTGAACTCCTCCACGGGCCCGTTGTGGAATGGGTAGTACGGCTCCGTCACCTGCCAACAACATTGCAAGGCAGGCCTGTGAGAGACCTGTCTGAAAGAGCCTTAAGGATGTTTTATTTCAACATATAATTATCAAAGCAACGTTGCATGTATTTAGCAGATAGTCTTGTATAGATAAGCGGGCCGCAGAATTGCACATGTATGTAGTGGTATTCGTGTTTTATTGAAATTCATATTTGAAATTAGATTTTCCTTGTACTACTGTACTATTACTTTATTTTCATTTTTACGTTTCAATTTTCTTTTAGGATTAATAATTATGCGTCTTTGGCTAAAACAGCAATTTTGCAGCAACCATACATACATAATCCCTAATGGGGTGGGCAGAGCCACAAGACCACTTGTGGCCACGTTCGATTAATTAGTCCTAAGATGGTATGATGAACTGTATGGTGACAGGTGATCAGCCCATCGCCCATACAGATAGTCCACCATGTTGGAGTGGACCCGTCCCTTAGTAAAGCAACCAGAGATAATATTATTATTTTACACATTACTTCGCCAATTTTTTATCTAGGATTGCTCAATTTAGGATAAAATAGCTGTTTCACCCAAAACAGGTACATTTTGAGGTTATAAACTTGTTTACCAAATAAGAGAAGTAAGGATGAATCGACTGTAGGTACATGGGTTCATTTAATTCTTAAGCATGTCTCGAGAGTCATGCTATTTACTTGACAATCGGTTAATGGAACAGACCAAAGATAGATATATCACTAGATGTATAGTATTTTTTGTGAACCGTGGAAGTTCTCGTCCGAGCAGTCACAAAAGAGATAGGTACAGAAGTCAACCACATGTATGTACTTCACTTTTCATTGCGGCGTTTCTTCTCAGCAGATGTCACCTTTCGAAGCGCTGGTAGATTCAGACATGTGAAAGAGCCCAGGTGGCCTACTTGCAAAATAAATATTTTCATTTTCATGCCTACACTCAGCGGTCGCTCTAGGGTTGGTAACTATAGCTTATGCACAAAAAACTATCGTGGTAGTGGCACTCGTATCCAGTTGATTTATTGTTGAGAATGAAACGGGAAGAATGGAAATATTAATTAATAATAACTAAAATAACATACCTACCTACAAAATTTTACGGTTGTCAATTTTCAGTATCGAAAATCCCTAATAACTTCTAAACGGATTACCCTAGTTACACAATTTCCATTACCCTATCCGTTTTAGACCTAAACCTATCAAATGACACTAAAAACAACACAATATATAAGTTAAGTTACTTAATATAAGTTAAGTTACTCGGTTAATTGGTTCACACTGTAATGCCGTGTAAATATATTTGCAAATAAATAAATAAATAAATAAATAAATAAATAAATAAAATATCTACACAAACAAAAAAACATGTTTTCAACTTACGTAAGGCGGCGTGAATGTATCCTACAAAAATTTAGTTACCTACTTCGTTTATACTGATTCAAAATAGGAAACTATTATATAAATCTATCTTAGATATATTCTTCGGGGGCCGGGGCGGGGCGCTTGCCTACCTACCTAACTGTTCTGTGTAACGTTAAAACGAACCATCAAAATACAAGCAGATACCTACTTACCTCTCTGAAACCACTGGTAGCTTAAAATACGACAATTCACCGTTTAATGTTGAATTTAAACAACCAACAACTGAACAGTTATAATAACTTTTTTTTGTTGCTCCATTATTGCACACAAAACTTCACAGACGCGGCCGTCTCAAGCGTTCGGCAATCGAGTTCGCACTGCTCTCAATCACTCCGAGATATCGTGTCTATGTGTGCGTTTGTTCGAGCGCACTTGTATGTAGATTGTCTTCTGTACCTATCTCTTTTGTGGAGCAGTACAATAGTTGATGTGTGTGTGTGTGCGGGTGTAGTGACCTGGTAGGGCGGCCAGACGGGCAGGCGCTGCACGTCGCGCCAGGCGGGCAGGCGCGGCGCGGAGTCGTTGCGCGGCTCCTGCGCCACGACGAGCGCGTAGCCGGTGACGTTCCCGTTGGCGGCGCTGAACAGGTCGCCGCGGAAGCGCACCGTGGCCGTGGTGGGCGAGGCGCGCACGGCCTGCGGCAGCGCGTGCGCCGGCGGCCGCGGCGGCGCCGCGATGGCCAGGTGCTGTGTCCAGCGCGCCGCGGGGCCCGCGCCCGCGCCCGTGGCCGCCCACAGCCGGAACCCGTACGTGCCGCCCGGCGCCAGCCCGCGCACGACGCCCGCGCGCGCTGCGTCGGGGGGGGGGGGGGACATCGTCAACGTAGCGTACACCGACACCATATCGACCATTTGATCATGCCAAAAAATAGTAGTTTATGCAACGGTTGCATAATGATAGGCCTTAAAACACTAGTGCGGTTTTCATGAAACGAGCTGTAGGCGAGTTTCATAATAAGATCGCACGTGTGTTTTAAGGCCAAATTATGCAGAGTTGCATACATAACTTTATCTACACACATATTATAGATATGGTTCAGAAACAATATTTTCTGGCAACAAGTTATTTGTTGCAATCGTGGCTGCATATTTCCGATATCCGGCGCATTTTCACATCACACACACTCCGAGAAGACTACTTACTATTCATATTTTCAACTAAAATGTAAATTACAAACAACTTTTAGTTAATTGAATATATTTCGAAAACTACAAGGGTACTTTTTTTAAATAGGGTAAATATTTGGGTACTATGTTTTGCATCATCAAATCCTCGATATCTTGTTGGCGTACGCTACCTTGACAGAGACACGGAGGCGAACTCGCTCGGGCCGGCCCGCACGGTGACGTCCACGACAAAATCTAGGTCCCACCATTCGACATTCGACACATGTTCCAAACGACCTGCTATATGCACATGTATGTTGAGGATTGTCATTTCTTTCATAGTTATTTGACTTTTTGCGAAATTTCTGAGAACATTTTAGGATTGTAGCAAAACCGTTAAGTCTACGACCATGTTTTTTTTTATAAGTAGTCCAAGTCAGAAACCATTGTAATTAAAGGTTGCGTTTCATAATATTATAACAACGTATGATATAATTTCATATTCGCTAAAAAGACATGGAGGTATTTCGAATAGACATGAGGGATCAAGATTTTCTTTTTTTAACGTCACCGTTTGGGCCGTCCTGTGTATTTCCTCGTAATACCGCAATAGGGAAGTGTTATGTTTTAAAGAATTTGGGATCTGCAAAAGGGTGCTCCCTGAATCGTCGACAAACTTTTCATTACATCGAAAACGATTTATAGAATATTCAGTTCGTATAATTTCTTTAGAAGTAATCTCTTTTCATCGATTATACATTACAAATTTTCATAATTCCTAGAACAAGTACAAGGATTATTATTTCTTAAAACAACCATTTCATAAACTATTCAAAACAACCCAAAACTCTCCTCACAAAACTGGAAAAGTATGGAATAAGAGGGCCAGCGTACAAATGGTTTGAAAGCTATTTATCGGAAAGAGAGCAGATTACTCGAGTTACATCATTTTCAGTCGTAGATAACTCTGCAGGAGTGGCTGACTCTACGCCGAGGGTTAATCCTACTGGGGTTCCGCAAGGAAGCATCTTGGGGCCACTTTTGTTCCTATTATATGTAAACGACCTACCTTCCTGCATTAAGCATCGATGCGTTCTATTTGCTGACGACACAACCGTTATGATAAGGGCAAAGGGCACAGAAGAATTAGAAAAAAATATTTTAGCACTTTAGAGGACTTATCAACTTGGCTTACGAAAAACGGTTTATATATGAATGTATCAAAAACTAAAATAATGCAATTTTTAACGCGCAACAGCAACAAAACTAATTTAGATATAGAGTATAATAAGGAAAAGATCGAACAAGTGTCACAAACAATATTTTTAGGCTTTATTATTGATGACTACTTGAATTGGAAACAACAAGTTGACGCAGTTTCTACCACACTGAACAAGTTCGTTTATGCACTTAAGAAACAGATCTATCACCTCTGTAAAAATAGTATTAGTTGTTTACCACAGTTATGTCTGTTCCAAATTGCGTTACGGAATAGTTTTTGGGGAAATGCAACAAATATTCAGCGAGTCTTAGTGTCTCAAAAAAAGTGTATTAGAGCAATATGGGGCCTAAGGGGGACGGATTCTTGTAAGCCATTGTTTAACGAGCACAAGCTACTTACAGTTCCGAGTATGTATATTTTAGAGGTGTGCAAGTTTGTAAGGAACAACATGGAGTACTTCGAAACAAAAAACAACAATGGGAAACGCACTGTCACTGTAAGGCTTTCGTAGTGCCCAGGTGTAAATTACAGCTTTAAAAAAAAACTGCTATCAAATGGCAATCAAAATTTATAACGCTTTACCTATGACATGGACAAATCTTCCAAATAATAAATTGTATCAATTATTAAATAGGTTTTTGTTAGAAGAGTGTTTCTATTCTTTGCACGATTATTTTATGAAATGTGCAATGAATTAGGTGTATTTGGCGTTATAATTATGTATCTTTATAATAGTTTGACATATGATTTTTATAAAATAATGGTAGGCAATAAGTAATACTATGACATATGAAATTTAAATTTTAATAAAATAATTGTAATGAATTCTGTAAAATCGTTATATTCTAAGGTACCAATCAATTGTATACCTCTTTGGTGAAATAATGAACTATTGACTACACATTAAGACCTTGTTACACTTTACTTCATGCAATAAAGATTTATGATTTATGAAAAGACATAACAACTAAATATCGAAGTTCATTTCTTCGGCATTTTATTACAAATCTCTTTTATTTTATTGTGTATACACACACAGTACAATATAATTTATCGTATGAATGTTAATATAGGTAGGTATATAGCTCAGACTACCCATCTTAAGGACATGACAAAACATCATTCGAGGTTAGGATGTAATGTGTCATTATGAAAAAAAAAACTCAGAGGAAGATGGGTCAGAGCGGAAGCAACTCGGAACGGTTAGGTTCTTTGGTGTTAGTTTTTTTTTTTATGAGCACCCTGGAAGTCTTGCTTTTTATAAACAATTATTAGTGTTTCATTAATAAGTGGGATAAGTCGTATGATATCTACCTACATCCGACTGCTAGCGTATTGCGTTTAATTCGCCGAACTACACAAATTAGTTGTGTATTAAAACTCATTTGAAATGGTTTTTTATGAAACATCATTTACAAGATTTAAATAAAACATGAAATAAAAAATTAGGTACTGTTAAATTATATATCTATGTTGTCAACACTTATGTCAATGACAGCTACCGATTGTTATAATCTGTTCCTTTTATATATCTGCGCATACAACACGTTTGTTTTATTACAGGTTGTGGGCCCAGCCCAGAAAAAAAAGTTTTATTAAGTTTATTCTCGCGAAAAACCTTGCAAGTTAGTGCTGTATAAGTTTACGCAGACTGAGAATACACTGTGTTAGTAAAATGACTTCGAATTACGTTCTGAGTGTGCCTAAGTTGAAAGGACGCGAGAACTACCAAGAGTGGGGTTTCGCCGCGGAGAATTTTCTAGTGCTGGAAGGAACTTCGGAGTGTATCAAAGTTACAAAACCAGAAGAAGCCGCAGCTGACGCGAAAACCAAAGCAAAATTGATCTTAACGATTGACTCGTCGCTCTATGTACACATCAAGGACGTGAAGAATACAAAGGAGCTATGGGGAAAATTAAAACAATTATTCGATGACTTCGGTTTCACCAGGAGAATCAGCTTGTTAAGAACCTTGATATCATTTCGTCTTGATAATTGTACTTCTATGACGTCGTACGTAACACAAATCATAGAAACGAGTCAAAAATTAAATGGATCGGGCTTCAACATCAATGACGAGTGGATCGGATCGCTGCTTTTGGCCGGATTATCTGAAAAATATTCGCCGATGATAATGGCAATTGAACATTCGGGCATTTCAATAACAGGCGACGCCATTTAAACCAAGTTGATGGACTTGGAGGAAGACAGTGGCGACGTTAGCGGAGCATTTGCGAGTTTCCGTAAAAACAAGTATGGCAACACCGATAGAACCAGAGACAATACGTCTAAGTCAAAACAGAAAGTAATAAAATGTTACAAATGTAAGCAAACGGGACACTATCGTAATCAGTGTACGAATTCCGTTAAAGATTCATGAAATACAAAGTATAGTGAACGTAAACAAACAAATGCGTTCAGTGCCGTATTCTTAAATGGTAGTTTCTCCAAGAATGATTGGTATATTGAATCGGGAGCGAGTGCCCACTTAACCGCGAATGAACATTGGATTGAAAATGGGTTGATCGAGCACCCCTTCAAGGAAATTGTTATTGCTAACAAGGAAAAAGTGCCTGTTAAGTGCTCTGGTGACGTGCAAATTACGACATTGACAGATAACTGTGAATATGATGTAGTTGTCGAAGAAGTATTATGCGTTCCGAGTTTGACCACGAATCTTATATCTGTGAGTCAACTAATTGCAAAAGGCAACAGAGTGCTGTTTACAGACGACGGCTGTCAAATTTTTAATAAGGCCGATGTTTTGGTGCGGTCACGGCTTGCTTAATAAACGGAGTTTACAAGTTGAGAATGCCTGAAGCGTTACTGACTGCAGTGATGACCTCGAGCGACATTTGGCATCGCAGGCTTGGTCATGTCAACAGTAACTATTTAAATAAAATGGAGGATGCCGTGGAAGGTCTTACACTTGACAGAAAGGCAAATATTTCAAAGTCGTCATGTATAGTGTGCTGTGAGGGCAAACAGAATCGTTTACCCTTTCCACAGAATGGTAATAGAAGTGAAGAACTCCTGCAGATAATACATACAGATGTATGTGGGCCGTTCAAAAATGTTTCAATTGGTGGTTCCAGATATTTCATATTATTTGTGGACGATTATAGTCGCATGATCTACATTTATTTTAAAAAAAAGTGAAGCTTTTGGTTGTTTTCAACAGTACAAAGCAGTTGTGGAAAACAAGCTAAACAGGAAAATAAAGATAATACGAAGTGACAATGGCAAGGAGTTTGTGAATAAAGTATTTGATAATTATCTGAGCAAAGCAGGAATAACTCATCAGAAAAGCAATCCTTATACTCCAGAACAGAATGGTTTAGCTGAACGCTTCAATCGGACTGTGGTGGAAAAGGCAAGATGTCTGTTATTTGATGCTGAAATGGATGAAAGCTTTTGGGCTGAAGCAGCCAATACTGCTGTATATTTACAAAACAGGACAGTAGCATCAGCTTTGAACGGAAAAACACCTTTTGAGATATGGACAGGAGCAAAACCAGATATAAGTCATTTGAGAGTTTTTGGAAGTGTAGTGATGATGCATGTTCCAAAAGAGAAGCGACTCAAATGGGATAAAAAGGCTGAGAAAGGAATTCTCGTTGGTTATCCAGAAGACATAAAGGGTATCGAGTCTACAAACCAAGCACGAGAGATATCACAACTAGCCGTGATGTGATCATAATAGAAAAATCTAAACCGGCAAAAAGTGCAGTTCAGATTGAGGAAACTACACAATCGCAGACTGATTTCACTGAAGATTCAGTGGGGGACACATACGATTCAGAAAGGGAAGAGTTTCATGATGGTGATGAAACTTATCTCCCAAGTGAAGATTCTTCTGTTAGCAGTGTGGAAAGTATTGTGAATGCTGAAAGACGGGGTGGTTCCTGTAGGCACAGACAGAAGCCAGACAGGTATGGTTTTTCTAATGTTTGTGTAGGAAGCAGTAGTGCTGGAGATGCTTGTGAACCTTCACTTGAAGAGGCTCTTAATGGGCCAGAGAGAGAACAATGGTTAGAGGCAATACGGGATGAATTACAGTGTTTTGATGATAACAATGCATGGGAACTTACTGAGGTACCTAAAAAGAGTACTATAGTTCAATGTAGATGGGTATTGCGTAAGATGTATGATAGTGAAAACAATGTCAGGTATCGTGCCAGACTGGTAGCCAAAGGTTTCTCGCAGAAACAAGGTATAGATTACACAGAGACCTTCTCGCCTGTCGTTAGACATACAACTCTAAGGCTTTTGTTTTCACTATCAGTTCAGTTAGATTTTGAGGTTACCCATTTGGATGTTAAAACTGCATTTCTGAATGGTGACTTAGAAGAAACCATATATATGCAGAAACCAGAATGTTATAATTTCCCAGACAACTCTAACAAAGTGTTAAAACTCAAGAAGGCTATTTACGGCTTAAAACAGGCTTCAAGGGCCTGGAACAAAAAGGTAGATAGTTGCTTACTTAATAAAGGTTATATAAAGTCGAAATTAGAACCTTGTATGTATACAAAAACTGTTGAAAACCTTAAAACCATTGTAGCAGTATACGTCGATGATTTCTTTATCTTCTCCAATGATAAAGGTGAAACTACGAGTAAACTTCTGAAGGAAGTGTTGTTGAGTCAGTTTAAAATAAAAAAATTAGGACAAGTAAAATAATGTCTAGGAATAAATATTAAGTTCAATAAATCAGAAGGTTCTGTCACCTTAAATCAAGAAAATTATATTGATACTTTGTTACAAAGATTTCAAATGACAGACTGTAAGACTGTTGAAACTCCAATGGACACTAAATTGAATGTAAACATAGGTCAAAATGTAAATAAACAAGTACCTTTTCAACAGCTTATAGGTAGCTTGATGTACCTGTCTGTCTTAACCAGACCAGATATAACTTACTCTGTAAGTTACTTAAGCCAATTCAATAATTGTCATACAGGTGAGCATTGGCATTATGCCAAAAGAATCTTAAAATATTTGAAGAAAGCTAAATCTTTTGGTATAAAATATTTTAGGAATGGAAATTCAGAAATTACAGGTCTTGTCGATGCTGATTGGGCAAATAATGAATTGGATAGACGGTCATATACTGGATACTGTTTCTTACTATCTAACGGTATAATATCTTGGTAATGTAGGAAACAAAAAACTATAGCTCTTTCAAGTCGTGAAGCATAGTATATGGGTATTTCAGAAGCTTGCAAAGAAGCGATATATTTAAGAGCCTTGCAGTTTGAAATAACTGATAAAATGTATACTTTAAGCTTGTTCAACGACAATCAGAGTGCACAGAAGCTATCGACAAACCCTGTATTTCACAAGAAATCTAAACACATTGATGTGAAATATCATTTTGCTAGAGAGTGTGTTTCAAATAATATAGTGAAATTACATTATCTATCTACAGCTGAAATGCCAGCTGACTTGCTCACAAAGGGTTTGTGTGCTAAGAAACATTATGCATTTATGGATTTATTAGGTGTGGTCATTGTATAAATTGTGAAGTACACATAAGTTTGTGATTATTAGATATAGTGGGGGTGTTAAATTATTAAATATCTATACTGTCAACACTTATGTCAATGACAGCTACCGATTGTTATAATCTGTTCCTTTTATATATCTGCGCATACAACACGTTTGTTTTATTATAGGTACGAAATCAAGTTCTGTAGGATAAACAAATTATGAGACAATTATTCTACAATTAAATAATCGGAGATTTAAAAATATTTGATTCATTCGTTCGATGATATGAATAGTCTATGAAATGAAAATATGGGAACTGTTGACTTTAAACTGATCTTCGATGAAAATTTTGTCGAAGATTCGAGGGTAAACCTCTACAAAAACATTCAATGTCAAGAAACGTACAACATTTTCGATAAAAAATAGCTAGGATATCTTTTTACCAATATAAATAGCTAAAACTAGTCTTTTCAAATACTTATTTATGCATCTAATTATGCAAATTATGCAAAGTTGCATACTAAAATTCATCTACACCGATACAACATTTTAAAACGATAAAAAAAATAATAAAATATAGTAGCGTACATCCACCACCTTGAGTCGGCGCAGGGAAGCGGCGCGGGCGCTGGGGGAGGGAGCAGGACCCACCATTCATGCGGCGCAGTGATGAAGTTTCAAGCACGCAGCATAAGTAGTGCGGGTTTGGTATTTTTTTCGCATTGACTCAGCATCGTTTGCTCCCAAGCCTACGCCTGCTCCGCCTCCCTGAGCCGACTCAAGCACGCCTCTATATTTCGTTATATTTTTGTAGTTTATTTCAAATTTTGTATCAGTGCTGATAACGTTTTGTTCACAAATTTGCATAATTAGTATAAAAAAATCATTCGCGGGATCCTATTTTGGAACTCGTCTGCGGCTCGTTTCATAAACACACGCTCGTGTCTTAATAACCTTTTAACACTCGTTCCGTATAAAGGACAGGTGCGAGTTGAAATCGTTCGGGAACAATAGGGTAAAGCCAGGTTTAGACAGGGTCAGTGCAGCGCTGACCCGAGAAAAACCAAATGTAAATTGATTTGAAGTCAGTACATCGGCGGGAGGACAGCGCCGACTTGTATATTCGCACACGAATATTTTGAGGTCAGTCGGTTCGGCGCCGATTCTGACTTGTGCACTGACCCTGTCTAAAGCTGGCTCAATACAAGGAGCGTGCCACTAACCGTCAGGCGGGAAGGTGATGGAGGTGTTCCGGTCGGGCTGGCCCTGCGGCGCGTACTCGATGACGAACTTCTCGAGCACGCCGTTGGCCTCGTCGGGCGGCAGCTCCCAGCTGAAGGCCAGCTCGGCCGGCTGCGCGTCGGTGGGGTGGAAGGCGCGCGGCGCGGGCGGCGGCGCCTGGCGCGTGCGCAGCGCCGTGGACAGCCCCGGCGAGCGCGTCAGGATCGTGGCCGGCGTGCCCGCGCGCACCTGCCCGCGTCACCCAATACATAGTACTAGTAACGTATACTAGTCATTCTTGTTCTTGTCCCGATCCCATTAGCTACTTATATGGCAAATAAAGCCATTATCTTTCATTGCGAAGTGTAACCGCAAATCTCTACTTTGAAATAGCAGGTAGCAACTGCAAATCAAAATACAGGGCATGTCAGGTATTGAACATTTTGCATTCAAAACAGAAGTACACATGGAAGCGTTTTAAATGCAAAATGTTCAACACCTGACATGCTCTGTGTTTTAATGTGAACCTTCTTACCTCAGACATAAAGACGCCCGTGTGAAATAGTGCTTGCAGTTAGTAACTGCTATTTCAAAGTAGAGATTAGCGGTTACAGTTCACAATGAAACAATGGCTTTGTTTGTCAGATCAGTAGCTAATGGAATCGGGACAAGGAAAAGAATTACTACAGAAGAATCACTCTCTAACAAAATTAGTCTTTAGCCATAAAAATATGCCTACTCATAACTTCTCTCTCTGTCGCATAACACTTGATGAACTACGATGAGTGGGCGTTCGCTGCCGAAAATTTTCTCATTTTGGAAGGAGTTAACATCAACGCAAATACGTTAGAACAAGGCTCAACAAAAGATGATGTCGATCTCAATACTCAAAAAGCAAAAGCAAAATTAATTATGACGATAGACTCATCGTTATACGTTCATATAAAAAATGAGAAAACTGTTCATGAAGTATGGCAGCGTCTAAAATCTCTTTTTGATGATTCGGGATTCACACGAAGAATTAGTCTTTTACGGCATTTAATTTCGATTAGACTGGAAGATTGTGAATCTATGACGACCTACTTAACCCAGATAGTAGATGCAGCGCAAAAACTAAAAGGAACTGGTTTTCAGATTACTGACGAGTGGGTTGGTTCATTGTTATTGGCGGGATTAACAGAAATATTCGCGCCAATGAATGGCCATCGAACATTCCGGAATGCCAATTAGTACAGACGCAATACAATCTAAGCTGATGGATATGAGTGCAGAGGCGAGTAACACTGGAGGCGATAGTGAATTTTTATCGAGAGGTTGGCACCAGCACCGTAAAAAGAAATTCGGCCATGTTGAAAAAACAAAAACAAACATGCCGACGCCGATGTCATCCGCTATGAAACCTGTAAAAACAATTCGATGTTATAAGTGCAAGGAAGTTGGACACTATCGAAATCAGTGCAATTCAAAAGACAATGAAAGTACAAGTACAGTGTTCAGAGCTTTTTTCTTAAATTCGTCATTTAAGAAAACTGATTGGTACGTTGATTCCGGTGCCAGTGCTCATATGATTTCGGATCAAAATAAATTGTCGAATATTAGTTACAACCAAAGTATAAAAGAAATCGTAGTAGCTAACCAAGTAACAGTACCGGTATTATGATCAGGAAATACATATATAACTACAACAGTGGATGGTTCAGATTGTGACATAACTGTGGAAAATGTGTTATGTGTTCCAAACCTCACCATATCGGTAAGTCAGCTGATTCGAAATGGAAACAAAGTTTCATTTGAAGAGGGAGTTTGCAAGATACGCAATCGACAGAATGTACTGGTGGGAAAAGCAGTTTTGGTAAATGGAGTTTACAAATTGGACATCAAGTCAGAGTGTTTGTTTGCAGGCTCGGCAAAAACACAGACTAGTGAGCTATGGCATAGACGATTGGGCCATATTAACAGCAAAGACCTTAATAACATGAAAAATGGTGCTGTTAGTGGTATATCATTCAACGACAAGGCAGAAGTGTGTCACCTGTTGTGAAGGTAAACTTGCGATGTGAGAATGTGTTGGAAAAAGTACATGCAGATGTTTGCGGCCCAATGGAGACAGTTTCAGTTGGTTTGGCAAAGTATTTTCTACTCTTTGTTGATGACCATAGCAGGATGGATTTTGTATATTTTCTCAGGACAAAAGATGAGGTAATGAAGTATTTCAAGGAGTTTAAAGCCCAATCAGAAAAGCAGACGGGCAAGGCAATGAAGGTACTACGAACAGACAACGGTGGAGAGTTTTGTTCTTCAGAGATGACTAGTTTTTTGAAGAAAAGGTGTGTAAGGATTAGTTTTTTGCATCAAAAAACTAATCCTTACACACCGGAACAAAATGGCCTTTGTGAGAGATTAAACAGAACAGTGGTGGAGAGAGCTCGGTGTTTGTTATTTGACGCCAAGACGGAGAAAAAGTTTTGGGCAGAAGCTATCAATACTGCCGTTTATTTGCGTAACAGGACTTTGGCTTCAGGATTGCTTCAAACATCATATGAGCTCTGGACAGGCAGGAAGCCATATTCGGATTTTCGGAAGCACTGTGATGGCTCACGTCCCCAAAGCAAAAAGAGCCAAATGGGACAGAAAGGCAGAAAAATATATTCTTCTCGGATATGCAGATAACACAAAGGGTTACAGGTTATATAACCCTAGGACAAATAGCGTTATCACCAGCAGAGATGTTGTCATTATGGAAGATAAAAGAGACCAACAAATGGTACAGCCAGTGATAGAGGAGAAGAAAGAAGAACAGCATACACCAGAAGACAGCTCATATGTTGCAGATGATAGCCAAAAAGAAACAGAAGAGGAAATCTCTATTTTGGATTCAAATGATCCAACCTATGTATGTGACACATCTACTTCAGTCTCCACATCAGATGACTCATACCATACACAATGTGGAGAAGAAAGTGATTAAGAGGCAGAAAAAGTCCCCATAACCAGCAAGCGTACCAGAAAACCAGTCGAGAGGTATGGTTTCTCAAATATCTGTACTGTGGAGAATTTGGAGTCTTGGGATGATGAAATCACTTATGAAGAGGCTATGAAAGGGCCAGAAAAAAAGATGTGGACACAGGCAATGGACGAGGAGCTGAGGGCTTTTGAAGAAAACCAAGCATGGGAATTTGTGGAAAACGAGGAAGCTGATAGAGTGGTACAATGTAGGTGGATTTTGAAGAAAAAAACCTCACCTCTGGCTTCACCCAGAAAGAAGGCGTGGACTATAAAGAAACATATTCGCTTGTTCTTAGGTATTCAACATTGAGACTATTATTCGCTCTTAGTGTTAAATTAAATTTTAAAATTACCCATCTCGATGTGACTACAGCATTTTTAAATGGTTACCTTGATGAAATGTATACATGCAAGTTCCACCCAACTTAGAATGGAAGAGTAATACTGTACTGAAATTAAAACGTGCAATATATGGGTTGAAACAATCTGCCAGGGCTTGGAATAAAAGAGTTGATGATTGTTCACTAGCATTGGGGTATGTAAAGTCAAAACTAGAACCATACTTGTATAGTAAAAAGGTAAATAAGGAGCAGATTATTATCACTGTTTTCGTTGATGATTTTTTCATCTTCTCCAACAGCAATGCCATGACGGATGAGTTAAAAAAAAACTTATTGTCAAATTTCAAAATTAAAGATTTGGGGCAAGTCAAAAAATGCATAGGTATGAGGGTCAGAATGTATGAGAATGGCAATATATCTTTGGATCAGGAGCAATTTTTTAACAGTATTTTAAATAAATTTAATATGTCAAATTGTAATGGTGTGGATACTCCAATTGAAAATAATTTAAAATTGGAAAAATCAGAAGTCATTCACAAACAGTACCCTTACCAACAGCTGATTGGGAGCCTTATGTATCTATCTGTATTAACACGCCCAGATATCAGTTTTAGTGTCAGTTATTTAAGTCAATTTAATAATTGTTTTACATCAGTCCATTGGAAACATGCAAAAAGAATATCAAAATATTTGCACAAAACTAAGTCTTATGGTTTAATGTTTACAAATGATAAAAGTAATTTAGAAGGTTTTGTAGATGCCGATTGGGCTTCAAATACAATTGATAGGAAATCCTATACAGGTTTCTGTTTTAAATTGTCAGATACTGTGATTTCTTAGGAGTGCAAAAAACAGCAGACAGTAGCCTTATCTAGTACAGAAAGTGAGTACATGGCAATAACTGAATCTTGTAAGGAAGCAATTTATATAAAGAATTTGTTATCAGAAATTGTTGGCTATAACTATACAATTATTTTGTACAATGACAATCAAGGTGCACAGAAGTCAACAGAAAATTCTTTGTTCCATAAAAGAATAAAACATATAGATGTACGCCACCATTTTGTTAGAGAAGCTGTCGCTAAAAACTTGTAAAAGTGGTTTATCTGTCAACTTCTGAAATGCCTGCTGACCTTTTAACAAAAGGATTAAATAGTATAAAGCATAACTATTATGTTAAAAAATTTGGCATTCAAAGCATTTTGTAATGTTCTTTTTTTTTTTTAATGCTTAGATTATTTTGATAAGTGGAGGTGTTAAAATAATATCAAAACTACTCTAAGTATATAGTGCCATAGTATCGCCACCTGATGTATATTAATGGTAAACTCTGAATATGTGTATATGTCTTTATCTGCATGAATATATTTAGTCTGTGAGCGACCGCTATTCGTGTTTTATTAAAGACCGCATGAAAATTCGTGCAGTGGTTTTTGAGATTAGCGGTAACAGACAGACAGACAGACAGACGCGGCGGTCAACTTTGTTTTAGAATATGTAAGGATATAATTTCTGACTTCCGATTTTCGCTGGTCATATTTGTCGAAAGTCATAAAAACTATATTCATAACTTTTTGTCATAATGTATTATACTTCATAATGTTACGGGTAATAACATTACTTGTAATAACGATTATCTACTATATAAAAATAACTCGGGTTTTCCTTCCTGACGCTATAACTCCAGAACGCACGAACCGATTTCCACGGTTTTGCATTCGTTGGAAAGGTCTCGGGCTCCGTGAGGTTTATGGCACAGGAAATTCAGGAAAAAATTCAACAGAAAAGCGGGAAAATCTTTTTTCACATACAGCGCCATCTCTGATACATAGCTACACCAAACGAAGCCATCTGGTGGCGAAACAGAGTTCGCTGGGTTTGCTAGTCTACTATATAAAAATAAGTCGGGTTTTCCTTCCTGACGCTATAACTCCAGAACGCACGAACCGATTTCCACGGTTTTGCATTCGTTGGAAAGGTCTCGGGCTCCGTGAGGTTTATAGCAAAGGAAATTCAGGAAAAAATTCAACAGAAAAGCGGGAAAATCTTTTTTCACATACAGCGCCATCTCTGATACATAGCTACACCAAACGAAATGTTACATAAAACGAAGCCATCTGGTGGCGAAACGGAGTTCGCCGGGTTTGCTAGTGACGTATAAATTTGTTGAACATAACAATAATATACATAAAATTTAAGTACATAACTTGTGCAAGTGCGAAAATTGGTGAGCATAAATTTAACTTAATTTATTTATACTATTTTTTATTTTTTTTATATTAAGAGGGGGGCAAACCAGCAGGCGGGTTACCTGATGGTAAGCAATCACCGCCGCCCATGGATACCCGCAACACCAGGGGAATCACGGATGCGTTGCCAGCCCTTTGAGAAAGGAGTAGGCTCGTTAAATATAGTCAGGTAATTCTCAAATTCATAATGTATAACAAAGTAAATGTAAAATAGGACGAGCATAAAGCATAACATCTTACAAGCAAGCAAGATTTTCTGCAGTGTTACAAAAAAAAGACCTAACATCTTACAAACAAGCAAGATACTTCCGAAATATTGAAAAATACCATTATTAAGTTTAGACAATGAAACGGTATGGGTAAAAATACTTAGCACTTTAAAATATATAGCTTACAATATTTCTGAATAATAATCGATATGCGTTTGAACTTTATTATACATATAAATTTTATGACTTTTTAAAATTATAATATGTAACAATATGGATTATTAACGTTAGAGTTGTTAAGGTTATGCTTTACAACTTTTATGACTTTCGATAATTATAAGCATAAATAATATGGGAATCAATTTCTGACTTTCAAAATTCGAAGCAATAAGTTTATGGGTGACAAGGGGATCCCCTCTCAAATATAGAGCAGTTCAATACCAGCACTCGTGCCTTTTACTAGTCTCCCAACACACTGTGGAACGAAAATGGCCTCTCCATAGAAATAGGGACTTAATTTTCTAAGTGCCTATTTTTTAAATTGAAATCGAATGTACTCCTCATAATTAGGTAAAAAAATTAATATGGGTCAATTTGGGTGGAAAACCGCCGAGTAATAATTTTTTTACTAAAATTTTGTATGTAGCGTATATGAAAAAACTGAATATCTCAGAAAGTGCACAATTTCCCGTAATATCCTTCCGCACGAATTTAGTACTAGTACTTAGTATTTTTCGGCGTACTCAAAATTTCCCGGGCAGGTGCACTTTTAAAAAAAAAAAAAAACAAAAACCTTTTATATAGGGAAAACTTGGTTTTTAGTAGGTATTTAAGTTTTCAAGACACAAAGAATCATGGAATAAAATTAAATAATGGCTTTAGATGAGATGTATTTTCAAAAATGAGTTCATTGGAATAATGACATATCTCACTTTTTGGCCCTTTATCTCCCTGCCCCCTAATGAGCACAATCAGTGCTCATTAAGTGTATGATTAAAAGTAAAAATTAACTAAATTACTCTTAATTATTCTTAATGAGTTGGCATTAAGTAAAAGTATAAATTAAATATTATCTTATTATCATTACAGATGATAATTACCCAGATTTCAATGGGTTCTCATTAGTAATATGTAATAAATAGGTTGCAGTTCAATTTTATTGTTTATTCCTTCTGGAATATTTCAACTGCTAACATCACCAACTGCAAGCAATGGAGGGTCTAACGACCAACTTAGATTTGTACGTGATTTTGAGAAATCAGGAATCTTCTTTTAACTACAAAACCTTGATGGAAGAAGTGGTTACTAAAATCAATGGACAACTATCTGAAGAAGACTATGTTACCCTCAAGGAATTTTGCCAAAGATTTTCAAGAGCTGCTTTGGAAAGATGGCAGAAGTGCCGAAGAGATACGAAAAAGTTTAGAAGTACTTATGAACATTGGCTTATGGAAAATGTTGATTGGCCAAGCTTTGTAGTTTGGCGAACCGATTCACCCACCCAAGAATCAGGTCATTTAAACTATGAAGGACCTTCGACCTCATCGGTTGGAACAATGACTACAACAAAACTTAAGTCATTCGAAGATCTGGGAACCACACAGAAAAAAAAAAGATCGAGTGACTTACAATCCGAAAACGCTGATGGCATCAAGGAAGAAAATCATTCAAGATCGTTTTAAGGAAGAAGTTTTAAGGTTTTTGATTTTTTTTCATACAAAATTTTGGTAAAAGAATTATTACTCGGCGGTCTTCCACCCAAATTGACCCATATTAATTTTTTTACCTAATTATGAGGAGTAGATTAGATTTCAATTAAAAAAATAGTCAATTAGAAAATGAAGTCCCTATTTCTATGGAGAGGCCATTTTCGTTCCACAGTGCAACAGCAGGACAACATGACTGACCTCGAGCGTGAAGATGTAGTCGGTGTAGGGGCGCAGGCCGTCGAGCGCGAGCGCGAGCCGGTCGGTGAGACGCGACTCCAGCGTGTCGGCGGCGGCCAGGTACTGCAGCTCGAAGTCCGTGTAGTCGCCCGCCGGCCGCGCCCACGCCAGCGCCGCGCCGCGCGCCGACACGGCCGTCGCGTTCAGCCACGCCACGGCGCGCGGGTACAGCCGCGTCTGCGCACGCGCACACCACCGCTATCACTGCTGCGTCGGCTCACTCCGGCGCTCTCGCCACACATTCACCGGCTCCGGCGGTTACGCGATCAATCCAGCACACATCACACTGACAAAACGTACGTCAGGCGCCGTTTACACCGCGAAGACGACATTCTTTTAAATGCTCAGCCAATGTTGATACAGAAAAAAACTGGACAAGAGCGAGTTAAACTCGCGTGGAGAGGGTTCCGTACATGATTATCTTTTCCTATTGTACTTTAAACTATGGTATTTAAAGTTGCATAGGAAAAGATAATCATGTACGGATTTTATAGGTTTTCCTGTTATTACTTATCTTCAAATTATAAAAAAATGAAGATTCTCACAGCGTCACTTTAATTTAATATGACACACAATAAAGTTTGCAAACCTTTTTTTTTTAATTCTAACTTAGGCCCCGAATGTAGCCACCATTTAAAAAAAAACATTTATTTACGTTACCCGTGTTGTAATCACCAACTTACATATGTGTACCAAATTTCAACTCAAACGGTCCAGTAGTTTCGGAGCAATTTGGATGTGACAGACAGACACACGAGTGATCCTATAAGGGTTCCGTTTTTTCCTTTTGAGGTACGGAACCCTAAATTGCCTATGCAGTGATAGTTATCATTTTACTGCTTAAAAAACGCATAAAAAGGGGTGGTTTATCCCATAAAACGTGCAAGGACTCCAATGGGATGATAAATAGTAGATTGTACAACAAGAGCATAAAACGAGCCATTGTACCCGAGAGGGCATATAGCCGGGGGATAGTCACATCGAGGGTAAAATGGGTTTTATGCTCGAATTTTACACTCGGCTTTTCACTTCGATTGCAAGGAAATAAAACAAGGATTAAGCATATACAAGAAAATTTAGTAATGATTTCGCCTGAGATTTGAATGGAAAGAAGTGCAAAAAATCATTATTTGATCGTCACTATCACTACTCGAAGACATTGCTTAATTACTTACGAATAACTTATTGAATTTTCAACCGCAACACAACAAATTTACCTAGTTTCAGTTTCAAGTTTTGTTTGACGAATAATTAGCTTCCCGCCACACAATTTGTCTTAATTTTTATATTCAACTATTTATTATTTATTGATTAATTATCCATTGAAACATAATTTATACAGCATTACAGTATTACACTAATACGCTGGAAAATTCAATTAATACACAAAAAAAATACAAAATAACATGAAACAAAAGAGAAAAAACTATAATTATAATCATAATTTTTACTTGGTATTCATACATTCATCGCCTAACAAAAACTCAGACATTCACGGCACACAACCGACTATCGACTCCAAAACACATCACAATCAGGTGCCGATAGCAGAAGTAGATTGATTACGGACAGTCTTACGAGATTTGCCACAAGATCCGGGCACTCCGCATTACCCCGAAGAATATTACAAGAGGTAATAAGAAAGGCTGTAATTTCGCCTTACGTAACGCAATTTGGAGGGAGGGGGGGGGGGGTCTGGCCGAGCGTTACGGTCCTGTTACGTTGGGGGGGGGGGGGGGTGTTTAATGTAATTAATAAATTAAAATTCAGCTTGCAAGATTTGACCCGAACATTTATCCATACTTCGTCTGAAAAAATAGCCGAAGTACGAATCTTTGAAAAATTATTCCGAAGCCATTTGAAGTGCTAGAGAAAAAATAAAAATACCATATTTTAAGTTGAAACGTGTACTTTAAGAAAGAATAAAATAAAGAAATCCGTTCCCAGGCTCATTGTCTAACCTAACCTAACCTAATTATTCGTCCAACAAAACTAGAGACTATACCTAGTCGTATTTTTAATTAGACGAAGTCAACTGACGTTTACTGTGTTCTCAGTTGACGTTTACTGTGTTGTTAGCTACTGTCAGTTGGGTTCGTCTAATTAAAAATACGACTATAGCTAAATTTGTTGTGTTGCGGTTGAAAATTCAATAAGATATTCGTAAGTAATTAAACAATGTCTTCGAGTAGTGATACTGACGCTCAAATAATGATTTCGCCTAAGACTTAATGGAAAAAAAAGTGTGAAAAATGTAATTCATAGCAAATGCTTAATCCTTGTTTTATTTCCTTGCAATTGAAGTGAAAAGCAGAGTGTAAATCGAGCACAAAACCCATTTTACCCCTCGACGTGACTATCCATTTAGGTTATATGCATGTTTCGACTAAAATGCTCTTGTTGTACAATCTACTATTGTATTTCAATTGGGGCGGCGGGGCCAGACAGGAGCGGGTCTCGCGGCGCGCACGCAGCTGTGTCGCGTCACACGTCTGTCTGGCTCCATGTCGTCGGGCACGGTGATTGATATGATCAGTTTCCCATCAGTCTTTCATCATTCACATTGTATTGACGGAAATGATCTAAAATATTGAACTAGCATCAAACCGGAGCATCAGAGTGACGGAATGAACGGATGGAGCAGTGAGCGTGTAAGCTCGGTGCAGGGCGGGCGCGTACCTGGCGCTGCACGGGGTGCGACGTGACGTTGCTGGAGACGGTCCACATGGTGAGGTTGTAGAGGCGGCCGGGCGTGAGCCCCGCGAACAGCAGGCGCTGCGGCGGCGCGGCGGCGGGCCGGCTCTCCTCGCGCGTCTCGCCCGGCCCGCCCTCCAGCCGGAAGCGGTACGCGTCGAAGCGCGACGCCGTCGCCGGCGTCAGCGTGTACAGCACCTGCCCGCGCTCTCAGTCAGGACGATACCATTCATATAACTTAAACGAATGGATACGCATATAGAAGAATGCCCGCCCATTTACAGCGTTCAATTTCGGAAGATTTAACGGAAATTAACGTTAATCGTTAACTCGCGATTGAAATTGCATTGTATAGGTCGTTGTGTTAGCGATTTACTTAAAAAGAAATGTTGGTATGGGCTATTGGCAGGCAGGATATGAACAATAAACGAGAACGTACTTGCCAGAGCGCGCTTCCACGGCGCGGCGCGGTGTCCTTTTGGCAAATAGTTAACGTCTAACGGACAGTAAATGTTTTAACGGAAGTTAGTGAGTCCGTTAACAATATTTAAAATTATCTTAAACGTTAATCCGTTACACGAAATGTTAACTTCGTTAATTAATGATTGACGGATTAACGTTCTTGTGCCTAGCTATGCTTCTATCTAAGTAGCTTGGCCTTTCGACCCGCGTATAAACTAACAGAACCCAACCTTTTACCAACCATTTAAAATGAGCGGCTTTTTTTGCCGGGGTACTGTGCCCCTCAAGTACCTTAAAATCGCTAGACTGCTATTATTCCCTTGTCTTTTACTTATCCCTACGTCTTTTTTTGAGCCTTATATCAAAAATACCGGACAAGTGAGAGTTAAACTCGCGTGGAGATGGTTCCGTTATGATATGAAATTTCCTTTATCTACACCCATATCATAAAACCTCCATTGATTAATCAAAAACCATAGGAAATGACCACCATTTTGACAACCAATTAGGAAAAACCAGTGCTGCAATGTTATTTCTTTATCGTTTTTAGTAAAGAAATGAGATTAAATTTGGAACAGCTGTCAAAACTCAAGTGGGTCTCTATTCTAGTATCCATAGATATTAAACAGTTATTGATACGAAACATCAATTCAGTATGTTTTTTTAATATAAACCGAACGACATTCGATCTCGAGTGACATGAGAATAGAGACTTCATTCGCTTGTCTATGATTTAAAAAAAAGGTCTTGACGGAGGATCGAATTGCCGCCATGTTGGTGTTTTGCTGAACGAAAGTAGAATTGTTGTTGAATTGAATAGAAAAAGTTGTTTGTAATTTACATTTTAGTCGAAAATATGAATAGTAAGTAGTCTTCTCGGAGTGTGTGTGATGTGAAAATGAGCCGGATATCGGAAATATGCAGCCACGATTGCAACAAATAACTTGTTGCCAGAAAATATTGTTTCTGAACCCATCATGGAGGATTTATAATATATGTGTAGATAAAGTTATGTATGTAACTCTGCATAATTTGGCCTTAAAACACACGTGCGATCTTATTATAAAACTCGCCTATCGGCTCGTTTCATGAAAACCGCACTAGTGTTTTAAGGCCTATCATTATGCAACCGTTGCATAAACTACTAATGTTATTTTAAATACCATAGATTTCTTATAGGTTTTCCTGTAATCTATAGGTGAAGAACTATTTTCGATATTTTTTCAAAATTTTAGGCCCAGTAGTTTCGGAGATAAGTGTATGGTATGGTAAATTTTCGTCTATTTTCCTAAATAACTTCAAAATCATTAATCTTAAAATTATGAAAATAATATATTTAAGATCCTCATAGCAAGCCCTTTCATTTGATATGCCAAACGCCGCAGTTTGAGAACTTTTTTAAGATTTTCTAATTAGCCCCCCATGATCAAAATTCATTTATTTTCGTTACACGTCCGTATTGCGGTCACCGACTTACATATTTGTACCGAATTTCAACTCAATCGGTCCAGTATTTTTGGAGTAAATTAGATGACAGACAGACAGACAGACAGACCGACACACGAGTGATCCTATAAGGGTTTCGTTTTTTCCTTTTGAGGTACGGAACGGTGTTTTTACATCATACTATGACATGACAGCTAAACGTTGTGCATCCCGACTTCAATCGTTATGTGAAATAATAATATGCGAGTTTAAAATATGACAAATTAAATTAGGAGTTTCAACTTTTGGACTAATTAAGAAACGCTACAAAAATAAGCTTAGAATATTATTCAGTTCAAGATTATGCGGCTCAAATTTATGCCAACCAATAGTTAGGTCAAAAATATCATTATACTAAAATTACATTATGCTAAGTGTAGTTTATGCGTAAAAATATTATGTAAAAAACTATTTCGTGAAACTCAATCAATGTTATACCCCCCCATTTTACCCGTACCGCCACGCGTTAAGAAGAAGGTCGATACGTTACCAGTATGGCGGGCGCGGTCTGGTTGCCGCCGTCGCCCTCCGGCTCGTTGACGATGGTCATCTCCGACTGGATCAGCGGACCTGCGGCGAGAGGGCGGTCAGGGCGCGGGCGGCGACGCGGCGACACGCGCCAATGTTGCTTTACTTCGCGTATTTCGAAAGCATTATTTCATACGGTTTCATTTTATGGGGATCAGTTGCTGACTTAGTCTATTTTTATTTTGCAAAAAAGGGGCATCAGGGCAATATAACATGGGCACCCGCGAGTCACTGAGGGAATTTTTCAAGGAAATAGAAATACTAACCCTGCCTTCGGTATATGTATTTGAAATAATAATGTATGTCAGAAAAAAATATACAATTTTCCTACAAATGTACATAAGCCAAAGTCTCCCAGAAATACCGGAAAGCTTAAAGTACCAACTCATAGACTGGCTAAAACTAAAAAAATATTTCTAGGAAATTGTATACGTTTTTACAATAAAATACCTAAAAACATTATAGAACAAACAGACACAATATTCAAATCTACTGTAAAGCGAATTCTTATTTCTAGGGCATATTACTCAGTAAAAGACTACGTCCTGGACAGGGACGTTTGGCTTAAATCGTGACCTGCACTGGCGATCCCTGGGTCTCGATGAGCGTACCTGCTGTGGTATATACTTAGATTTGTATAAAACTGTAGACATCATTGTTGACTTATATGTGTACTGATTTGAAAAAATTATCCCATCAAAAACATTCAAATGTAAAAAATGTGCCAAGACTCGCATCCTCTATTCTCCAACCCCTACGCCGTAAAAAGTTGGGAGATCCTACGGTAGAGCCAAGTCTGAGATGTTCTTATCATTTTATCGGCAATTCAACTATTTCGTTTTGAATTATTTTTATTTTCTATCAAATAACGAATATTTTAAGCCCATATCATTATTATACATCTTCGATTAATATAAAAAAAAATATCGTGACTTGGCAATCGCATTACACAGTCACGATATTTTTTGGATCTCACAACTTTTTACGGCGTAGGGGTTGGATGATAGAGGATGCGAGTCTTGGCACATTTTTTACATTTGAATGTTTTTGATGGGATTTCAGTTCTTTTTATAAGTTAGTAGTAGTCCTCCTTTTTATCCTATCAGGTATAATTTCTTGGAAGTCCGCTAAGACCGACACACAGATACAACTCGAGACTAGACCACAGTAGCCATGTCATAGTAAAACATAAACCGGCTACCATAATAAAATGCGTACACAACATTTCGTGATTGTGTTGTTGACCATTGAAGAGTTCCCTAGTTAGGAGCCAACCCTGAGTGCAGCATCCATGTCATGGTAAAATTTAAAACCGGCTATCATAATAAAATGCGTACACTACATTTCATGACTTTGCTGTTGACCATTGAAGAGTTCCCTAGTTAGGAGCCAACCCTGAGCGCAGCAACCATTTCATGGTAAAACTTAAAACCGGCTTTCATAATAAAATGCTTGCCCAAAATTTCGTGTCTGTGCTGTTGACCGTTGAAGAGTTCCTTTGTCTGGCGGTAATCCTGGATTCAGGTCATGCTTACCAAAAAAATGCATTGTCATCGGAACTAAACCAACATGTAAAAATTCAGCTCCGTAGGATAAGAGGAAGTGGTTCTAATTCAGCTTGCAAGATTTGACCGGAACATACGTATACATACTCGTACATGGGTACAAAAATTGCAAGTTAAATAAAAGCTTTTTATAATAATAATCAAACGCCTTTCCAAAACGAATCAATATTCATTTTGCATTATTAAGTTCCTACCTACCTACAATACATGGGTCATCTAAACGCAATCCTATACTTGAATAAACGTAATAGGTAGGTAGGTGAAATAACAGTACAAGGTTATTTGGAACCTGGCTCAATACTTAGTCTATGAAATTAGCTGTATCTTTAACTTGGTCGTCAATCTGAACCCTTATAAAAATCTAGTTTTTGGTCTGACATTAGACTTTTCCCTATGTTTTTACCCAATGACCTACCTCAATGCCAAATTTCAAGTTTCTATCTCTGCTAGAAGTACCTTAGAATCTGTATGATATATAAGTGAGTCAGTGAGTCAGTGACAAAATAAAGGAATTTTGACTTGTGATATTTCATTAACTATAATAGGTAGAAACTTGCAATTATGGAGTCAAGGTAGGTTCAGTGAGCACTCTTCGTAGCTAGGATTTCAGCTTTCTAGACATCCTCACAGAAAAGATACAGGCGGCTCAAAAGAGCTGTGAATCGCTTTGGGAAAAGGATGGTAGGCCGTGCCCGCGTTGTATCGTCGACTTTTACTCGCCTTGGCGGCGGCACTACCGTGCCCCCAGATATCTCACCGAGTTTCTTGTCGGATCTTCTCAGTAGAGGATTTTTTCCGAACCGGTGGCAGATTCATTCCTTGACCTTTTTTATATAAGGGAAGGCAAACGAGCACGCGTATCACCTGATGGTAAGTGATCATCGCCGCCTATGAACATCCGTTGCCGACCTTTTTGGAAAAATAATCTCTTCTCTTGAAGGCCCCAATGTCGAAACAGTCCGGGAACACCGCTGATGGAAGTCGGTTCCACAATTTCACCGTACGTGGCAGGAAGTGTCTTAAAAAACGCACAGCAGGAGATCGCCGTTCCTCAATATGGTATTGGTGAAATTCTAGTTTTCGGCGAGTAGGACGATGGTGGAATACAGCGGCTGGTAATAAATGAAACAGTTCCTCTGAACACTCCCCATGATAAATCCAATCCCCAAGCTAATAAAAGCCTAAATTGAATAAAGATAGTTTGAGTTTGACTGACGCGTGCGGGTGTCCATGGTGAAGAGGTCGCTGGTGAGGTTGTAGGAGTGCGCGGCGATGCTGACGGTGTAGGCGTGGCCGGGCTCGAGCGCGTCCAGCAGCGCGCGCGGCGCGCTGAGGTTGCGCGCGCCCGCGCCCGCGGCGCCGCGCCAGCGCAGCTCGTAGCCCTCCACGCGCCCGGCCGGCCGCGGCCAGTCCAGCGTCATGTTGCGCGTGTCCACCAGCGCCGCCACGTTCGACACCGGGTTGGGGCCTGCGCACGCGCACGCGCATCAGCCGAAGGGGCTCGTACACGGCCCGGAACATTGGAAATGCATTGATGCAATTTGGGCTATTCCCCAAATGATTACAGCGATATGTAGAGGTTTTATATCCGAGGGACAAAGGAAGCGCCATAAGCCCAAAAGAGATAGGTACAGAAGTCAATCTACATACGAGTGCGCTCGAACAAACACACACATAGACACTGCTCATGGACATGATAGCCCGGACCGGTCGGGACCAGTGCGAGCGCGACTGCCGTCCACTTATGACACGCGTCTGTGAACTTTTTTGTGCAATAATGGAGCAACAAAAAAAAAGTTATAATAACTGTTCAGTGGACGGTTGTTTAAATTCAACTTGTCGTTTTTAGGGTTCCGTAGCCAATGGCAAAAAACGGAACCCTTATGGATTCGTCAGGTCTGTCTGTCTGTCCGTCCGTATGTCACAGACACTTTTTTCCGAAACTATAAGAACTATACTGTTGAAACTTGGTAATTACATGTATTCTTTTGGGGGTTCCCCATAATTAGAACTGAAACTCAATTTTTTTTTTTTATCAAACTCATACGTGTGAGGTATTTATTAATTATTTTATTATATTATTATTTTTCCAAACTGAATAGTTTGTGCGAGAGACACTTCCAAAGTGGTAAAATGTGTGTCGTCTCTCCCCCCCCCTGTAACTTCTAAAATAAGAGAATGATAGTACTAAAAAAAATATATGATGTATATTGCCATGTAAACTTCACCGAAAATTGGTTTGAACGAGATCTTGTAAGTAGTTTTATTTTAATACGTCATAATTCGTAAACCGAAATTTACCTTGCATTCAATCAACTCAAATATCAAAATTAAAAAAAAACATTTAATTTCATAAACATAAACCTTTTTTTGCTGTTTTTATAGATAATGGTACGGAACCCTTCGCGCGCGAGTCCGGCTCGCACTTGGCCGGATTTTTAAGCTACCAGTGGTTTCAGAGGGGTAAGTAGGGATCTGCTTGTATTTCGATGGTTCGTTTTAACGTTACTCAGAACAGTTAGTTTTTTTTAATGTCAATTGACTGACAAACGAGGTGACGGCCCACCTGATGGAAAGTGGTCACCGAAAACTGCAACACCAGAGGTGATGCCAATGCGTTGCCAGTCTAGGGAGGATGGGGAATGGGGATGGGATGGGGATGAGGGAATAGGCCTCCGGATCTCGTCACTCACCGTACGAAATGCAATAGCAAGCTATTACTTTACGCCGATATTCTGTGAGAGTGTGGTACTACCCCAGTCGAGCCGGCCCTTTCGAACAGTAATCATCTAGTGAGGATTACTGTTTGGCTCTACCACTACAGAAGGTACCACACCACACTATGTAGGTAGGCAAGCGCCCCGCCCCGGCCCCCGAAGAATATATCTAAGATAGATTTATATAATAGTTTCCTATTTTGAATCAGTATAAACGAAGTAGGTAAAACGGATAGAGTAATGGAAATTGTGTAACTAGGGTAATCCGTTTAGAAGTTATTAGGGATTTTCGATACTGAAAATTGACAAATTTACAATTTTGTATGTTTCTGTTCTGTAAACTTTTTGTA
This sequence comes from Tortricodes alternella, assembly GCA_947859335.1. Lineage (NCBI taxonomy): Eukaryota > Metazoa > Arthropoda > Insecta > Lepidoptera > Tortricidae > Tortricodes > Tortricodes alternella. The sequence goes on from OX401977.1 coordinate 323,524, forward strand.
TTGTAATAGTAGGCAGGTTTATTGTTTTGTTTTGTAGGATACGTTTTTTGCTATTACGGGCTATAGGTACTGGTATTTTAGTTATTATTAATTTATATTTCCATTCTTCCCGTTTCATTCTCAACAATAAATCAAACAACTAGATACGAGTGCCACTACCACGATAGTTTTTTGTGCAAAAGCCATAGTGGACAACCCTAGAGCGACGCCGATCGTAGATATGAAAAGTGAAGTACATACATGTGATTGACTTCTGTACCTATTTGTTTTGTGCCATAAGTTACAACACGACACATTTATTTTCCAAACTTACCCGCATCCTGATAATAATAAGTCTACCCTACATTACAACATATTGCATACGTACTGGAAGTTATAAGTTTAAATGTAAAAGTTTTATGAATAGCCCAACTTGCGCCAATAAATTACCAAAAGATTGCTGGTTTACGAGCCCCTTAAGCGATCCGATTCAAATCAGTTCACAGCTGGTGTGGCGGTAGCCACATAATACGTGACATGTGTATTTTGTATGTACGTGTAGATAATTAAATCATAATGTACATCAACGTGTAGATTAGGCGATCGCCTTAGAATAGCTAGATTAAGATAAGCAGCGTGCGGTGTTAGTATACATAGTTGTAATATTTAGATTAAGGTATTGTATTGCAGTGTATTACAGTGGCAGTCAGTAGTGAGCAATACACAGAGATTCACATATTGTTAAGTTCCGAACTACCAACTTGATAGTATTATTCCCCCAACATTAAACCGTGCCAAAGCTGGTCTCGCAAAAAATGACCTCCGACAAAACTAGCATTGTTAAAATAAGGTTTAAACGCAACAGTCGGCCGAACGGAATACATTGCTCATAACAATAATCAAACCAAATCTTCATTTGAACCGGCAACAGTAGCACACACCGCGAGCCGGGAGCTAGCGGAACATGCCGACGCGTGGTCGGTCGCTCATTGTGTCCCGTCAAACTATGCGAATACGAAAGGACCGCACTGCTCCTGCCGACACTCACGGACGGTGTGCTCGGCGCGCAGCGGCTGCCCGCTGTCCACGCTGTCGCCGGCGGCCGCCTCGCTCAGCGTGTCCAGCTGGATCTCGTAGCGCTCGCCGTGCGTCATGTCCACGATCTGCGCACGGACACAGGACGTCAACACACGAAACACGTGCGACAATAGTAGTTTAACACCCCATTTAACACCCCAAATTTCCATTACATTTAAATGATGCTGACAGATTAACAACTGGGTCTAGCTGAAATTCGAGTGAGCAATTTGCTGAAGCCAGCAAATTGCTTAGTCGGCTGCCCTCTCGGTACTTTTTGTTTGTTTTTTTAATTATACTTTTTATTTCTTCCATTTCACGTAAAGTAAAGTAACGCGTGTACTTTTTCGTTTTTTGGCTACCGATATAAAGTTTAGAAGGGGTGCCCTTCGCATGGTCTAAAATTGTATGCGCTAAAATGTTTTGGTCGCGAATGTTTAGTATAATATTTAATGGCATACTTCTTTTTTAGCGTAATTTTTTTTTGCATACATATTTTTTGTTCTACGCACTTCTGGTCTAAAATTGTATAGTCTAAAATTTTAATCACTAAGAGGCTAAATCCAAAATGGGTCAGAGCAGAAGCGACTCGGAAAGGTTAGGCTCAGAAGGCTAAGGCGGGAGCGAAGCGATGCGAAGCTCCCGTCTTAGCCTTCGAGATTAGGTCTTTTTTTATAACAGCCCAGAAAATGTTGCTTGTTTGTAAGGTGTTATAATAACGTAATTTTGACCTATTTAAGGTCAACATAACGTTATTGCATACAAATGTTATACTAAACAATTTATTGACCAAACAATATTATGTAAAACAATTTTCGAAATTTTAATCATTCGATGAAACGTTGGCATTTGAAAAATTATGTTGCGAAAAAAAATCGGCTAAATAGACCCGTTTAGAAGATTCGCTCGGTGTCATGGCGACATGCGAGGCGGAAGACGGGCACTGACCTCGGCCTCGGTGACGTTGGGCGGCAGCGGCGGCAGGCGCGTCCACTTGGGCTCGTCGCGCGTGCGGTACTGCAGCTGGAAGGCGGCGAGGCGCGAGGCGCGCGCCGGCCGGCGCCAGCGCACCAGCACGGCGTTGGACGTGGCGCGCTCCACGCCCAGCCACTCCGCCGGCAGCGGGCCTGCCGAGGGACCACCATACAGTACGAGCGGAATATTGTTCTTTGTGCCAAGAGATAAAGTGGCAGAGTACATAAGGCAGGCGTCGTATATCCTTCATCATCACCATCCATCATGCGGTCACGATTCGGTCGAACGATCGATCGGTAAGATGTTCAGACCCGTGGTGTTAAGTAAAGAACTGCCTGAATGTGTGGTATAAACAAGAAATAAAAATATTGTTTTATTTTTTTTAGAAAAAACGGCCCCCCTTATAATTTGAAGCGAACCGCGTGTGTCCAAAACAAATCTACAATTACACATCAATTTTCAACGTCATGCTGTCAGTGACAGTGACAGCTGTGTGCTGTTCGAGCTATGCAGAAAGGCGCTTCTGATTCGTTCAGAACATCGGCTATATAACCTAATCACATTTGTAATACTTTTTATGTATTTCTTTCTGAATTTGACATGTTAACTGTTTTCGATAATTTGCATAGATGACACACCCGTAAACTCTATCAGAAGCATCGGTGAATTCATAAAGTTTCAGAATTTGAACCTTATCTTTTTTTAGTGAAAGTTAGAGGCACTGTCGCTTGAAGACCGCGGAGCCTGTATTGCCATCGATGCGAGGCATTAAGTCGTATGGTAGTGGTGGCAAGTCATTAAGGCTCCTTTTCATATTCGGCCAACGTGGGCGAATATACGCACGCACGATTGTGTGGATAGTATATCCATCCGTGTGTAGCCAACATGGCCTGTATTCGTGAAATCTTTGTGGTCGGTACATCAAAGGAATTAATGCCGATGATGGTACGCGTGCCCACATAATCGCCCAATATTCAGCCATTTATTCGCCCATGTTGACCCAATGTGAAGAGCAGCCATAAGGGGTGAGCTAATGCAGCGATGCGTGCTGTTTTCGATAAATTGCAAACATGGCACACCCGTAAGCTCTACCAGAAGCATCAGTGAATTTATAAAGCTTGAGAATTTGAACCCTATCTTTTTTAGTAAAAATTAGATACACTGTCGCTTGAAGACCGCGGAGCCTGTGTTGCCTTCGACGCGAGGCATTAAGCCGTATGGTAGTGGTGGTAAGCCATAAAAGGTGAGCTAATGCAGCCGTGCATGATGTTTTCGATAATTTGCATATATGGCACACCCGTAAGCTCTATTAGAAGCATCGGTGAATTTATAAAGCTTGAGAATTTTAACCCTAACTTTTATAGTAAAAATTAGAGACATTGTCGCTTGAGGGCCGCGGAGCCTGTGTTGCCATCGACGCGAGGCATTAAGCCGTATGGTAGTGGTGGTAAGCTATAAAGGGTGAGCTAATGCAGCGGTGCATGATGTTTTCGAAAATTTGCATTTATGGCACACCAGTAAGCTCTATCAGAAGCATCGGTGAATTTATAAAGCTTGAGAATTTGAACCCAATCTTTTTTTAGTAAATATTAGAGACACTGTCGCTTGAAGACCGTGGAGCCTGTGTTGCTTTCGACACAAGGAATTAAGTCGTATGTAGTGGTGGCAAGTAATACGGGGTGAGCTAATGCAGCGGTGATGTCGACGGTCGATACTCACGCACAGGCTTCAGCACGGTGTGAGGCTCGGAGTGCAGCCCGTGGCTGATGGCGGTCAGCTGGATCTCGTACACAGCGCCCGGGAAAAGATTCTCCAGTGTTATGTTAGTATCCGTCGTCGTGATCTGTAACATAACAATCTCGACTTTGTGATAGTCCAGCCACAGCATGGTACGCTAAGATAGCTACAACTAAAAAAACATTAGCCAATTTTTGTTGCTGTAAATCTTTTAACAACTTTATAAAGCCGAATACTAAGCGAGCGCTAATGCAGACAAGTAACGCCAAAGCTCGGTTCCGAAGCAAAACCGGTCGGCTGACAAACCACCCGTCACTGATCGTCGCAGCTACCACAGGTAGCGGTGTGTAATGTACTGACCTTGAGGAACTCGTAGTGATGGTTGTCGTCGGGGCGCCGGCGGTAGCGCAGCTCGTAGTGGTCCTGGCGCGAGTTGACGTCGGAGCGCCACGTGAGGCGCTGCGCGCCCGCGCCCTGCCCGCCCTCCCCCGCGCTCGCCCACGACAGCACGACAGGCGCCAGCGGCGGCGTGGCCGCGGCGAACACCGCCGGCGCGCCCTCCACGCCGCGCGAAACCGCGCTCACCTTACCATTCGAATAACCAAACATCATTCGTATCTTCAATTACACCACGGAAGACTACAACTATACAATTGGGGGCTTCGGTAACGTCACATAGGACAACGAAGGCACATTACGAATGGTTTATGGTGTAATTTTACTTTAGTTTCTAAATTGCTTGTGTAAGCTGTTGGTTTTCCATAAATAAATAAATAAATGTCAAGTCAGTGCTGAGGATATGTATGTGCGCATGTACTCACGGATATGGTGTAGTTGCGGCCGGGCAGCAGCGCGCCGCCCGCGGCGTCGAGCGCGACGCTGCTGGCGGCCGTGCTCAGCGTGCTGCCGGCGTCCGCGCCGCCGGCCTCGTGGTACGACACCTGCCACCAAACAACGCGTTACGCTTCTCTTGTCCTGACGGTCCTCGCCATAGATAAACACTAATCACTCGTCGCACATATATCAAATAGTAGTTTATCTACACCCATATCATAAAACCTCCATTGGTTAATCAAAAACCGTAGGAAATGACCACCATTTTGACAACCAATTAGGAAAAACCAGTGCTGCGATAATGAAATAACATGACTTCTTTATCGTTTTTAGTAAAGAAATGAGATTAAATTTGGAACAGCTGTCAAAACTCAAGTGGGTCTCTATTCTAGTATCCATAGATATTAAAACAGTTATTGATACGAAACGTCAATTCAGTATGTTTTTTTAATATAAACTGCACAATATTTGATCTCGAGTGACGTGAGAATAGAGACTTCATCCGTTTGTCTATGATTTAAAAAAAACAATGGTCGCGCCGCCATGTTGGTGTTTTGCTGAACGAAAGTAGAATTGTTGTTGAATTGAATAGAAAAGGTTGTTTGTAATTTACATTTTAGTTGAAAATATGAATAGTAAGTAGTCTTCTCGGTGTGTGTGATGTGAAAATGCGCCGGATATCGGAAATATGCAGCCACGATTGCAACAAATAACTTGTTGCCAGAATCCATTGTTATTTGTATTGTTTCTGAACCCATCATGGATGGAGGATTTATAATATGTGTGTAGATAAAGTTATGTATGCAACTCTGCATAATTTGGCCTTAAAACACACGTGCGATCTAATTATGAAACTCGCTAAAGCTCGTTTCATGAAAACCGCACTAGTGTTTTAAGGCATATCATTATGCAACCGTTGCATAATAGTAGTTTATGCAACGGTTATCCAAATTATGCAGAGTTGCATACATAACTTTATACATACATACATACATAGCATCACGCCCGAAATCCCTAATGGGGTGGGCAGAGCCACAAGACTACTTGTGGCCACGTTCGATTAATTAGTCCTAAGATGGTATGATGAACCGTATGGTGACAGGTGATCAGCCCATCGCCCATACAGATAGTCCACCATGTTGGAGAGGACCCGTCCCTTAGTCGACTTTTACGACATGCCAGGATGATAAGCATCTGCACGCATTCTATGCTATTTCTTCACTCCCAGTGCAGCAGAGGAGCTTAATAACTTTATCTACACACATATTATAAATCCTCCATGATGTGTTCAGAAACAATATTTTCTGGCAACAAGTTATTTGTTGCAATCGTGGCTGCATATTTCCGATATCCGGCGCATTTTCACATCACACAGTCACTCCGAGAAGACTATTATTCATATTTTCAACTAAAATATAAATTACAAACAACTTTTTCTATTCAATTCAACAACAATTCTACTTTCGTTCGGCAAAAAACCAACATAATGGCGGCAATTCGATCACCGTCATGACCATTTTTTTTTAAATCATAGACATGCGAATGAATTCTCTATCTCACGTCACTCGAGATCAAATGTCGTTCGGTTTATATTAAAAAAACATACTGAATTGATGTTTCGCATCAATAACTGTTTAATATCTATGGATACTAGAATTTTGACAGCTGTTGCAAATTTAATCTCATTTCGATACTAAAATCGATACTGTAATAACATTGCAGCACTGGTTTTACCTAATTGGTCATTTCCTACGGTTTTTGATTACACTATGGAGGTTTTATGATATGGGTGTAGATAAAATACTTTTCAATTTTGCTTAGGATATACAGCTATATAAATCACTATTCGAGAACCAGTATTGTAATTGTTATTTATGCAACTGTTGCATAAGAAGAGTTATTAAAATACGAGAGCCGTAGACGAGTTTCTAAATGGAATCCCACAAATGAAATCGGTCTGTCGGTTTATGAAATCTCAGGGCCTTACGGATTGAGATAGTGTAGGTCATCACCACCGACTTTGAACATGTTGAAAGAATATTATGACATGAGTGTAGCCAAAACCTATTTCGACAAGCAACCTGTAAAAGACCAAGTCGATGCCCCGGCTAGAGCCAGCAGCCGCCTGTCCCTCACCTTGTACTCGTCCTGCGTGCCGCCCTCGGCCGGCAGCCAGCACACGCGGATGCCGCCGCCCTCCGTCTCGTTGGGGTACTTCCACTGCAGCTCGCGCACCGGCAGCGGCTCTACAAGTCGATGCCCCGGCTAGAGCCAGCAGCCGCCTGTCCCTCACCTTGTACTCGTCCTGCGTGCTGCCCTCGGCCGGCAGCCACCACACGCGGATGCCGCCGCCCTCCGTCTCGTTGTGGTACTTCCACTGTAGCTCGCGCACCGGCAGCGGCTCTACAAGTCGATGCCCCGGCTAGAGCCAGCAGCCGCCTGTCCCTCACCTTGTACTCGTCCTGCGTGCTGCCCTCGGCCGGCAGCCACCACACGCGGATGCCGCCGCCCTCCGTCTCGTTGTGGTACTTCCACTGCAGCTCGCGCACCGGCAGCGGCTCTACAAGTCGATGCCCCGGCTAGAGCCAGCAGCCGCCTGTCCCTCACCTTGTACTCGTCCTGCGTGCTGCCCTCGGCCGGCAGCCACCACACGCGGATGCCGCCGCCCTCCGTCTCGTTCTGGTACTTCCACTGCAGCTCGCGCACCGGCAGCGGCTCTACAAGTCGATGCCCCGGCTAGAGCCAGCAGCCGCCTGTCCCTCACCTTGTACTCGTCCTGCGTGCTGCCCTCGGCCGGCAGCCACCACACGCGGATGCCGCCGCCCTCCGTCTCGTTCTGGTACTTCCACTGCAGCTCGCGCACCGGCAGCGGCTCTATGTTTTAAACGTATTCAAATAGTATAAACATTGCGCTGCGTCTTAGAGGAAAACCTATTCTATTTATTTATTCATTGACAGTACATATCTCATGATAAATTGAGGAAATAAATAATAGGGGTTTTTAATCTGTTTCCTCTTGTTTAAAAAATTTACCGTTCAATTTCAATGTTTATTTATTGCTAGGAGGCACGACACGACTACTAAACTTGTGCTGCTATGCAATGTTGCATAGCAGCACAAGTTTAGTAGTGCAATGCTGTATGGCAACATTGTGGCAGCCTTCCGGTGACGTCACATTTGGAGCGCATAAATAAATGGTTTTCTTATTATTATTATAAAGAGCGCGGAACCGGCTGCAGCACGGTCCTTTTGCCAGGCGACCGCCGTAACTTACACAACTCCAGCAGATCCGAGACTACTAAGTGTCAGCTTAAGCATTTCACGTTGCTTAGTACATCTGCATCTAATAGATCTAAGCCAATTCAAAAGTCTTGATTGGATTGATTTGCTTTGAGAAGTTTGACATAGCATAACCCCCATTAACATTAAGCTGTATAAAAGTATAGAATAGAATATAGAATAGAATAGAAAAACATTTATTCGGCGAAAACATCAACACACCAACACAACAACATAATGAAAGATATAAAGCCGAAATGGTCTCCACTCAGCAATGCTGCTAGCATAGCTATGGAGCCAGAGCGAGTTGTTCGGGACAGCGTACTGTGGTTTAATAGAAAGAACTAAGTTGATTATAATAAATAGTAAATAATAATAATAAAAATAGCAATTTGTGAGTTATAATAATAATAGAAGATACTTATATGAGTTAGAAGATACAACTAGGTTTGTGGAAGGGATTCAGAATGAAAATAGAATTAAGTTAATAAAATTGACAATTAGATGTTTATTGCCCACTTGCTACAGTACCTTGAAGAAGAAGTAGTTTTAGCTTATATTTAAATTTATAGGTATATTTAGTTGTGCTTGGGTATGTATACTTTTATTGTTATAGCTAATTACAGAGTTCATTGTTATAAATCATCCTGCCTGTATTTATTGAATGTTTTAATAGTGTGTTCTGAACGAAACGGAACAATCCGCTCAGCTGTCAACTGTCACTGACGTATGACATTGAATTTACTTTGCCTCGTTGACTGAAAGCGCGTAGAAGCGAGTTTGTCTTGAGCACATTTGTAGTGCGTAATTGATTGACTATTTACTATTCTATTACTATTCTGGCTATTTATTGTTAAGTTGATGCCCTTCTTACGCGTTTTGAAGGTTGAAGTTGTCGACCACGCGAAGTGGGACTAAGAGTCTAGTGATTAGTGTCACCGCGACGCGGTCCACAGTTTTGTATTTTGAAAGTGCTGAACTTGTCTGGACGGTGAAGATTCGGGCTTACGAGGTGGTATCGTCACACACACATTACACATACACATACAGTAACACACTGGGGCGAAGTCCGCCGGAGTCCCACCGAAACCAGTAGGTAAGTCTAATTTGTATAAGAAACCCTTCTAAAAGACCTAAATAAAGGCTGCCACGAATCGTGGTTTTTCCCCTTACCCCGTGGGATACTCTATTTGGGCTCAGCGCCCACGGATATTCGGTTGAGGCCAGTGCGGGTGTGAACAAAGTGTGTTTATACTTTATAACGTTGTGTAATTTTTACTAATATGACCAAAATAAGGGCAGGATATAGTCGATTGTGATTAAATAATTGATAGTTCAAATCACAGTTAATACGCAACAATGGCTAAAAATGTTTAAACGTTAAAATTATAAACTGATTATGATTGTTATCAACCTCTCTGTTTTTTCTGTCTGAGTACTATATTATTTTCTTGAATTTGTATTATTATTAAGAGCCCTACCACTAAATCGCGTTCTGAAAGATTAGGTATATTAGACGCACGCTTCACGTCGCCCAAGTTTTTTGTCACTACATCTTCTTTCAGACCACAACGTTTCCTTATCTCACTATTTCTTATCCTGTCACTCAGTTTAACTCCTATCATACTTCTTAACGCTCTCATCTCAACTGCATTTATTCTGCTTTCATGTTTTTTCTGCCATACCCAACTTTCACTGCCACTTTCATGCACTGCCAAGCGAGCCTTGTTAGACACCTTTCGACTGTTCATAAAGGAGTGCAAAGCTCCATTCACCATGTTTCCTGCATTCACTCTTCTTTCAATATGACTCTCACACTTTCCATCTCTTGTAAACTTTGAACCCAGATACACAAACTCATTCACCTGTCCAATTTGTTCATCTCCAATCACGATACTGCAGTGAAGAGATGAGGCAGTGACAGCCTCATCTCTTTCAAACACCATCACTTTCGTCTTCTTTACATTCATCTTCATTCCCTTTCTAACAAAAGCTCCACTCATAGCAGTTACCATCGCCTGCAACTCCTCGGCCGAAGACGCAAGTAATACTTGGTCATCAGCATAGAGAAAACATTTGACAAGTAACTCATTCATTCTCAACCCACTTTCATTCTCTTTTAAATCTGTCAAGCAATTGTTCATGAACAGATTAAACAGCCACGGTGACGCTACACATCCCTGTCTAACACCTTTTTCGATATTAAACCATTCAGTGTATCCCCCGTTTATCCTTACACAAGCACTAGAATCCCTATAAAGAGATTGCAATGCTCGTATGAGGATACTGCTCACACCGTTCACGGACAATGCTGACCACAATTCATTCCTCACCACTCTATCATAGGCCTTTTCTAGATCCACGCACGCGCAATAGACCTTCTTGTTTTTAGCCAAACACTTTTCGGCTATGCACCGTAAGGAAAAGACCTGATCCGTACATCCCATTACCTTTCTAAATCCCATTTGTGCATCCCATACTTTTTCGTCTGTTTCATTCACAACCCTTTCAATCAACACTTTCGCATACAATTTACCGACGACGCTGAGAAGGCTTATACCGCGGTAATTTATGCAGTCCTGCCGTGAACCTTTTCCTTTATACAATGGCACGATTACGGCTTTGCACCAGTCTCCCGGTATTTGCTCATTTCGCCAGCACAAATTGAAAAGGCGGTACATCTGGCTAGCCACTATGCCCTGTCCAGCCCTCAGCATCTCGACGGTAATCCTGTCATACCCTGCAGCCTTACCTAATCTCATACTCTTCAACGCTTTCACTATTTCATCCATGCTTATCACACTTTCATCAACATTTATATTTATTTCCAAGGAAGGTGCCGGATGTTGTACCTGCACTTCCTCTCTTTCAAACAAACTTTCAAAATACTCTTTCCATCTCTTTAATACACATTTTTCTCCTTTTATAATGCTCCTATCTTGACTCCTGATTGTACTCAGCTCCAAGGTAGAAGTTTTTCCTCTGGCTGTTTTGATGGATTTCCAGAAAAACTTGCTGTTTGACTGGAAATCTTCAGTAAGCCTCCTATCATCAAAATCATCCTTTTTTTTCGTTCTTTCTGGACACAGCTTCTTTCGCTGCTGATTTTAATCTTTTATACTTCGTTCTTGCTTCCTTTTACCCGTCATCCGTTGCCTTTTGAACTTTTAATCCAAGGGTCCAGGGTTCAAGTCCCTGTTCGGGCGGCTTCTTTTTTTCCTGGTTTTGTAATTTTACTACTTTTCTAAAATAATTTGTTGTTTGTTGTTTAATATTTTTTTTAAATTTGCATTTTACATTTTGCTTTTTTTTTGGTTACCACTATTTTTCGCTATTTAATTTAAATACTTTTGCTCAATTTTAAAAGGCTAGAGTAAAAAATGATGTCGTTTATTATCCTAAAGTCGATGCTAAGCTGCTAAGTCATGTGTCAAGATTTTTATGTACAGAACCGAGGAACCAATTACCAGTGCGAATTATACCCGTTCCCAATATTCAGAACGCGGATACATTTGGTTACTATGAGGTAGGTATGGGTGTAATGTTAGCTTTTGTTGCTAACCAATCCAACCACGTTTTCTTCTTTTCTTGCACAGCCCTTTGTACATCTTTATTCATTCACACATTATAGTTCTTTCTACCTTTCCTTCTTTTAGCTACCCCGCATACCTCAATAGAAACATTCACGACCCCTTTCTTAAATGTCTCCTATAAATCTCCAATCACACCTATCTCTTCTATGCCTTTAAAACTTTCTTTCAGTTTCTCTAAATACTCGTCTTTCTTTTCTTTTTCTTGTAGATTTTCCACTTTTACTCTGTCCAAAACACTCGTAGGCTCGGCCCCTCGGTGTCGCCACCGTTTAAAGAGGCCACGCATTCGGACTATGACCAGGAAGTGGTCTGTGTCGAGGCCTACACCGCGGTATGACCGAGTGTAATTGTGGATGAAAAATTGAGGAAGAAAGTGCTAGTTCTTCCTTAATTTTTCATCCACAATTACAAAATCAATCATAATTCTAGACTCACCTCATTTCTTGTATACAAATGGATCTTTTTGTGGTCAAACATTGTATTGGCCACGCAAAGATTCCATTCCAAGCATACTTCAAGCAGGCTTCTCCCATTGTCATTCACTCTCTCGTCCCCAAACGTACCCAGAACTCCTTCATATCCACGCTTACGCACATACGCTTTACTCCAACCCACCCATTAAAGTCCCCTAACATCACGATCCGTTCATTTTCTCCGCATTTATTCAAGACCTCTCTCATGCTATCCCAAAAATCCTCTCTCTCTTGTTGGGCTTTTAATGACCCACCTCCGCGCAGATCCGTCGGTGCATAGACCCCAAGGATAAACAAGCGAGTGAGTCCGACTTTTAACCTAATCCAGAGGAGTCTTGGGCTTACACATTCATGCTCCATCACACATTCAACTATTCGAGAGGAAAGAATCACACCAACTCCCTTACAGCCTCGGCTAGTTTGGGGGACTCCCGACCAGTATGCCGTGTAGGGACCATGAACCGTGGTGTCACATCCTTTCCTCTTGGTTTCGTTCACGCACAGAATATCTATGCATCGTTCATCCATCATCTGACATACTTCATCTACCTTACCATCCTTTCCTCCTCTTACATTCAACGTAGCGATATAATTATTAATAAACTAACGATTATTCTGATATAAATTTTACGTAATAATATTAACGTAGTAAAGAGAAATTGACGGTTAATTCTTAGCGTTTTAGTAGTTTTATGGTTTTGCGTTGGATTTTTTTTTCTACATATTCCATACATATTTCAAAATTCCGAGGCCGCTATAAACTACCCGACTATTCAAGACATTATTATATATTTTTCATGTCATTTCGAAAAAGTGCCATCGCGCATTTTTGAAACACTTGCTGCGGAATTTCAGCTTTATATCAATAGATAAGAATAAATTGCAAAAAGAGAGGCCGCTATGATCAATAATAATAACTATACTCCACCATTCAGCAAGCCAAAGTTGTCTAAGTCTTTCAGTTTCTCATAACAAGAACGCCAAAGTTGCCCGATTATCGAAAAAATCGTAATAGGGCTCTTAAGAAATGTCAACCGTACTCCACGGAAAGGCTCAGTTCAGTGTAGAGCCTCAAATAATGTTGTCTTTTAATTCTGTTACAGTCTCACGTTAACCAGCTGTCTAGTAATAAATGCCACCCGAATCAAAGATGACTTTGAGCGGCCTTCGTGAATTCGGCCATACGAATATACCTCGCCCGATGTAAAAAGAGCGCTGACGGCTATATAAAATGTATGGCTGTCAGCGCTCTTTTTACATTGGGCGAGGTATAGCACCACAAGAGAATAGTCGAGAGAATAAGCAGTGTACTGACTGAGCGTGATCTCCGCGGGCGCGGGCCAGGACGTGACCTTGCCGGACATGGTCTTGACGGTGAGCGCGTAGTGCGCGCCCGGCTCCAGCGCGTCGAACACGGCGGCGGGCGTGTCGTTGCGCGCGCGCACCACGGGCGCCAGCCGCCGCGCGCCGCCCGCGCCCGCGCCGCCCGACACCGACACCTGGTACTTCTCGAACTCGCTGCAGGAATATCACTTTACTTACTATAATTGGTCCTTCGAACCGGATTAGACACCTAAAGGTTTGAAATTGTTGGGTGCGAGTTGAAAGCACTACGGGATATGATAATTTTAGTTAATGTCCTTGTCAGCTAGTTAGTATGTATGTATGTAAACTCTTTATTGCACATGAGTGACCCAACAATTCTGCATTATGACATAAACAATGTACAATGGCGAGCTTATCTCTACATAATTAGTATATTGAATTCAAAGCGAATGTAATAAAAACCAGCTATTTTGTGTGTTTTACATAAAATCAAGTAAGGTTGGAACTCGGATGGCCGGATATTAAGAACGGCTGATTTCCGTTCAACTTTCCTTTTCAAATGAAACATCAAATGACACATGAAACGTAATGACATGAAATGCAATACAATACTTGACTTTGACTTTGACAAAAAGCAGCGATGGGCCCAGACCGCTAGTATTGAAATGTGATTCGAGTTATTTCGAAAGTGTCGTGTCTATCGGTACGATTAGATCTGACCTCTCCTCCTTGGGCGGCAGCCAGGTGACCTTGAAGGAGGTGGGCGTGATGGCGTCGGGCGGCAGCGCCACGTCGCGCGGGCGCAGCGGCACGGTGCGGTACTGCGCCGTGGTGGGCGCGGAGATCTCGGGCTCCGACACCGTCTGCACGGAGATGTTGTAGGCGCGGCCCGGCACCAGCCCCTTGAAGGCGGCCTGCGCCGGCCCGGGCGGCTCGCCCTCCTTCTCCACGTACAGCTCCGACTCGCGCGCGTCCGGCGGCACGATGGACACCTGCACACACCGGCACACACACCTATAGGGCACACCGTACACTCACACCCAGCATTCATGCCACTCGACGTAGGCCATGTCTTGAACACTTTCCTCGAGCCCACAGAGCTGAAAACAGGCCTATACTCAATCACACACAGTTCTTATGCCCAATTTTACGACCTTTTTATTGACTTGCAATGTTTGTATGTATGTAATTAGGTATGTTCGGGTCAAATCTTGCAAGCTGAATTAGAACCACTTCCTCTTACCCTACGGAGCTGATTTTTTACATATTGGTTTAGTTACGATGAAAATGCATTTTTATGTTAAGTACGACCTGAGTCGACACCAGGGTTAGGTCCAGAAAAACGAACTCGTCAACGGTCAACAGCACAGACACGAAATTTTTTGTACACATTTTATTGCAATATGAAAGTGCAATGGGCAAAAAAGCTTGTTACAAAAAAGCTATTTAAACAAAACCTATTTGCAAAATATAATAATATTGATCGTTTCCGCTTCAAATTGTATCACCGCTTATGTCTTTGAAGGAAATGGGATGCAGTGACGAAACTGGATGAATATCATTTAAGTAAACAAAAAAATCTGTAAATGGATATCGCCACTAAAGAAAAACTCCAGAAACCAGTTGTGCTGGCAACGCTGGCACCGCTGGCACCGCTGGCACCGGACTCACCGAGCCGTCTCGCCGCAGTCGAGGGGTGGTACCTTATAGTGCGTGTAGGCGCCGGGCGGGTAGGGCGGCTGCCACAGCACCAGCAGCGTCGTCTCGTTGCGGAACCACACGATGAACTTGCCCGGGGTGTTCGGCTCTGCAACACGACCACGACACCGTCACTCGCTGCTCATGTCTCTACACCCATGGCATTATCACTCATGCTCAGGCCTGTAGACAAGCCCCCTCTTATGTACGGGGGGAGGGGGTGATCTAACATCAAAATCTACCATCATTCATCAAAAAGGTGCTTTAACGCGTTGTGTGACAATTTCAATAGCCTGAATCCTTCAAGTCGGATCCTGGTTACGGCCCTGCTCACACTTCCCATCCCATGTGATTGTCCAGCGCATCGGTCCATGAGCCAACATCTGCCGCATAGAAAACCGGTTTGTGCAGTGCACGTAGGGTTGTCAACAATTTATGGGGCAAATATAGTGTTTTCTTCAGTCAAGGGTGTAAATGAAATAGTACACTGCAAGGAAATATAGGACTTTACGGAAAAACCCTTTAAAAAGAGTGTAAGGTATGATTGATTAAATATAACACACAAAATTCGTCTTACTAACATTCTAATTACGCATCCTGTGGCTCTGAGCTGCGAAAATACACTGTGACAGGCTGAGCACTGCAACATTTGCATTAAAAAAGCTGAAGCCAATACTCGCGCGCGTGTGATCCGCTAAAGCAGGCTTATTTCGCATATCTTCACTCCATAATGTGGTAGGTATGGTGCAATATTATGGGGGAATTCCACTGATTCTCGTCGAGTAATGATCCTGCAGAAACGGGCACTGAGAATTCTCGCAGTTCTAAAACAAAGAGAATCGTGCAGAGACTTTTTCACCGAGTACCGGATAATGACATTATGCTCTTTATACTTATGTCAAATTATTATGTTCACGCGTAAAAATATTTCAAGTTTTGATCGTATGGGAATGGCAGGTAAGACAACCCGGAATACAGGCCGCCTGCGCACAGTGCCTCACCGCGTGGCACTTGCAAATATAAATCAACGCGTCATCGGTCTCACATTTTACGAACACCTATACTTCGTCTACAGTAAAATGAGCGCTGACAGCAATATAAAATGTATGGCCGTCAGCGCTCTTTTTACTGTAGACGAGGTATACCCGCCGATTTAAAAAATGAAACAAATCAGGAATCATTTACTCGTCGATTGAAAAACCCTTTGTCGAATAATGCATTTTACTCGGTTAAGGAATTTATTGACACTAAATTGTAATTCGTTAATTAATTTTGCATTTTACTATGTTATTATATTATTTTATTTAATGGCATTTTATCATATTCATGTCATGACCTTTAATTATATTGTCAGATATTTTATGGAATGAAAAATAATGTTATCTATTCTAATCATAACTTTATAATAGTCCACCTGTTAATAATTTTAATTTTAATTTGTATTCTCAACCTATTGTTTATTAATAATATTTTAATTTATTGCTGACGATCTCAAACTAAATTATTGTACCTTGAAATGCGCAAATTATAATGTGATTCTTGTGTGTCTTCTTTGAGAAATAAATAACCTAACCTAACCTAAGGACTGACTGAAATATAGTATTTGCGTACTATGTATTTCTTCAACACTATACAGTAAACAGAGCCCAAATATAGGTAGTACAATAAATACTATTTGTTAGTACGGTTGGCAACCCTAACACGTGCACGTCAAACGTTTCGCCGGCGAGTTAGATAATCACACCCTAGTAGACTTACTGAATTCGCATCGCTGAATGTGTACATTCAGCGATGCGAATTCAGTTCGGGTTTCGATCGATGCGAACACAGAAGTTTATCTTTTGGCGCAGAATAAATAATATAATAAATAATTAAGAACTAGGTACGTACTTTCGGATCTACGGGTCTGAGGTCTGAGCATGCATGTCTAATTGCCAATAATAATATCTGTTCAAGCATAACTAAGTACTTTATTACTCTACTTATGAATTTATCCCGACGGAAAACCAACGGGTTGTGCATCGCAGATGTCAATAATTCGCTCGAGCCGCGTCATCGGTGCGCCGGCGCGGTTCACACGGCGGCGCCGCGCCGGGGACATGTGTCGCACAAAATAAACAAATTCTTTGCTCTTACTTCCGTCGTTTTATTGATGACCTTTCATCATGCACATGCATTATGTTTAGGGGGGCATAATAATACTGTGGTTCGGTATATTTTCTAAGGAAAGAGGAACATTCGAACGTTAGGTACATGGCGTAAGAAAAATGCTGAGGCATGCGTGGCAAATCAGTTGCGGAACGAAAAATCATATTTTAACGAGTTTGTTCGAAAGAATTATATATTACTCGATCCAGTAACGCCTCTAGGCGATAAGACTACTATTCAAGTTCATTACATTCAAATTAAAATGAACTGAAATTTTAACAGAAAGCGTTTGAGTATAATACGAAACAATTATAAATGTAGTGATGACCAACAAATAATTTCGCTAGTATAAACGAGAGTTCCACGAAACATGAATCATGCAAGCGAGTCGCGAGCCGTGGAACAGAACGATGTCCTAGTAGCGACCTTATATCGATATTATTATTAGTGCCAGTATTTAGTTGTTAAGTACCCCTAGTACGGGGTAATCCTGTTGGGACTAGATCAGTGTGTGGGAGTGGACACGATATTATAATAATTACTCGAGCATGTCGCACCGCTCACCTCATACCGGAACATGTCTTTTAAATGCCAACTCGTTTATATACAACAAAAAGGTCAAGTCCGCGAATGACTCGCTCGTTAGATTAAGGAAATGTTATTAAAGTTTAGGCAGGAAATTTCGACAAGCGGTTGTGCCCGCGCCGATTTCAATTCCCAAAGAAAATAAATGGCTCGAACTGATTCGCTTATTAGCGGCGGCCGCGCGGCCACTAGTGTGAAGGCTTCTATTTGAGTGCCTGTAACACGGTAAGCAGTCAGGCGCTGATATAAGGAGGGCAGATAGGGGTAATTGGATCAATTTTAACGAAAGACAGAAGAAAATAGTCACAAATTTGCCCACAAACGAAATCCTGTATCCGCGCCTGGCTTACGCGGGCTGAGTTCCGACCCGCTTCCGTTCCCGGTGTGTGGAAGCCTTCATGTTCGACAATCGCGCACACGCGTGTCGCGCGTCCGCACGCAACGGAGCGGTTCTGCATGTCTTCGGTACTATTCTTATGCAAATATGAGTGTTTACCATTTTGTGACTTTAATAAAATTACTTCGGACAACGATCCTCGTCTTTGTAAAATATGACTTATTTGTGCACGACTCTCGGTCGCCGTGCACCGACAGGTGGTTGACAACAAGGTCGAAGTCAAACAATATGGCAATCAACTAAGATCAAATGAAAATATGGCGCTAAAGGTTCGATAAATCTGCTTCAATCCGATCAGCGACGGCGCGGCGGCGGCGGTGAACAGACAGAGCAGTGCCGCGAGAAACGGCCGTTGTATGTTTGGATTCGATGCAGATGGTTTGAAGCAGATCTAGTTTGTATAAACATATGCATGCGAAGCGAAGTGCGGAGGATTTTCGCGTGTGATGGATGTCAAAGCTGCATGCGGCGGCGGGCGGCCGGCGGGGGGCGGGGGGCTTACCGTGTCGCGACGAATCCTGCGGTCACGCATGAAAATAAACATCGTGTTATTACGCCTGCCACTCGTTACGATCACGTGTTAATGAACAAACTTTCAATGTCACCTCATGCGCCATGAGCATGTCACCCAAAAGATGAATTTCAATAATTCATTCCAAACAAGCAGCAAACACGGCTTGCTTGGCATGTGGTCACTCTCGTCTTGTAAATTACAGATTTCACATTTGTAGAGGTTTCGTGGTGAGTCACTGAACATGCGAGTTGTTATTATGTTACTTGTTTTTAATCCTTCTAGATTATAATTAATTGTATAAATATTTTTGTGACGATGAATGAACAATGCTCAATAAAGAATATGAATATATGTACGTACATATCGTCGGTGCGATTTCCAAAATCGTTACGTGTTTATGGTCTAGTTTTCAGGAGACAGTTAAAACCGTTTTTTTCTTTAACAATTACTTAACATTCGTAGTTATATTTTTTTATGATAACTAGGTAACTTTTACATCAATATAGATTAATTTTTTTTTAATAACTTATGAGTAACACATGATTTAAACGGAAATATTGGTACAATCGCAGGTTTAATTTGTGATATTAAAAATCGCTATCTACCAAGCGGTCACTGGACTATTTTCTTAAATGATGTTTTTAGTAATATTTTGCTAGATTGCGGGTTTTACTCAATATATTTGAAGATATCTGAGTACTCAAAATCGCCACGTGTCAAAATATGACAACAATGCCGCTGATATAATATTGCTATGTGCATCAACGAAAACAGCGAAATAAATCGCCCACTTTCTTAAATTTGCGTTAATATTATTTAAAATTCGCTAATAGCCCAATTTAGCATACCGAATTGATCAAGGTACATTTTTGCCACTAACAGATAAACCAGTACTGTCAATAAAAAAAAAATATTGGGCTGATGCAGAAATTAAAATCGAAACGTTTAGTGTTAAAATAAAAAAATAACACAAAAACACATAGCGATTTTGGGATTCGCACCGACGATATTATTTGTGAATGCACCAAGTGTTCGGTTATGAAGGGATGTGGTATTGGTTGTCGATATGGGTGGTATCCGTCGATAGAGCCTCCTAACGCGGCGTGGCGCGGGACAATGGCCGGCGCCCGCGCCGCGCCGCGACCTCGGCCATCACACATAATTGTCGGCATGCTGGCGGTCGTAAAACTGCGATAATGTAATATCTATTAAAATGTATGTCGTGAAATAACTTTTCCTGTACCACGATCGCGGCGTAGCATGCCATCTGCCTTTAGTAAATATGCTTTCCATTTATTTGGTCTTCAATGTCCTGTCGCAATATTTAATGAAAATGAAACTGAAAATATTTATTTTGCAAGTAGGCCACATGGGCTCTTTTACATGTCTGAAGCCACCAGCGCTTCGAAAGGTGACATCTGCTGAGAAGAAACTCCGTCCTCATGTCATGTCGGCAGGAAGATGATAGGCGGCGCGACCGCAAACGTACTGCAGCCGGCGCGGGCGCAACGATTACGCGCTCGCGTGCGCAATTATTGTTTTATAATCGTCCATTCATAAACTACCTAATGGGTGTAAAAAAAGCTCGGAAAATACTAAACTCGATATATTATTATATTGTTAGCGTTATTAACACTTTCGACGTGAATCATTAGAATGCAGGCTACGGACCAAGGTTCGAATGTCATATTTTCATGACATTTAATTAATGAACTAGTCATTTGTAAGTAAAAGTTAAGCTACAAGTTCTAAGCTACTCCTGGTTTTTGATGTTGATATCATCAGATCTTCGTACAATTACAATAAACAGTGTACTTGTTTTCCATGTGAGCAAGAGTGGCACAAAGCAGAGCCCGCTTTCCTTCCACATGATTGAATTTATTCAATTACCATTCACTTTGGCCCGGTTCGATTATTTCCAAATCAGCATAACCGGCGGCCGCGAATGACGTAACGCGCCGCTGCGCATGCGCCTTGCAGCCGCGGCTGGCCGCGTGCGCCGACAATGGCGGTGACGCGACGCAGACTAATAGCCATGTGTCATAGAACTCATAGAGCCGGCGACGCGTGAGTGTTCCGCTTTCTTTGATGTCAGCATTCACGCGGGGAAACCGACCGACAATCAGCACGAATCTTACCAATACTCACAAGTGTGGTGAGTGCACCTTTGAACGAGAACGCCGCAAAATACAAAACCGGTCTACTGTCACGAGTCCCGCGCAATATGCGAATAATAATACCTATAAAAGACGTAATTAATTTCGAATTAAAGCGTTTTCGCTTCGGGCTACGACAGCGACAGCTACGACTACGCACACAGACGAAGATAATCAGTAAACCGAGATATAAACAAGTCAGAGAAATAATCTAAAACGTGTGTTATGATTATGACACTGTTGTGTAATGTAGAAACAGCATTATAATAACCGCCCATTTTTACCCAAGCTGAAACGGAGACGCTTCGCTCGCTTCGCTCGCTCGGTCGATAATCGGTCGAACAGATGTTCTTCTTCTTCCAAGAAGTGGTTGAAAAATAAAGCTAAGTACTGCAACCGCACGGTCACTGCCTGCGTCGTATGCCGTGCATCCAGTCGGTGGATGATGAAGGGAGAGCGAGGGTTTGACTCACTGGTGGTGAAGTTCCTGGAGGCGTAGGCGGCGCTCTCCTTGTCGTGCAGCAGCGTGAAGGCGTGCAGCTGGTAGGTGGCGCCCGGCGACAGCTCCTTCAGCGAGTGCGTCCAGCCCGCGCCGGCGCCCGCGCCCGCGCCCTCCGGCGCCTCCACCGTGATGTTGCGCGCGCCGCCCTCCGTGCGCTCGGTCAGAGGGATCACCTATCAACGCAACGCTTATACACACTTTTTTCAAAACAAACCACCACCTGTATTAAAACCAGTGCTGCGATAAAGAAATAACATGACTTCTTTATCGTTTTTAGTAAAGAAATGAGATTAAATTTGGAACAGCTGTCAAAACTCAAGTGAGTCTCTATTCTAGTATCCATAGATATTAAAACAGTTATTGATACGAAACGTCAATTCAGTATGTTTTTTTAATATAAACTGCACAATATTTGATCTCGAGTGACGTGAGAATAGAGACTTCATCCGTTTGTCTATGATTAAAAAAAAATGGTCTTGACGGAGGATTGAATTGCCGCCATGTTGACGTTTTGCTGAACGAAAGTAGAATTGTTGTTGAATTGAATAGAAAAAGTTGTTTGTAATTTACATTTTAGTTGAAAATATGAATAGTAAGTAGTCTTCTCGGAGTGTGTGTGATGTGAAAATGCGCCGGATATCGGAAATATGCAGCCACGATTGCAACAAATAACTTGTTGCCAGAAAATATTGTTTCTGAACCCATCATGGAGGATTTATAATATGTGTGTAGATAAAGTTATGTATGCAACTCTGCATAATTTGGCCTTAAAACACACGTGCGATCTTATTATGAAACTCGCCTATCGGCTCGTTTCATGAAAACCGCACTAGTGTTTAAAGGCCTATCAATATGCAACCGTTGCATAAACTACTATTCTAATTGTAAAATTGCGATAAGCTGTTTTGACTAATGACTTTTTGCTAAATGATAATTTGAGTAAAATAGTTTGGGATGTGATACTTTGGAATAAGTTTTTTGCCTACATTAGTAATCCTATATAGGCACATAATCAACCCAGTGCGTCGCGAGCGAGGACTCTGGAACCGGTCCGCCTATAAATCAAATCCTCATTAATTAAACATATGTGGTAAAATTCAAAATAAGGAAAAGTTAAATACAACGAAAGGTTGCTTAACATTAATAGTCGGCGGGGTTTTTACACAAAATTAAAACTAGTGGCTCCGTGAGCTGTTGACCCGCGACAAACATAATTGTATCATCATTTCATGTAGAAAATCCAATGTTTTTAATCAAGTCGTCACAAAATTCAATATTTTGGCGCTTAAATAGCTGACGCCTGGTTAAACCTTAAGAAATATATCAAAATAATGTACTAAATAATTGTAGTTCTTTAAAAATCCTAGACAAAAGTCCGCGATGACATATGTCTATCTCCTAAGATTGACTCACAGTAACCATTTTCATGTTTAAAAAAATTATTAAACATTATTAGGTTATTTCCGAAGCTATTTACTTATTTACCTTGGGCATTAATGTAAATCAAAATTGTCCTTTACACTATATGATTTAAATATGTTTAGAAGATATCAAAGATTAAAGAAACCGAAACAAGAATTCACGAATACAGATGTAGTGCATAATTAGTTTCCATCGTGTTTTATCGGAAAAGTTCGTATTTATCGTGCTCTCTCAATTAGCTTCAGAAGGCCCCCAATTCTCGGTGCATTCGCGATAATCTCACAATCAAGATTAAACGTCAGTGCATACAGTCATTTGACACAACTGTATGAATCTGATGTTTATCTCGCAATCGATTTTATCTCGAATGCATCGAGAATTGGGGGCCCAATACCCATCATACCATGCTGTCATGTTTCATATTGACATTTGACACTAAATAATAAAGTTTCATATTAATGAATATAAACATGTCATTCATTGAATAAAATAATTAATTGACACTTCGGACCCCTACGTCTACCGATTGAGATCCGAGTTTTACCGATGGAAACATATTATTCACTATATCTGTAGCGAGCTATGCCTCGCGACAAACTTAAGTTTGCCGTTGGAAAACTGATATCGCCATACTTCGGGTCAGTTTACCAACACCGCAAATAAGTTTGTAATTGCAAAATTATCTCCGCCCATATCTCCGCCATTTTGAAAAATTTAGGAAAACTGAATCGCCAAAAAAAAACTATATAATTATCAAACCTGCTCACAAAATTTCACGAGAATCGGTTGAGAACTGCGACCTGTAGACGAGAACAAATGGACAGACGGACAGCCGACGGACATCCGCTGGACATACGAAAGCATTTTTGCCCAAGCTGAAACGGAGACGCTTCGCTCGCTCGGTCGATAAAAGATTTCGACGAATTGAGAACCTGCTCCTTTTTTGCAGTCACTTAAAATAGCGGTTTACCGAACAAGGAAAACTATAGCGTGAAATATGATGCCACCGAATCATTCGTGTTATCTTGGCAAAACCGAATTTGATTCCAAGTAGAATACTAAAAGTGTATGTGCAGCGGAACTTTGAACACGTCCTGCAGCGGACAATAGGGCAGCGAGATGCAGTGGGAACGTTCGCAGTCTGTTGTGTCCAGTCGACGCTAAACGCGCTCAACCGAATGTAATCGGTGTCCTGATGGTAATAAAACTAAAAATCGGTCGGACGTTTTTTTCTTTTCCATTTCCTAAACAAAGCGTTATCACTAATTCGTTCGGACACGGGACCTCGAACGATTAGCATCGCCACCGATGCGATGGTCATCAAACCAAATTCTAGATCATACCTAATACAGAGTGGCGGAATGTCTCTTTGGTCGAACAGCGGCCCTAACATGCATGCCAAAAAGATAAATTAGAACCGTTTATCTCTATGACTATCTCTTTCGTCGGCACTAGTGTGAGAGAGACGCACTTAGAGACAAACGGTTCTAATTTATCTTGGTGCCATGCATGTTAGGGCCGCAGGGGGGCTAGCACAACATGCGCGCGAGTCGTTTATCGCTCAGTGCGTCTCTGTCAAACTAGTCGAATATGTAAAGGGCGCACAGAGCGACAAATGACCAGGACCGGAACATTACTACAAGCTTTAGCTCCCGGCTTTCACCTTTCGCTGTTTGATGAAGACGCGCGTAGGACTGATCCCCAGTCCCGACTATCTCTACCTAAAGTCGGAATTTTTATTCAATCTGACTTGAGGTAGAGATAGACAGGACGTCTGCTGTGTCCGCGTTTTAAGTGTCTTTGCCAGTATTATGACACTCAATAAGGATAATACACGCGCTGCTATTACATGGTCCGGTTCGATGAAGGTCGGTCATTTGACCTTTGCATTGACAATTTATCAACTTAAACAATCGACTGCAATAATAATATAATTATCGCAATAAAATACCGCCAGTATGTCACATCACTTCCTCCATGAAAAGAATGGAATATCCGAACGAGGGTTATAGAAGATACGGAACCTTTTCATCGGAAATGTTGTCATAGGTACTCCCAATTGCAGCCACAAAACTGCTAATCTCCGAATAGGTGAATACGGACTAGCAAAGTATACTTTGCTGGCCTGTTTCCACGACAGCAAATGAATCGACCGATCACAGCTCGGTATAGTGCTGGGCGGCTCGGGCGGCCGCGTCGGCAGGTCGGCCTGCCAGCAGCACCGAGCGCAGCCCGCCACAAGGCTCCTGGCATGAATGCTGCAGCAGCTATCTGATGCCGACATATTTGCTGTGAGCCGCGCTAGTTGTAGTAGACACATGATATTTCCTCGCTGAAATATTTCTATGCCGATGTTGGCAGAATAAGCTGAAGTAACACTTTCACTAACCTATCTGTATTGTACCATATTCTAAAAAATAAATGATTGATTGAATGAAATAGACGATGGATATCTTGACCCTCGACTTCGTCAGGCCCCTCTAACTAACTTGTTCACCTATTGTTCACTTCCCGGCTTCGACTAGAATGTACTATTTCTTGAGACTAATTATACAGGCATCGGCTGGTATTGTGAGTGTTGAGAATGTGTACCTTTGAGGGTACAGTAATGGTCAGATGTGTGGGGCTAGCGCAAAAGGTAAAAAGTCCGTCCGTTTCAGATCAGATACCGGAGTTGGGTTAGGTATTGTTCAGCAGGGGAGCGTGCAGTGTCGCAGCGGCTGGGCCGGTACCTTGAACCGGAAGCCGGTGTAGTCGCCGTGCGCGGGCGGCGCCCACGCGATGGTGACCTGCTTGTTGCGCGCCAGCGCCACCGTCAGGTTCGTCGGCGGCTCCGGCGCTGCAACAACACGACGCCATTCATCCCCGTGCCTCAAGGGAAACTACTTTCAATAAGGACTATCTTCATTTATCTTTTTATGTAAAATGTACATATTATAAGTAAATTATGTATCCTTACTTATCCTACTAATATTATATGTTCCCACTGAGCTCCGTAACGGCTGGGGCTGAGGTCATGAAATAGGATGTACCCTAGGTATATCCTTAGATATATCCTACTACGTATACCTTTTTATCCTGGAAAATTCAAAAG
The DNA here is from genome assembly GCA_947859335.1 of Tortricodes alternella. NCBI lineage: Eukaryota > Metazoa > Arthropoda > Insecta > Lepidoptera > Tortricidae > Tortricodes > Tortricodes alternella. The sequence continues at coordinate 349,313 of OX401977.1, forward strand.
TTCCTGAGCGACCAACTAAAATGGATTTCAGCGCGGACGAAGTAGTAAGTAAGAGGGAGTAACAGCTACTCCTTACTTAATATTAAAATGTTTTTGTTTGTTTGTTTATTTGTTACTCTTTAACGTTAAAACGGTGAGACGGATTTGCTTGATTTTTTGCATAGCAATAGTTGGAAGGCCGGAGAAGCACATAGGCTGCTTTTTATCCTGATATCCTGGAAGTATTTTTAGGAATCTTTATAAATACAGGAACTAGGAGAAATTCTGGATATCTCTGTCACAGTATAATCATCATACAGTATTCTATCTTCATACAAACGGCCGAAACGACGCGCTTCGAAATCTCGGTAAACTCCGGTACACAACAATCGCGAGTGCGCCGCGGTTGGGTACGGACGTAGACAGTGCGAGACGCTTCCGCAAATTTATTCACGTAAATTATGGCACGAGAATTTTTGATGTTTTTGATAAATTAAAAGCAAAATAAATAAAAAGCTCTTTTTACTCCACACTGACTTTCAGTCACTTTTGAAAGTAGAAATAAAAACCTGGTAGAAATAATTAATATTAAGACTTACAGGATTTGCACTTATATTTCATGAAAAGATGCTAAGACAATTTAATATAGCATTATCAAATACGTAACCCAAGAAAGACAGTCAGCGGGCAGCCCTACCGCGTGTTTACACACCGAGCGGCCGTAGGTAATTATGTCGAGGACACGGCCGAGACAAAACACTGTTAGTTTGTTATACTGTCTGTTTGCAAAATTTCATCCAAACCCATCCAGCTGTTTGGGCGTGATTGAGGAACACACATCCAAACATCTTCACATACGTTCACATTTTATAATATTAGGTCCTTACATATGAAATTGGCGTTTTGTACGGGAGGAATATAAAGTAATTTATTTTTTGTAAAATATATTTCATTAATCAAAGTATACACCATTGTTATCTATGCACTTTTGCCATCTCATAGGTAGTTCATTGATCCCTTTACTAAAAAAAACCATGGGGGCGAGAATCAATAAACTCCTTGAAGGTAGTTTGGACTGCCGCTTCGGAGTTGACTTTTTTTCCTTGTAAGAAGTTGTCCAAATTCCGGAAAAAATTGTAATGTGTTGGAGCAAGGTCCGGGGAGTACGGTGGATATTTCAGACATTCCAATTGTAGCTCATCTAACTTAGTGGTTGTTTGTTGTGCAGTGTGTGGTCTTGCGTTGTCGTGAAGCAGCAGTGGCCTAGAGCGATTGACCAATCTCGGTTGTTTAGCAGCTACTTCTTCCTTCATGGTTTGCAGTTGCTGACAATAGATATCTGCCGTAATCGTTTGGCCAGATTTTAGAAAGCTGTAGTGAACGACACGGGCGCTAGTCCACCAAACACTCACAAGTACCTTTTTCTGAATAAATTTTCGTTTAGGGCAGGATTTGGCTGGGTCTCCAGGGTTCAGCCATTGCGACGAGCGCTTCCGATTATCGTACAGTATCCACTTTTCATCACAAGTAATGATTCGATTTAAAATCCCTTCATTATTGTGCCGGTTGAGCAAAGTAACACAGCAGTCGACGCGTGTTTGCAAGTTCGATTCACTCAATTCATGAGGTACCCATCGTTCAAGTATTTTTACTTTCCCGATTTGCTTCAAGTGGATTAATACAGTTTTATCACTTACCCTGAAGCCTGCAGCTATCTCTGAAGTCCTTTGTGATGGATCCGCTTCCACAATAGCCTTTAATTCTTCATTTTCCACTTTGGTCTCCGGCCGTCCACGGGGTTGGTTCTGAAGGTCGAAATTTCCAGAACGAAAACGTTGAAACCAAAAACGCACCGTGCTTTCTTTTGCGACACCAGCGCCGTACACATCATTAATCCTTCGAGCTGTTTCTGCAGCACTGGTGCCACGGTAGAACTCGTACTCGTAAAAACCTATACCGATATTTCATGTTTTCCATTGTGCGGTAAGCGACGCCAAAGAAAAAAATAATGATAAAAAAACAAATGAATAACTGTTTTCAAAACTCAAATGTACCAACTAAATGAATTTATAAATTGGAATTTGGAATTCCTAACCAAAGAGGAGATATTTCAGATCAAAGTGGTCAGTACGACAAAACGCTAATTTCATATGTAAGGACCTAATATTAGATCTGGGATAGTATTTTATTTTTATTATTCAATCAGGTGTTTTGGGGGTCTGGTATTTTGGGAAACAGTTGGGAAAGAGCAACACAGCTCAGGAAAATGGTTAATTTAGGATAACTTAACCACAATTTCAAGCAAACGCATAAGTACATAGTAAAATAAGAATTTTATGAAATATTAAAATGCTGTGCTTTCTATGAAACATAATGATTGATCACTAGAATCTTCCACGGTCAAGAATTGATTAACAATACTTGAGATTATTAGACAGGGCATTAGCAGTCACTCACCAGTGATGATGGTCTGGTTCCAAGTGAGTAAGTCGGCGAAGGTGGCGTTGCTGTAGTAGAGCATGAAGTGGTACTTGGTGCCAGGCAGCCCCTGGAATTTGATGGTGGACTCGCGCGCCTGCACCGTGAAGTTGGGCGCCGGCGAGCCATGTGGCGGCCGGTAGTCCAGCCGGTACTGCCCGTCGGCGCCCTCATCCCCGCCCCCGCCCGGGATCTCGATCACAAGGTCTGCGCACCGCCCGTGTTGGCACACACTCTGCACAGAACCAGTCTCATTATAATTAAACAAATCTCATCACAAGATACGTATGGTGGGATGATGTAGAATGATCATATGATTGTGACCATAGTTAGACCGTTTATGTACTTTTATGACCAACTCAACACAGAAGATTGAATATTGTTGGCTGCAACTAAATTCTACACAAGCCTAGATATTAAATAAGATGAATCATAAGTAGTCTACTTGAAGTAGATCAAATACAAATATTTATTGTGTTTTACATTTCATCAACAGGTGGAATCACAATATATGTATAGTCACATGTGACGCCCTGCAAGGGCAGAGTAATTAGAGGGCTACTATTTGATTAGAATATTGTACAACATTGCAATAATTTGTAAAGTAATATAAAACTTAAAATATTGCATGCATCTAAATACTCTAGGGCTGTGTGTGTTTGTCGTTATAAAACCATTTACCCAATATTTTAAAATGTTTTGTAAATACCATTGTTTTATCTATAATTTTGATTGAGTTAAGTAACTGGTTATATATTTTGATCACCATGTGGTGGGGCTACACTTTACTATTTTCATTCTAGAGAAGCATAGTTTAAGTTTATTAAGATTTTTATTATTGGTTTCTACTATCATGTACAATATGTCATGATTCATGAATTGTAACAGTTGTAAGTCATTTTACATTATAAGCATTCTGTGAAACAAATTTTCCAATTAATAATAAACTTTAGGTATTTATTAGTAATTAACATGTATATTTTTCCTGATTCGGGGCTATAAATCAACTTTAATTGTACAAAGAGGATATTATGAATGAAATCCTGAATTAAACCAGATAACACTAGTATAGTAGGTACATTCTTGACTGAGTTGGACATGAGGACATGTTTACAACTTCATAGCATAACATAGACCCAATTTGCTTGGAATCATTAAACGCAGCTTAGGCAGTATTTTTGAAAAGATTGTTTCACAACAAAGTTTCATTGTTAGGAGCTATGAGAGTAACTGTGTATTTATAATGTTTTCATATCACTTGTTTTGTCAATAATAACAGACTTACATATTACAAATATAACAGCCTGAGATTTTAATGCAATGGATTCCTAATAGAGCTTGAAATGGTACGGCAGAAGCTTGAAGGCTGTTTACAATGTTGCCTTGGAATGGTGGTGTTTGTGTGTGTGTGTGTGTGTGAGTGGGCGGAGGACGAAGGGGCCTAGCGTTTGAGGCTAAGCTGAAAACTGACCGCTAGCAGCACCAGCGCCAGGGCCGCGCGCGCGACGCTCGCCCTCGCTTGCACAATCGACCTCTTCCACATCATTGAAGGCAACTTGAACGTTTCACACGACACTTTCTCTTCCTCACTCCCGACACATCCTCGCAATAATCGCATTGTGGTTCATCTGATACCATGCACACTGTTGTCATATCATTGCGTTTTCTTTAAATGCGAACGAAACGATCTCAAAAACAGTAAAATTCGATTCTGTTGTCGTACGCCATTTCGCGACAAAAACTGTCTTCCTTGTGTCTACCTGACAGCTTGTTACAGCAGTTCGATCTAAACCTCGATAAGATTAACATAACTCGACTATCGATATATCGATTGTACGTTAAATAAAAGAATATCGATTTTTACCCGACTGCAGCGAAGCAAAAAGGCAGGTTATGTTTTTCGCGAGTATGTATATGATTATGTATGTATTTAAGCACTCCATTAGTTACAACCAAGAGCCAATACTACTGAATCGATGTTAACAAATGGGGTGTCAAACGATTCGGATATGAAGTCCTAGCACAGTATAAAGAGATACAGTAATCCGACGCCTTTGATCTCGCGGTAAATACCAACAACGTCTAAACAGTTTCAAAACGGCGTATGTACGCTAGGGTTGTCACAAGTAAACCATATTTATATAATTTACCTATTTATTTAATTTCAGACGAATGTCACCATCATCATTATTATTAACCACTAGCTTTTACCCACGACTTCGTCCGCCAAGTCAAATCGTTTATCACTGTAACTTGAGGTTTACTGCTGCTTTTTCAGGATAAAAGTATTCTTTATAACTCTTCGATTTTCCTACTGTCGCTGTCCCATAAATTACAAAGAGGATATAAACGAATTGAACGCGGACGGAGTCACAGGCAAAAGCTACTCTTTTGGTTATACTTATTTCTTCTCACTAAGTACTACTTTTCTACTAGAAGGTTCCATAAAGTTTTAGCAGGTTCTATGAGGTTTCTAGAATTTTCTATAAAGTTTGTAGAAGATTCGATGAGAATTTATAGGCTTCTGTGAAGTTTCTAGAAAGTTCTATGAGGATTCTAGAATTTATGATGGAATTACTTGAAGGTTAGGTTAGGTTATGTTATGAGATTTTATTTGAGTTTTACACACACGTATATATAGTCTAGTCTAGTATAGCACTCCTCTGCTGCACTGGGAGTGAAGAAATAGCATAGAATGCGTGCAGATGCTTATCATCCTGGCATGTCGTAAAAGTCGACTAAGGGACGGGTCCTCTCCAACATGGTGGACTATCTGTACGGGCGATGGGCTGATCACCTGTCACCATACGGTTCATCATACCATCATAGGACTAATTCATCGAACGTGGCCACAAGTAGTCTTGTGGCTCTGCCCACCCCATTAGGGATTTCGGGCGTGATGTGTATGTATGTATGTATATATAGTTTTTATAAGTGACATGACAAATAACAGCTGGTAACTGAGCAACTAGTGTAACCCAACCTTATTAAGCTACAGGTAGCTGACAGTGAAGTCAATGTAACTCTAAAGATCAGACTCGCACTTGTACACCTTTTTCTTTTTCCAACTTCCCGTACGAAATATTTGAAGCTCCGCCACTGCTATGGCACCCAAAATTTACTATCCTATCCTCTAATTATTGACGCGAAAACCAACATGTGTCAGTGTTTGGTGTTTTAGTAATTTTTGTATAGGTTCCTTACCTTATCTTATCTGTATTTCTTTATGGATACTCTTCGACCCTATGGGATCTTTCAGGAGAGGGTTAATTTCTCTTAAGCACTTAATCCATGGCATTCTCCGACATTTCAATAATGTATGCTGCAACATAGTTGGCAATAAGCGTGCGGATAAACTGGCAAGTGAGACTGTGAAGATATCCACCAGATAACGAAAGAAAGGTATACCTAGGTAGGTAGATTGCCTTAGATTCTAATCCTCAATCGCCAAATGTAACATTAATTCCCGCGCATTTAACACAAGGTTGGCGGTGGGTATCGAAATTAATTGATTACGTCCGTTCAATTATAAGGCAGATTATAAGCCAGTATGAAGCTAATGCACCCTTTCCCAGCATACTATTAGATATATAATCAGCCTACCGGTTAATATGGTTTTATCGTTTTATGAAGACAGATATAGATCAAAAAAGACCATTTCCTGTACCATTTCCATGAGTTGCGCAAACCGCTCTCGCTAGCGTAAACTATCGCTCGGTCCCTTTTACTTGTACCGGCAACAAGCAGTATTTCCGATAGTTTACGCTAGCGAGTACGTTTTGCGCAACTCATGGTAATGGTACTGTAGTATAACTAAGTGGATCGACGGAATCGATTGTTAGTAATATCGATATTCGTTCAGGTTCGAGGTTGTTCAAACTCTATTCTTTGACAGGATAACAAGAAAAATGACAACTGATTTTGTACTCTCTTATCTTAGCGCATGGTTTTACGGCAATAAGGATTACAAGTTTACAACTTTAGTTTTTATGTTAGTAACATCGTCATAGTAACATTCTTAGATTATTATTATATTTTTAAAAGAGTTGTTACTATGTATTTGAAACTTCCAAGTAGTAATATCAAATAATTGATTGATGGCTTTATTATAACTGTTGAAATGTTCCGTATACCAGTGTTTTTAAAGGTGACTATAACGTTGCGAATCAGATGTTCCAATTGTACTACAGGTTTTTCAATATTGTTAAGTTTATAATGATCTAATTAACTTTAGATTTTTATACGAATACCCAGAGTAAACAAGTATTCCATGCAAATGCCATGATTAGTTTATTTACATAACTTTTGAGTTACCGCAAATAAAATTACTTTAAAGTGTTTAATTTAATTCGCGCTTAACTATGTTTTTGCTCTTTGGACCATTTTTTTTAAATGTCATTTATTTTAGACTTTTAGTCTTTTATAGTGTCAAAATTCAGCAGTAGCGGTAGGTAGACGCTATCAACAAGCAATCGAATCGGATAGTTTTGGCGGGTCGCTCTTTACTTTCTCATTTCTTGCTCAGACTTATTACAATCCGTCAAAATGTTAAACACGGATAACTGGAATCCGGATAACACTTTGAAAATATTGATAGCTTCAGACATCCACTTGGGGCATTCGGAGACGGACCCGGTGCGTGGCGAGGACAGCTTTGTGGCGTTCGAGGAGGTGCTGTCGCTAGCGGCCGCGCATGACGTGGACCTCATACTGCTGGGTGGCGACCTGTTCGATCACGCCAAGCCTTCGCCCACATGCATGTACAAGTGCACACAGCTCATCCGGCAGTACTGCTTCGGCGACAAGCCGGTGCGCGTGGAGCTTCTCTCGGATCAGCTGCAGAACTTCTCGCGCAATATCAACTACGAGGACCCAAACTTGAACGTGTCGTATCCGGTGCTCTCCATTCACGGCAATCACGACGACCCTGTTGGGCAGGGCGGCATAAGCTCGCTGGACATCCTGTCCATGACGGGGCTCGTCAACTACTTCGGTAAGTGGAGCGACTACACGCACGTGCGCATCTCGCCCGTGCTGCTGCGCAAGGGCGACACGCGCCTCGCGCTTTATGGCCTCTCACACCTTAAGGATCAACGCCTTGCGCGCCTCTTTGCTGAAAAGAAGGTGGAGATGGAGCTAGTGGATGATAGCAATGACTGGTTCAGCCTGCTAGTGCTGCATCAGAACCGTGCCGACCGGGGCCCTGGTAATTTTATCCCTGAAAGAGTGCTTCCCAAGTTCCTTGACTTGGTAGTATGGGGCCATGAACATGACTGTCTTCTTGAACCTTTGACAGGGGAGAAGAATGATGATTTCATGGTAGTTCAACCTGGCAGCACAGTGGCAACTTCACTGGCAGCGGGGGAGGCTCGCCCAAAGCACTGTGCTTTATTGGAGGTGCATGGAACTAAATACAAATTGCATCCTCTTCCTCTCAAGACAGTGCGACCTTTCATATTTAAGACTGTTGTCCTATCTGAAGAAGATCTCGGTGAGGAGGAGGTAAATGAGAATGAAAAAGTTCAAGAATTCTTAAAGGGTAAAGTGAACGAAGCCATAGAGGAGGCCACCAGTCTCTGTAGTGGGGATCCCAAACAGCCCACGCTGCCTCTCGTAAGGCTGAGTGTGTTTTATGAGAGGCCCAGTCAGGACTTTAACAGAATGCGTTTCGGTCAGAATTTTGCAGGGCAACTGGCCAACCCGAACGACTTGTTGATGATGAAGCGAGAGAAGAAGTATCGTGAACGCAAGGAAAACGACGAGCTAGCAGAGGTGGACGTGGCGCGCGCGGCGCACGAAGCGGCGGACGTGGAGGCGCTGCTGGCCGCGTACTTCGCGGCGCTGCCGCCGGCGCGCGCGCCCGCCGTGCTGAGCGCGCGCGCCGCCACCGAGGCCGTGCGCGACTTCACGCTCAAGCACGACGACGGCGTGTTCCGGCGCGTGTTCGGCGCGCACCGGCGCCGCGCCGTCGAGGCGCTGCTGGAGTCCACCGCCGAGACCGACGACGAGATCGCGGAGTGCATGCGCCGCGCCAAGGACGTGCTCGACGCCACCGACCTCGACCAGCTCAAGATGCTGGTGGACCTGCACGGCGCCGCCGCGCCGGCCGCGCCGCGGGGCAAGGCGCGCGCCGCGCCGCCCGCCGCGCGGCCCCGCGGCGCCGGCGTCGTGGTGCTGTCCAGCGACGACGAGCTGCTGGAGCCAGCGCCGCGCGGCGGCCGCGCTACGCGCTCGCGCGGCGCGCGCGGGGGACGCGCGCGGGGCCGCGGCGCGCGCGCGCCCCCCGAGCCCGCGCCCGCGCCCGAGCCCGCGGAGCGCCGCACGCCGCGCCGCGCCGCGCAGAAGAACTCGTGGCTGGCCAACGTGGCGGGCGGCCGCGCGCGCACGCGTTCGTCCAGCATCGACGACTCCGACTGAGCGCGGTGAGCTCGCCTTTCGCGGCAGGCCCGCATTACCTAGATGTAAGTGATAAGTGATTCCTAAACTAACTGATACTTGTAAGAATTTGTTTATAGAGTTAAATTATAATAATTGCTGAGAATATCGTAGCAAATATTACCCTTCCATTTGTCGGCCTGCCCTTTGATAATGACACAGCTCTGAGCTATTGAAAGGAGAGCACTATTATTTTGAAATTATATTATTTCTTACTACATTTATAAGATAAAGTATTTTCTGAATTTCCTATTTCCGTTCCTATGACATCAATGCACCTCCTATACCTATAATGAATTAACTTTAAGCTTTTTGAGCTTTTTATGAATGATGGATTTATTAATAAATACTTAGCTGTATTTGCTAAATAATTGTGTAGCATCAATTGGCTTTTTACATAAAGAAGAAAATAAATGTAACAAATATTTGACAAATACCAGCTCAAGTATAGTGTCCCCCGATATGCATGTTGTAATAAAACAGAAGAGCTAATAGACTCTTTGATGCAGTGCGCCCAGTATTAAAGTATCAGGGATAAGTAGCTAGGTCACTTAAATCTGCATAATGGAGAGGTAAATGCGGTGCTGACCTGCCCACTGTCTAGTGATGCTGTTCAGATTGATTTAGGGACTGGGTGGTAAACGGGTTAAAATGTGCATATGGCTCGGCTGTCTAATGGGCCAAAAGTACAAATGACAAAATGTCCAAGCATCAAAATTTACATATCGTCATGGTTACAATGTTTTAGTGACAATTGGTACATATCTCAAAATGCAAGTAGGACAAAGGCTGTGATAGACAAAATACTCGATTAACATGACGTGCTCAACACCACAGAACACAGAAAGAGGTTAGAAAGGCGATGTGGGCGGGGCACGCGTGCCGCGCAGTTGAGCAAATGAGCTATTTCAAACACGACTCGCTGTCAGCGCAGTCAGCGCGAGCGCGCTGCGTCACAGTGTCGAGCTGCGGTAAAATCCGGTTTAATTAATTGAAAATGTCGTCTTGAGCAATAATTACGTGCAGGGCCAGAAGCCAAGTATCAAATGTGTCAAAAGATGGAATTTCTTTTCACAGGTAAGTCTAAAAACTAAGTTATTTAATGGTTTCTCAAAAACTGCCTACGTGACGAAGTAATGAGACTAGTGATGTGGCCAAAGTTAGTGTTATCGACTATAGATAAACAATGTGTTCGATAAGTTATTTATTTTTATACACCCAAAGCAATCTCCGTATAGTAAACAGAGAGTACTACTACCCGCGTTTTCGTTTTTATATTTCTTTATGACACGGGACTTGGCGAAATCTCAGAGGAAAGCTGCGGCAGCGAATGTGTTAACCCATTGAACGCCAAAGTCGTGCTAGGATGACAACTTAACACACAAGCACCAATTCATTCAAGTTGTGGGACATCTTATATGGGTCTGGCAGTGGTGTCACTTAATGCTTCAATTTATATTACCCAATGACGAAAAGGTTGACGTTTTCATTCGTGTTGGTTTAATAAAGATATTATTATTATTTATTTATTATCAGATAACAAAGATCCATACATTATGAAGATGATAATAATATTATAAATGCAGTAAATGAAACAACAATATCACTTTACAATTTCATTATAATGAAAATATAGAACTCTTGGAATATCAATATCTATGTCACGGAACCATGTACTTTGCAGTAAAACATTAAAATATCTTAAAAAACAAGTTAAGTGCTAGTTATGCATCTCTTTATTCTAGGCTTAGACCTAATGAGTTATTCTAAAGTTACAAAACAAAGTAACAGAATATTTTGATTCTGTGAATTAGGTCTAAATAATGGCAGTCATTAGTAGTAGTAGGAAATCAGTAGCTGTACGCTTTTCACTTGCACCATATATTGATTCAATCATGCGTTTGAAAAGCTTACCCATTAAATAGGTATTTATATCGCTTGTTATATGCGATAATTGAATTAATGTTTTGATAGTGTTTTATTATTTTTTGGTTTTAATTTAAATTGTTTATTATTAATTTGTGATGACATATATTCTATTTTATTATTTAATATTTTGACGATCTCAACTTTGAATTCATATATTTTGACATGTACTTGAGAAATAAAATAAATCTAAATCTATTTTTAGGAAACTTAATAATTTGCATAAGTTTAAGGGCTCTTATGAATGCCTAAAGTTGGGAACAAACTGACTGCTGCAACTTATTAAATTAAATTAAAAGTTAATCGTCTGACCGCCTGATAGTTTACACAATTAAGTGTATTTGTACTAAGGTCCGACCGAGACTGCGTTTTTTAATCCCGGCCGAGATCGAGAATAAAATAAATTGTCGGCCGAGACCGAGACACGGATTTTTTTTATTATTTTCTACAATAGCCTTTTTTTATGGTTCCGTACCTCAAAAGGAAAAAACGGAACTACTAGTGTCTGTCTGTCTGTCTGTCTGTCTGGCTGTCTGTCTGTCCGTCTGTCACAGCCAATTTGCTCCGAAATAATAAGTAGGTGACCGCAACACGGGCGCGTAACGTAAATAAATGAATTTTAAACATGTGGACCAGATTTGACCGGTACCTAGAAATTTTTAAAAAAAGTTATGCAAACTATATCGTGTGACAAATGAAATGAAAGTGCTTATTGTGAGTATTTTAAATACATAATTATATATCTTTGGAATTTTAAAATGAATGGTTTGTAAGTTATTTAGGATAATAATCGAAATTGGCAAAAATTGATAATCCCCCTCCCCTTATTTCAGAAAGTACTGGGCCTAAAATTAAAAAATAAAATAGAAAATAGTTAACTATAGATTACAAGAAAACCTATAAGAAGTCTGTGTTATTTAAAGGATAGGTTCCAGATAAACATATACAGAACGGAACCCTCTTCACGCGAGTTTCACGCGCACTTGTCCGGTTTTTTAACTAAAAAAAAATACATCTGTTATGATAAAAAAAGGTTTTATTATGGTTTAAACGTTCTGCCGTGTACTACAAACAAACTTAATAGTCAAAAATCCGAATTCGAATTCCAATTCGTTTTCGAAAAGAAATGAACGAGTTGTCACTACATTGGGTGTCGGTAAAGTCGCACGACACGAGCCCGGGCGGGGCAATAGGTCTGTAGAAGGCTTTTTCGGCGCCGCTTGAACCATCCTATCAAACATTTCCTTTTCTTTGTTTTTTTTTTTAATGCTACAGTATGTCTACAGAGCCGTCGCTAAATAATATCACCTCGCCAGGCTTTCGACCCGCGAACTACCCTGGATTCCGAATTATTTCTAAACTATTCCGAAATCTGCATCAGAACCTACATTTCATATCGCCTTAGCTATATCGCGTATGGTTATTTCACGACGTGAATGAGAACTATTATATAGTAGCGCATAATTTTGCGATATCGCTCAGGCAATGTCGAATAGAGGCTCAGACTCTGTTTCCAACTATCATTTGGAAATAAGTCTCGTATTAACAATTTCACTGCTACAGAATTGCCTCCGTACAAAATTACTATAGCAAGAACCCGACTAGCGGGTTGTCCGGCGGAGCGACAAAGCAATATGGTACCCGATATGGGGTTCTCGGCACTGAATTTTTTAATAGACTTCTGGAACCCGCACCAAAATGATACCTGCGGGCCCAAATTTCCTGTTCGCTCTGAACGCGAGGTCGGTCGCATCATAGTCGTTACGAATCAGGTATTAAAATCTAAAATAACTAGTGCAGGTACTTCAGAGCGAACTAGAAACCTTTCGAGCCCGATATCAGTCCGGAGCGCGGCGTCATATTATGAACACAGGTGTAAACGTAATGATGAGACGTGAACGGGGTCCGGGTGCGGCGCTCACTCGTGCGCCTCGTCCTTGAAGCGCATGGACAGCTGCAGGTAGTGCAGCGCCTCGGAGGCGGCGTGCGCGCGAGTGTGCGCGGCGAACACGAGCGGCGGGGAGGAGGGCGCCAGCCGCAGCAGCGCCAGCGGCGCGCCCTCGGCCGGCAGCGCGTGCCACTCCACGCGCAGCCCCAGCGCGCCCGCCGCGGCCGCCAGCGCCGCCTCGGCGTCGGCGCTGGCCGTGCCCGCCAGCGCCTGCGCGCCCAGCGTCAGCTGCTCCGCCTCTGCGCACACGCAACCCGTCACCGACTACCGGCTACACCCGGAGGGGGGCTGCACAGAACCGTCCTGTGCCCACTCCAGGGTGTGAGGTTACCGACGCGTTCGCATTGGCTATAGCTTCATCGGCCATGGCTTCTCAGGAGCGAGGCGCCCCCCCTGAATCTGAATACAACCGTGCCAGCCAGCCGATGGCTACACCCATCGCGATCGATACACACGAAGCCCGTTTCTCGAAGCGTCAAATTACGATTTTACAAGCGAAAACTGGCAGCACCGATGACATCCCTTGCAGTGTTGCCAGTTTTTATCTGTAAAATGAGGTATCCATAGCAACACGCACAACATATCTGCCACCTGTGATCTAGATTTCACCAATAAGGCGACTGAAACAAACGTATTGTAATATGGTACCTTACCTTACTAGTGTAGGCTCGACCTACGTTTGAAACTTATGCTAGTCCTACTAATTGCCGGGCGTTACAAGCATATCTTGTGTGCTATAGCGGCCCTAGCAAGGTTGACACCGTCTTATCTCTAATGCGTTTCTCTCACACTATTTAGTACCGACAAAAGAGATATTCATACAGTAAGAGGGGGTTAACTTATCCCCGTGTATCCCCACGCTAGGGCCGCATGTATAGATTTATTACAGAGTCTACGGAATCGCATACATAATGGTATAGCGTTAGCCTAGAGAATCCAAAATAACTATAAATAAAAATGAAAATATTTATTTTGCAAGTAGGCCACATGGGCTCTTTTACATGTCTGAATCTACCAGCGCTTCGAAAGGTGACATCTGCTGAGAAGAAATGGGTAAAAATTAATTCTATTAAATAACTAATAAGGGAGATATATAGTCTCTACGTCTGGACAAGTTAAGTGGCTTAGAGATGTATAAAGCCTCTAAGGATCATAATAATAAAATAATAATTGAAACAAAGAAACATCTAAATTGATTAATCTAGGTTACATGGAGATGTAGACAGTCTCCACGGTCAAGTATAAAGATGGAGATGTAAGGTCTCCAAATATCAGAATCAAACAATTTAAAATATAATATTTCATGTCCTAATAATAGAAATATACGAATATGCAAAACTATCAAATATAGTATAGAGAACACTATGAAGTCTCTCTAGTCAGATTCAGATATCGCACAAAGCTAATAAATTATAGTTAAACGAAAATGAAAGCAATAAATAAATATTTATTTACTTTACATACAGTTTTAATCATAATTAATTCGCGATGTGTGAAGTGTTGATGACATAATTCTCACTAACTAAAATTATTATTTTGTTTTTCATAATTTCTTTGGAACGTAACAAACCTTATTAAATTAAAATCGAAATTTGGAATTCCTATAGAAACAAATAGCATTACATGTGCGTTTCCACGGACTATATGTTTTGACCACGGCAGGTTACTGGTGGATTTCACATATAACAAATGTGCGAGGGAAAATTCACCAATAACATCATTTCATTTCTGCCACAGAAGAAAATTTTAATTCGGCAAACTAAATTGAGTGACGACATGTTGCCATGGATGAGATTTAATAGTTTTTAATTAAAATAAGGAATATTAATTATACTTTGCCTTTACCCAACTATATCTATATCTATATAATTAATATTCAAGCTAAAGCTCGGTCAAGCTATTTGGAGTTATGGCGAGACTAACGCACGGCAATAATTTTTTATATATTATTATATATAAAAATTTATAGCTGTGCGTTTTTATTTTTTGTTTTGTTCGCTTTAATATCGGAGTACTTTACAAAAAAAAAGGGAATAACTATAACCGAATTCCACGTGAATGAAGTCGCGGGCAGAAGCTAGTCTCGAGTAAATAATAATTATTTCATTTGTTCTGCCCCATAATCAATGAATTAGCTTTAAATATAATATAACTGGTATCCGAAAACCTAAAAATTTCTTAATATTGACAAGAATAGCACCACTCTTACTGTGGCAACATTTGTGCGTACATCTGAGCTGTCAATTTAGTTTGCCGAATTATGGATTCTAGTTTAGGTGGTATTTTTCTCCCCCATTCATGTTGCCCATTAGACGGCAATAAGCGAAACTGTGCAAAACATAAAACGCAAACCGCGCACAATACTCACGTGCCGATGCCCAAAGCGAGCAAGCTCAACAAAACCACTACGCGTCCACACTCACACGGTGCATGCAACGGAACGAAAGACAAACATTTACAATTTACATTTCATCACATTTGCGCAAGCCGTTAGCTACAGTCAGCATCAGATAGACTAGCGTGGATGGAGCGTCACTAAATGAGTTGAAATTTCAAGGACATGAGGCCCTAGATACATACACAGCTTGGCAAATAATATATGAGTTCAGTTACCAGTTACTATCGTTCAAATTGAACCTTGTACTCAAATAATACTGGGAACCCTTTACATGATGACGAGGACCGTCCACGTTTATCTGAGGCTGACGCTGAGTAATTGCGATCACAGTCCAGCGAGCCAAATGGTAGCACTTCCGTTGCCAAAAATGGTAGGGGTCACTCTGTTCGTAGCTAGTATACTACAACGCTGCTACCGGCTACGAGCGTAGCTAGGGGAACATCGACAACGAACTTGTCAAGACAATTCCATCTTGATAACAACTGTTCCATACCGAGTTAAGATAATCTGTGTGGTTGTTAAGGCAACGTCGGGGGTGGTGTGCGACCAGCGGGCAGGCGGACGGCGCGGGCAAGCGAGTCGGCGATAGAGGAGCGAGGAGTACCCAGGTGGTGCAACAGACCGAGGTGGTAGTCGGCGACGCGCTGCGCCAGGTCGGGGCGCCAGGGCGCGTCCTCGCGCGCCGCCACGTAGCGCTCCATGGCGCGCTCGTGCGCGCGCGCCAGCGCGTCCTCCTGCGCACGCGCGGGCACACGCGGTCAGCACGGAACACAACCAAACTTATCTTGCCATACTTCATTCATGCAAGAGTACTTTTAAACTGATCTGTCTACACATCTACAATTTGGTCAGTGGACGCTCGCCGAAGAAGTATCGACATACGGGCATACAAATCAGACAGACGGCTTTTAATATAGGTATATCCACAGAACTATATCGAGATAAAATGAAAGAGTGTATGTACCTCGCGTGCCGAAAGGATGTCATGAGATCATTCTTGCTCGCCGCGAACTCCAGTCCGCTACCGACCGCTTTCCGCGTATGAAATGTGACGTTTAGAATGTCTTATTGTGCAATAATTAACTCTTTAAACATCACCAAAAAATTTAGAGCTGTTAATCGAGGTATTTCCTTTCATCGGTAAGTACTTTTTGTCTTAAAATATATGTTATCACTATCACTACATAGTATAAAACAAAGTCGCTGTCGCTGTCTGTCTGTCCCTATGTATGCTTAAATCTTTAAAACTACACAACAGATTTTGAAGCGGTTTTTTTAATAGATAGAGTGATTCAAGAGGAAGGTTTATATGTATAATACATGCATAATATTGCAGAGAAACACTAATAAATGTAGAGGTTTCTAACGTGATGTCGTAAATAAACACATTTTTTTGCGCTTACATTGCAAACGCTGGCTGAACCCCACGAGATAAATCAAAATAATGTACTACAGTATTGTACGCCTTAAAAAGGTCAACAAAAAAATACGCGATGGTATATGTCTATCTCTTAAGGATAACCTACAATAACCATTTTTTATCCTGTACATTTTACGGGAAAAAATGGCTTATTTACGAAGTGATTTTAAGCAATACAGCATTAATCCTTATCCAATTAAGTACCTTATATACATTGTCCATTTAATATAGATCAATATGGCCCTTTACAGCATGTAATTTAAATGAATATTTTCGAAGATATTACAGATTTCAAATGCAGGGACGTAGCGGACAAGACATCTTTTGCAAAGACTATTAATAAATCGCAGGGTCAAACTTTCAACGTTTTCTCACAGTCAATTATAGGTCGCTCTTTCAAGAGTAACCCCTAAACAAAACATGTTTGTATTGTCTAATGACAAAAAAACTGTAAACGTTGTTTATCAGGACATTCTGTAGTAGGTAGGTATATTTAGTATCAGCATTGCACCCGTGCGAAGCCGGGGCGGGTCGCTAGTTATTTATAAAACAATTTATTTGTTTGCTGCGTATCATTTTCATCGAAACAGTAGCGGGAGATTGTGTGTCCAACGCTACTTTTCCATTGCGGCTTTAATTTGACGCGTCAGACTTGGCGTGCATTAAAAACCAGCGATATAAAAATAAGCAATCCAAACTGTCGAGACGCGTCCAAAGTCGATTTATCATATTTTCTGTCAAAAGCAAGAATAGTGCGGTACACTGCCAATTTTCAATGCCGATTTCTTACTCTATTAGAATCGAATTTGAAAGCAGAGGAAATGATAATTACATTTTTATATTATTATGTACATAATATAATTTACGTAGTGAAAAGAAAATATTAAAGTAAATTAATGTCAGTTTTCCGAATGATCCTCATATTAAAAATAAATGGACTCTAAACACAGCCGGATTTGCTCTCAGCATTTTCACGAAGACAGCTTTACTGGCCCATTAAAGTACCGACGACTAAGCAGTGCAGCTTATCCGACTATTGATGTAGTGATTATGCCAAATGATGAGAAGGTAAACATTAGGCTGAAAATCATCATTTTTGTGGCCCTCATACTGTAAGAATAAAAAAAGCATTCTGATTTTTGATACATTTTGTGTTTTTTTATTAACTTAAGCCACCATCAATGCTTTTTATTATAAATGATTATTAGATCTCGCTTTCAGACTTAATGTACCTACGTACTATCACAAATCGAATTGACTTTGAATCGATACAAAATCCGCCGCGTGCTAATCGATGCTTTTGAATCGTTTTCACGCGGCTTATGTTTCCCATCACTAAATTACCCTCGTGACGTCAAAGTACCTACGCAAAATGTTACACGCTCGGTTTCCATACAAATCGACGAACTCTTTCCTTCTATCTCGATATAGTGCTGTGGGTATATCTTAGACACTAACATACATTAATCCGGTTCCAATCTAGTATACCCTATACTATGCGCGGGTAATAGAAGACTAACAAATATCCATGCTTATCACGCTTAGCTCGTAGCGGGATTCGAACCCGCAAGTTCCGGCACAGTACACAGGTAATGCTGACTTATTGAATTTTATAGTGTTCGCGCAAGAACAAAGTTGGAGTGGGCAAATAAGGATTCCCAAGCTGTGTGCTCGATCAGTACAGCGGGGGAACAGCTGAGGTAGGGGCTACCTCTTAAGCGCCAAGTTGGCGTACCCAGGATCGTGGAAGATAACTAGGATCTGATGATTCCAAAAACAAGTACCAAAATAGTACCGAATTAGTATCGAGTTCAAAAATATAGTACCTTTGTGATTTCGGAGATATGAGCCCTGTTTAACGGGTACGCTAACTTGACGTCAAGCTGGCGTACCAAGTTTGGATCTCGAGAATGCACAGTATTTTATGAGACCCGAAAATCGGACGTCATTCGTTTTTTATCCGTTTCGGTAAGATCATAGTAATACAAATGCAAGATTAAAACTCCCAGGTGTCAATCTCACTTAGTTTTGGTGTAAAAAAAAAAAAAAAGTTTAGGTATTTTAAAGACACAATATCCTAAAAAAATATAAATCTAATAAACCGCAAATATTTTTAATCAAGTCATTACATAAGGGAGTAAAGACATTAAAAAGGCATATTTTGGATGGTTTTGGAAGTCTCTAGCATCAGTAGGAGCGGAGATATTAATTTTTTTTATAATTTTTTTAACATTTTTTTTCTTCCATATACCATGTTAATCCGTACCGATTGTCAAATAAAACCATGCGTAATGATGTTTTCTACATCCTCAAATAAACTTGTATCCATAACCAGTAGGATTTCGCGTGAAATTGAGTTTTTAAAAAATACCGGTAATTTCGGAGTTAGGGTTGTCACTTTTAAGATAAGAAGAAAATACCGGTATTGAACGGTTTTAGGCGGGTAATAATAGAAATACTACTATTTTAATTATAGAAATAATACTAATTATTCTATTTTATTACACGGGTATTGTTTGTGTCAATAATATTTATGAATATAATCATGTTCTTGAAAATGTTTCTATAGATTTCGAGAAAATTTGTTGAATTCCAGAAACATTTACTTACTGAATTCCATGACTAGCATATTTATACGAAATGAATCATATGCGCAAGTAAATCCAATGATGGGCTATTTGTGATGAGGGAAGGGGGGGTCCAATAGTGTTGTCCGACAAATACAGGTCAACTTTCTCCGAAATAATTAATGTAGAAAAGTGGTTACTAGACGGACTTCACATAATTCTCGTGGTACTCCCTTGTGGGTTGCCCATAAACGCAGAAAAATTTGAAGTTTTCTGCAAGGAACTAGCTCACAAATACGTGATTTCATATTCGTGGCACCCAATGACCGTGACTATACATAAAATTTTAGTACATGGGAAAGACATAATCGAATCTTCAACATTACCTGTTGGTATGCTTTCGGAGCAAGCTGCAGAATCGAGGAATAAATATTGGAGATATGATAGGGAACACCATAGCAGAAAAATTAGCAGAGAGAAAACTATGTTGGACCTTTTCCACCGCGCTTTGGAGTCTTCAGATCCGCTGATTTCTACAATAAGATTAAACTGCAGACAAAAAAAGTTGAAAAAGCTGCCTTTGCCGTGAGCGTCAAGTTGGCGTACCCGTGGAAGATATCCAGGATCTGATGATTCCAAAAAATAGTGCCTAATTAGTACCGAATTAGTACCGAGTTGAAAAAAATAGTACCTTCGTAATTTCGGAGATATGAGCCCTGTTTAACGGGTACGCTAACTTGACGTCAAGCTGGCGTACCCGTTTTGGTTCTCGAGTACGGTGCTGTTCCCAAATATGCTCCATATCCCAAAAAATAGTGCACAATTAGTACCCCTGGCTCCCGAAGTCACAACTTCGTAGCTCTTATAGAAACTGAGATATTTCATACCAAACACGGGTAAAATATTTTGCACCGTCAAGCTGGCGTACCCGACCGAGATCACACAGAAAGCCATTGAATTCCTAAGCCAGCTATATACCAAAAAATAGTGCCTGAAATAGTACCTCTTTTACGACAAAAACATAAAAGAAAAGCTAAGTGGAACATTGAAAAAAATGAATGCCAACTTCTACATACAAACTCATTTTGGTACAGACGCAAACAGAGAGGAACTTTATAACGGTTAGTAAACGATTATGTTGAAAACTTAAGTAAACAGATGCCGTTACTGTTATGTTTTAACCATATTTAACGTGCTGAGTAAATGTACGCAGATGTAGCTATAGGACCGAAAAACTCCTAATACTAAAGTATTGCAAAAGGATAAAACCTAGTTTGCTATAATCTGCGTTATGCCAACCCATCTGGCTATTGCAATGAATATTAAGTAAATTAAAACTTTCACTTACATTCTGCTTAAAAGATTGAAAGAACAAATAATAAATATAAATAAAATAAGACTTTTGTACGTGACAGCACTATGACAATGAAGAATATTCATCCATTATATTTTCAATGTTCTACTTAGCTTTTCTGTTATGTTTTTGTCGTAAAAGGGGTACTATTCCAGGCACTATTTTTTGGTATATAGCTGGCTTAGGAATTCAATGGCTTTCTGTGTGATCTCAGTCGGGTACGCCAGCTTGACGGTGCAAAATATTTTACCCGTGTTTGGTATGAAATATCTCAGTTTCTATAAGAGCTACGAAGTTGTGACTTCGGGTGCCAGGAGTACTAATTGTGCACTATTTTTTGGGATATAGAGCATATTTGGGAACAGCACCGTACTCGAGAACCAAAACGGGTACGCCAGCTTGACGTCAAGTTAGCGTACCCGTTAAACAGGGCTCATATCTCCGAAATTACGAAGGTACTATTTTTTTGAACTCGGTACTAATTCGGTACTAATTAGGCACTATTTTTTGGAATCATCAGATCCTGGATATCTTCGAAGGGTACGCCAACTTGACGCTCACCCTTTGCCTCCAGCTGCCGTAGACCTGTTACAGCCAGTCGTTCAAGATGGTCAATCAGATATAAACCAAGACATGGACGAGCAAATGTTAGAGGACAATGATAAGGATATTACCTGTGTTTCTGAAGAACAATAAATGTTCCTTCGAAATATTAACTTTGACATATCTTTGACACGTCTTTGACTTTGATATGTATATTTACAGAAGATCGCCTATGTCCAGCAGTGAACTTCGAAAGGCTGAGAAGAATCCTGAAATATTACATAACCATGTGATATAATAAAACTGTAGCTTTAATAAGACTACAATTTTATTATATCACATGATTATTGTAATATTATGTAAATGACGCAATTATGATAGCTCGCAGCTCGTTTGTCAGTCAATTAACATTAAAAAAATAAATTAAAATGATATTAAAGTAAGTAGGTGTTTTACTTTTGAACGTCTACAGTTTTGAAAATATTCCGGAACACTTCTTCAGAAAAGGTATTAATTGATTAATCAGTTTTAGTGTATATATCTCTTAACTAGGCGCCATCCATCATCTTAAAATATTTTTAAATGGAATACCGGTATTAATGTAAAACAGTTTAGTGACAACCCTGATTAAAAAATTTAAATGTATGTATTTCCTAGATCCCGCGGAAAACCGAAGCATTTCTTTTTCCGGCTGGTAGAAATCACCGTGGCGTATGCGTCGAGCCGAGAATTGGTTCGGATTTCCTTGGGATATAGGAGATATTTTTTTTTTTAAATATTACTAAAAATAATAATAACTCTCTAGTTAATCGTGCTAGCGACTTCAAAATGGTTTTGAAAAATGTCGTTTATATGTCTTTACTGACTAACGTAATCAGTAAATAAATTTATGTATTTAATATCCACAAAAATATATTTTTTTGTTTACCGGTATTAAAATATATCAATTTTTTAAAAATATATATTTCAAAAACTAAGTGCGATGGACACCTGGGAGTTTTACTCTTGCATTTGTATTACTACAATCTTACCGACACGGATGAAAAACGATTGACGTCCGATTTTCGGGTCTCATAAAATACTGTGGAATGGTGCTGCTCCCAAAAATGCTGTATATCTCAAAAAATAGTGCCCAAATAGTACCCCTGGCTGCCGAAGTCTCAACTTCGTAGCTCTAATAGAAACTGAGATATTTCATACCAAACACGGGTAAAATATTTTGCACCGTCAAGCTGGCGTACCCGGCCGTGATCACACAGAAAGCCATTGAATTCCAATGTTAACAAACTTCGTATAGAGCGCCTTCAAAAAAGATTTCTGTGGCACCTTACTTACAGTGGCGGGCTAGCCAAGGAGCTTCGGTCCTATGATGACAGGCTAAGCAAATTCTGTATGATGAGTCTTGCGGACCGCCGACGGCTACTGGACTCATTGTTTCTTTTTAAAGTCCTTAACGGTGTTTTTGACTGCCCCCGTCTTCTTGCCACTTTTAGACTGTACGTACCGCCCCGATACCCACGGAAACCTGTCAATCTGATGTCTATTCCTTTCTCGAGACCCAATCTAAAGAAGAACGCCCCTGTATCACGCTTATCCACATTGAGTAACGCAATTTCAAAACACACCGATGTTTTTGCAGATACTTTTGCTTCTTTTAAGAGTAAGTTAATTGTAAAACAATCAGAAAGTGTAAACTGTTAAACTGAATATCTGAATAACTAAAATTGAACAACTTGAATTGTATACCGTGTAATACTAACACTATATATAAGTTTCAAGATTTAACAATTAGCTATAGGTACCTAATACTGTGTAAATGATAATATCAGAGCATGCTGTGGTCACCTTAATAGGTTGGACACTTAGCTTATTACCCTTACGATGTTTTATGCATAATCCTTGTGTTATTGTATCAACCACTGGTGGTCCTTAATAAATAAATAAATAAATAAATAACTAAAAAATCCTAAGGCAGCTATATACCAAAAAATAGTACCGGAAATAGTACCCCTTTTACGACAAAAGTATAACAGAAAAGCTAACCAAACGGTATGAAATATTTCAGTTCTATTAGAGCTACGAAGTTGAGACTTCAGGAGCCAGGGGTACTATTTGGGCAGTATTTTTTGAGATATACAGCATTTTTGGGAGCAGCACTGTTTCGAGATCCAAACTTGGTACGCCAGCTTGACGTCAAGTTAGCGTACCCGTTAAACAGGACATCTCCGATTTTTTTGAACTCGGTACTATTTAGGTAATATTTTTTGGAATGATCAGATCCTGGATATCTTCCACGGGTACGCCAACTTGACGCTCACACTACCTCGACGAAGTCCTTGGTGACGCGCGCGAGGTTCTCGCGCAGGTAGAGGTAGAGCTGCTGCGCGGCGCCCTGCTGCGCGGCCTTCTTGGTGGAGGCCGAGCTGAGCCGCGCGTGCGCGCCCACCGCGCCGCGCGCCGTGAAGCGCCGCGCGTGCGCCGGGCCCGTGTCGGCCTCCAGCGAGTACGCCGGCGCCGGCAGGTGGTACTCCTCGCACAGCTCCTGCACGTCGGTCGTTCGGGCTTTATTGGTTACGAGTGTGCCCGTGGGCGTGCGCACAACACCACACCAAAGTTTCATCGTAATCCGATCAATGGTATGGGAACGCATAAGAAACGAACAAAATTCATATTCGTATTGCTATGTTACTGTTGGTGTGCCTATAAATAAACTGTGGCTCCGTGAGCTGTAGACCTCGCGACAAACTTAACTTTGCCGTTGGACAACTGAATATTCGCTAACTCCTCCTAAACCACGCAACTAATTTAGATGCGGTTTTCACCAATGGGCGACCTGGTTCATTAGGAAGGTTTATATGTACATAGCATTGTAAATAAGTTTTAATATTGTAGAGAAAATCCAGTGTTTTTGAATCAGGTCGCCAAAAAAATATTTTTTTTGGCCCTTAAATAGCTGGCGCCTGGCTAATCCATAAGAAATATATCAAAATAATGTAGTAAAGAATTGTAGTTCATTAAAAGGCCTAGCGAAAAGTCCGCGATGTCTATCTCCGATCTCTCGTTAAGATTGCTCACAGTAACCATTTTTCTGTTTAAAATTATAATTAAACATGTTAGAGTATTTGCGAAGCTATTTTCTCTTATTCAGTATTAATCCTTACCCATACAAATACTGTTTGTACCTTGGGCATTTAATGTAGATTTAAATTGTCCTTTACAGTATATCATTTAAATAAATACCTACTTTAGTTAACTGAACTTTGCCATTGGAAAACTGATATCCCCAATTTTTGACATAGGTCGGGCCAGTTTACCAAAATCGCAAATAAGTTTGTTATTGCAAAAAACCCCATATCTCAGCCACTTTGAAATTTCGAAAAACTGAATGGACAAGAAATTCTATATAATTATCGAACCTGCTCACAAAATTTCACGAGAATCGGTTGAGAATGCGAGCTGTAGACGAGAACAAATGGACAGACGCCGGACATCCGCTGGACATACAAAAGCATTTTTGCCCAAGCTGAAACGGAGACGCTTCGCTCGCTCGGTCGATAAATAAATACAGTAGATAAAGAGTATAAATGCATAATTTCAAGGATTTAGGAAAATTTGTTACTTTGTCCCATACTAGTTTTTTTTAAACCGACTTCAAAAAGCCGAAGGAGGAGGTTCTCAATTCGACGAGTATATTTTTAAGTTTCTATAGCCTGTATCTTGCCTAAAGTTGCCCTTAAAATAAAATCGAACACCGCATTGAAATCCGTCCAGTAGTTTCAGTAATAAAGAATAGCTTTTAACAACCGGGTAACAATTTATAACTTTCTGTGCAACTGTCGAGCGTGATACGACCTTGCAAAGGTTATTCCGTTTAACAATTTTTTTTTCATGTTCTAACGAATGGGTAATTTATGGTTTTCGGCCTTTCCCCTTTACTTTTGCTGTAAGAGATTCTTGCCAAATTTCAGGATTCTAGCAGGTCAACGGGAAGTACCCTATAGGTTTTGATTCCCTTGCGAGTATCAAAATATGTGGCATAAACGGCCGTATCTTTTGATTGCGTTGACTTAGACTGGTAGATTCAGACACGTGAAATAACCCATGTGCCATTTTTAGAAGGTTGGCTTTTTCACAACTCTAAGGGATTGCAGACCTGAGTATATGATATTAATCTTAACTTGATACCTCCTCGCGTTCCTGAGAAAAAGGGTGACACATAGACAGACAGATGGATAGACTGATAGACGGATGGACAGACAGACGGACGGATGGACGGATGGACGGACGGACAGACAGAGAGACAGACGGATAACTAAGAGATCCTATAAGGGTTCCTTTTTCTTTTTTGAGGTACGGAACCCTAAAAACATCGTAATACTTTACAGATTTCTTGTGTTTTTTCATAGTTGTTTTGTGAACATAGCCTGTTTTTTTATTTTCAAATCAGTTGAGTTAATGTTATGTGCGTGTACAAAGAACAATGGAATTCAAGAGTTATATTTGAATTTTGTATGACTTTGCATAAAACTTAACAAACCGATACCAATTGTGCTACGTAATTGAGCTGCGGGTTAGGGAATTTTGAAAAATGGTCAGTCTTGTAGCTGCGAGCGCCGGCGGCGGCGGCAGGGTCGGGCGCGGCGGGCGCCCGCGCGTAGGGCGCCGGCACGGGCTGGCCGGCGGCCACCAGGCGCGCCAGCATGACTGCTTGGGTACCTTCAGCAAGGCCTTGTAGCTGCGGGCACCGGTGGCGGCGGCGGGGTCGGGCGCGGCGGGCGCCAGCGCGTAGGGCGCCGGCACGGGCTGGCCGGCGGCCACCAGGCGCGCCAGCATGACTGCTTGGGTACCTTCAGCAAGGCCTTGTAGCTGCGGGCACCGGCGGCGGCGGCGGGGTCGGGCGCGGCGGGCGCCAGCGCGTAGTGCGCCGGCACGGGCTGGCCGGCGGCCACCAGGCGCGCCAGCATGACTGCTTGGGTAACTTCAGCAAGGCCTTGTAGCTGCGGGCACCGGCGGCGGCGGCGGGGTCGGGCGCGGCGGGCGCCAGCGCGTAGGGCGCCGGCACGGGCTGGCCGGCGGCCACCAGGCGCGCCAGCATGACTGCTTGGGTACCTTCAGCAAGGCCTTGTAGCTGCGGGCACCGGCGGCGGCGGCGGGGTCGGGCGCGGCGGGCGCCAGCGCGTAGGGCGCCGGCACGGGCTGGCCGGCGGCCACCAGGCGCGCCAGCATGACTGCTTGGGTACCTTCAGCAAGGCCTTGTAGCTGCGGGCACCGGCGGCGGCGGCGGGGTCGGGCGCGGCGGGCGCCAGCGCGTAGGGCGCCGGCACGGGCTGGCCGGCGGCCACCAGGCGCGCCAGCATGACTGCTTGGGTACCTTCAGCAAGGCCTTGTAGCTGCGGGCACCGGCGGCGGCGGCGGGGTCGGGCGCGGCGGGCGCCAGCGCGTAGGGCGCCGGCACGGGCTGGCCGGCGGCCACCAGGCGCGCCAGCATGACTGCTTGGGTACCTTCAGCAAGGCCTTGTAGCTGCGGGCACCGGCGGCGGCGGCGGGGTCGGGCGCGGCGGGCGCCAGCGCGTAGGGCGCCGGCACGGGCTGGCCGGCGGCCGCCAGGCGCGCCAGCATGAGGCGCGCCGCCTCCTGCTTGGCCTCCTTCTTGGATCGCGCCGTGCCCGTCACCACGTGGCCGCGCGCCTTGCAGCGGTACTCGAACAGCGCCTGGTGCTGCGGGCCCGACTGCACGACACGGATTGTTTTAAACTTTCGCGATTTATTTAACTTAAAATTGTTTCGACGTTATTGCAACGGCTGTAGTCACGAGAAGTCTGAATAGACTGATTAACGAAACATAGATATGCACAAATAATTTAACAATGTATGTGCTCGTAAATGGCTCATACGAGGCACAAAACTGTGCATTTTCATTACGCTTTATTCTTAATTTTCCCACTTCATCACACGTTAAATGCAAAGAGTTTTTATAATTTAAAAATGTCACCGACCGTATAGCTAGGGAGCTGGGTGCCAAAATTTCTATATGATTTGTTCGTGTGATAGACCTGGATTGTTCGATTAATGACAATGAAAAGAACCACAGAAAAATAGTCTGCCACCATGGTAGCGCTGCGTTTTCAATTGACAGCATTTCAAAAATGTACAAAAACAAACGGTGTGCTAAATAATTTGTTCGTTGACGATGTGTGTGTGATTTGTTCAAAACGATGAACATCGAAGAGGCAGACGTCCAGCCTTCTGACTTTTTAAGTAATAATTTTTTAACATTTTTTTATGATTTAAAAATGTGTACATGAAATGTTCGCTTCGTAGACCTGAATTTTTCGATTAATCGACCGAGCGAGCGAAGCGTCTCCGTTTCAGCTTGGGCAAAAATGCTTTCGTATGTCCGGCGGATGTCCGTCTGGCCCATTTGTTCTCGTCTACAGGTCGCAGTTCTCAACCGATTCTCGTGAAATTTTGTGAGCAGGTTTGATAATTATATAGAATATTCTTGTCGATTCAGTTTTTCGAAATTTTTCATAATGGCGTAGATATGGGGGTTTTTGCAATTACAAACTTATTTGCGGTGTTGGTAAACTGACGCAACGTATTGCGATGTATGACGATATCCAGTTTTCCAATCCAACGGCAAAGTTAAGTTTTTCGCGAAGTATAGCTCGCGGTTCGTGAATTATTTTTTCGTTTTCTTTAATATTTGATATCTTCTGAAGTATTTATTTAAATCTAAAGTGTAAAAGACAATTTTAATCTACATTAAATGCCCAAGGTAGAAAATGTATTTGTATGGATAAGGATTAATACCTACTGAATAGGAGAAAATAGATTCGCAAATAATCTCATAATGTTTAATACATTTTTTAAACATAAAAATGGTCACTGTGAGTCAATCTCAGGAAATAGACATATGCCATCGCGAACTTTTCTCTAGGCTTTTTAAAGAACTACAATTATTTAGTACATTAATTTGATATATTTCTTAAGGTTTAAATAGGCGTCAGCTATTTAAGCGCCACAAAATGGAATTTTTGGACGACTTGATTAAAAAACATTGGATTTTCTCTACTATATTAAAACTTATTTAGAATGCTATGTACATATAATCCTTCCCAATGAACCAGGTCGTCCATTGGTGAAAACCACATCTAAATGAGTTGCGTGGTTTAGGAGGAGTTAGCGGATATACAGTTTTCCAACGTCAAAGTTAAGTTTCCTAGTGACAATGTAAAGAACCACAGAAAAATAGTCTGCCACCAAGATAGAGCTGCGTTTTCAATTGACAGCGTTTCAAAAATGTAAAAAAAATGGTGTGTTAAATAAATCATTTGTTCGTGTCTGCCTCTTGGACTGATGGTCAGAATCATCCTCAAAACGATAAACGTCAAAGATGCAGACATCCAGATCTGATTTTCCAAGGGCAGACCATTTTTATAATTATTATTTTTTCAAAAAACTACTCTCGCGCCGAGCCACGAATACAAAATGTATACCTGCAAAATATTACTGCAAATAGTTAATGTTGCATGTAAGCAATCGATAAGAGCGATTTTCAAAATATATTTCAAATATTCAGATTCTAAATCTGTAAACGGTCGTCGAAAGTAGAACCCAGAATAGAAATTTTCCTAATGGTTCAATAATGGGCAACAAAAATATACTTACAATTTCTTTTTTAAATTTAATTTTTAAATTCTGTTTAAATCATCTGTTTTATTTTAGGTCATCAAGGCTAATAAATTAAAGAAAATGTAATCATTTCACTCTGAAACCAAGAAACAAAAATCAAGTTTCACTAGGGAAATATATTTATTTCGTTATTCTAAGTAACAATCAAAATACATTTAATAAAATACAGACAAAAATATACTACTTAATACTTGAATAATACTAGTTTTTAATCGGCATATAGGTATTTTGATAATAATTTTAAGTTCATTTTACCTTTCTTGTTATTTATTTTTCTATAAACATTAAATAAATGTGTGAGAGAAATTGTCCGTCCTTTGGGGCACCCTGAGAATGGGGGCCCTGGGCACGGGCCCCGGTTGCCTTATGGTGAAGACGGTATTGCTTACAAATCATATACCAAAATGGCACCCAGCTTCCTAACTATTTGTTTTGTATGAGAATAACTATAACAATAATAAAACTGAATTTATAGGTTATAGTGAAAAAATCAAAACATAGACCTAGATTTTGTCTGGCATCCTATCAAAAATTGGTCATGATTGGTTAACATTTAAGGGGTGGAAATCGTTATCGCCTTTTGTATGAAAAGCCGTAGGTTCACACTCCTCTTAACAGAGAATTGGGGTTCTGCCCGGTTCATAGCGATACGCGCGCATTAGCAAAAATGCCCTCCATTTATGTCATTTCCTGTCGAGTTACAGTTGGTCATGTGGAAAATGTCCAAGTGTCGAACAAATGGATTTAACACTGTTATACTATATTTTTCTAGAAGCCCAAATGGCCAATGTTAAACTAAATCAAAAGAGAAATGGGAAAGTTTGTTTCAAAATGCGAGTGTGTTTGACAAAATTGACTTGATTTTCTGAATAATTATATTTAGAGGGCCAAAGAACGACATAATCTAGTTTTCATCCTGGAAAATGCTTCCTGTGGGAGTAGCGATAAATAAATTCCACACACAAAGTCATAGGCCAAAGCTACTATGATTATAATATAAACTTAGTCTTTTATTTGGATACAATACATGTCATGTTGTATAGGTAAATAAATACCTAAATACATAGGAAACATCCAAGACTCACAAACAAAATATTTATGCTCATCACACAAATATTTGCCTTTACCAGGCATTTTACTGGGGATTGAACCCGGGACCCGGCTTCAGAGGCAGGCTCACTGCCAACAAGGCTAACCGCGGCATCTAAATAAATACTAAACATCGTTGATTCAGGTACAAACATTTGAGCTTATCACAAAACGGCCCAACATAATAACTTTAATAATAAACTGTAGCACTCACTGTCATCTGCACCCAAACCATCCTCATTTGATATTTGTAGCATGAAACCAATGGTGTAAAGAATGGGTAGGTACACAACACATACTGACTGGCAAGTCTATTCTGGTAATGTTAGTTAATACCTATTGACTATAAATTAAACAGAGACAAAAATAATGCTCATGTCTTACTAGAGCCTGTCTTAAAGCTCTAATTTAAAATAGATCCATTATATTTAGACCACCACATCTTTAAATATTCAAAGCTGACAGAATAGGTGTACCTGAGCCACACACTCGTACTCCGGCGTCTCAGAGTGCTTAACCATCAGCTCCTGCAGGACGGTGATAGGTGTTTTCATCATCTTGCTGCGAACAACAAACAAAACAATTATCAAACTACGTTCCTAACCTAATCCGACATCTGTTGCTTTGTAAAATGGTTTCGTGATACAAGTAAGAAAACAAACTTGTTCTTGCCAAGAATCATATAGGTTATACATTTATTGCTTTTATACGACTTGCTTCTGTTCTGATATTACCTGTGACGGCGTAACTTCTACTGATGATAAGAGATTGATTTCCAAAAGCGATCAAGCGGCGAATGCACTCTGCGAGTCTGGCCTGTCAGAAATAAGAAGCAAAAAATAGCATTACTTCGGAATATATGTTACTATACACATTAGAAAAGAAGGTAACGAATATAATTACCAATTAGTAACTTGGATCTTATTTGCTTACAATCATCAATATTTCATATTTGAAGGAAGAAAACGAAACTGTCAGTCCATAGACTATATTGAATTGAATACGGGAACTGACCTGTCACTGTCAAAGTAGCTGGGGGGAAACAGTAATACTGTTTTTTATTTTTTTGCAAAAACGAGAGCTCCATCTGGTGTGGTAGCGATGCAAACAATTTGACTTCCAGCTTTCTGGCTTGAACAAAATGCGATTCAAGGCGGCTACTAATGATCAGTTTTAGCTGAACAGTTAAAATTGATCGTGAGTAGCCGCCTTCAGCTAATACAAATTAGTTTTTGGATTTTGACTGTAAAACTTTTTGATTTATTGTGTAAAATTCAATGCCTGGTATTGCGCTGCTCGTATCCAATGGATTTCCACAACCTTTTACATCCATGTTATGATTATCTTGCTCCCCGACAGAGATTAACCTACAGTGAAGCAATTGCTATCTGGCCTCTGATCTCTGTAACCCTCGTAAGGCGTCTTTTTTTTTAATAGAAGATAGATGTGCATTTGACCTCTATCTCACCTGATGGAAAGTGATGATGAGGCCGACGATGGAGCATGCACAC
Organism: Tortricodes alternella; assembly: GCA_947859335.1. Classification (NCBI taxonomy): domain Eukaryota; kingdom Metazoa; phylum Arthropoda; class Insecta; order Lepidoptera; family Tortricidae; genus Tortricodes; species Tortricodes alternella. Next base: position 380,656 of record OX401977.1, read on the forward strand.
CTAGATAATGCCTATTCACTCTTTCCTTGAAAGGACCCAAGTTATAGCGTTCTGGGAACAAGTCTGCAGGCAGGGAATTCCACTCCTTAGCCGTTCGCCAAATGAATGTTGAAGCGTACCGCTTAGTGCGAATTCTTGGAATATCCACAACATAGGGATGGAATCCCAGCCCACGCCTAGTCCCCCGATGAAGGAATGAGGATGGCGGAATTAGTTCTTGTAATTCCTCGCGTACTGATGTCGAACAGGTGTCCTCATTGATCCCACGAATGTCAATTAGAGTGCTTAGCACACTAGCTTTTATCGCGCACATAAAGCATTTGTCACTTTTTAACCAATATGCGGGTGCGTAAGGGATGGATCCTTTATGTGCTCGATAAAAATTAGTGTGCTAAGCGCTCAGGACATCTGTTCGACATTAGTATGTTTGATCACGCGTTCGTGCGAACAAAATTTTCCGGAACTAGCGATATTCGCGCAATCGCGTTCTATTAGGACGACGCCTAATAGTCCATTATTACAACTAGTCCAATTGAACCATGAAGGAAGAAATGACGCGTTGTTTTATTTGAAATTATTTAATTTTGATTGTAAACGTGAATAAGTGTTGTGATTTTTTAAACTGTATTATTCTTGTACTTTAAGTAAGGCAACCGAGTCTAGATCAAGAGGGAAGTATATAAAAAATTGTTAAACTTTTTTAAATCATTTTGCAATTAATGTATTTATTTATTCACTTCCATTGCACTTTGTATTGTGAATTAATCCGTGTTGTATCCTACTCAGGTACTCACAACTTTAATTACGCTGTAAAGTAGGTCAACATTCAATGTTCTTTTTGCGGGTGAATATTCAAACCTAGGAAAAAACGTGTCTTCGTCATGTATGTTTATGTAAGGACGAAAACACTTGACTATTTGATGCAATTAGATTTCTTCTTAACTGATGCGAGTAGCGCACTCAATTAAAATTGTCTTTCTATTGTTATAAAAAAAATATGGGCATTAAACTGTGCTGAACGCGGTCATTTTTCGTGTCACAACATGACCAACGTCTACATTTGAGGATATAATTACAAAATTAAATAACAATAAAAAATCAAGGTAAGTTCCAGATTATTCATAAATAAGTAAGCTTCAAAGGGGTGATGAACTGGTAATAATAGAATCACAAGATAACTAAATATATTGAGTTAAAAAAATGGTACGACACGTGTTTTCAGTATAATGACGCTATGTTGCTTACGTCGAATGTCCTGTCTAAATAATGTACGAGAGTGAGAAGGACGCCTTATCTAACCGACCGCACACTACTCCTTTATTCATCAGTGAACTGCCAACGAGGATACACCGTCGAGCTGCTGAGTGAAATAAGTTTTTTCCTAGACTCTTCAACGTGTCACGAATAACGTCATTAACCTGTTGCGACATTATTTCATAAGTACATATTATAATCATTATAAAAGTGTTGTTGTTTGGGACAAATTTGTAACGATTTACTTTAGTTTGAGGTTTGTTTCAATTGGAAAATATTTGAGCGAGTTCCGACATCTGTTTTCTTAATAGTCATTAACCTGGACATCATAAGTCTGGGCAACACTTGTTTGATACCGTTTATTTTACCGCTATTGCAACTAAATATAAATAAAAAAATACTACATTCGATATCATATTTTTTCAGGAACATCATGCAAAAAACAGATTTAGAAAATATTAAAATTTGCAGTCGTAGCACTCAAAATAATGAATCAGGATATCAAAAAAGACGAGTTTTATAAAAGTGCCATTATCTCGAAAACTATGATATTTTTATTGAGGTTAAAAATACTTAATCTAGTAGCTCTGGAGCCGCCCTACCAGCTCCTTTCGTTTTATTGTTGGTTTTTTCTCTTTTTTCTTCATGAATCTGATTAAGAAAACACCAAAATTACCTAATTGTAAGACAAAAGTAAAATGTAGGTACACTTTAAAGTGAAAATGGCCAATTATGTTGCAAAAGTTCTTTTGACAAAATAAAATAGATCGTTATTTTCTGCTTGTAAACTGCACCGGTACTTAATAGCTATTCAATATGTGTATGAGAAATCGACTGTGGAAATTTCCAATGTCGTAAGGGGCAGTTTGTGGAAATGTTAAAATGTCCCTTACTACATTTGAAATAAGGGTCATTTTTGAATAAGGGTCAATTTTGAAATTTCCACAGTCGAAATGTAGAAATAAATAATTTTCTACCATGTTTTCATAGATTAAAAATGCCAAATCCGAAAACGGTAATGACGCAACGTAATGGGTAACGGTATGGGTAATAACTCAGTTAAGACCCATATCGTTACACAGAAGATACGCGATACAATAATAAAATTTCAAAAATAATTAGGAACAGAAAATAAGAATAAGAATTAGAACTAGAATATTTGTCAAAAATCACATTAAAACCGAAAAAATCATTAAAATAATATGATACTTAAAATTTAACAAAAAATTTATTTTAATAAATACATTTGATTTGTTGATAATGGGGGTTGAACGTTGGGTATCTATATCGTTTTCTACAACAGACGTAAAGAAGCGGACATTATATTAAAAAACCATATGAAACAGTGTGAATAATGATTTACTTAATTAATATGTTACGTAATAAAACAAATAAAGACAGGGTGGTTGGAAATATAATTATGATTATTCATGCAATGTGTAACTAAAAATATTGAATACTCAAAACTTGCACACCCTTTTTATGTCATACACAACACTCACTACCCAAACTCATGAGTCAAACTATAAACCAAAGTTAGTATACATGTTTTATATCTTGCATTGTATAAGCACTTATTTATAATTGTCACAACATTGTAAGAAAGACAGAATACCTCCTAACACAGGTGTAAACTTAAAAGGAGGATTCGACAACAAAAATGTATTGTAACTAAGTTATATATATATATATATATATATATATATATATTTAACTAACTAACGTAATCCTTTTTATGTAAAACTGATTGTCATTTAACTGAAAAAGCAAATAAAAAAAAATTATATAACTTTGTAGATTTCCCATCAATGCGCATAGAAAACGTCATTATCCTGAACAAAGCATCATTATAATGTCAACAAACGTCATTAACCATACCTTAGGGTCATTACACCGAACACACGTATATTAAAAAAATGTCTCCGAAACCACGCTTCTATGAGCCGTGCTTCCTATATGACTCGTTTTATAACCACCTAAACCAGAGAATAAGACCAATTGATTTGCGATAGCACGACATTTATTACAAAGACAAACGTTTCTAACAAAATAATTAATTCTAAAATTCACCCTTGCAATAAAGCGCAGTGATATATCGCAAATAGAAGATCCTAAATAGGAGACCTTACTCTACAGCATAGTTGAAGTTGTGGCTGAAGGGTATGACTACCCAAGTAGTTCTATGTTTCAAGATATCTTAAAGCGTCTCAAAGCACCGAGAACGCCGTATATTCCGTTCCGAATTGGCCGTAAGCACGCTGAAAGCGCGCTATCTGTGCTGTGTTTAAGCGCGTCTTGGAACGTGAGGACCGTGGGGTAGGGTAGGTCTTATAATTATTATGTAAGTAAGTTGAGTTTCACCACTACTCCACTAGCGGCGCTGGCGTTGCCAGGTTCACAAATATTGCGCGAGATGTCTCACTATTACTAATAAGTTATAATACACTGTGATCAGTGTTGATAGATCCAATCAAAACATTCTGAAGAATATGAACACAAAAAAAACACGTCGAATTGAGAACCTCGAATTATTATGGCGAAGTGAATAAAAAAAGAGTGTTGTTAGAACATGTATGAAAACTTTCAAGTTAAAGCGCAGGTATGCTTATTTTTATTTACTTCACCTCTTATAATTCGTTTGTTTTTAAAAGCTTTTTTTTAACTTGCAATGTTTTATGTTTGTATATATGTATGTACGTTCGAGTCAAATCTTGGAAGCTCAATTAGAACCACTTCTTCTCTTCACTTTTATATGATATAAAAGCTTGTTGCGAGATTTACCTGTGTAAACAAACAAAAAAACTTGATGTTGACACAAGTATTTCTAAAAAGTTATAGGTATATTTCATAAAATGTTACACAGGTAAATCTCGCGACATGCTTTTATATCATATAAATTGTATAATGTAATAAATTGACGGGTTTGATTTAATTTAAAATTTATTTTCTTAATTTTACAGCATTTAAATAAAAGCTAGTTTTTAAAAATGTTTTTTTTTTACTATGAATTTTATTTATCATATAAACTGTTTCTTGCGTTGTTTTTACTCAGTAGATGTCTTTCGAAATGATGGTAGATTCTGACATTAAAAGAGGCCGTGTGACCTACTTGCAAAATAAATAAGTACCGACCTAGGTATATTGCATTCTGAAATTTCTGGAGAAAACAACAACGCAAAGGTTATATATATATATATATATATATATATAACCTTGGCGTTGTTTTTTTCTTATTCCCCTTTCTGCGCCAAGAAACTTTTACCTGTCATCAGTCTTAGGAGCCTGTGAGATTGGCAGCAATCCTAATACCCGAGTAGAAAAATAGTACTAATAGCACCTACTAATAATGATTATTTGAATTTCGCGCCTTACGCCGTTTTTTTTTTATTTTATTAAGTGGATGGTACAACTATACTCATACTCATACTCATTTATTCATAATATTATTATTATTATTATTTATAGTCTTACAATTATTATAATGTGTACATCTTTTCATCGTATATATCCTTAAATAGTAGACACAACATGCTCTACTTAAAACAGATTAAACAATTAAAAAATAACATATTTGTATAATACACAAAACTAAAAGGAGTTTAAGTTACAAAGTCAAACAAATACGGAGTTGATAAATTAACTGACTACAAACAAAGAATCCCGCAAGTTAGGATTACAACTAGGGTTAGGGTTGCGAGTTCAATACTATAGGTAATGATTATATACTTCTATCGACGACGCGGTTAGCCTAGTTGGGCTGGGAGTGCCCCTGCCTCCGAAGCTAGCGTCCCGGGTTCGATCACCGGTAAGGGCAAATATTTGTGTGATGAGCACGAATGTTTGTTCCTGAGTCTTGGATGTTTCCTATGTATTTAAGTATTTATTTCTCTTTATAAGTATGTATATCTTCGTCTAGTACCCATAACACAAGCCTTTAGAGCTCACTTTGGGACTAGATCGATTTGTGTAAAGATTGTCCCCTGATTTAAGGTTATCTAAGAATAGAGATAGAATAGAGGAGCAGCAATATAGAGTATAAATCTTAACGTGACTAGAGATACTTCATAGTGTTCTATATACCTACTATTTTGATAGTTTTTCATATTCCTATATTTGTATTAATTAAGTACCTATTAGGATATTAAATGATATATTTCAAATATATTTTTTTTATATTTGGAGACCTTACTTACATCTCCATCTTTATACTTGACCGTCGGGACTGTCTACATCTCCATTTAACTTAGATTAATCAATTTAGATGTTTCTTTGTTTCAATTATTACTTTTATTATTATGACCCTTAGAGACTTTAGGTATACATCTCTAAATCACTTAACTCCCACTCCAGACGCGGAGAATAGACATCTGCTTTATTAGTTTATTTATTAGAATTAATTTGTTTGTTTGCACTTTTTATGTGTTAGTTCTAGATAAAACTAGTGTTGTTAGAAGACTAGTCTTGAAGACTTTCAAACCTTAAAGACTTGCAAACCTTGAAGGTTCAAGTTTTGAAGACTTAAGCGTTGAAGGTTTGAGCCTCGAAGGCCTGAGTCAAGCGTTAAGAGCTCAAACAATGAGCGTTCTAGGCAAAATGACTGATGCCACTCATAAAATTGATCAGCAGTCGAAAAAAATATCTTCAACCGTATGTTTAGAGGTAGTAAGTATTGTTTATTCACCAGTGGCGAAGCGTCAAATATTTCCTAAGGTAAGCCGGAGGAATTAGAACCGTACGTGCGAATCTGACATTTAGTGTGGACTTCACTGACAGCTAGCCGTAGCTCTCTAGCTTGGTAAATCCGTCAGGAATCGGCTTGTACGCACGCTTCGCCACTGTTATTCACTCTAATTGACATTTTACAAACAAAAATGCGATAAGGCCGATTTTTTTTTTTTTTTTTTTTAGTTAATAAATAGTAAGGAACTGCTCAAAGCAATTCTCGCGATGCTTACTTTTGAGGTGTCATACCGCGAATATGACAACATCGCACGTTCAGTCGCATGGCAACCACGGTCATGGATACCCGTTTAAGTGATTCCACAAACAATCTGTAGCTAGGGAGCTGGGTGCCAAAATTTCTATATGAGTTGTTCGTCTGGCAGACCTGGCCCCTATTTCACCAAGTTGACAGGTGCGACAGTTGTCAAGAAAATGTGACAATTGTAAGTCGTGAAACAGGCATTGTCTAAAATAAGATGACTTCTGTAAATATGTCGGGACAATTGTTGTTTCATAACTCTACATTCCGTATTCGATGAATTTCATCGTATCTCGGTTGTTGACAGGCGTCCACTATTACAAGATTTTACAATACGTATTGCGGGAAGGACGAGGTGATTGGCTTAAATAGAATTAAATATAAGGGCGGCAGTATCTTATCTTTTATACATTCACACACACACATCACGTATTGAGTATTTTTCTTTTGATTTAACAAGAAATAATAATTGCTTAGCTGCTCGAACGTCCGATTTTATTTTTTAAATTTACAGCAACTTTTATCATAGCGGGAAACTAATCAGCGTATTGTTTTTTTAAAGCGAACATTCTGCGAACAAGTTTAAGAAGCCCATTTTATTGCTGGTATAGTTCATCGATACTTTATTAAAATATAGAATTAGAAAAGTACTTAGGCATTGTATGAAGACTCGACCAAAGGACTTAACAATTTTTTTTGTTTAATTTTGGCTGTAAATGTATCATTGGCTGAATGGGCATTCCTTTGCCTTTAACTTATTTAAAAACTACTCAATTATTTACCGCGGTTTTCACACAAGGACACAAGCGTTTCCATTTTAAAATATAAAATGGATATGACTAAAAAAATTACGGTGTTCAATTTAATTTCGGAAAATAAAGCAATACTTTTTGGGAAATTTCACAACAACTTAACATTTGATATGACAATCAAAAAGTAGAAGAAAATTGCTCAAAAATTACAAGAACTAGGCATTTACGACAAATATTGGAGAAAGAGGACAATAGTAATTAATAGAGTTATTTTGCAATTAGTATTTATATAAACGCGTTATGTCCGTTATAAATGTGTGTGAACTTTGTAAGGTTTAGTACTATTAGTATGATTTGGTAGGATAAATTATTTAATCTAGTTATCCCGATTTTTCGAGTCCTTTGTAACACTCGGAACCCTGCAAATGCATTGCTGCAAATTACTCAAAACGTCGGAGCGTCAAAGCTTTAGGTACTTTTTGTAGTTGGGTAACTGCGCCGATTTCATTTATTAAATATTCGACATTGGTTTTACGATTTTTTTTTGTTAATGCGAAGTCATTTGTTTCAAAGGAGAAATTTATTCGTTCTTTATATTGTTCTACTGTATTAGAACTCGTCTAAATCGCTATCACTGTCACTACTAGTGCTTTCGCGGAGAGCTATTTTGTAACTAAGAACGAAAACACTACAATTGTAACGCAAGCCTGACACAGCTCCGATCTCGTGTCAAGAATAACCGACAAATCTACAAATATGTCGACTTGGAAAAATTCTCTTGTTTCACAATATTATTGCCATTAAATTAAAGTATGGACAATTGTAACAAAATGCTTGTCATGTTTGTAAACACTTCCCTAGAAAATAATATACAAAATTGTCACTTGTCACCTGTCGCTTGACAATTGTCACTCGACATTTGTCGAATTGTCAGCCGACATATGTCACTGACAAATGTCAAGTTGGTGAAATAGGGGCCTGGATTGTTCGATTAATGACAATGTAAAGAACCACAGAAAAATAGTCTGCCACCGCTGCGTTTTCGATTGACAGCGTTTCAAAGATTTAAAATAAAACGGTGTGCTAAACCATTTGTTCGTTTCTGCGTCTTGGACTGATGGTCAGAGTCATCCTCAACACGATTAACACCCAACTAGCAAAAAGGTTCTATAACATAAGCTTATATCCCAAAAAAGTTCTGTAAATGTTGTATCAAAGTGTTTGTGGTGACAACTTGTTGTATAGAAGCGTTTGGAAGGACAATTTCGCTCTATAAGCTTATACAGCAATAAAGTGTTATAGGCAATTGATATATACGTTTACATCACCATTATATACAACTGTTACAGGCAAGTTCTATATCAGACTCTAGGAAAACCAGTACAGAACGATTTTGCTGTATATAAGTATTTGACGTGTCTCTTTTGTATCTTTTTTGCACTATAAGGGTTCTCAAATAAATGCTATAGTACAAACGCTTTAATGGTGTTAGGAATTCAATTATAGGACAAATTCGTCATATTGCAGGTTTTCATGTGACTGTTTTAGAACAGAATCTTTAAGGGTCCACAAAGTACCCACAAAAGAGCCATTTTGTGATATTGCCGAGTTTCATGTGGCTTTAATGTAGGTTATTCGAACTAGGTATAATAGTATTCAAATACCAATTATAGTACTATTGATATACTGGCCGCGAAGATACTTTTATAGCACAGAATTACTGTGTGAACTCTTTTATAGTACTTGCGATACACAATAGTGCGATAGCAGAGTTTCTGTCTCTTCGTTGACTCAATAATGAAATATTAAGGTAGGAAGAAGAACTATTTTACAGCCAATATAATCTGAAAAGGAGTTGAAAACTCCTTTTTACAACAAAGGTACATTTATGTTGATTTATGTACCGACAATAGTTCCGTACAAAATAATATTTTTGATATTTCAGTTATGGCCAATATTCTGCATTATTTATAAGATACCAAAATTGTCTCCTATCATAATTGGGATTTATTCAGGATAGGATAAAAATGTTTGTGGATGAAATGAAGACGTTACTTGAATATGGCCTCACAATGAACTGAAAAATGGCATAAAACGGAAACATTTCATTGTATATATAAGGAACCCTAATTCTTTGATCCACAATCCTAAAATGGCGGCACCTTAGACAATGACGGGTACTATAAAAAGCCTATAGTCGCTGCGGTTTCACCTTTTCCGCGATGGCGGCGACATATCCAGTGAGAGGTCCTATAAAAGCCTATAGTCGCCATGGTTTAACTTTTGATCCTATAGTGGTAATCGCGAGTATAAAGGAATTAGTTATTTTCATTTTATTTAAGTAAAACTCAATAATTGTAATGGGGCATTAAAAACACACACTTACCTTGCCCTACTTTATCAATAAAATTATGGTCGCAAGTAAATTTCACTGTTTGAGTCGTTACTACACAAAGAATATACTTCAGCATGGACGCCATAATAAAATTGGTAATATTTACCAGACCACGTTGTTATCTGGATACATTTAATTAATTATTTACATGTTATTGTAACACGAACGGGACCGAACTGAATGAATGAATGAACGAATAATGTTGATGTAAAGGAATCATGAACTCTGTTATAACACAAAAAAGTACTGTAATAGCGTCGCCGTGACTATTACCTTACCATTTGGTAATGTACGTCACTGCTAGATCTCATTTACAGGCTAAAAATGTCATGCCTGGCGCTGTTATAGAAACACAATATCACCGAGTGGCGATATATCGGCGCCAATTACGCGTCGAGTAAAGGTTCTTTGGCCTTGTATAGGACCATTCATGAACACCGATTGGTTTTTGAGAAAGGTTCTATGGACTGCTATAGAACCGGTGTTTGCTGATTGGGCATCGAAGAAGCAGACGTCCAGCCCTCTGACTTTTTAGGTAAATATATGATTTATAAATGTGTATATAAAATTTTCGCTTGGCAGACCTGAATTGTTCGATAAATGACAATGCAAAGAAACACCACCATGATAGACCACCACATTTTTCGATTGACAGAGTTTCAAAAATGTAAAACAAAACGGTGTGCTAAACCATTTGTTCGCGTCTGCCCCTTGGACTGATGGTCAGAATCATCCTCAAAACGATGAACATCGAAGACCAGTCCGACCTCTGATTTTCCAAGGGCAGACCATTTTTATAAATACATTTTATTTTAGTTTCTAAATTGCTTATGTAAGCTGTTGGTTTTCCATAAATAAATAAGTAAATAAATAAATATATTTCTTTCGAACAAATCTACTCTCGCGCCGAGTCACGAATACAAAATGTGTCCCTGCAAAATATTACTGCAAATAGTTAATGTTGCATGTAAGCAATCGATAAGAGCGATTTTAAAAATATATTTCAAATATTCAGATTCTAAATCTGTAAACGGTCGTTAATAGATTCAGGCGTTAGGGAGGGTGGGAATATTGCATGAACAAAAAAATATTCAACACAAGCGCCGCTATTTGCACGATTTTACCCTACTGTTTTCGCGGAATAGCAAAGTCATTCAATATTTCTACTGTAAACGGTCGTCCCGCAGGTATAAAGTAAGTGTACAGTTTGTCTTTCTTTCTTTCTTTCTTTCTTAGAGAGATGAGAGTGACAACGGTATAATTCCGTAGGTAGTTGGGGTTTACCTATGGGGCATTCCACGTCAAATCACGCGGTCATCGGCCTGACCCCCTCGGATTTTGATATCCAATCGTGGGTTTCGTTTGGCTCCAAATATTATTTCAAATGTATTTAGAAACTTGTATTTCATTTTTTATTAGGGGTTGCACGAGCTAAAAAAACAATAAATTCAGGATAAACATAAACAGGGGTCTTTTTTAAATTATTGTTTCTGAAAAAAACTTTAAAATATTTTACATAAAAAAAAAATTTTTTCTCGTTTGGGTTTCGCAATAAATCGAATGGACGCAACGAGAACGACGAACAAATGATTCAGTGTAGCATTTTTAGGGTTCCGTACCTCAAAAGGAAAAAAGGAACCCTTATAGGATCACTCGGTTGTCCGTCCGTCTGTCTGTCTGTCTGTCTGTCTGTCTGTCTGTCTCAGGGACGCGTGGAGGTATCAAGTTGAAATTAATATCAAATACTCAGGTCTGCAATCTCTTGAAGCTATGAAAAATCAACATTCTAAGTCACCGCAACCAAAAGATATGGCCGTTTATGTCTCATATTTTGATACTTTCAAAGGAATCCAAAGGGAATCAAAACCTATAGGGTACTTCCCGTTGACCTAGAATCATGAAATTTGGCAAGAGGCAGTGTCTTACAGCACAAGTAAAGGAAAAACCGTCTGACAACCGTGAATTTGTAATAACATCACATTAAAAAAAAGTTAAACGGAATAACCTTTGCAAAGTCGTATCACACTCTACAATTGAACGGAGATAGGAGCTTGCGAAAGCTTTTTTTGTCTTATTTCATAGGTAGGTTGTAAATGGTTACCCCGTTGTTAAAGCTATTTTTTTTCTGTTTTAGGGTTCCGTACTTACAAGGTACTGTTTATTTATCATACATAATTACGGAACCCTCGGGGCGCGAGTCAGACTCGCACTTGACCGGTTTTTGTATTTACATTTTTGCAACTACGTCCCGTGATATAAGAGAGCCCGGCACGTCTGGCTCTCCGATGTTCATCGTTTTGAGGATGATTCTGACCATCAGTCCAAGAGGCAGACGCGAACAAATGATTTAGGACCAATTTTTTTTTTACTATTTTAAAGCGCTGTAACTCATAACGTAACGGGACATATGAATTTCATTTACTGGACCAAATCGATTTGTATTGACATAAACTTTCATCCCAATCAATATGAAAGACGAACAAATCATATACCAAAATGGCACCCAATGTTAGGGCCGCAGGATTACGCTGTTAAAATCTCTTGGGTTCCTCTCGGGCAACCTGTATAACTATCAAATATGGCATAGATTGATCTAATTTGTTAAAAGCTTTTATGACTTTTAAATGCTCCAAACCTGTATAATAATAAATGAATATAGAAATTTAGCTTAGGAGGCTGTAAAGTTGAGGCCTGAAGACTCGAGGTTATTGTGATCGTAAGAAGCAACGCGAACTTATTAGTTTGAGGTTTATACGGTCGAGGCTTTAAGGTTCGAGGCTTCTAGACTCAGCAGTCGCGACTCGACTCTTGTAGGTAACGCGTCGAAGGTTAAATTCACAACAATATAGGTATGTACTTCGTTTTATTTAACATGAGAAAGATCTTGACAGAAGTAAATGTAAAGCTTCTTACTGAATACGTTTTACGGTACCTAGTATGACGGAATAAGTGGAAATATATGATTGATACTTAGTTTACCATTTATTCCGAAATATTCCCGTAAAACGTGTTCAATAAGAGGCTTTAAAGTTACTTATGTGAAGATCTTTCTCATACTAAATAAAACGAAGTATAGATACAACTCTAATGTCAAAGTTGAAAAAAGACTAACTGCTGAGTTTCTTGCGGCGTTTCTTCGCAGCAGATATCACCTTTCGAAGCGCTGGTAGATTCAGACATGTCATGTGAAAGAGCCCATGTGACCTACTTGCGAAATAAATATTTTCATTTTCATTTTCATTTTCGCGCTCTCTTGCTTAAAAGTATAATCCCCGGCACATAAATACGACTCTCATACCGCACCTCGATTGAGACCCGAAAAGTTCTGCGCATTCGAGGTCAAAGTTCAACTTACGTGCCGCGAATTATAATTTCACAGAGCGAAAGGCCTCGGAAAGATCTACTCGCCCGGAGCCGCGCTATGGCTAAGGCCGCCCCTGCGTGACGCCTGACTTCCTTCCCGTAGTCTCTCCCTGTTGCTCTAGGCTAGAACTGTCGGCAACAGATATCCGTCGGCAAGTTATTGATGCTGGCGGCAGGTTAGAGCAGTAAGATAGGAACTAGGCGAAAAGCTCTAACCCGAGATCAGTAACATTACCTGGACACTCAGCGAGGCAGCTACGCGGTACGTTAGTGCGTGCTTAGTTATATAATAATGAACCCTCATTCCTTGTATACTTAGGTACCTATTATTTAAAACTGATATGCTGTACAAATTAAAACTTTCGTGAGATATTATTAATACTATTCATACAAACGGCTTTACTCACGAATTATTGTCAGAAATAGTCCGACATGTTTCGGACCCGTATGGAGTCCTTCTTCAGGGTTTGAGTGCGTTTGCGGTCAAAGCAACCCGCGCACTGTCCTCCGCGCGGCCCGCTGCGCCCGAGCCGAGGGCGCGGGGGCGGCGGGGGATGACGGCGCTGTTGATAGGAGAGACCGGGCGCAACATGTCCACGAGACTGAGGGAGCACGTGCGTAGTGTGAAGAACATGGACACCAATAGCTCCGCGGTGGCAGAACATGCCCTGGACACTAATACGTCACATTTCCTTCGCTTTGATAAGGCGAGGCTGCTTGTAAAGGAGAAGCGCTTCGTGCAACGCAAGATCCGCGAGGCGATTGAAATTGGACGACGCCCCAATTTTAACCGGCATATCGGGTGGGTAGTGCCACCACCAGCGTGGAAGCCTGTAGTCCCAGCCTGTCGGAATACTGGATGGGTTGACATTCCTGTGGACACTGTGAGCTCGGCATGTTTACTGCCTTTCGCTATCAACGAAGAGCCGCAGCAGCCGAGTACATCAACAGCGCCGTCATCCCCCGCCGCCCCGCGCCCTCGGCTCGGGCGCAGCGGGCCGCGTGGAGGACAGTGAGCGGCGAGAGTAATTCGTGAGTAAAGCCGTTTGTTTAAATAATGCTGTGATGCTGTGTAAATTATATTTGATTTTATAAATGAAAAAATAGGAGTTAGTAATTTCAATTTGTTTAATGGAATCGCGACGTCATATAAGTAACTAGTCTACAGCCTTACTCTTCGGACTAGCTTCCATCCTAGGTAGAACACAAGGTCTAACGGTCAGTTCCGCAGAACTTGTGCTCAAACACTTTATAATTAAAAGTGACCACTTATTGTTAAGTAGTAAAATATACCTACTTTATAATTTAGGCAGATGTTACCGAAACCGACATGTATTATTATATAATTCATCGGCCGGTCGTTCATCGACGCCTCTGGCAAGCGCCGCAGAGGCCGCCGCGCGGCGCGCGCGGGCGCAGCAGCTCCACCAGCTCGAACAGCATCAGCAGCACCATGTACAGCCCCACGAGCCATGTGCCGTTCACCAACAGCTCACGCACCGCCGCAGGATCGGGGATGGTGCGCGCCGCGACGCGACCCATCACGCCCTCAAATTACTACACCACAATATAACAAAGCTTTATTAGATATTATTGAAGCACACAATGCACTGAAAACCACCCGTCAGATGCCCGAATGGTACGGTACGGTGACATCGTTTATGACGTATTTAAATGCCAATGATGATGATATCTACTTATATGCACCACCGGAGATGCCATTATACCTATGTTAGCAAGTGACCTTCTAGGTGTACCTACTTGTCTTGTCAGGGGCGGCCTTAGCCATTGCGAGGCTCCGAGCGAGTAGATCTTTACGAGGGCCTTCTCTGTGTGGAATTAGTTTAAAATGATGTTACAGATATCAGTGCGATAATGCGACGCAAGAGAGCGCGAGTGGCATGACGTGAGGTTTATAATGCGCGGCGTAAAGCGCGAAATTCAGATAAACATTAGTACCTACTATTAGTACCTAATATTTTTCTACTTGGGTTGTTGCGCGAGTGCGCGAGGGCCCGGGCGGTTGCCCTGCTCGCGGGTTGGTATCATAACGACTACATTGTCAAAACGACCAAATCATCATAAGGTCCAGATCTCAGAAGGACCATCTCCATAGAAAGCCTATATCTCCGAATGACTTGGTAGCAAAACGACTGGTTCTCTAAAATACCACATCTTTAATTGACGACATCTCAAAAAGACCAGGTAGCAAATTAACTTACTGAATTTGTTTCTGTGCAAGTTCATAGGAATCTTTTGTTCTGTACACAACTATGCGAAGGCGTGGGTAAAAGCTAGTTCGTATTATAATTTGATGTTAAAATGTTACGCAGAAACTAGCTCTGCTTATACCAACATTTTACGATCTAGTCGTTTTGCTACCTGGTCTTTTTGAGATTATGGTCTATTAGCGATTTGATCTTTTCGAGAACCAGCCGTTTTGCTATCAAGTCATTCGGAGATACAGGATTTCGACGGAGATGGTCCTTCTGAAGTCTGGACCTTATGATGATTTGGTCGTTTTGCAAAGTACTTAGTCGTTATGATACCAACCCCGTTTAAGGTTAAAACGCGCTGCGGCTGCGACGCTGTCAAATGAACATGGGTGTACCTAGAGAACCTTTCTATCCGCGACATAAAGGTAGTTTTACGCAAACAATACCAATACGTATGTGTATACAGTCCGCGCGCGAGTTGAGTGCCGTCGGGGCCTGCAAAAAAAGGCGGGTGCAGCTCCCCCCGCCGCCCGCACGCCTCATCTATCAATCATACCCACATTGTAGTGCTGTGATAGTACTTTTACTGCAGGCCCCGACGGCACTCAACTCGCGCGCGGACTGTAGGTACTTTATAGTAGACAAAGATATGAATTTTCATTCATATCTTGCCGCTATTTGCCTTGATGATTTGCCCAGTCGTCGGACAACAAGATGATGCAATATAGATTTGATAATCAACATAATCTGTAGGTTTCAATATCACATTCAAACATTATTTTGTGCCCAAACACACAGCTCCTAATCGTAAGTATTTGGACAGAAACGTAATTCAACTGATTCGCATCTGGCCATTGTCGCGATTCGACACCTTTTGGACGCAGCTCTCTTGTCAGCAGAAACGCATTTTGCCTGCAACGCACCTGTACGGAAAAGTAAAAGGACAGACTCGCATTTTGCCATTATCGCGATTCGACAGCTCTCATGTCGGCAGAAACGCACTTTGCCTGCAACGCACCTGTACGGAAAAGTAAAAGGACAGACTTGCATTTGGCCATTATCGCGATTCGACAGCTCTCATGTCGGCAGAAACGTACATAGAGACAGATAGAGTTACTTTCGCATTTATAATATTAGTAGGGCTTAGTTTCTGCGTTCAACTTCGTCCGCGTTAGATACGCTTATTCGCGGTTTTCGAGGCATAGTGCATTTCTTTCGGGATAGAAAGTAGCCTCGTGTGTTAGTCCAGGTTAGGTTGGGTTCTGTTAATTTGCCTACATTACAAAATTCATACAATCATGTTGAGTACAGTACAGAGTCCCATCCCATTCCTTTTTTCACAAAAGATAAAATATAGACTAATATAAAAATTTGTTGTAATTAACTAAAACGTATTCTGCGGGGCGATTACGTTTCTGGGTTCCGTTGAGAAAATATTTTCCAACAATATGAATTTCGTATGGTTCGGAAATATTTTGTAACGGAAGAAAGAAACTTAATCACCCTACCGGGTCTGATGAGTTTCTGTCCTAATGCGTTTTGGCCAAATACCTATATGACCAATTGAGTTTATGGTGTACAACGTTTGTGGTCAACTGCGTGTTGGGAGTGATGAGTTTCTGTCGTAATGCGTTCTGGCCAAGTGCGAATCAGGTAAAACGCTTGTCAGGTCAAATCCGAGATTTGTTTGCTGTTCGTCCTACACGCTTTTGGTCCAATACACAGTTCGTCCTAAAATCGCATGTTTGATAAAGTAATGATATTTATCAGGGAAACACTTAAGGAGATTATAATAAGTAAATACACTTTTTCTAAAATAATAGTTTTCTTTACATCAACACCTTGCTTTACAAGGGTAAAAGGCTCTCTGTTCCTGGTACAAAACCGGATGAACACTGATGCCTAGACAGAGCTGCGTATTAAGCCACTTGCGTATAAAGTCTGTTCATTGTTACTTGTCTTATTTGTTAAACAAAATTCTAACCTCAATGCACAAGTTTTTAAATAGAATAAGGTGTACCTATTACATTATCAAATAATTCCGAAGCATCATTTTGGAGACAAGTTTGTTGATATTTTATCTCAAACTATATATTTATTTACGATAAAATAACTAATAAATAATAAGAATAATGCGTTTTGAGGTTAGAATTTTGTTTACTAAATAAGACAAGAACGCACAGACTTTAGCACTAACTGCGGTGTTGACCAACTGCACTAAGTCAATTCACTGTTCATCCTCTTTAGTACGAACTAAGTATTGGACCAAATGCATATATGACGAACTGCGATGTTGACCAACTGCTACTAGGGCAATTCGCTGTTCGTCCAAATTTAAGGACAAACTGCGTATTGGACCGAATGCGTGTAGGACGAACGGCTAACAAATCAATCAGGTGAACTACTTTTCGGTCCAAATACGATTAATCCCTTAATAAGTACTTGAAATATACACGGCTTTACTCACGATTTATTGTCAGAAATAGTCCGACATGTTTCGAACTCGAATGGAGTCACCACGACGACCAGCCGCAGCCGGGCACGTTCAGCAGCGCCTGCGCCGCCCCCCCACCGTCCACGCGCACGCACCCTCTGCACGGGCGCAGCGCGCTGCGCGGCGGGCAGTGCGCGGGTTGCTCTGACCGCAACCGCACTCAAACCCTGAAGAAGGAATCCATTCGAGTTCGAAACATGTCGGACTTCTTCTGACAATAAATCGTGAGTAAAGCCGTGCCGTGTCTATTTCAAGTATTCGTAATGTCTCACGAAAGTTTTAATTTGACTATTGCTCCTAACAAGGTGGACACGACGACAGATCGCCATCTCATTTCAGTACATCTGTTTCTTCGATACTAGTATGACAGAGAAGCACTAAGGGATAGAATGGGGTGGAATGTGGTAAATGAATAGCTTATCCTCATGCCAAACTTGCTAGGGCTTGCAGTTGACGCTGGCCAAACCACTCACAACAACAACGGAAGATTATAATAGTGTTACATGACAGCGCCGGCAGGCCGCTCGCGCGGCGCGGCAGGCGGCGCGCGCGCGCATGTGCCTGCGGCCCCAGTACAGCACCTGGTGCACCAGCAGGATGCTGCCGTAGACCAGCAGCACGCGCAGCACGGCGCACGCCGCCGCGCCGCCCGCGTCGACGCGCTCGCCTTTTGCGCGCGGCATAGCGCGCGACGTCAGATATCGATGTTGACAACTTTGTCAAGGTTGTCAGATGCAAAGAGTATAGTAATATTACCAGTCAGATGTTAGCATGTGAGATTTATGAAAAAGAGTTCAAACCACAGAACTATATCGAGATAGAATGAAAGAGTGTATGTACCTCGCGTGCCGAAACGATGTCGTGAGATCATTCTTGCTCGCTGCGAACTCCAGTCCGCTACCGACCGCTTTCCGCGTATGGCGTATAGTGGAGTACCTATTTAGTGCAACGTTTTGTATGGGAAACCTGCATTTTGTGAT
Source organism: Tortricodes alternella (assembly GCA_947859335.1). NCBI lineage: Eukaryota > Metazoa > Arthropoda > Insecta > Lepidoptera > Tortricidae > Tortricodes > Tortricodes alternella. The sequence continues at coordinate 399,091 of OX401977.1, forward strand.
TAAAGGCTCAAACTTGGCATACTTATTCCTTGGGTAGTATTGACTAGATTTAGCCCGGTAGCCAATGGTAGCCGCCGCGCGGGTGGGGAGGGGAGGGGGGGAGAAGTTTGACTCCGCCGCGCTCCACTGTGAGCGCTATTGTTCTAAAACTATAGGTATTATGGCAAGTGTGGTATCATTTTCGGGTAACTTAAGGATGAATAAACCATTTCCGTAACAAAAAAAATACTCGTCCATAGAAAAAACAAAAAGTATCGGGTAAAATCCCAAAACGACAAACTATTTTTTTTACATCAACGTCGTTTATTTTTAAACCGTAAGAGGTATCTATATGAAAAAAGTATATTCTGAAATCCACATTTACTAAGATTACAGAAATATAACTTTGACTGAAATCCCACTGTAAAAAAAACAATGAAAAAAAATTATTATTCATCACGGGGCAGAGTAGCGTATACAGCGCCCAATGTAAAACGATCTCTGACGGAAATATAAAATGTATGGCCGTCAGCGTTCTCTTTCTATTGGGCGTAATAAATAGTGGACTATTTGTTAAATATATTTATTAAATATCTTGAAATACAATAAAACATCATTTTTTAAGGTTCCGTACCCAAAGGGTAAAAATGGGACCCTATGACTAAGGCTCCGCTGTCCGTCTGTCCGTCGCGACGGAAAAAAATGCAGGGTACATCGCACTAAATTCTCCACTAGTATGACATGTGACCTTTAGAATAAAATGTCTTGTTGTGCAATAATTAACTGTTTAAACATCACGAGGTATTTCCTTTTATCGGTAAGTACTTTTTGTCTTAAAATATATGTTATTATTTATAAAACAATTTATTTGTTTGCTGCATATCATTTTCATCGTAACAGTAGCGGGCGATTGTGTGACCAACGCTACTTTTCCATTGCGGCTTTAATTTGACGCGTCAGACTTGGCGTGCATTGAAAACCAGCCATATAAAAATAAGCAATCCAAACTGTCGAGACGCGTCCAAAGTCGATTTATCATTTCTTCTGTCAAAAGCAAGAATAGTGCGGTACACTGCAATTTTCAATACTGATTTCTTACTCTATTACAATCGATGTTGAAAGCAGAGTAAATGATAATTACATTTTTTATTATTATGTACATAATATAATGTACTTGGTGAAAAGAAAATATTATTATTAACGAACAGGTTATAGTTACGTCAATGTTGCAATTTAATGTCACTTTTCCGAACGGTCCTCATATTAAAAACACAGCCGGATTTATTCTCAGTATTTTCACGAAGACAAGTACCGACGACTAAGCAGTGCAGCTTACCGGGGATCGCACCCAGGACGCTAGTTTCGCAGGCAGGGTCACTACCAACTAGTTAGGCGATCCGCGTCGTCAAAGTGAGTAATATTTAAGTTGATTACACTTATGTATGATTATTAAAACAATTAAATTATCAGAGTATGTAATTGGTGTGCATTACTTATCGTCCTAGCCTAACCTAACCGGCAGCGTGTCGACGTCACCCCGCTACGCGGGGTGCCTATTTCCGCTGTAAGGGACACAAGTTAAACCTAACGTAACCTACCAATTATATAATTGTTACCTTCGTTTGATTTATATCGCGGGGGGCTTTGCCCCCCCCCCCGCCGCGGGGGGCTCTGCCCCTTTCCCCCCTCGTGGGGGCTCGCTTTTTCCAATACAAAGTTTAACGCCCCAAGGCTCCCTTTTTAGGAGTAGTTTCATATTGTCTTATACCGCATACCTATTTTTCTATTTTGAAGAGTATTTATACCAAGTTTTAAGTTAATAAACTCATCCAAATAGTTTTTCGCATACTTACTTCCACCCCCTCTTTTACCCCCTTCCACTTTTATTTCCAAAAGTTTCTATAGCCTATGTCCTGCCATCGAAAACCGCATTGAGATCCATCCAGTAGTTTTAAAGTTTATCGCGAACATACAATCAGACAAACAGACAAACAGACATGAAATTCAAAAAACATTGGGATTTGTTCTGCTGCTCATTCTGAAGCCCCCCATAGCATTTTTTCATTGTTATCTTCAATGTACAGACTTTTTTCACTTTACTATTTTATTATATGTATAGATGATTATTAGATCTCGCTTTCAGACTTAATGTACCTACGTACTATCACAAATCGAATTGAATTTGAATCGCTACCAAATCCGCCGCGTGCTAATCGAGGCTTTTGAATCGCTTTCGCGCGGCTTATGTTTCCCATCACTAAATTACCCTCGTAACGTCAAAGTACCTACGCAAAATGTAATGGTGCCTTTCCATGCTTGTCAAGGTTCCACAAGCGTCTACAAGTGCAAGCGTCCACAAATCTCGTTTGGCATTTGGAAGTCGTTTACATGCTTGTGAATGCGTGAGTGTGCTACATACACCCAATCATGGTGGACACCGAAATTGTGTCGGCTATTGCGTTTGGTTACCTAGTTATTATATATTTATGTTTATGATAATATAAATATGATTCGGGGAGATCAATAATTTTTCTATTAGATGCAATTTTTTCCAGATTTTTAAGTTAATAAATATGGGGAGAAAATGTGATTTGAAAGTTCTACGATCAATATTGATATAATTATAAAGTATTTTTGATTTTTAGGGTTCCGTACCTGAAAAGGAAAAAACGAACCCTTATAGGAGCCCCCGAGCGCTGCGCTGCGCGCGAGTGTTTCGCGAACGGCGCATTCGCGGCGCGTTCGTCAGATGTGGACGCACCGTGATTATAGTCGATCAGACTAAGTATGTAGGTAAATACCAAGGAGGCTTAGTCTGTTAGCACTTGACCAGTTTTCTGGAAAATAATGGGGGCCTGACTCCTGATGCAATATTAATAAATAGGTACCATTGGTATAACTGAGTTTTCTTAACCTTTCAAAAGAACGCCACAGTCGGCTGCAGCCGACTGCAGATTTCCATGCCCCTGATGCCGTGCCATGCCGTTTTCGATACATTTTGTCGGCTACAGCCGTCACTCGGCGTCCGGGGCACGCACTCAGCCGTGGCGTTCAAAAGGTAAGGCATGGTTCAGTGCTTGATTATACTGTGGTTCAGCGCTTAGTATCATTAGCGCTTAATTGAGGTAGTCTCCCAACTGTAAGTTTTCATTAGGAACTTGGAACTATCTGGGTGAATATTCGAACCTAGGAAAAAACGTGTCTTCGTCATGTATGTTTATGTAAGGACGAAAACACTTGACTAATTGATGCAATTAGATTTCTTCTTAACTGATGCGAGTGGCGCACTCACTTAAAATTGTCTTTCTATTGTTATAAAATAACCTCCTCGTTTTTTGAAGTCGATTGAAAAATATAGGCTGTGCTGAACGCGGGTAGGGCTTATCGCACCAAATTTTCATAATACCTTATTCACTAATTTCGCTAAATTTCAAATTACCAAGGGCTCATAATACCTAAAAATTAAACGGCCTCATTCCTAAGATACACAACTGTCATAATGACATCGACCTAAAACGTCTCATGTCCGAAATGTCTAAATTTTAAAATGTACATTTCGTTAAAATACCGCATCATAGATACGACAAAATTTCTAAATAACTTAAACTGAAAACTCCAGAATGTCAAAATGTCACAGGTTCAAAATGCCTAATTTTTTTGTACCAAGAATCATGAGCTCTTTCTTGAACTTGATATGAGAAAAAGTGCCCCTTAAATGTCCTATATTTTTGGGAACCTAGTCCGTTTTGTTACGGCCATAGGGTGTATTGAAAATGTAACCTAATGGATCAAATATATTTGGGACATTTATTTTTTTAAATTGCCTGACGTATCACTTCATACATAATCTTATTATTGATACTTCAATCTAAGTGGCCAGCACTAAAGAAGATAATAAAGCAAATTCTACATGATTTTAATCATCAATAGAAATTTAGGTATTCTGACACTTGGTTGTTTTGGATATACGGTATACTGCGATAAAGGTGTTGTGAATTTTGAGTCTTATGAGAATTAGACATTTTAAAACTCAGTCATATTGGGTATATGGTGTAATGAAGAAAAATTTTAGGCATTCTGGGATTTAGGTATTTTGGCACAAGTCGTTTTGAGTTGTAGGAGTATTGGTAAAAGGGTAAACTGAAATTTCGACGGAATGAACCTAAAACCTGAACGCGGTCATTTTTCGTGTCCCAACACGACCAACGTCTACATTTGAGGAAATAATTAAAAATTAAACCACAATAAAAAATCAAGGTAAGTTCCAGATTATACATAAATAAGTAAGCTTCAAAGGGGCGATGAACTGGTAATAATAGAATCACGAGATAACTAAATATATTGAGTTAAAAAAATGGTACGATACGTGTTTTCAGTATAATGACGCTATGTTGCTTACGTCGAATGTCCTGTCTAAGTAATGTACGAGAGTGAGAAGGACGCCTTATCTAACCGACCGCACACTACTCCTTTATTCATCAGTGAACTGCCAACGAGGATACACCGTCGAGCTGCTGAGTGAAATAAGTTTTTTTCCTAGACTCTTCAACGTGTCACGAATAACGTCATTAACCTGTTGCGACATTATTTCATAAGTACATATTATAATCATTATAAAAGTGTTGTTGTTTGGGACAAATTTGTAACGATTTACTTTAGTTTGAGGTTTGTTTCAATTGGCAAACATTTGAGCGAGTTCCGATATCTTTTTTCCTAATAGTCATTATCCTGAACATCATTATTCTGAGCAACACTTGTTCAGAATAATGACGTCTCACTGTAATTAATAATGATCGTTGTCCAGGATAATGATTTTTTAGGTTACCTATTGAGATTAAACAGTCAGCTTATATCAATGTCAATATGAAAAATGTAGAAATAAATATTTTTAAACCATGTTTTTCATAGATGAAAAATGCCAAATCCAAAAACAGTAATGACGCATCTTAATGTGTAACGATATGGGTAATAACTCAGTTATAACCCATATCGTTACACAGTAGGTACGCAATACATAAATAAAATTTCGAAAATAATTAGCAAACAGAAAATAAGAATAAGAACTAGAATATTTGACAAAAATCACATTAAAACCGAACAAATCATTAAAAAATTAAAAGCTTATTTTAATAAATACATTTGATTGGTTGATAACGGAGGTTGAACGTTAGGTATCTTATATTGTTTTCTACAACTGGCGTAAAGTTGCAGTTGTTACAGTGTGAATTATGACTTACTTAATTAATGTTACGTTTATAAAAATAAAACAAATAATGACTGGCTGGCTGAAAATAAAATTATGATTATTCATTTGACGTGTAACTAACCATATTGAATACTCAAACCTTGCACACCCTTTTTATATACATGGGTACAAAACACTCACAAGTCATGAGTCAAACTATGAACCGAAGTTAGTTTACATGTTTTATATTTTGCATTGTACTTATAAGCTAAGCACTTATTTATAATTGTCACAACATTGTAAGAAATAGCGAATACCTCCTAACACAGATGTAAACTTAAAAGGAGGATTCGGCAACAAAAATGTATAGTAACCAAGTTATATTTTCTTTTTATCTTAATGCCGTAATCTATTCTGTGTAAAATTGATTGTCATTTAACTGAAAATGCATACTCATAACTTTGTAGTTTTCCCATCAATGCACATAGAAAACGTCATTATCCTAAACAAAGCATCATTATAATGTCAACAAATGTCATTAACCATATCTTAGCGTCATTATAATGAACACACGAATATAAAAAAAATGTTTTCTCCGTAACCACACTTCTATGAGCCGTGCCTCCTGTATGACTCGTTTTATAACCACCTACACCAGAGAATAAGACCAATTGATTTGCGATAACACGACATTTATTACAAAAACAAACGTTCCTAACAAAATAATTAATTCTCAAATTTTCACCCATCTACACACTTATTATACTAGGCGGTAAAATAAACTTCAAGTGTCAAGTTGAAACAACCGTACTGTGTCAACTTGTTGGCTGCGGCTCTAGCATGTCTGACACGGGGATCAGTTAACCCCATTTATCTCTCTATTTTTTTCATTTGTCGGCGCTAGTGTGAGAGAGCAGGGACAAAGGGATAAAGCGGGGTTAACTTATCCTTGTATCAATATCTCTTTCGTCGGCACTAGTGTGAGAGAGACGCACTTAGAGATAAGACGGTTCTTCTTTATCTTTGTGTCATGCATGTTAGGGCCGCAGTTTTATTATACGATAGAAAGAAACTGTCCAGTTGTTTCCATCGATGTGGGTGGAGGGGTGGGGTGGAAAGAATGCTGTTATATCACCGATAGCGATCGATGAAAGAACACATCTTTTAGTATTTTATCGTACCCACATGGTCACCGGCTACGGGACTATCCCGGATGTAAATATTAAGTATAGGTTACCTATCAGCCCGACTGCTTCCAAATTTTATTGAATATCACTGTGCAGGTTTACACAGTTTTGAAATGAAATCGACGAATGAGACGTCGAATTTCGTTAAGTTAGACACTACGGTGGCGGTGGATAGCAAAGCAAGTGTAATTGTGTATGAATTGATTGTCGGCGGTGGCGGCGACGGCGGCGGGTGGACCTGCAGGTGGGTGACCGGCCGGCGCACGCGAGCCGATCACGTGACGCGATTAGCAGATGTAGGTCAGCGGAGCGCCGCGCCGGGTGCCGCCGCTGCCGAAGTAGGCCGCAGCGGAACTCCTGACCCCAGTGCACTAAAACTAATTTACCTCAACTGCCAAGATAGGTGGCCATTCGGAACCTACCTGCTCACACGCGCTGCCGGCGCCTCCTGACCTAGTAGGAACCAACTATTGCAAGTTGTAACTTTCAATAGTGAACTTGCATCATGTGTAGACAATAGAGAACGCTGTTAAAAGCATTAATTTGTACTTAAAACAAAAACATGGAAAGGCGAAAGCAAAGAGGAAGAAGAATAGATAAGCAAGCTAACTTAAATTGCATTTCAGTTTCCATTTATTAAATTTATTGCGGAAATTCTTGTTGTTTCTCGGAGTCGCAAAATGTCCACAATATGAAAGCCTCAGTTCGCTGGCCTATTATCGTGGTGCTGTCGCGGTGGGTAGAACCACCAAATTAACTGTGGTGTGTACAAGCGATACGAGACCTTATTCGAATGTGTTACAGACTTTGACAGCTCACAGAAAGGTTGGCAGAGGTACTGTAGACACACAGGCGGAGGCATTGTGCGGTATCGAACCACGGCAGCGTAATGAGCGGGTGCCGGGTTCGTTCGCCAAGGGCCGGGTCAGCTCACTTAGTGCTGTTTGTTGAGCTTTTAGAAGCTTATTATTCTTCGGCGTCGCACTCTACGTCTTAAAATAAGGCAAATAAAATTATAAACTTAATGAATACATCTAGCGCTGACTCTAACTGGGATCGAAGCCCTGACTTCAAGCTAGTCTGTCAAAATAGATAAGATGTTCTTTGATTTTATTTCAGCCCTTGTTCTGCGTTAGTGGAATAACATATTTTTAAAATAACTTATCCCATCAAAAACATTCAAATGTAAAAAATGTGCCAAGACTCGCATCCTCTATTCTCCAACCCCTACGCCGTAAAAAGTTGGGAGATCCTATGGTAGAGCCAAGTCTGAGATGTTCTTATCATTTTATCGGCAATTCAGCTATTTCGTTTTGAATTATTTTTATTTTCTATCAAATAATCAATATTTTAAGCCCATACCATTATTATACATCTTCCTTTAATATAAAAAAAATATCGCGACTTGGCAATCGCACAGCACAAACATGACGCTGTAATGCGTCATAGAAATTGTTCTCAGTTTCATCACAAACCTGACGCTGTAATGCGTCATAGATAATTGTTCTCAGTTTAATCGCAAACATGACGCTGTAATGCGTAATAGATAATTGTTCTCAGTTTCATATTTTTCCGTGCGATTGCCAAGTCGCGTTTTTTTTTAAATATTAAACGAACATGTATAATAATGATATGGGCTTAAAATATTGGTTACTAGCTGGTGCCCGCGACTTCGTCTGCAAAGAATAATAATTTAAGTAACCTATGTACTTTTAAACCTTCCCTAGACCTCCACGAACATTTCAAGACTAAGATAAGATAAATCCGTTCAGCCGTTCTCGAGTTTTAGTGAGACTAACGAACAGCAATTCATTTTTATATACATAGATTTTATAGAAAATAAAAATAATTCAAAACGAAATAGCTGAATTGCCGATAAAATGATAAGAACATCTCAGACTTGGCTCTACCATAGGATCTCACAACTTTTTACGGCTTAGGGGTTGGAGTATAGAGGATGCGAGTCTTGGCACATTTTTTATATTTTATGTTTTTGATGGGATTTCAGTTCTTTTTGTAAGTTAGTAGTAGTCCTCCTTTTTTTCCTTTCAGGTATAATTTCTTGGATGTCCGCTAAGACCGACACACAGATAAGACCAGAGACTAGACCACGGCAGCCATGTCATAGTAAAACCTAAAAACCAGCTATCATAATAAAATGCGTACACAAAATTTCGTGACATTGCTGTTGACCATTGAAAAGTTCCCTAGTTAGGTAAGAGTCAACCCTGAGTGCAGCAATCATGTCATGGTAAAACTTGAAACCGGCTTTCATAATAAAATGCATACACAACATTTCGAGACTGTGCTGTTGACCGTTGAAGAGTACCCTAGTAAGGAGCCAACCCTGAGTGCAGCAACCATGTCATAGTAAAATTTAAAACCGTCTATCATAATAAAATGCCTGAACGAAATTTTGTGTCTGTGCTGTTGACCGTTGAAGAGTTCTTTTGTCTGGAGCTAATCCTGGATGTCGATGCAGGTCATGCTTACCAAAAAAATGCATTGTCATTGGAACTGAACCAACATGTAAAAATGCAGCCTTACGGAGCTGAATTTTTACATGTTCGTTCAGTTCCAATGACAATGCATTTTTTAAGAGGAAGTGGTTCTAATTCAGCTTGGAAGATTGGACCCGAACATACACATACATACATATATACAAACATTGCAAGTTAAATTAAAGCTTTTAATAATAATTTTATTTATTCATTTATTATCAGACAACAGGGGTCCATAGAATCATAAAATGATTTGATAATAATCAAATGCCTTTCCAAATTTACAAAGCAATTTTCATTTTGCATTATTAAGTTTCCTATATACCTTTCTACAATACATGGTCATCTAAACGCAATCCTATATTATATTTGAATAAACCTAATAGGTACGTGAAATACAAGTACAAAGTTATTTGGAACCTGGCTCAATACTTAGTCCATGAAATTAGCCGCATCTATAACTTGGTCGTCTTTTTGAATGAAACCTTAAAAATAAAGGTTTAGGTAATGTTAGACTTTTCCCTATGTTTTTACCCAATGACCTACCTCGATTCAAAATTTCACGTTTCTATCTCTGATAGAAGAATTTGGAATTTGTATGATATATAAGTGGTCAGTTAGTCAGTGACAAAATAAAGAAATTTTGACTTGTGATATTTCGTTAACTATTATAATGGGTAGAAGCTTGCAGTGATGAAGTTAAGGTAGGTTCAGTGAGCACTCTTCGTAGCTAAAATTCAGCTTTCTATATATCCTCACAGCAAAGATACAGGGGGCTCAAAAGTGGTGTGAACCGCTTCGAGAAAAGGATGGTAGGCCGTGCCGTGCCCGCTTGTTTCGTCGACTTTTACTCGCCTTGGCGGGGGCACTACCGTGCCCCCAGATAACTAATATCAAGAAATCTATAAATACGTATTACAGTTCTTATAAGTAAATGACAGTTCTCGCCACCAAAAGTTAGCGTGCCTTTCCACTGAAGCGGAGAGGGGCGTGTGTCATTGAAATATTTGACATACAATAAAGCAATAATCTGATTGGTTAGCTCAGCTCATCTCCGCCCCGTTCCGCTTCAGTGGAAAGGCACCCTTAGGTTTTGTTTTCCTCACGAAGCAATACGAAGAATTATATAAATACGTTGAAATACGTTGCCTGAAAGAACGACAAAACAACAATAAAAATTTCTCATTAGTATAATATTAAGTAGGGATGTTTTATAAACTCTATTTTCTCATCTGGCCAAAATATCCTAGATTAAAATCCAATTGTTTTCTTAATCGACCGAGCGAGCGAAGCGTCTCCGTTTCAGCTTGGGCAAAAACGCTTTCGTATGTCCAATGTCCAGCGGATGTCCATTTGTTCTCATCTACAGCTCGCAGTTCTCAACCGATTCTCGTGAATTTTTCTGAGGAGGTTTGGTAAATGTATAAAAAAATTTTGTCCATTCAGTTTTTCGAAATATTTCAAAATGGCTGAGATATGGAGGTTTTTGCAATTACAAACTTACTGGCGGTGCTGGTAAACTGACTCTACATATGTCGATGTGCTGAGATATCAGTTTTTCAACGGCAAAGTTAAGTTTGTCGCAAGGCCAATCATTATTTCTTTTTGATTTAGATTAGTTTTTGAAGTCTTTTGTAGCGAGGTGTACAGCTCATGGAGCCACTAGTTTAATATAATTGATTTGTGCCCATTCGGTTTGTTTGTTGCAATTTTTATGTTTTATATTTAGTACCTCGTAAGTCCTCGCATTTTTAATATTCTGTAGTGATTCCGTCCCAGTGTACTTAAATAAGAACAAATTACGGAAGTAGTTTTTAATCTTAAATCAATTACGACAAAGTTGAAATTAGAACCAAATCAAGCAAAATACCAGGTCTTAATGAGGTACTATAATTTGTACTATATAAAGTACAAGGGGACTTACGAGGTTAAACTCTCATGTTAAAGTTGAAAAAAGTCTTACTGCTGAGTTTATTGCGGCGTTTCTTCTCAGCAGATATATTTAGACATGATAAGTGTAGCCTGTTTGCAAAATAAATATTTTCATTTTCATAAAAAAAAAAAAAAAACAAAAAAAAAATTTTCAGTATCTTACTACTTATTACATAAGATTGTGGCCGGAGCCTCCTTATAAGTATATCAATACTTGTGATAGGAGGTACCGCTCTTCCATACCGGGTGTCTTAAAAAATAAAAAGTAAAAATAGGATACAGAAAAGTTTCGAAAAATAATGAATGAATTAATTTCATATCATGAATGTCTCTCCATCTTAACTCTCAGTACATCTCTTTTTTTAACCGACTTCAAAAAACAAAGTTCTCAATTCGACGCGTATATATATATTATAGAGGGTGGAAAAAATCTATGGGCCCTGGAGGGGAACTACCTTAAATCCTTTAGTTAGCTCATTATACTGAAAGGAAACATTCCTTTATTTTTAAAGAGAAACAAAACTGCATTTAACGATTTTCTAAATTTTGCTTGTCTCACCCGGGAATCCAACCAACTAAAATTAAATTTAAAAAAACAGGATAAAATTTGTCTAATAAACATTTATTTGGTAATTGAAATAAAAAAGTGAAAACTAAAATTAATTTAATTTTATCATCAAAAAGAAGAACATAAACATGAAACATTTTTTTAACGTAGACGGAAATTAAGAAGAGAATAGAAGCTCGGAATGACCCCCCTCGTTCCGGATACACAATTTTTTTCTACGTTGAAATTCATTTCGTGTAGTCCTCTGGAAAGTGTTGTGGTGTATGATCCTAATAACATTTTCTACCGCCACCCTTAATTCTTGTACAGTATTATAACACGTTTTGTAAACTTCATTTTTTACACGACCCCATAAAAAGTAGTCCAGAGGCGTTAGGTCTGGACTTCTCGCTGGCCATCTAATCGTCTCGTTTGTACCTATCCAGACATTGAAATTTTCATTAAGGTAAGCAAGCCCTGGAAATTCTGCTATCGTGGGCAGGTGCACCGACTTGTTGAAAAATTACATTATTTCGTTCCTCCTCCGGTAGAAGGTTTAATTGATTATGTAAAAGGTCTAATATTTTTAAATGTATTTTGCCGTATTTAGATGTTCTTCATAAATTTGCACCAAAAAAACCATATTGCTTCTGGTAGAGAGAGATAAGAAAATTATAATGTGTCATTTACTTGTTACAAGTGAACAGTACTAGGTATTTTTAATTAACAACTTACTTACTTGTAATAAATATTCAATTTCATGGGGGTCTCGTACAACAGATGAGTGTTAGACCAAATGTTGATTGGACTAATTTTATTCTGAACAATAATCCTACTGATTCGTATAATGAAATAGCGAGTTTTTATTTTTTTACTTTTAGTTGGTTCGATTCCTGGGTGAGACAAGCAAAATTTAAAAAATCTTTTAATGCAGTTTTGTTTCTTTTTAAAAATAAAGGAATGTTTCCTTTCAGTAAAATGAGCTATCTAAAGGATTTAAGGTAGTTACCCTCCAGGGCCCATAGATTTTTTCCACCCTGTATATATATTTTATATGTATGTTCACCGATTACTCGGAGATGGCTGGACCGATTTACATAATTCTTTTTTTAAACGATAGGGTATTTCTCCAAGTTGGTCCCGTTGTGATCAAAGTCGAGGTCTGATGAGAGGATCTGTGAGGAATCGAAGGAAGTCTTCAAATATTATAGGCACGCATATGTAAATTTTGATATTTTCTTTCATGACTCAAGGCAGTTACGTTTCAAAAACATTATTTGGTGAAGTGGAATTAATGATGAAGACCACGGGTGACCACCGGAACTCTTCAATGATAAGTATTTCACGGGTGGCGATTAGGTTTCTGTATAAGGTTGGGTAGAAACTCATGCTCATGAAAATTCATGTGGTAAAATAGAACCGGTGATGAAGAACCAGGAGAACTCCTCAACCATTGACGTCCTTGTCTTATCCTATCTTGGATAGTAACATTTTGTAAAGGGTGATGAGCAATTGGCATTATGTTATTGTTAGTGTAGTACCTAAATGTGTGTCGTTAAATCACATGATAATCTATAAAAAGCGTTTTTTTTTTAACAAATAAAAAAACCGTCTTCAAAAACCCTTTGAAGAGTAAGAAATAATGCCCTTTGTAAGTAAATTACCTAGAAACGTCAGATATATTGTTGATTAAGTGATACATTAAATATATCAAAGTCGGTGGCAAGTAAATTAGGTAATCCATTCCTCATAACTGTGTCGATGTATTTAATGTATCACTTAATCAACAATACAGCATGTACCGAAAATACCGGGCGATTTTTTAGGGAGGGATGCAGATAGATACATAGATCTTCATAAAAAATATTAAAAAAAAATCTGATTCTCAGATACAAAGTTATTGACTTTTAAATAAATCAAATAAAATGCGACTCTTACAGTAAAATGTTCTGAATCCCTGAACAGCTGATGTGGTCATTAACCGTATTACCATGTAGCATTTGCAGCAAGTTAACACCCCCAATTTCTAATTGGTCAAAGATCGGGTCATACACGCCCGTTTTGCGGTCATTAGCTAATATTGCTTCTTTGAAGAAAACCGCACCGCGGCAATGGTCCATTGAAAAACACCGCGCCGCCGCCGGCACGGCTTTTGGCTTATGCCGACAAATAAAATGGCCGCCGCAGTTCGGGTGAAAATTGCGAATTTTATTTACCAGTCTTACATCGACTTGGACAGTGTTGGCGCTAAAACCTATTTGGTAGTTTTAAAATATTGGTTTGAAATTGGAAGAGAGCGATGTGTCACTCCATGTCACAGTAAAATAAAATTGCACATCTTTCCACGTTATTTCTCTTTAAAATCCTGCCCATCTAATGAATGGGCCCAATTACCTATAATTTTTTGCTGCACGAGCTCAGCGACGAGTTGGACGAGCTGAACCTTGCGTCCGTGCGCACGATGTGGTTCCAGCACGACGGAGCGCCACCACACTTCGCACGGGCCGTGAGGAATTGGCTGAACGCCGAGTACGGTGAGCGGTGGATCGGGCGCGCGAGACCCGTGGCATGGCCACCGCGATCCCCGGACTTGGAGCCGCTGGACTTTTATTTGTGGGGTCACGTGAAGGAGTACGTGTTTCGCCAAAATTGCGACACCGCCGACGAGATGCGTGCGCCAATAATTTCGGCGTTTGACGTGATCAAAGCAGACGATTCGGTCTTGCCCCGCGTTCGTGCAAGTTTAAAAAGATGCCGTAAATGCATCGAAGTCGGTGGCGCTCACGCGCACGCGCTTTAAGCGCAGTGGAGCCTCGTCAGTTGGATGTGTTCATTCGTGAATAGTCTCACAGTGCATTTTTAAAGCCCTTTTCAGGGCTAGAAATAGCCCTTATCAGGGTTGAAATTTATTTTATCTACACCCATATCATAAAACCTCCATTGGTTAATCAAAAACCATAGGAAATGACCACCATTTTGACAACCAATTAGGAAAAACCAGTGCTGCGATGAAGAAATAACATGACTTCTTTATCGTTTTTAGTAAAGAAATGAGATTAAATTTGGAACAGCTGTCAAACTCAAGTGGGTCTCTATTCTAGTATACATAGATATTAAAACAGTTATTGATACGAAACGTCAATTCAGTATGTTTTTTTAATATAAACTGCACAATATTTGATCTCGAGTGACGTGAGAATAGAGACTTCAACGGTTTGTCTAAGATTTAAAAAAAAAATGGTCTTGACGGACGGCCGCCATTATGTTGACGTATTGCTGAACGAAAGTAGAATTTTGTTGAATTGAATAGAAAAAGTTGTTTGTAATTTACATTTTAGTTGAAAATATGAATAGTAAGTAGTCTTCTCGGAGTGTGTGTGATGTGAAAATGCGCCGGATATCGGAAATATGCAGCCACGATTGCAACAAATAACTTGTTGCCAGAAAATATTGTTTCTGAACCCATCATGGAGGATTTATAATATGTGTGTAGATAAAGTTATGTATGCAACTCTGCATAATTTGGCCTTAAAACACACGTGCGATCTTATTATGAAACTCGCTAAAAGCTCGTTTCATAAAACCGCACTAGTGTTTTAAGGCCTATCATCATGCAACCGTTGCATAAACTACTAGTTTCTAAGACGTCAATATCAGCTGATGACAGGTCAATGACCTGTCAACAGTCCCTACATTGGGGGCGGTGTAGCGATTTTGCGCCCGCGTTGAGAAGTTGAATGAAAGATGGGCGTGAATGTTAGTCAATAAGTCAGGGGAGCCAAACCTTTTTTTCTTATTAAATTGGCCAGTTTGGTTTTCGTTCAGGACTTTCCACAGAAAGTGCAATACTGTGTCTTAAGCGCACTGTCAAGTATTACGTGGACAGAAAGTCACCCGTCTATGCCTGCTTCCTTAACCTATCTAAGGCTTTTGACCTGGTTTCCTATGAGGTTTTATGGGAGAAACTTGAGGATATTAGACTTCCCTCAGAATTGGTTCGTATTTTCAGGTACTGGTATGGAAACCAGGTCAACAGCGTTAGATGGGCGGATGCTCTCTCTGATCCATATAGGTTGGAGTGTGGGGTGAGACAGGGGGGGTTAAGTTCACCCACACTATTCAACCTGTATATAAACGGGCTTCTTGATGCGCTTAGCAGAATGCATATCGGCTGTCATATTGACGACGTCTGCCTCAATAATATTAGCCACGCAGATGATATGGTTCTGCTTGGCGCATCTGTGTGCGGCATACGAAAATTATTAAGGGTGTGTGAGACATATGCCGTTACCCATGGCCTGAGATACAATGTGGGTAAGAGCCAATATGTCGTCATTGAGGTCGGGCGTAGCAGGATAGTTGGAGTGCCACCCATCAAGCTTAGCGGGGCAGTTCTTGCGAGGGTTGACGTATTTAAATATTTAGGTCATTTAGTCACGTGGGACCTTAAAGACGATAAAGACATAGAACGGGAACGGCGGGCTCTGTCGGTCCGGGCTAACATGATGGCGCGTAAGTTTGCGCGATGTACCAGGGGGGCTAGCACGACATGCCTGCGAATCGTTTGTCGCTCAGTGCGTCTCTGTCAGACTAGTCGAATATGTAACGGATGCACTGAGCGACAAATGACTCACGGGCAGGTCGTGCTAGACGTACAGGGAAGTAAAGCTTACATTATTTAGAGCGTACTGTACTTCCCTGTACTCGTGCAGCTTATGGCGTGGATACACCCAACGGGCCTACGGAGTCCTCCGTGTCCAGTATAACAACGCTTTCCGGGTGATGGGGGCTGCCTCGCTTCTGTAGCGCATCAGGGATGTTTGCAGACGCTGGTGTGGATTGCTTCTACGCTACAATGCGTAAGAGAGCCGCATCTCTGGTGCGCCGGCGCCGGCTGCGCGCCAGCCCCGACACCGTCCTGAAGATGATAGCGAGCAGACTGGACTGCCCCTACTTACTTCACTACAGTCGGTTACATGCGCCGTATTCAGTTAGGGTTGCCAACTTTTTAGTGTGCAAATATAGTACTTTCCAGTCAAGGATATAAATAATATAGTATACTGAAAGAAAATATATAGGGCGACCTCATCTAATTGGGTGATAAAACCGAAATTTGAATAAAAGTCCCTTTTATTATCAATCAATGTCTTTACTTTTAATGGGAATCACAGACTGTCTTATTATTTACATACTCAGTCATGTAAATCTTAAATACAATAAATAATACTGTGCATAATCTGGATTTATTTATGCTGCCTAAACATCGCTAATTTGGTGACAATCACCTTAAGTCGGTGATACAAACATACATACATATTATCACGCCCGAAATCCCTAATGGGGTGGGCCGAGCCACAAGACTACCTGTGGCCACGTTCGATTAATTAGTCCTATGATGGTATGATGAACCGTATGGTGACAGGTGATCAGCCCATCGCCCATACAGATAGTCCACCATGTTGGAGAGGACCCGTCCCTTAGTTGACTTTTATGACATGCCAGGATGATAAGCATCTGCACGCATTCTATGCTATTTCTTCACTCCCAGTGCAGCAGAGGAGTCGGTGATACATACTACATACAACCAATTTATTTGGAAAGAAGAAGAGTGCTCAGAATTTATATTTCTGTGGAACTTAGTGAATTTTTAATTCATTTATCATTCGCCATGAAAGCAAAGTATAATTAATTACAGTCACAATTAAAATTTACATTTAAGAGAAAAAAAAAAAAAATTAATTTATAGACGATCTCGATTTTTCTCTTCTCGCCAATTCAGATTCATATTACTGAAAATATTCGTATATGTTCCGAAACACGCACAACAGCACAACGAAGCAATGTAAGGTTGCGTTGCGTTGCTAAATGTCCTTTACCCCCTTTGAGCCGCAAGGTATCGATATAAGAACTTGTAATAGGTAATTATCGACTTGATAACTTATCAAATGAGCAGGTACTGCCCATTATATTACTTATACTTACCTACTTGTCAACTTTTTTGAATGTTTGTATTACTTTGAACGGTAGAACTCTTTGGGTCTGTTTTATACGTAATCCCATTTTGATACCTATACCCTTGGTTAATCGGAAACAGTATTAGCCTTTTAAGTTATTATTATCTACTTAGTTAATTGAAACGTAGACAGCATGGCCTAGCCTGTAGGTAATTAGCACGGAGAGGAAGGGGCGCGCGCGCGCGGGACGTCGAGTTAAAAGTTTTCATTACATTTTTATTGGATTTGTGAGATCAAACGACGCTCCGAGGCGAGGCGGATGAAAAAACGACTTCATTATTCACTTTCCACTGTGAACACAGTTAACGGTTGTAGAACAGGTATAGAGTAACATTTATTGAGATTAATAATAAATAGCAAGGTAACGTTTTTAAAATTCTCCGAACTTTCAGTCAATAAATCATTATTTTTAGAATAAATAGGACTGTGAACCAACGGCGAAAATCACCCTTTTCATACAAAAGGCGATAACGATTTCCACCCCTTAAATGTTAACCGACTTTGACAAATTTTTGGTAGGTTGTCAGTCAGAACAAAATCTTGGTTACACGTTTTTTAAATATTGGTTAAAGATCAACAAAGTCAAATAATTGCCAAAATTTTCATATGACTACATATGAGAATACAAAAACAACAATAAAACTGAATTTATTGATTATAGTGAAAACCCCAAAACGTATAGACCTAGATTTTGTTCTGACTGACAACGTATCAAAAATTGGTCGATATCGGTTAACATTTAAGGGGTGGAAATCGTTATCGCCCTTAAAATTTGAATTGTATTTATTTTTCGGTCGTACTACCAAAATATCGAGGATTTGATGATGCCAAAAAATAGTACCCAAATAGTACCGAATTAGTACCTATTGAAAAAAATAGTACCCTTGTAACTTTCGAGATATAAGGGGTAGTAGGTAGGTGCACTACCTTGACGTCAAGGTGGCGTACACCGAGTGAATCTCTGGACTGGCAGTGTTCCCGGAAATTCTGTATGAGCCAAAAATGTGTACCCATACAGTACCCCTGGCCCTTCAAATCGCATCTGCGTAGCTATTGTAGAAGCTGAGATATTTGACTATTCAACTGTGTAAAAATTAGCGCACCGTCAAGGTGGCGTACACATCTTTTGAAGCGGGATTTCACCCAGAAGGCCTTCCAATTTTTCAATCGGCTATATCTCAAATAATAGTACCCGAAATAGTACCCCTTCTACGATACAAACAATACAGAGAAAATACGTGGAACTTAGAAAAAACTTGAACCAAACTACTACGTACTAATGCATCATAGTACTATTATACTATTACTTAGTATTTGGGTACTATTTTTTGGCATCATCAAATCTTCGATATATTGTTGGTGTACGCTACTTTGACGATCACGCGAAATCATAAGCTTATTGTAGCGCTGCATTTCGGTAAAACGAAAGTGCAAGAGCTACCCGCGTCGCGCGTCGAAATTTGAATGGTCTCTTCATCGCTGAACAGCCGTTGCGTACGTTAGAGAATCACACCACTGATCAGCGATGAGGAACACATTTAATTTGGACCGAATGACTTTGTCCTTACAGAGTAAATGAATGTTTCGTTTATACGCTGATCAGCCGCTGCGCACCTAAGAGAATCACACCGCTGCTTAAAATTCGATAACAACAAGAACAGATCATTTTATAGCGCAATTAGACAAAACATTTTTTTGATGTGTACCTGCTTTGATCAGATCAGAACAGATCATTTGATTTGAAACCATTTATATATTTGTCTTCCGTCCGGCCCAACCCCACGAATGTAAAAATACGCAGGCTTGAACCTTTGTCACTCCGCCTCCAGATTCGGATACCCATCCCGTTCGTAGATAAGCTGCCTGAAAAGAATTTACGTAGGCTTCATTTATCCAGTATAAAGGCATTCTACGGGATAAGCGAGGACGCTCTTAAAGTCTGTTCGCCGAGAGGTGATACAAAAGTAAAAAATCAGGGCTTCTTAACTCATTACAATTATTGAATATCCTGTGTGTCCCATTGCTGGCTATCATCAGACGATGACCACACATGACGAACTCTCAGAATCGGTGACATTTATTAGGAAACGTTCAATTGCTTTGTCTAAAACAACACACGAACACCTATTGAAAATACTCGAAGCGTATTCCAGAACGGAATGGCATTATATGGCGCTCAGCCGCCCGGAGCGGCGTCGTGCATGACAACAACTGCGTCCCTCATATCACGAAACTCATTGCGCGCGGCGATAAGCGACGCCCGTCATACAGTTTAAAATACGTAAGCGACAGTCGCTGCTTCGCGACGATATCATAATATTTATCAACTCTCAGCGAACAGACTTGAGACTAAGTCAAAATTCAATGAAAGCCTAAGTTTTTGATATCGGGGCAGTATAACTTTTGGCTTTAGGTGGTAACTAATTGAGTGATTACATAAATACTCGCAAAAAACATAACCCTCCTTTTAGCTTCGCTGCAGAAGTGTAAAAAGGCCGTGTCATCTGATTTACCGGCGCCAAATTCAGCAAAATATTTGAATAACGGGCAGCAGTAAACTTCCGAATTGCTTCATCTGAGACGTAACCTTCTTTATTTAACCGTTTGCAGCGACGAGTTTATCCCATTTTATTACATCTTTGTTGTCGGCCCTAAAAGTTGAAAAGGACAATTACAGCGGCGTGTCGATAACGATAGCTATCAGAGTGTTTATCTTATCTCGCGAGTGACCCCCGAATGGGAATGTAGGGCGGCCGCGCGCGGGCGGGGCGGCGAATTGCCTCTTAACTCGACTCATAACAGAACCTCATTCCCCGTACCAGGGGCAAAGCGCCCGCTTATCTCCCATCTCTACGGAATTGAAGACACGGACGTCAGACGCACCTGCCTGGAGCGCCTGGATTAACACTGATTCATAATAAGAGGTTTGCGGAGAAAAACTTGGCGAATAAGCTCATCCGGATCGGGCTCCAAAGCTCGGCTGATTGCGCGGGCGGATATGGATAACGGCTATTGTAATTTATGAAACATCTTAGCTGTCTATCAGCGACTCCGCTGAGTACCGCGGCAACACGCACGCGAATTCAGAAATATTGCTTTGTCGTAGGATAGGAAGCACATAACTTTGCAGTTTCATATAAAATACATTCCATGGCTTGTACCTGTTATGATTATTTTCTACAAATTTTTACTAGTATTGGTGTGACAATGAAGGTTGGTAAAGTGTTACGGAAAGTTTCAGGATTTATTTACGCCGGTTCAAAGAACTTTATTTCTGCAAACCAATTAATACCCCTCTTTTGAAAGTTTACAGTAGTAATGTCTCGAGTCCGGCACCGGTCAACCAACCTTGTATTGTATCGTATTTCGGTACGATTGTTTACTCCAAAGTTACATTGTTCAGTTTCTGTTTAGTGTTCCAGTTCCACAGCCTTCATCGATATATTAAAGTCATGAAATAATCGATGAAACGATCAAAATACTAATCGTGGTAGAATACAATTGATTTTCGTGGAGCGGCTTGGGCGGGCGCGGCGGCGGCGGGCGCGGCAGTGCGCGGCGCGCGCGGGCCCCGGTCGCTCGTCCCCGCTCGCTGGCACTCGCCACTCATGCTCGCCGACTCTGCTCGCGCCTGCTGCACGCCAGCAGCACTTCCCTCGGCGCAGCCCCGCGAGCGACCGGCGGGTTACAGCCTTCCGAAATAGAATTTACGAGCGTCCGGCGGCTCGGCGGGGCGCGCGGCAGTGTCGTCCGATCGCGCGACGCAGCTGCACTCCTGCTGCCGCGAAGCCTCACCTTCACTACACTCACCCCTTCGCTCCTCCCCACGACGTTTCATAAAGGTGAAGGAACTTTCAATGACGGAGGAGAACGGATATATTCTAATATACTAAAAAGTATTTTCTAATGGCTTTCAAGAGATTTTGCAAACATGATATTTACATTCTTACCGAAGTATAAGAATGCATTGAGAATTTTGAAGTGTTCTGTGAAGTAATATTTCGTGTTACATCAGTGTCATCCTGTTAGAGAGTTGAGTATTTGGTAATCGGCAGCGCGACCTGAACAAGTGTCCAGTCAGTATAAAGTCTCCGTACACCTGCGCGAGGAGACCAATTCAAAGTTACTTGAAGTTTACGACAGGTGGGTGGTGTTCTTTCCTTAACATCCTAAATTTTCATATAGCTACGGAGTATACGAAAGTGTGTATCTGTTGAAACAACTCTCTTTTGTTTATTCCCAAAGCCGGTAATTTTCAAGCGAAAGACATACCTGGAAATGAAATGAGTGAAAATTTCCGGCTACGACGAGAAGACTATCGCAAGCTACTATTGAGCTGAAATAAGGCGCAGCGGGAAGATTCTTTGAAAACAATACGTGCCCTTTTAAAGGCATTCTAAGTCAGTTTTAGTTCGAATTTGTCAGTGGAGTTTGGGGCAGGCAGTTCGGGACACTCCACTACATGTGGCAAGACACGTGCTGAGTGGAGTTCCTTGTCGTATTGCACTGTTCAAATGTCATCAAATGCCTGTATAATAACTGTTTTTATGGTGTTAATAGAAAATAAAGTCATTCTGTTCTGTCCTATTCTAATTAAGTCTTCTTTGTGTACGTCATTTTACACTTTTAACTGCAGCTTTGATCCCGCTTTAAGACTCCTCGGGTCTCTCCTTGAGGATTTGTACGGCTATTTTGATTAGGGTGCGTGGTATGGTATCGCCATTCGTCTACCTTACAGCTCTCCAATCTGAATTTAGAATTTAGTAAGTTTCATAAGGGGCTCGTGAACGGGCTAGCTTTTCAGCAATTTATTGCTGCAATGCGGGCTATCCCCAAGAAGATTACATACGACACCACTAATAGGGACCAAAAGTTTGAATGTAAACTTTTGAGGCAAGAGGAGCTTTTGAGGAAGCCCGAATTGCAGCAATAAATTTCCGATAAACTAGCCCGTTCACGAGCCCCTCAAGTCGCTGAATGTTAACATCAGACTTAATCCGCGATCACGAACAAAAGGAAAGGGTTTATTTTAGCCCTAGTCTCCTAGAGGTGAATGCCAACCACGTTAAAAGCTTCCTGTATGAGTGGTGTCATTGATTGATGGCGGTGGTATCCGGGCAGCCGGCGCATCGGCGGCGAGGTCACGGCACTTCGCGAACCATTCAGCTTCGTAATGTATCATCGTTCTGTTTTCATTCCCTACTTAAACCTGGAGTTTTGCCCATTTGCCCGTTGATCGACGTCGAGAGTGGCTCGTAAACCGAGCACGCGCGCTCTATCGCCGTATTTACCGAACGGGAGGCGATCAAAAGAAACTGAAACGCTGCGAGCACATCACAAGCAGGGTTTTAGTTTTATTTATCAAAATTCAAGGCTATTTGAGAACACTGATTCATACCTAGACAACAAGCCGGTTTACATTTTTTTTTATAATAATGGTGTAAACACATGTTATTCTGATATCAACAGCGGCATTGGAGATCCGCCCTCCGCCCCGGCGAGCTCGCCCGAAACATTATTAAAATGTATTTTTTTATGAAACAGAGACTGGCTCTGCAGAATACTCGAGCACATAACATTTTACGAGGCAATAATTGAAGAGCTTTGAACTTCGTCGCTCGCTTACAGAAGAGGAGAATCTGGTGTGGGGGCGAACGCCGCCGGCAGCATGCGCGACGCGGCACGGCGCTGAGCGTCGCGGAGCGGGCCCCCGGGCGGGAGCGCCGGCGCGCTGGAGGCGCTGCGCCGCCACTCGCGGCAGATCGCCGCGCGCCGCGTGCGCCGCGTCCAGGTGCGTGCGCCGGCGCTGGCCGACACCCTCTCCCCTCGGGCCGCCCGCCTTGCCTCGCTCACCGCCCGTTCTGTTACAGTTCACCGAGCGGGCGCAGGATGGCGCGCGCGGCGACGGCGCTGGTGAGTGCTACGCTGCGCACGCGGTTACATTATCTTAGCTCTGGCCGCTAGATGGTCAGCGCACGCGTGGTCTATTTTACGAGTCTCAAGGGTTTCCGATCACTGAATTATTGTAATGGCTTCGTGATTTACACGTGTAGATTAACACTTCGGCCTTGCTCCCTCGACTCGCGAAATAGAGCCGCTCGTTTAAGAGTAAGTAGGCTATTTTTCCTCAGGAATATTGTTTTTAGAACAATTATCTATGTATATCTCTATAGTAATTATTGACATGACATGTTGAATTAAGTTGTTATATCGAATCGAAGTCGGCGGCTAGGCGTTGCATGTTTACCGTACGCTCCGGTGCTAAATATATCCGTGAGTGGCGCTTTGTGCGTGGCGGCGCCCGCCGCCAGCGGCGCGGCGCGAGCGCGGGCGCGGCGACTGCAGCGGGCTTGTTGCAGAGAGCGGCGGGTCGGAGATGTCCGGCGGCAGCGGCGGCGGCTCAGCCAGCGGCGACCGGCGCCCCTCTACCTGCCGCGTCGAGATGGGCAACCTGCTGGCGCCGGAGCCGAGGCCGCTCGACAATAAGGTCAAGGTACCTACGTCCCAATCAATATCCATTCAATGTATTCGCGACCCTTCATTTACCTAATTACTTAGGCCCTTAATCAATTACAGGTGAAAACCAATAGGTTGGGCACCCAAGTATGCCTATGTAGTCGGGTAGTTAGTATGCTATGCTTTATAGATCTGATACATATTATGCCTTGAACCTTGTCAGTGTCGTCTGCAACACAACTACATTATAAGAGTTCCAAGCCTTAGTATTTGACTATAGGTAGGTAGTACTATAATCTAGTCTCTGTAGAGTCAGAAGGCTCATATCAAGTAATATGTCGGAGTAAGTACCTAACATAATATAATGTAAATGTGGGAACGTCGCCTCACGAGCCGCGACCGCGGCGAGCGCGTCCTTTGTTGATACAACCTCGTTAACGCGCGTGTAACATCGGGAATGAGGTTGGATTGTTGTTTTAAAGAATTCTTTAAAAGTACACGGCATCGTTATAGTTCATTCATGCGGAGCATTGTGTTTTTGGAATTAATGATTCATAAAACTTAACTAAAAGCCGTAGATTTAAAGCTTATTCCTTTAATACCATATCCATCTGTGCATGCTGTTTTTAGGGTTCCGTACGCAAAGGGTAAAACGGGACTCTATTACTAAGACTCCGCTGTCCATCCGTCCATCTGTCTGTCTGTCTCTCCGTCTGCATCAGGCTGTATCTCATGAACCGTGATAGTTAAACCGTTGAAATTTTCACAGATGATGTATTTCCGAGGCCGCTATTAACAACAAATACTAAAAAATAGAATTAAAAAAATATTTAAGGGAGCGCCCATACAACAAACGTGTTCTTTTTGCTCGATATTGATGAGGGCAAAAGGTATATAGACGCTTGATATATTCACGGAATATTTAGTTATATATGCATTCACTTTAAAAATAAATAATTAAATAAAAAAAAAACTAATATTTAAGGCTCCCATACAACAAACGTGTTTTTTTTTTTGCTTGATTATAGATAATGGTACAGAAACCTTCGTGCGCGAGCCCGACTCGTATTAGGTCGGTTTTTTATAAAATTGACTAACAAACGAGCTGATGGCCCACCTGATGGAAAGTGGTCACCGCCGCCCATGGACATCTGCAACACCAGAGGTGCTGCCAATGCGTTGCCAGTCTAGGGAGGATGGGGAATGGGGATGGGATGGGGATGAGGGAATAGGCCTCCGGATCTCGTCACTCACCGTTCGAAACGCAATAGCAAGCTATTCCTTTACGCCGATATTCTGTGAGAGTGTGGTACTACCCCGGTCGAGCCGGCCCATTCGAACAGTAATCATCTAATGAGGATTACTGTTTGGCTCTACCACTACTAAACTTTCTACTTTCTTATTGATAGATAGTCTGTTCGCCGAGAGTTGATAAATATTATGATATCGTCTCGAAATAGCGACTGTCGCTTACCTATCGCAAACTATATGACGGCCGACGCTTATCGCCGCGCGCACTGAGTTTCGTGGTACGAGTCACGCAGTTGTTGTCAAGCGCTGTGCCGCGCCGGGCGTGCGAACGCACGCACGCGGCGGCCATATTGCCATTCCATTATGGAATATGCTTCGAGTGTGTCGTTTGGGTGTTCGTGTGTTGTTTTAGACAAAGCAATTGAACGTTTCATAATAAACGTCACCGACTCTGATTCTTTCTCCGACGCTGAGACTTGGTCATGGTCGTCATACGATGATATTGATATCCCAGCAATGGGACGTATAATATTCTATAAAAAAATATATAGATTTTCCCTTTAATTTTTTATTATCATCGGTAAAAATAATTAGCGGGCCGCTATTTGTAATGAGTTAACAAGCCCTGATTTTAGATACCTTTTTATCAAGTCTCGGCGAACCGACTTTATGTAAATATGTAATGTACCTCGGCGAGACTGATA
Organism: Tortricodes alternella; assembly: GCA_947859335.1. Taxonomy (NCBI): domain Eukaryota; kingdom Metazoa; phylum Arthropoda; class Insecta; order Lepidoptera; family Tortricidae; genus Tortricodes; species Tortricodes alternella. Next base: position 424,847 of record OX401977.1, read on the forward strand.
GGTCAACCTTCGAGCGTAACTCTTCTGAGACTGTTACGTGTTACGTGCTATAGGAACCCAGCCGCCGCCGTCGTTACTTTCGCAAATGAGGGTTTTGTTTTCATTATCAAACCGAACATAGATAACTAAGTACTTACTTAATGCAACTAGGCGCGCTCTCGAGTTTCGCGCTCTCGCGGCGGCTTGCTCGAGTGACCCTACAGAGATAATGCTATCAGTCCAATTAGGCGTGCAAAGCTGCGTCATGGTAAATGAGCTTGACATATGTATAAAGGAGGGATCCACAGTGAAAAATTAAATCTGCCGCCATCTCATAATACCTCATTTACATGCAGCCACTTGCAATGCTGCTCGCGCTGCTAGAAATAATTCCTGCATATACTACTTTCGAAGGCAGTGGGTGTTTACATGCTGCTTCCTGACTCACTGCGCGCCACAACGCGAGTAGCAGCAGCAATATGAGTTCCAAGCTGATTCAGCTCACGGCGCTTGGAGATTAAAATTAATGATCTGGTTCAATTTTGTAATTTACTTCCCTTGGCTTGGCTTTATAACATACTTAGCGATATTTCACGGGCCTTACGATTAATGAATCATTAATAGCACACAATATATATACAGCGGTAGCACCGTGCCCATATAATCAATAAGATTTTGATAAATCGCGAGTGAACAAAATACATACATCCAGAAACAAACGTTTTCAACAGTAGATACTAAATGGACAAACGGTCTGACTGTATTATGCGTAATAGGTTAGGGGAAGCGAGGCAGTGCGTTGTAGGTACAATACGGAGCCTGTCGAGGCAGCCCATTTGCATAATGAGTGGCAGTGGGCGGCCTGCGCCCCACACGAGCCGTCCAGCCGCCGTCCCGCCGCCGCCGTCAGCGGCGCAGCGTCCACTGTCCGTCAACAAGTGACCTACTTTGCACTTTTATCATACATCATCTCCTAACAATATTGACGGAATTTATCGAGACGTTTTAGACGAGACCTTTGGGAACTTATAATCATAGTTATTTATGATGGATGGATCCGACACGACACCTACGTATATCGATCGCATGCTTTTAATATAAACGAGTCGGCGAGTCTATCTTTCGTAGAAAAGATGTAGTTAGGTAGGTAGGTAGCGGTCGGCGCTTTATAAAAAGATATTCGCCCCCTGAAATGGTAATTCAGTAACGCTCCGAAGTACGGCTCCGCTGATATAACACGAGTCGCGGTTTTCGTATAATGAATGTCCCGGGAGTTTTCAACGCGGCATACCAATTACCTTGTTTTATTCTGTCCCGGAAAATGGAGAGGGTTTACCGCGCCGCTAACCTTAATGGATTACGGCTCGCAACGCATGTTCGGAGGCGTCAGGGAATATGTCGTACAATAATAATATGCTAAACCACTTCCCTAATTGTGATCACCTGCTTGTAAAGCTGCAGTTAGTGGATGCGGTATGTAATGCGGTGTGCGTGTGTATGTTCGCAGCGGCATAGCATCCATGGGATGACGGAGGAAGAGAATGTGGTGCGGCCGCACCAGGAGATGGCGGTGCTGTCGCTGGACGAGAAGAAGTACCTGCTGGGCGTGGAGCGCGGCGACGTGGCGGGCACGCGGCGGGCGCTGCAGCGCGCGCGCGAGTCGCCCACCGTCAACGTGGACTGTGTGGACCCGCTGGGGCGCAGTGCGCTGCTCATGGCCATCGACAATGAAAACCTGGAGATGGTGGAGCTGCTGCTGGAGTTCGGCGTGGAGACGCGCGACGCGCTGCTGCACGCCATCTCCGAGGAGTTCGTCGAGGCCGTGGAGGCGCTGCTGGACCACGAGGAGCGCATCACCAAGCCCGGCGAGCTGCACGTGAGTCGACTAATCATTTATGCTACACGGAATGGCGAAAAAGCTTAACTATTGGATCGATTTTGATGGTCTCTGGCAGAAATATACTTAGCAGTCTGCAGCACACGAATAATACAGATGGATAAGTTAACACCCTCTTATTTCCGACAGCATCTTTCTTCTATACTATTTTAAGGCCTAGGGCAACGCATTGACGACTTATCCGTGTGTCATTCTTGCTAGGGCCGCTGGAGAGGTTATGAGAGGAATTGAATATCAGAAAATTTGCAAAGCTTTTGAGAGAATGGTGAAAATGGATTATAAGTATGCGAATAAAGTGAAACGGTCAGACGGGTATTGGGTTTAATTTTAATTTTAACTCTATTGATTGATAACCCAGTCCGCAAGCCTTTACTGAATGGATAAGGGGATTGAAGCCCCCCTTAAATAGAAAACACTTAGCGAAATGGGTCGTAATTCACGGGATAAGCGACTGCGTGGGGCGGGCCCGAGAAAGCGTGGCGTGCTCAATACTCAGTCCGGTACGACCACGACCACGTGCTATATCTGACGATGTTTCATGTCATGAAAATTTAGTTATATGTACTATCTGTAGTACTAGTCTGCTTTATAGGTCAAAAGGTTATTACTTTGTCTCTAGTCCCTAGCGAATCCCATTACTACTTATGTAGAATAATCACAAAGTTAATTTTTCACGGTCAAACTTGTACCTAACTGACTTACTCTTTCTTAATTTGCTTCACCGTGTTTCTTCTCTACATACCGTTCTAGTCGCACACTCATAGTGTTATAGTTAAAAACCGGTTGTTGTTAGTGATACACGTATAAGTACTTGTGAAAACAGTTGAAGCGACAAGGTAGTAGGTACAGTGTGTACAAAGTGATGCGCATGTGTTGACAGAGCTGGGAGGCGCTGCCGCCGGAGACGGCGACGTTCACGCCGGACATCACGCCGCTGATCCTGGCGGCGCACCGCGACAGCTACGAGATCATCAAGCTGCTGCTGGACCGCGGCGCGGCGCTGCCCGTGCCGCACGACGTGCGCTGCGGCTGCGACGAGTGCGTGCGCTCGCGCCGCGAGGACTCGCTGCGCCACTCGCGCTCGCGCATCAACGCGTACCGCGCGCTCGCCTCGCCCTCCCTCATCGCGCTCTCCTCCAAGGACCCCATCCTCACCGCGTTCGAGCTGTCGTGGGAGCTGCGGCGGCTGTCGGCGCTCGAGCACGAGTTCAAGACTGAGTACCAGGAGCTGCGCGCGCAGTGCCAGGAGTTCGCGACGGCGCTGCTGGACCACACGCGCACCTCACACGAGCTGCAGGTGCTGCTCAACCACGAGACCGGCGCCGCCACGCCGCCGCTCATCGAGCCCGGGGCGCCCGAGCTCATGCGGCTCTCCAGGCTCAAGCTCGCCATCAAACTCAGGCAGAAAAAGGTGGGAACATTACCCAGTGGGCCATCGCGGCCCATGGACATCTGCAACACCAGAGGTGCTGCCAATGCGTTGCCAGTCTAGGGAGGATGGGCAATGGGGATGGGATGGGGATGAGGGAATAGGCCTCCGGATCTGGTCACTCACCGTACGAAACGCAATAGCAAGCTATTACTTTACGCCGATATTCTATGAGAGTGTGGTACTACCTCGGTCTTACGAGTACCTCTTCCAGCCATTGTAAACACATAGCATATTGTGTTACAGTTCGTGGCGCACCCTAACGTGCAGCAACTGCTAGCCTCAATCTGGTACGAGAGCGTGCCGGGCTTCCGGCGCAAGAATATGCTGCTCCAGGCGCTGGAGATGGCGCGCATCGGCGCCATGTTCCCGCTGCACGCGCTCGCGTACATCGCGGCGCCGCACTCCGGGCCCGGCCGCACGCTGCGCAAGCCCTTCATCAAGTTCCTCTGCCATTCCGCCAGCTACTTCATGTTCTTGTGTAAGTTCTGTTATACCCAGTCAGAGCAGCCATTTTACAAATTAATGTAGCGGCCTTGAAGCGGCTATAAAGTCTGTTTGCCGAGAGTTGCGCACGTGGCGACCACATTGCCTTTCCGTTCTGGAATACGCTTCGACTTCGAGTGTGTCGTTTGTGTTTTGTCTTAGACGAAGAAATTGACCGTTTCATAATACACTTTACCGACTCTGATTCTTCTGCTGACTCTAAGGCTTCGTCATGGTCGTCGTCCGATGGTATGCCAGCAATAATGAGACAAACAGGCTATTCAATAATAATATTCTATGAAAAAAAATACAGTTTTGACCTTTAATTTTTTATTATAATCGGTAAAAATAATTAGCGGGCTGCTATCTGTAATGAGTTAAGCAGCCCTGATTTTTTACTTTTTTATCAACCTCTCGGTGAAAAGACTTTACGTCTAAATGTTTAAAATTTGAAGCTGGATTTGCAGGTGGCACACAAAGACAGAAAATCTTCAATGTTATCCTCGCTTGATGCTTGTAATATACGCATATTTGAGAGCAGTGCAGCATGAGCAGCATTTTAAGTGAGGAGTGTGAACGAGTTATGTGGTGTTCCAGTCCTCCTGATTCTGGCGTCGCAGCGCATCGAGACGGCGGCGGGCGGGCTGCTGTGGGGCGCGCCGCACGCCGTGCCGCTGTCGCGCCGCGGCGCCGCGCCCTCGCTCATCGAGTGGCTCATCCTCGCCTGGGTCAGCGGTCAGTACATCTTGTTGAGACGGCGGCGGACGGGCTGCTGTGGGGCGCGCCGCACGCCGTGCCGCTGTCGCGCCGCGGCGCCGCGCCCTCGCTCATCGAGTGGCTCATCCTCGCCTGGGTCAGCGGTCAGTACATCTTGTTGAGACGGCGGCGGACGGGCTGCTGTGGGGCGCGCCGCACGCCGTGCCGCTGTCGCGCCGCGGCGCCGCGCCCTCGCTCATCGAGTGGCTCATCCTCGCCTGGGTCAGCGGTCAGTACATCCTGTCGAGACGGCGGCGGGCGGACTGCTGTGGGGCGCGCCGCACGCCGTGCCGCTGTCGCGCCGCGGCGCCGCGCCCTCGCTCATCGAGTGGCTCATCCTCGCCTGGGTCAGCGGTCAGTACATCTTGTCGAGACGGCGGCGGGCGGGCTGCTGTGGGGCGCGCCGCACGCCGTGCCGCTGTCGCGCCGCGGCGCCGCGCCCTCGCTCATCGAGTGGCTCATCCTCGCCTGGGTCAGCGGTCAGTACATCCTGTCGAGACGGCGGCGGGCGGACTGCTGTGGGGCGCGCCGCACGCCGTGCCGCTGTCGCGCCGCGGCGCCGCGCCCTCGCTCATCGAAGGGCTCATCCTCGCCTGGGTCAGCGGTCAGTACATCCTGTCGAGACGGCGGCGGGCGGACTGCTGTGGGGCGCGCCGCACGCCGTGCCGCTGTCGCGCCGCGGCGCCGCGCCCTCGCTCATCGAGTGGCTCATCCTCGCCTGGGTCAGCGGTCAGTACATCTTGTTGAGACGGCGGCGGACGGGCTGCTGTGGGGCGCGCCGCACGCCGTGCCGCTGTCGCGCCGCGGCGCCGCGCCCTCGCTCATCGAGTGGCTCATCCTCGCCTGGGTCAGCGGTCAGTACATCTTGTCGAGACGGCGGCGGGCGGGCTGCTGTGGGGCGCGCCGCACGCCGTGCCGCTGTCGCGCCGCGGCGCCGCGCCCTCGCTCATCGAGTGGCTCATCCTCGCCTGGGTCAGCGGTCAGTACATCTTGTTGAGACGGCGGCGGACGGGCTGCTGTGGGGCGCGCCGCACGCCGTGCCGCTGTCGCGCCGCGGCGCCGCGCCCTCGCTCATCGAGTGGCTCATCCTCGCCTGGGTCAGCGGTCAGTACATCTTGTCGAGACGGCGGCGGGCGGGCTGCTGTGGGGCGCGCCGCACGCCGTGCCGCTGTCGCGCCGCGGCGCCGCGCCCTCGCTCATCGAGTGGCTCATCCTCGCCTGGGTCAGCGGTCAGTACATCTTGTTGAGACGGCGGCGGACGGGCTGCTGTGGGGCGCGCCGCACGCCGTGCCGCTGTCGCGCCGCGGCGCCGCGCCCTCGCTCATCGAGTGGCTCATCCTCGCCTGGGTCAGCGGTCAGTACATCTTGTCGAGACGGCGGCGGGCGGGCTGCTGTGGGGCGCGCCGCACGCCGTGCCGCTGTCGCGCCGCGGCGCCGCGCCCTCGCTCATCGAGTGGCTCATCCTCGCCTGGGTCAGCGGTCAGTACATCTTGTTGAGACGGCGGCGGACGGGCTGCTGTGGGGCGCGCCGCACGCCGTGCCGCTGTCGCGCCGCGGCGCCGCGCCCTCGCTCATCGAGTGGCTCATCCTCGCCTGGGTCAGCGGTCAGTACATCTTGTCGAGACGGCGGCGGGCGGGCTGCTGTGGGGCGCGCCGCACGCCGTGCCGCTGTCGCGCCGCGGCGCCGCGCCCTCGCTCATCGAGTGGCTCATCCTCGCCTGGGTCAGCGGTCAGTACATCTTGTTGAGACGGCGGCGGACGGGCTGCTGTGGGGCGCGCCGCACGCCGTGCCGCTGTCGCGCCGCGGCGCCGCGCCCTCGCTCATCGAGTGGCTCATCCTCGCCTGGGTCAGCGGTCAGTACATCTTGTCGAGACGGCGGCGGGCGGGCTGCTGTGGGGCGCGCCGCACGCCGTGCCGCTGTCGCGCCGCGGCGCCGCGCCCTCGCTCATCGAGTGGCTCATCCTCGCCTGGGTCAGCGGTCAGTACATCTTGTTGAGACGGCGGCGGACGGGCTGCTGTGGGGCGCGCCGCACGCCGTGCCGCTGTCGCGCCGCGGCGCCGCGCCCTCGCTCATCGAGTGGCTCATCCTCGCCTGGGTCAGCGGTCAGTACATCTTGTCGAGACGGCGGCGGGCGGGCTGCTGTGGGGCGCGCCGCACGCCGTGCCGCTGTCGCGCCGCGGCGCCGCGCCCTCGCTCATCGAGTGGCTCATCCTCGCCTGGGTCAGCGGTCAGTACATCTTGTTGAGACGGCGGCGGGCGGGCTGCTGTGGGGCGCGCCGCACGCCGTGCCACTGTCGCGCCGCGGCGCCGCGCCCTCGCTCATCGAGTGGCTCATCCTCGCCTGGGTCAGCGGTCAGTACATCTTGTTGAGACGGCGGCGGACGGGCTGCTGTGGGGCGCGCCGCACGCCGTGCCGCTGTCGCGCCGCGGCGCCGCGCCCTCGCTCATCGAGTGGCTCATCCTCGCCTGGGTCAGCGGTCAGTACATCTTGTCGAGACGGCGGCGGGCGGGCTGCTGTGGGGCGCGCCGCACGCCGTGCCGCTGTCGCGCCGCGGCGCCGCGCCCTCGCTCATCGAGTGGCTCATCCTCGCCTGGGTCAGCGGTCAGTACATCTTGTCGAGACGGCGGCGGGCGGGCTGCTGTGGGGCGCGCCGCACGCCGTGCCGCTGTCGCGCCGCGGCGCCGCGCCCTCGCTCATCGAGTGGCTCATCCTCGCCTGGGTCAGCGGTCAGTACATCTTGTCGATACGGCGGCGGGCGGGCTGCTGTGGGGCGCGCCGCACGCCGTGCCGCTGTCGCGCCGCGGCGCCGCGCCCTCGCTCATCGAGTGGCTCATCCTCGCCTGGGTCAGCGGTCAGTACATCCTGTCGAGACGGCGGCGGGCGGGCTGCTGTGGGGCGCGCCGCACGCCGTGCCACTGTCGCGCCGCGGCTCATCCTCGCCTGGGTCAGCGGTCAGAACATCTTGTTTGATTTAGGAAATACCGGCGTTACCTCGCTCATGTACGAGTAAGCAAATAGTGTGTGACAAATACACTAGTTGTCTCGGCACCCAGTACGATTTTGTCGCTTTCGGGGTCGAGACACTAGGTCCGTGGGGCCCGGGCGCGCATGGGCTCTTCAGGGAGCTCAGCAAGCGTCTCAGGGAGGCCACGGGTGACCCTCGCGCAGGCTGCTACCTCGCACAAAGGCTAAGCATAGCCATTCAGCGTGGAAATGCAGCTTGCGTGATGGGCACCCTGCCGCGGGGACCAGATTTTTTAAATTTATTTTAGTAAATTTAGTCTAGTTTTAGTTTTTATCTATTTTTTTAGTGTTAGTTGGTACCGTTTTATTTTAATAATTATTCATGAATAAAAGTTTAAATAACATACACACATGCAAATTTTTAAATAACGGGTATCAGTAAGACGTGCAGTTTGTACTTAGTGATCTAAAATGTATAGTCCTAAAACTTTTGTGATAATTTATTCAAACCGGCGCATCTGCATTTGCGATTCTGGTATCCTGAGAGACCGATATTTTGCGACTCTGGTATTCTGCTCTGGAAGGGAATCGACCTGCCACAAATTGGACTAAAACGTCCTGATGATTTAGGTTCCTAGAAGCTGATGACCAAAGCTTGTGATCGGTTATTTTGGTAGTCTTTGAATGAGAACTTTTGAATAAGAACTCTGATCATCCGACTTAGTTAAAAATAAAATGAATTGTTCAAATGCTTTACAATGAATTCATCCATACTTGTCTTATTTGGTAAACAAGTTTCTCTCCCCAAATGTGCAGTTTTTGGGTGAAACAGCGATTTTAACCTTAATAAAGCAAACCTTTGCCAAAAATTGGCAAAGTGACGGCAAAAATTTTGTCTCCTCTTCCTTTATTTGCAAGGAAACAGCTGTTTTAGCCAAAAAGGTCCATTTTGAGGTTAGAAACTTGTTTACCAAATAAGACAAGTATAGATGAATCGACTGTATGTAAGTAAGGTGGTTGGTTCCAGGGTTGATCTGGAGCGAGGTGAAGCAGCTGTGGGACATGGGGCTGCGGGAGTACGTCCACGACATGTGGAACGTGATCGACTTCGTCACCAACTCGCTGTATGTCGCCACCGTTGCGCTAAGGATCGTCTCCCACTTTCAGGTACACTCTTCAATCCACCACCTCCTATGAGAATAAGAAACCTCAACGTCGTCTTTCTATGAGGCATCCGTTGAAACTTATTAGTTGGTTGAATACGAAAATTGAGGCCGCGGATTCGATTCCCGAGTTAGTCAGATACTAGTACAAAAACATACTTAATTAATTTGCTAGGGGCTGTGTGTGTTGCTGTGCAGTTAGCGGATACAAGTTGAGTGTGAGGAATGATGTCGACTGTTGCGTACTGTTACGTCACGGGGTGGGAGTCAAGGAAACATACGTTCGATATATGACAAGTGTTTAATTAATGACTGACGGGCGAGGGGCGCAGCCGCGCCTTATAACTATAACTTACGTCTACAACAGTCGACAAACCTTCTTTAGACCGAGAGTCTCCTTTTATCTACTTTCAATCCCAATTTTATTTAGGTATAGCTGTTGTTGGCAGGTGCGACGGGAGATGGCGCAAGGCCTGCAATGGAACCAGCCACGCGAGAAGTGGGACGCGTGGGACCCCATGTTGCTGTCGGAGGGCCTGTTCTCGGCTGCCAACATCTTCAGCAGCCTCAAGCTGGTGTACATCTTCAGCGTCAACCCACACCTGGGCCCGCTGCAAGTGTCACTCAGCCGCATGGTGCTCGATATACTCAAGTTCTTCGTGCTTGACATACTTGTCATCTTCGCTTTCTCGTGTGGCAAGTAACATACTCCTGGATCAAATACTGATGATTATGTGTTTCTTTATTAATGTTTTTTCCCTAATTCCAGGTCTTAACCAACTGCTGTGGTACTACGCAGATATGGAGAAAAAACGCTGCAACACGCTGCCCACTACCAACGGAACCTTACCAGACCCGGACGCCTGCATAGTCTGGAGACGTTTTGCGAAGTAAGCTATCCTGTTATGTAGTACTATTGGGACCTATTACTGAACAAAACGCATTGCCCACTTTTTCCGGTATTTTCTGTTCTGATAGTCTATCCGTGTCCAGCCAAACTCGAAAAAATTACTAAGCATACTGCAATGACTAGGCCATTCATGGGTTCGGCTGTTGTACGAATGTGGCTTAATTCCAGATAGACAAATAAGCAATTCGGTTTCCGCAGCCTGTTCGAGACGATGCAGACGCTGTTCTGGGCGGCATTTGGGCTCGTGGACTTGGACTCGTTTGAGCTGGACGGCATTAAGATTTTCACCCGCTTCTGGGGCATGCTCATGTTCGGCACCTACGCCGTCATCAACGTCATCGTGCTACTCAACCTGCTCATCGCCATGATGAACCACTCCTACCAGCTCATCTCTGTAAGTAGCTTTTGCAAATATAAGGAACTAATAGGCATACATATGTTACAAGTAAGTGATGTGTCATGAGCCTTTTTGTTTGGTTCGCTCGCTGCACGGATTATCGGACACGTCCGTGACAAAGGCGAAAGGAAGGGTAGCTTTTGCTCAGCAGTGGGCAAAACGAGCTGCGATAACGATGAGTTAAGTTAACTTTTATTGGTGGTCTAGCTTCTTCCGATGCTAGTTGCTAATGAAGCCGAGGCGGACCGTTCCAAAGAACATGTCCACACAAAAACACATCGAGATAATTGTCTCTATTGGTTGGCTGTAAAAGAGTGTACAAACAAGGTTATGTGTGTTTTAGGAGCGCGCCGACGTGGAGTGGAAGTTCGCGCGCAGCAAGCTGTGGATCAGCTACTTCGAGGAGGGCGGCACGGTGCCGCCGCCCTTCAACGTGCTGCCGTCGCCCAAGTCGCTGCTGTACGCCTGGCGCTGGCTGCAGCGCCGCCTGTGCGGCCACGCGCGCGCCAAGCGCGAGCACATGCGCACCATACGGGTACGGACGGGAACGGCCGCCCTGATGCACAAACATAGGCCGCTCGGGCCATGTCTGCCTTGATTAAACGAGTTCCCTGCGCTCGCCGGCTGGCCTGATGACATTTAAAGAATACACTTTATATTTAATTCACCATTCATTAACGATTCTTATTATGATAAGAATTTACATCATATTTATAATTTTCAGAGGAAAGCCAAGCAAGCCAACGAACGGGATTTCCGTTACCAGGTGAGGGTTTATCGTAGCCGTAGTAAATCGGTCCTTCGAGCCGGATACATTTAAATGAAAGTTAAGTTACCTAAAGGGATTATGTTGTTAGGCGATAATGCGCAACCTGGTGCGCCGGTACGTGACGGTGCAGCAGCGGCGCGCGGAGTGCGGCGGCGTGACGGAGGACGACGTGAACGAGATCAAGCAGGACGTGTCGGCCTTCCGCTGCGAGCTCGTCGAGATCCTGCGCAACTCCGGCATGAACACCTCCACCGCCAACGCCGGTGCGCCCGGTAAACCGCTAACCGCATCTCAGACCAGCCTAACCCCTCTAGTCTAATACTAGTTGCCATCCGAGTAGAATAGAAAGCGTGTCCTAACGATATCATTCGTTTACTTCAACATACCTAACCTCATCTATCAACTCCACTCAAATCCATTGAAATCGTTTTGACTGTCCGCAAGATCTGACCGGTGGCTGGTCGTCAGGTGGCGGCGGCGGCAAGAAGAACCGGCAGAAGGAGCGGCGGCTGATGAAGGGGTTCAACATCGCGCCGGGCGGCCAGCTGGCGCCCGTGGACGAGTTCCTGGCGTCGCTGCACCACGAGCACGGCGCGCACGGCGCGCACGGCTCGCTGTCGGCGCTGCTGGGCGGGCGCCTGCGCGCCAGCCAGTCCAGCCTGTCGGACGCGGCGCCGCCCGGCGCGCGCCGCAAGCCGGCGCCGCACAAGCGCCGCTGGGGCACCATCATCGACGCGGCGCGCGCCGCGCGCGTCTCGCGCCTCATCGGCCGCTCGCGCTCCGAGGACTCCGTCTGTGACCACAACCGGCACTCGCCCAGGTGTGTACCATTCACTTTACTGTGATACTAATGAACTAAAATAACTTGTTATGGAAGTTGAATAAATGAATACGTATTGGATCGTTTTGCGATGTAGGTAACTAATTACTTATTTTTATTCTAACTAATTAGACTAGTTCTTTGGAACTTTCTGTAAAATTTATAAACTCTTAGTTCTTTATTGCACTGTCAGCACGATTGGACTAACTCCTTAGTTAACTGCATCTATTCGTTTCTAGAGTAGCTACGTCTTTTATTCTCAATAATCTTACTTTTATCATAACATTTCTTGTGGTGCGATTCTCTTTGGAACGGCAATGCGTTTAACGACGGTCCTATACTGGCGAGCGGATAGTTATCTCTGCGCCAACGTCGACTTAACTAACCTGCAGCGCTGTTCAGATAAAAGATTCGCCCCACGTACGAGTGCATTTCGCATGTGTGACAGTGTGTTGTTGTGGTGTTGCAGCGTGGGTTGGTAAGTGTGTTGTGGTTGCAGTGGCAGCGAGCGCTCGGACTCGGGCAGCGACTCGCAGCGCAGCCCCGAGCGGCGCTCCGGCCCGCTGCACCCGCTCACGGCGCTCGCCGCTCTCAAGCGCAAGCGCAAGAAGTTCTCGGACTCGCGCCGCGCTCACGACGAACGGGTAACTACATCTATCTATTTTATATACCCTGTACTCCCGATAGCCACCACTTCATATTACACTAAACATTCTAACACCCGAACTTAATCTGTGTTAAATATTTACCTAAATAGCGACAAATTAGGTAAATCAGCGTTCACAAGAGTCCTGGTTGTAAGAACTTGAAGAGCCTGGCTTAAAAAGTGTAGAGTCGTCGTATGAAGTAACCATCATTAAAGTGATTCGTGTGTGTCAGGAGCGCGTGGGCGCGGAGGCGCTGCAGCGCGCGAGCTCGGTGCCGGCGCGCGCGCCGCCCGCGCCGCCGCCGCGCGCGCCCGCCGCGTCGGCCAGCACGGCCGGGAGCGGCGCCGGCCGCGGCGGCAGCCGCGAGCCGCTGCTCGCCAGCCTCGACGACGACGCGCAGAAGGTAACATTCTCTGCCGATACAATACAGACTCGAGACGCATCTATGAATTCTTCTAACCGCCTCTCGCCCTTCGTCATGCACTAAGCCCGATAAACTCGAAGACAGGTCAGTCGACATTCGCCCGGGAGGCCGTATAAATTGTCGGTTCTGCACAATATTCCCCAGTCCCCGTCGCCTAAATGTTCTTAGATATAAGATGGAGATGGGGTTAACTTATTCTCGTGTCAACCTTACGAGGACCGCCGGACGGTGACGGCGCTCAACGCCGATCACTGAGTCATAAGTAGACCTGTTTGAACTGGTGTGCTTCTTTTGTTTTCCAGGCTGATGCGTGCGGCTGCGACGCGAACGGCGGCAGGGCGGCGAAGGGCGGCGGGGCAGGCGGGGCGGGCGCGGCGGGCGCGGCGTCGGGCGGCGGCGCGGCGTGCGCGCGCTGCGCGGCGCTGGCGCGGCTGGCCGGCGTCACGCCGCTGCACGGCCACGCGCCGCACCACTCCGCCGGCTGGCTGTAGCGCCGCGCCCGCCCCGCCCCCGCCCCCGCCCCCGCCCCCGCCCTTGACCCTGACTTAGTGCTTATCGGGCGGGCCGAGATCTCAACGACACGCCGGCAGACACGACAAGGTTACGCACCGGTGGACACGCCGACGGCGAGTGCCGTATTGTGGTTATTTAAATTATACACCGCTCGCCCGAGATCTTTATTATTATTACTGTGGGTACCCGATTCTAACTTTGTAGTGGCCGTGACTGATATCTTCCTACTGCTGCTACCTAACGGTCTAGCTAAATGTTGTATATTTGTACCGTTCCTCTTTTAAGAAGATCTCGGGTCAGTAGTAGCACTCTTTAGTTTTAGCATATTATTAATTTTAAATAACCACATTTCCCTGGCATCGCTGCGCTTCTAGAGCCGGGGTGTTGGCAGGCGGCGAGCTAAGATAAGAGGGTTAATTCACTACGTATACGGAGTTCCTGCACAAAAAATGTTACTTAAGTTCATCAAAAATTGTTTAAATAACTTCGAACTCAAACTCGGATTCATCCACTAGAAGATAAAAAATATTAACATATACATAGTTACGTAGATGAATATTCCTATCTATGCATTGAAAACCACAACGAGATAATAGAACCAATGAAAATGACCAAATAATTTTCGACTGATATTTTCCGCAACACAGGTCCACCGGATACAGATTTATTTATTCAAATAGGAGACCTATATAAAGAAAAACGAAGTAGATATATCACTCATATCGGTAAGCCCCGCGATTAAAAATCGATTTCCAACTCCCAACAGAGTCACGTCGCAGACATTTCGAAGATCTCAAACAATAATTGAAGTGAGGAATCTCAGAAGGCCGCAAAATATATGGAGGGGTTGTTGTAGTTTTACGTAATATTACAATATCGTAGTTAGAAGTAAAATGAGCTATGCACGGCGGGAATAGCGGAGCGAACAGATGAACGAGTCCGCCCGGCGGCGAGGCTGCGCGGCGTCGGTCGTCCGCTCCTCAAACACTTACAAGCTATTCAGAATCTAATGGCCGTTCCCAAGATTCGATCCAATAATAGAACACCGGATTAAAATTTGACATTTGCCGCATACAAAAAACGTAAGTATATTTTAATTGGTAGTGTACGGTTTAACTCTAAGTACACATTCCACGCCGACTTGCGTTTGTATGTAGGTCAACGCCCGGCAGTTCACTAATATCAGCCTTTACGTGTACTCGCTATAATATAAATCAGGGGACAAGCTTTACACAAATCAATCTAGCCCCAAAGTAAGCTTTAAAGGCTTGTGTTATGGGCTAGTACCCATAACACAAGCTGAAGATATACATAGCTGAGTTATAGTTGAGTTAATTACTTTTTAAATAAATAATCATCTTACATCAGAATCTATAATTTGAGAGGTTTTACGTACCGTACATCTTTATGGTCCTTCGAGCCGGATTTCGCGTGTGTGATTTTTCCGTGAACATTTAATCGAGAATTCGTGTTAGGTGTCGCACAAATCTATCCACGGATTGAATATTGGGAACGGACGTAAGAGTAACTTGTCGGTTGATGTTCAGATGTTTGCTTGGTCCCACGAATTGAGATGACCGTCCATAAATGCAAGAGCCTCGAGGCTCCGCCGTCATGGTTAAACGTTGTGGTCGGACGGTCGCCTCGCCCGCTTCGATCGCGGCGCGGGCGCAGAGCGTTGCGAGTCGCCGCGGGATCACACAAATGAAGTTCATAAACATACTTACATTTACAACATAAGCATAGAACCTTTCCCTAACTTTAACCATGACATAACGTTACCTAATATCAAACACCAATTAGGTTAAGTAGGTACAAATGAAATTATAATAATATAGTTTAAAGAAATAAATAAAGGCAACTATTTATTTATACACGTACGAGTTGGAATTTATATTAAAACTAAGTCTAGTCAGTTAAGTCATCAAATACAATGATGTGTTCCAGAAAGTTTTCCAGTAATCATTTATAGTGTATCGGTCGGCGCACACTCACTAAATATAGGTAACTAAAATAGAACGAGAAGAAGCAGGAATTTTTAAGTGAAATTAATGTTTTAACCAGTTTTATGTACTCTTACATCGAATAGGCTTGAAGCCACCCTGAGTTTACCGAGGCTAAGTAGACCACAGGCTAGGGTAGGATATTGAATCTGTATCATACAAGCCGCTGTAACACTATAATGTGGAATTAGATGAATGTTGATGCTGATAAAACGCTATCGATATTATGATAAAGGCGCGGCTTTCTGGTGGCACTAATGTCAGTACCGTTCACACCAACCTTACGCGCCTCAGACAAACTTTGAATGACATACAAAGCCGTGGGCCAAGCTCAAGCGGTCTCTTCGTTAAAGCACGCGGTTGGTGTGGCCGAGCGCGCGGCCGCCGCCATTCCTATTTCTACTGTACGAAGAATGTAGCACCGACACTCGCTCGCTGTGTACCGATAGGCACCTAACGTTTTATGTAGCTGATTATACTCCCGATGTAAGGGACATTTCTAAGCAAGTAGGAGATTTGAAATGTTGTATGTATAAGTGTTTAGATGCGTCTTAATGGCAGTCAGATACACATTTCACTAGGCTGAAGCACGCTGAACGACGGGAGGCGATAACTTGCTGGAATGGTGCCCTAGCTAGGGTGTAATTCTCTAGCTCGCCGGCGATCCGCTTGACGTCGAGTCGCACACTGCCACAAACCGGTTTTGTATGCGGCAGCTGTTAGGTCGTCGTCGGGCGAAGCGCTATGCACGTTAGAATCGCACGACTGGTCGGTCGGCGTGTGGGTTCGTTTTGGAACATATCGCCGGGGCGTGTCTATTTGTGATCGTCGTTGTCGACTGCTGGATACGTCTATCTAGTGAACCAGAGGCCTTCACACGTGTTTAGTTGTTCGCCGCGCAATTGCGCCGGTACATAATCGATTATATTTTGTAAAGAGTTGTTATTTATTTATACATTATATTTGTATATAACGGTGCGAAGTCTAATAAAATAAGCACTATGCACTATGTTGTTTTATTTGTTGAGTTAATTAATTTTGACGAATTCCCATACCATAAAAAATAAAGACCCCAAATGCAAACCTTGATGCACACCGAAATCAAGATTCTTAGTTACTAACATAAGAATTAGTACAAGGTTAAAACTAAGGATAGTAAAAAGAAAAGATAAGTCAAAAAGTTATGTTCATCAATAATGCTTATTTATTTACAGTTTATCAACAAGACTCAATTGATTTAGATGTCGTTTACATGGTCAAAGGCTTTGCAAGGGTCACTTGAATTTACAGATCCATATTTTACAATGGAATGGTATGAAAAGAGATACAATTGCCTATATTATTAATAAATAACCCTATGGAGTTAATTAGCTAAATGATTTGGTAACATTAATCACAGTGTAATACCTAAATTAAATCGTTTGTAAACTACGATGGATACATTTCTAGTAACCTCTATTATCGGCGACTGCCTTATAAAACAGCAAATAAGTCGTTAGTATTGGATTCAAAACCGTATGTCACAAGCGAATTTCGAATAATTGGATTTGCAATCGTTTTTTCCCTTAAAATTTGTAGCTGTCGCAAGCACTCAAACTTATACGCAAAAAATAGTCTACGAAGCAAAGCGAGCTCCGCCGGGCTAGTGTGTGAGATGTTGTGCTTGTCAGAGCGCGGCGAGGTCGAGCGGCACGTAGTCGCGCTGCGCGGGGCTGCGCACGGCCAGCGCCAGCCGGCCGGCGGCCGCGGTGACCAGCACGGCGCAGCCGCGCGCCAGCGCGCCGCGCTCGGCCGCCAGCGCCAGCTGGTTCACCACGCGCCGCTCCACCTCGTGCTTGATGGAGCGCGCGCCGTAGTGCACGTCGTACCTAGGGAACACTTACTAAATGAAAACTCCTGTACCATGAGTTTACGCAAAACCTTTCTCGCTATCGAAATAGTAGTGTATGCAACGCTTGTATAATTATAGGCCTTAAAACACTCGTGCGGTTTTATGAAACGAGCTTTTAAGCGACATGACAAGTAAAACTCTAATTTTACATCCTTCTTGTATTTATTTTTCATGTCCTGCCTAAACTTTCATAGCCCATACCAAATTATTTTATAACTAAATCACTTACGCCATGACACATAAACTGCAATGTCTATCACGAGTTAACGATTAACGTTAACTTCCGTTTAATCTTCAGAAGTGTAACGCTTTAACCTTTAATGAAGTAAAATATTTTTACAGTACAATTAAAATCAGTTAACGATTCGACTTTTCTCGGCTATTATCGGAGGTAAAAATACTACAAGATACATTGCTGCGATTTCTTTTAGGTAGCATTCAACTTAACGTGTCGTAAACGCAATGTATATCACGTGCCATGATGACATTCTTTACCAGTAGACCTAAGAACTTTACAGAAGCGATATGGACATTCGTTATTTCTTGATGTATAGAAATGTACCTATAACATTAAAAGATATTTATGATTCTGTATTAATCTATACCTAGAGTTACTGTTTAACGTAAGGAAACAGTACGATATTTGTCATGCTGTCAAAAAATAGTCACTAATTATTTTTTATATTTCAATATAAAGGTTTTTATTGTTTGTAGGTTATTTTCATATACTTTACAGCTATTACCAGGTTTTGTGGCTCATAGCCTTCTGTTGTATTTTGTTTAATAAGATGACGGGTAAATATATTTAAGGTCATATCTGTAATTTGATATTCTCTGTGAGAACGAGGGATACCGACAATAACCGAGGATGGCCGGATGGTTAACTTATTTTAATAGTACTGTAGTAACGGATTAGCGATTAACGAAGTTGATTAACGGTGGATAGCTGGCCAGCTGGCGGGGTAGTGACGCATGAGGGACCGGACTGACCCGTCGGCGAGCGCGCCCAGCACGCCGCCCTCCCAGCGCAGCTCCACGCTGTGGCGCGCGCGCGCCTGTTCGGCCCAGCGCGCCAGCTCCAGCTGCACCAGCGTCAGCAGCTCCTGCCGCGAGAACGGCAGGAAGTACCTGCCCGGGAACGGCGGCGTCACCAGCGGCCCCGACATGCATGCCACAAAAACTATCTCTATCGTCGGCACTCGTGTGAGAGAGACGCACTTAGAGATAAGTCGGTCTATCTTATCTTTGTGTCATGCATGTTAGGGCCGCAGTGGTCTACGCCGCACCAAATAGGATTTAAGAGCCCTATTACGATATTTTCAATAATCGGACAACTTTGGCGTTCTTATTATGAAAAACTGAAAGACTTAGACAAATTTGACTTACTGAATGGTGGAGTATAGTTATTAGTATTGATCATAGCGGCCTCGCTTTTTTGCAATTTATTGTTATCCATTGATATAAAGCCTAAATTCCGCAGCAAGTTTTTAAAAACCAGACAAGTGCGAGTTAAACTCGCGTGGAGAGGGTTCCGTTCCGTACATGATTATCTGAAATTTACTACGTTACTTTAACGACTTCTTATAGATTTCCCTGTAATCTATAGGTAAAGAACTATTTTCTGTATTTTTTTCAAAATTTTAGCCTCAGTATTTTCGGAAATAAGGGGAGGGGGGAGGTCAATTCTCGCCTACTTTCCTAAATAACTTCTAAACTATTTTACTTAAAATTCCAAAGAAAATATATTTAAAATCCATACAATAAGCCCTTTCATTTGATATGTCACACGATATAGGTTGCATAACTTTTTTTTTTAAATTTTCTAATTTACCCCCCAAAAGTGGCCCCCATGTTTAATATTCGTATATTTACGTCACGCGTCCGTGTTGCGGTCACCGACTTACATGTGTATACCAAATTTCATCTCAATCGGTCCAGTAGTTTCAGAGCAAATTAGCTGTGACAGACGCACAGACAGACAGACAGACACACGAGTGATCCTGTAAGGGTTTCGTTTTTTCCTTTTGAGGTACGACACCCTAAAAATGCGCGTTGGGCACTTTTTCGAACTCGTGGATTGAATTACTCTATGAAACAAATGAAATGAAAAGTATATAATAATATCTCCTGAATAGTCGTTTAGTTTATAGCCTCTAAATTTTGAAATATAATGAAAAAAAATCCAACGAAAAACCATATTACACTACTACAAACGCCAAGAATTATCCGTAAATTTCTCTTTACTACGATAATATAATTACGTAAAATTTATATCAGAATAATCGTTAGTTTATAAATAATTAAAATTTACTACTTTTATTCTAAAAATAATTGATTATACAACTTAAGATCCCTATCACTAAATCGCGTTCTGAAAGATTAGGTATATTGGACGCACGCGTCATGTCGCTCTCGTCCAATGTACAAAGAGCTCTGACGGCCATATAAGATGCCATAGCGCTCTTTGTACATTGGAAGAGGGCTAATTGAGGCCGTGCGCGAAATACCTAATCTTTCGGAACGCTATTTAGTCATAGCCCTCTTAAGGAAAGCGGCTTACACGATCTCGTTGATTCGTCCGAGGAACTCGTCGCGGCCGAAGTGGCGCTTGAGGATTGGCCGCACCACGCTGTCCTTGAAGTGGCGGGACACCTCCAGCGACTCGCTCACTGGCTCCTCCGGGACTGCGCCCTCCTCTGCGGATGACGATACATGGTCACCAACGGAAAGATCCAATCACGTGGTATTTTATTCCGAAAACATATTTATGAACGAAGTTAAACAAACTATTCCGCAACAAACCAAAAATATACTGATGGACCCAAGGTCGTACTGGGGGGCTAGCGCGACATGCGCCGAGTCGTTTGTCACTCAGTGGGTCTCTGTCGAACTATTCAAATATGTAAGGGACGCACTGAGCGAGAAATGTTTGGTGTGGTGCACCACGAGACCCCTGCGTACCTTTTTAAAAAAATAGAGTGGTCGAGAAGTGTGCGCAAATTTAAAATCGCACCGCCGCACCGGACCGCGGCGTTCCGGGGTAGTTTCAAGTTTGCGGCGTCCAAGTGCTGGAATGATCACCCTCCTCCTGTCAAAGGAGTGTCTAGCAGGTACACCTTCAAGCGAAAGCTTGAAGGTCATTTGTTGACGCTCCAGAAACAATAATTTTATTCCAGCACTTTAAGTTTTACAACTTGTTAACTTTTCCTATTTTTCTATCTGTTTTTTAACATTTTACGCTTAATGCTTCTGTAACAAGTAATTTAGTATTGAATATTCTGAACACATTGCCACAATATTAGCTATATATGTATGACCGATCCATCTTAGTAGTAGTAGATAAATAATTATTAGCATGTAGTGTATTTGTATAGCGCTCCGTGAGTCACAGACGGTGCTGGCTGAAAATCAGCGCTGCAGGTGTCTTACACCTCAGCATTATGCTGAGCCAGTGTCCCATTCACTGCCGCGAGGACACACACACCACCATTTTGTTTTGTATTGTTTTTAATTTATATTTATGTTACTCTGTGTGTCTTCTATGTTAGTGAATAAATGTTTCTTTCTTTCTTTCTTTCTTTAAATGACTTGCAGGCAGGTCGTGCTAGACGTGTTGGGTTTATTGCAGCATACGCGTGCAGTCCATATAGGCATTTAGGCAGTGCCTACCCTGGCAAAATGACCCTGTGGTCGATTTATAACTCGTAATTCGCATTAAATTATTTCTACGATTCAAAAATACCTAAAATATTTATTATTTATGAAATTTATTAATAAAATCGGACACAGGGTCATTTGTCCAGGGTAGGCTCTGCCTAACTGCCCATATGGACTGCACGCCTAGGATTGCAAGGGGAACCGAGTCGACGGAAATTCTTTGTAGCCAACTGGATAAAGAATATAACAGAAGAAGACACCAAATCACTGGAGTCACTTCAACTCAAGTGATAACCCAGCTGACGCAGCAAGCAGAGTTTCATACGTGTCACAGCTAAAATATTAAGCACTATGGTGGCATGGTCAGTGGACGCTAATTAAGATTAAAAACAAATATACACGATAAACCAAGAAGGGTACCTAAGTCAAACAAGCCAACATTGTATAAAAATAATGCAAAAACAAAAATATTATCGACGCCTTGTTGCAAAAACATAGTTCAATAAGCAAAACTACGCGTGTTAGCACGGCTTTTGAGAGCGCTTGCAACTTGACAAACAACATCGCAGCAAAAACAAATTACCAGGCTATCTCACTTTACATGAGAGAGAACTTAGGAGTGCACAAACAATGATTGCGAAACATGTGCAAAGGTGCGAATTTGAAACCGAAAAGCGACAATTACGCAAACAGAAAACACCTACATCAAGTGCCTGATGCTGAGATCTACCCTTCCGACATAAGTGTGCGGTTCTCAGTCAAAGAGGTGGATGATGTTATTAAAAAGATGGTAAGAGGAGTGACCGTCAAGGTAGCGTACACCAATAAGATATCCAGGATTTGATGATGCCAATAAATAGTACCCAAATAGTACCGAATTAGTACCTATTTAAAAAAATTAGTACCCTTGTAGTTTTCGAGATATAAGGGGCAGTAGGTAGGTACGCCACCTTGACGTCAAGGTGGCGTACACCGAGTGAATCTCTGGATTGGCAGTGTTCCCGGAAATTCTGTATGAGCCAAAAATTAGTACCCAAATAGTACCCCTGGCCCTTAAAATCTCATCAGCGTAGCTATTGTAGAAGCTGAGATATTTGACTATTTAACTGAGTAAAAATTTGCGCACCGTCAAGGTGGCGTACACATCTTTTACAGCGAGATTTCACCCAGAAGGCCTTCGAATTATTCAATCGGCTATATCCCAAAAAATACTACCCGAAATAGTACCCCTTTTACGATCAAAACAATACTGATAATATATGTGGAACTTAGAAAAAAATTCAACCAAACTTCTACGTAGTAAAAGTACAGTCGCGTCGAAAAGCAATAAACCAATTTAATTTTTAATATTGTTGGTTGAATATCATTGGATAAGCTAGCTGTCCTTGTTTAAATTTAACTAAATATGATCCAGCTTCCTCATAGTGGGTTCAGAAGAGTAGGTTTTAGTGGGCGCGTGTGTTTAGGCGAGCACTCACACACCATAAAATATTGGATTGTTCCCACGACTTTGTTACAGACAATCCTAGACCAGAATGTATTCAACTGAATACATTCTGGTCTAGGATTGTTTATTTCTAGTAGTAACCACAAAATAATTGATTCACTATACGTAACTATTTACTTGCAAATAGCTCATACCGCTGGAGCAGGTAAAAAGGGATGAATGTTTGGTGGGGCGGACTGACCGATTGTATTAAACGTAGTAATTTCAGTTTCACCCCTTCCGAACATTCCTTTTTAGCTGCTCCAACAGTCACATATGAAAAAGTAACAGTCAAGCAACTGTCACCTATGTCGAAATAAGATAAATTATATTTATAAGGGACGTGGGTCAGATTTACTTATTTTGTTTTTTATATTATTATTTATGTATTCTTAACATTTTACATATTTGCTGAACATTAAGAATTCAATGAAAGTGGGAACAAAAATATAAATATTAACAGTGGTAACAGTTGGGACTAGCTAATAAATATCTAAATAGTTTCTTTAATTCTTTATTTCTAATTCCCAATCATCTGATTTGTGATTGGTCTTCTGCCGTTAACATTGTTTAGTTTAAAAATATAACCTAAAATATAAAATGTATCCTACGCTAAATCTAACTTCAGCATTACTAGTTCAAGTTATTGTAATGAGTGACCGGCTTCAAAAATAGAATGAATTTCAGAATTTTGGTAATTCTGAATTATGATCATTAAATCAAAAGTTTTTCAGAATATTAGGGAAAATAGAACAAACTAAGGAAAATACTTTTTTGTTTTTTTAATAGTCTTGTTTCATAATACTTCTTTTACATGATAAAGTAGTAAGTAGTAGTTGAGTAAAACAAGCGTACCAACCATAAAACAGGTTTACAAAGGAACTTATTAAATTATAGCTATCATCAGTCACCTAGGTAGAGTCCGTCATCTATGAGTTTGCCGAGACCGACACAGGCTTTATGTGAATATCATCACGGATATGCCATACAAATGTAAATAAGTATGTATGTCTTTCTAACGACGAATCAATACGAATAATATTTAAAACAATATGGCATAATAATCACCAAGCAACAGTAAATAATATAATTATCTTTAACATTTACTACATAACGTTTTAGACCATCTATTAAATGGCAAA
Organism: Tortricodes alternella; assembly: GCA_947859335.1. NCBI lineage: Eukaryota > Metazoa > Arthropoda > Insecta > Lepidoptera > Tortricidae > Tortricodes > Tortricodes alternella. The sequence goes on from OX401977.1 coordinate 448,183, forward strand.
ATAATTCACTGACCTTTGTAAAAAATATTTTAAAAGTTAAGCGATTACGATTGTGCCCAAGTTTAATTTACAATTAACACTTACAATTGAGATCAGATATACAGTCATGGACTTACTAAATAAGCGTATCAACAATTAAACAACAAAATATGAACTTATGGTAGTCCGAGTTTGTTGAGACAAACTTCACGTGAATATCATCATGGATATAATATACAAATAAGTAAGATTCTTATTACTAATCACAATCACAATACAAAAATATAACATTAAAAATATTTTGGCATATATCAACAAGTAACAGTTAAAGACCACTATAATATACATAATGTTATATAAAATCAACACCGTATATTTTTTCTATACATTGCACTATATGGGTATAATATTTAATACGTATATAACTAAACTATTTATACCGTTCTAACTAAACGTATACTATAATTTTAAACTTACTTTATCAAGTAAATAAATTGTAGTGAGAACTTGATAGTGAAACTTGTGATGGGCTGTCGTTCTATCGCAAGTAAATAAATTGCAGTGAGAACTTGATGGTGTAGCTTGTGTTGGGCTGTCGGTCATTCTCTTGCAGCACTTGCAGCGTTTTCGTTTTTATGTGCATCTCTGAAAAATATATGTTAGCGCTGTTACATATGGAAGATTGCATTCCTGATGTGAAAAGGAAATATTTTTATATACAATATGTTAAGAATCAGAGATAAGGGTCAAAATCAATAGTAGGTATATTACTAGATAGATATGTAGATGTCGAAACATCGAACATTAAATCGCATCAAAACTAGAGCTCTCGGTAGAGTCCGTGTTTCTAATTATAATTTTATTCTTCAATCAAGTTGTAGTTATTATTTTAATGTATAATATTAATTATTATTTATACTTTGATATTGATTTAAATTTTGATTTTATTGTATTCTAATTTGTTTTTTTTATTTTTTTATTTATCCAAAATGTTTGAAAATACTCATGTTTGGTTTTTGGACATGGAAGTTATAAGTCAAAAACAGTGTTTAGAACAATACATGAATACTATGATAATTGGTAACGATGATTCTAATGAGTAATAAAATTATATTTTATGGTTAGCGCGATTATGGTAAATATTTACCACTTCCATGTCCAAAAGCCATAGGTACATGAGTATTTTCTAAAGTTTTAATAAACTACCTATCATATCGATGCTAATAATTGCTAAACCTAACAAATAAACACATAAAATAACGCACAAAGTAAGTACACATTTAGTGAAATTAGCTCTCTCCTCTACTTGGAATTCTCCTTTTTGCCGAAGCAAAATCTTTTGTCTTAAAATCCTTATCTATCTTTTAACTCGCCGACCGACGGCGCAAAGGCCGGGTTTTTACGAGTACCTACGTAGCTTGTTCCCGCGACTTCGTCTGCGTGAAATTCTTTTATCGCGATTACTTTGGGAAAGCGTAATAGGCAGATACACAGATATACGGTTACTTTTGCATTTATAATATTAGAGTGGATGTAATAAATAATTATTGATACTCACCTACTTGAATCTCATTTCAGTATGTTCAGCTTTCCTTAACGGAAGAAATCCCCTTCGTCAACACCAGTCGTTTGATCTCGTCACCTGGAAAAATGTATGTTTTTTTTTTTATTTCAATTAAGAATCTACCTAAGTAATGTCTACTTACATTACTTGTATTGCATGGCAAAATTCATAAGAAATTATTCAATTGCGTGTCGATTTTTTTTTGTCAGAATTATCGCAAGTTCATAAGTTTTGTCAACTCTATTAGCAACTTTTATTGTTCAAACAGCAATAATAAAATATCTATACTTCTTTTCTAGCATTTGAATTTTAACGCATTTTGTATTTAACAATAACACAACAACAAACACAGTATTGAACAATGTGCAACAAATATAATCCAATATAGGTATACTGTGTTTTAATGGAAATTATGTTCAAATTTGATCTTTAAATACAAATGCTAAAAATCGAGGTGATAATGTAACTATCTGCTAGAAATTGATCTACCATCTTGTAGCTGTTTTATACACAAAAAAATAAAAAAATATTATCATCCTTCATAATAATTTGAGTATAAGTAGGTACTTATTGATCTTTATAAGAATATTAAAATCACAAAAAGAAACAGCTTGTAGGTACTTACATTTTTTGCTGTGCATCGTTAATCAAACGAACAATCGTAGAAAAACTGTAATTCAACTTTTCACCGCACGTAACAAATCACATCAAATATTTAAATATTTTCTTTAGTAGATCCGTCTAGTTCGATGGTCATCTTGACAATAATAATAACACGAACGCGCACCGCCGGCACCCGGCCCGCAAAACAGGTAAACAGCAAAAAAAATATTTTGTCTAATTGCGCTTAAAATGTTTTAAGTTAAGCAATTGTGCACCTTCATGCAGCTGTGTAAGAATCACTTTGCCTGAAAGCTTAGTACAACATACCACCATTCTAAATCGTTGATGTCAGTCATGGCAAGTAGTTTGCAACACATATTTGATCTTTATTTGCGACTGTACTAAAATGGATTTGTATGTAGAAGTTTGGTTGAATTTGTTTCTAAGTTCCACATATATTATCAGTATTGTTTTGATCGTAAAAGGGGTACTATTTCGGGTAGTATTTTTTGGGATATAGCTGATTGAAAAATTCGAAGGCCTTCTGGGTGAAATCTTGCTGTAAAAGATGTGTACGCCACCTTGACGGTGCGCAAATTTTTACTCAGTTAAATAGTCAAATATCTCAGCTTCTACAATAGCTACGCTGATGAGATTTTAAGGGCCAGGGGTACTATTTGGGTACTAATTTTTGGCTCATACAGAATTTCCGGGAACACTGCCAATCCAGAGATTCACTCGGTGTTCGCCACCTTGACGTCAAGGTGGCGTACCTACCTACTGCCCCTTATATCTCGAAAACTACAAGGGTACTAATTTTTTTAAATAGGTACTAATTCGGTACTATTTGGGTACTATTTATTGGCATCATCAAATCCTGGATATCTTATTGGTGTACGCCACCTTGACGGTCACTAAGAGGAAAGTCCCCTGGGAAGGATGGCCTTAGCATTGAGCACTTAAAATACGCTGGTGGTCATCTGCCCAGAGTCCTCGCACTATTGTATAATTTGTGTATAAGCCATTGTTACCTACCAGATGACCTTATGTACACAGTGGTTGTTCCTATAGCCAAGAACAAAACAGGTGATGTTTCTGACATGTCTAATTACAGGCCCATTTCCCTTGCTAATGTTATTGCTAAAGTCCTGGACAGTTTGCTTGATACACAGCTGGATAAGCACATCGAGTTGCATGATACACAATTTGGATTCAGACCTGGCCTATCTACCGAAAGTGCTATCCTCGGTCTCAAGCAGACTGTTCAGTACTATACAGCCGGAAGAACGCCTGTGTTTGCCTGTTACTTAGACCTGTCAAAAGCATTCGACACTGTATCTTATAACTCCCTGTGGCATAATAGTAGTTTATGCAACGGTTGCATAATGATAGGCCTTCAAAACACTAGTGTGGTTTTCATGAAACGAGCTTTAGCGAGTTTCATAATAAGATCGCACGTGTGTTTTAAGGCCAAATTATGCAGAGTTGCATACATAACTTTATCTACACACATATTATAAATAGTTACTCCATGATGTGTTCAGAAACAATATTTTCTGGCAACAAGTTATTTGTTGCAATTGTGGCTGCATATTTCCGATATCCGGCGCATTTTCACATCACACAGTCACTCCGAGAAGACTACTGTTCATATTTTCAACTAAAATGTAAATTACAAACAACTTTTTACAATTCTACTTTCGTTCAGCAAAAAACCATCATGAAAGCAGTAATGGCGGCAATTCGATCCTCCGTCAAGACCATTTTTTTTTTTAAATCATAGGCAAACGATTCAGAGATTTTCAATCTTATTCCTCCATCGTCATTCCGTCTTCGAACTACCCGTACAGGGCTGGGGTCGCATCCACATACCGCGGGTGAAATTCCTGCGCGTACGCAGAAATTTCGCAGATCATTCTATTATCGAACAACAAAAATGTGGAATGCTCTCCCGGCCCACGTTTTTCCCTCTTCTTACAAACCAAGTGTCTTCAAAAGAAGCGTGAAGAAGCATCTCCTAAGCCGGCATAGTGATGGCGACAGACGCCGTACTTAATTTTGCTTAAGCGCCTGTCGCCCGCACTCATGGACTCCACTTGCCGCTTACCAACAGGTGGAAGAGGAGTCACATGTCGTGCTCAAATAAAAATAAAAAAACGAATGAAGTCTCTATTCTCATGTCACTCGAGATCAAATGTTGTGCATGCATAAATATTTTCATTTTCATTTTCAATAACTGTTTTAATATCTATGGATACTAGAATAGAGACCCACTTGAGTTTTGACAGCTGTTCCAAATTTAATCTCATTTCTATACTAAAATCGATACGGGAATAACATTGCAGCACTGGTTTTTCCTAATTGGTTGTCAAAATGGTGGTCATTTCCTACGGTTTTTGATTACACTATGGAGGTTTTATGATATGGGTGTAGATAAAATAAGTAGCCAACCTACACTAGAAGGAAGTTAACCACATAGCTCAGATGCAAGATTTCACATTCACGGTCATGATAGCCAGCCAGCAACTTATTAGTGAATTTAAAAGGCAGCCAAGATATGTTGTTAGTGAGACACAATAACGTTCGGTACCCGCATCGGCAGCCTCCGGTGTTCCAAATGTCCGTAGGTGACCGCTTTCCACGTGGTGAGCGGTCTGCGTGCTCGCATGGCATGTACGGAGTTAGGGTGGGGCGACGGCCCGGGGCGCCAGAAAAGAGGGAGTTTTACTTTTTTCGCATGGAATTGGATAGTAGATAGGGAGCGCCACCTCGCCCGGGGCGCTGGTGACGCCGGCACTGCGGAAGAGCGACGTACCCTCGTGCGCGGCGCGCGCGGGCGCGGCGGGCGCGGCGGGCGCGGCGGGCGCGGCGGGCAGCTGCGCGCGCTGCGCGGCGCGCGCCTCGGCCTCGCGCCGCAGCTGCAGCCCGTGCTGCGCGATCTCGTCGGCCGCCAGGTTGGACGTCATCACGAAGATCGCGTTCTTGCACTCGATCAGCTTGCCCTTGCCGTCCGTCAGCCGACCCTGCCTCGCCAACTCACGTTACAACAATAAAATAGTAGACTTTGGTAACTGAAATGCCCTAAAAAAGAGCCAAGGAACACAGACCAGAAAAAAATAGGGTCATATAAAAATAGGTTGTCTTCGTGATTTATCTAATTTGAACGTTATATTTCGATAGTCGTAGCTGCACTTAGTGAGGACTGCTAATCAGATTTGGGGAATCATGGCACTGCGCCGTACAACTTGGAAAGCAGTTAGGCAATAATGAGCCTTGTTGACTTCGAAAGTGCTCATATCCACATGCGCTGCACCACGCACTGACCTCGTCGAACAGCTGCAGCAGCACGGTGAGCACGTCGGGGTGCGCCTTGTCGACCTCGTCGAACAGCACGACGGCGTCGGCCCGGCGGGCCAGCGCGCGCGTCAGCTGGCCGCCCTCCTCGTGGCCCACGTACCCCGGCGGCGCGCCGATCAGCTTGGCCACCTCGTGCTTCTCCTGGTACTCCGACATGTCCAGCCGGATGAACGCCGCCGGGTCGTCGCGATGCATGTACCTGCACACGCAAGGAAAATACTGCTAGGCCAAGCACTTCTTTGGATTTTGCTGGAAGTTTGCCTAAGTGCCTAATGAATTGATTCCGCAAGGGGTTCGGTCCATGGCATTTGAGTGTATTTCAGGAGAAGTTTTGGATGGGGCGAGATCCTGCTGCGACCCGGTAATATTTATATCTTTACGCGTTCAATCACTTTCAAAAATCATTATTCGATCGAGAGAGCCGAGTGTGACCTTGCGAGTTGTTTGGCGAGTTCCGTCTTGCCGATGCCGGAGCTGCCGAGGAAGAGGAAGACGAGCGGGTGCTCCTCGTCGTTCCAGCCGTTCTCCTTGCGGCGCACGGCGGCGGCCACGGTGTCGATGGCGCCCTGCTGCCCCACGATGTACTGCTTGAGGCGCTGCTCCAGCGGGAAGCGGCGCCGCTCGTCGGCCGCGGCCGCCGCCGCCGCGGCCTCCCAGCGCGCCGCGTGCTGCACGAGCAGCTCGCGCGCCGGCGACGGCTCGCGCGCGTAGTGCAGCGCGCGCCGGCCCGCGTGGTCGCGCGCCGTGGGGTCGGCGCCCGCCTCCAGCAGCGCGCGCGCCGCGTCGGCCGAGTCGGCCAGCGCCGCGTAGTGCAGCGCCGTCCAGCCGAGGAACGAGGCGCGCGCGTTCATGGAGGCGCAGAACTCGTCCTCGCGGCGCTGCAGCGCCTCCAGCGGGTGCAGGCCGGCGGCGGCCGCGGCGGCGCTGGCGCCCGCGTACTGCTCCTGCAGGTCGGGCCGCGCGCCCAGCCGCAGCAGCTCGGCCACGGCCGCGGCCTGGCCGTTGGCCGCGGCCGCCATCAGCGCTGTCCAGCCCAGCGAGTGCCGGCGGTCCGCGCCGCCGCCCTCGCGCGACTCATCTTTTGCTGCTTCCACTTGTCTAACAAATACCGATGCCTAATTATATTCACTGTATCAATAACGCTTTTTTATTTAAATTTAATATAATTACCCACCTTCGTATTTCTTGTAAGTTGCCAAGTTTGACAGATTTGAAAAATCTTTTCTCTGTAATGTGAAATAAAAACCTTATTGAGTTCGGTTCAAATGTAATTTGAATTCACTTATGGACCCTTTCCTAGTATGAGCTATTTTGAACGTAAAAAATAATGTCTCACACAGAAGCGCAATGAGAGAATTTAGAATCATAGGAATAACTAAGCTCTAATTCTGGACAGGGCCTGGCCCCCAACACTATCTTAAATTGTTAAATGTGAGGCTTAGGCTCAGGCTCAGAATTTCTAGGGTGGCATTGGAGGAATGCACCGACCCACCCAAGCCGCTACCTAACTATACAGTGCTTAGAATATTATTATTGTTGATTTTGTGGTTCTAATTTTAAAATCTCACAAACAACATGTTTTATAAACAAAAATATGCGAGTATCTTTTCTGTGTTTCATCTTTCTTCAATTCTATTGTCAAGTCATATCTATATAATATTATAAATAAGATTTGGCTGCTTGAGTTTTTTATTGGTCAGCTCACACTCTACAGACAGTTGTCGGAAATTTGGATGGAGGTTGCTTGAAAGGTTATTTGGTGCACTATGATATGGAAAGATGACATTTTGGTGTCACTTCTTTTCAGCAATGATGCTTCTATGAGAAGCACTGGTAGGTTCAACCTATTTTATTTTATTAATATGACAAGTAAACATGCCCACACGGGACCAAATTGCTAAATAAACGTTTTATATTACATTCCCGCCACTATCCCTATTCATCCCATGAGGTAGTATGCTTCAAGAGATCTGATTAGTGGATAAAACTGGTGCCTCTGTACATGCCGTTATACTGATGGTCAGCAGCGACGACCGCCAAGCCGAGGGCGACGGTCCCGGCAGCGAGCCGCGCGCCGCCCCCGCCCGCACCGGCGCGCTCGCCCCCGGCGCCGCCGCTCCCGCCCACGCCGGCGCGCTCGCCCCCGGCGCCGCCGCCCCCGCCCGCGCCAGCGCGCTCGCCCCCGGCGCCGCCGTCCCCGCCGGCGCGCCGCGCCAGCACCACCGCCAGCCGCGCCGTGCGCCGGATGCCCCGTATGTAATGCGTCACACAACGCGCTCCAGACATGATTCCTATCTCTATGTAGACTCTTAACCAATAACAATAATATGTTATTATTGGTCTTGCCTAAATATTTGTAACTGAATTGAGGTATGGCATTGTAAATATTTTTATTTATGGATTTTATTAAATATGTTTTTATATTAGGTTGTCATTTTATTGATTGATTTTATTGCATCAGTATTATAACCCCGAAATTATTTTGACCACAAACCTTACACAAACCAATATCTGATTTTGCCTGACACAGCTGACACTGACTGACAGTGACAGACAGATACGATACACTGTCAGTTCAGTTATTTGTCAAGGTTGAGACGTTCTTTTAACCAGATGATTGTTTGTAATGGAAACAAGTTACTGGGGCAATACTTTCTCATAATACCCAGTATTTTTATAATACCTGCACTTCATGCGCGCCGAGTGGAGGCGAGTGCAGGCGAGTGGCTACGTGAAGTGGGCCCGCTCGGCTCGACTCGTGTGCGCTCGCCTCGCCTCGTCTCCGCTCGCTATAGTTGTCGGTTTTTCGTGCAAGATCAAAGTGACGAGTTAAATTGCGAGCGGCCCGACCTCACGCGCGCGTACATTAGTGTGCCACAGGTTATAAAATACTTCACGTACGATTTTCCTTTAATATAATAAAACAAAATTAAAATGAAATAACCCTCTTCGGAATAGGACATAGGGTACTATTTATCCCGGAAAAATCAAAAGTTCTCGAGGGAATAACTATAACCGAATTCCGCCCGGAAAAAGCCACAGGCAAATGGTAGTTTTAGATATAGGTAATATTAATTTAATAAAACTCTTTTCTTTTATTATTTAGGTTCTGCTAACATCTAACAAAAGAATAAACAAAAAAGCATGTTCACGCACGTACCTCCATTAGGTACTTAATAAAGTAAAGAATCTTGATACGTATTTATATAAAAATATAAATTTCAAAGGGTAGATATGTTCTGACACTGTTCTATTTTTGTGTATAGTAAGCTAAGCATCCACAATCTCCTTTTCCTGCAAGGTTTTCGAATCTTTTTGTACAATATGTACGTAAAAAAGCATAATGCGCAAACGCGGACAAAGCTGTCGCGGCACGTCCATCGTCTTCTACGATTCAGCGGCAACTGAGCTATGCGCGCATTAGACGTGGGCACAGATTACATAATACTCAGATACACAATCTCATACAAGAAAATGGCACCTGCATAAGCCGTGCTATTCACCGAGCTATTTTATTTTCCCCTTGTTATATACTAGAGGGCGACAGTTTGCTCGCTGCTAGCTCAATATTACTTTGGAGAGTCACTAGATGGCGTTTGTCTACATTTTAATGATTTCGCGGGGAACGATTGATACATTATAATCCGGTAGCTGAAGGTTTCTTAATTTCAAAAGGCAAACATAAATTGACCCACGCACTCGTAAGCTTTACGCGGATTTAGGTACCTACGTCAATGGACAAGGACGACCAATGTTGAAAGACACGCACGAACATGTGATTTATACGCACTGGCGAGTCAAGTTAGGCTCGCTGGTGAGGTCAGGAACGAAACTGTAGGTACCTATATCTTACGTAAGTTGAAAAGATGTATTTTTTTTTGAGTAGATATTGTGTGGTTTTTAAAGTCATTTGATAGGTTTAGGTCTAAAACGGACAGGGCAATGGAAATTATGTAACTAGGGTAATCCGTTTAGAAGTTATTAGGGATTTTTATACTTATTGAAAATTGACAAACGTAACATTTTGTAGGTATGTTATTTTAGTTATTATTAATTAACATTTCCATTCTTCCCGTTTCATTCTCAACAATAAATCAACTAGATACGAGTGCCACTACCACGATATTTTTTTGTGCATAAGCTATAGTTGACAACATTAGAGCGACCGCCGAGCGTAGGCATGAAAAGTGAAGTACATACATGTGATTGACTTCTGTACCTATCTCTTTTGTGCCCTGACATGACGCCACGATATGCCTTTTTCCATACATTTGCGTCGGCTACATACAGCCGTCGCGTGCTTTTTCGCCGTTAACCGTGGCGTACAAAAAGTTAATTGTGTTTACGCCAAAGTCTTAACCAAAGTATTATTATTTAGTACATTTTTTTTGGTTTATTAAATATCAGACCTACCAGTGCGAATTATTAAAGACAAGCTTCTGCCCATGACTTTGTTCGCGTGGAATTCGTAATAACTCACACACACAGAGAGATAAACTTTCACATTTATATTAGTTTTTGTTCGCTGTTTTAGCAAATTGGATATTCACTTTTTGGTTCCAAGATGGCGGATAACACTTTCATATAAAAAATTGTCATGGGTATCGTTTTCTATGTATTTAGGCATGCCAAAACCAAATCCGATGTCACTTTTTGGATCCAAGATGGCCGATGACACTGTCATGTCAAACTCGTCATTGGTATCGTTTTAAAGGTATTTATTTAGGCATGACAAAACCAAATCCAATGTCACTTTTTAGATCCAAGATGGCGGATGACACTGTCATGTCAAAAGCCGTCATTGGTATCGTTTTCAATGTATTTAGGCATGACAAAACCGAATCCGATGTCACTTTTTGGATCCAAGATGGCGGATGACACTGTCATGTCAAAAACCGTCATTGGTATCGTTTTCAAGGTATTTAGGCATGACAAAACCAAATCCGATGTCACTTTTTGGATCCAAGATGGCGGATGACACTGTCATGTCAGAAACCGTCATTGGTATCGTTTTCAATGTATTTAGGCATGACAAAGCCGAATCCGGTGTCACTTTTTGGATCCAAGATGGCGGATGACACTGTCATGTCAAAAACCGTCATTGGTATCGTTTTCAAGGTATTTAGGCATGACAAAACCAAATCCGATGTCACTTTTTGGATCCAAGATGGCGGATGACACTGTCATGTCAGAAACCGTCATTGGTATCGTTTTCAAGGTATTTAGGCATGACATTTTTGGATCCAAGATGGCGGATGACACTGTCATGTCAGAAACCGTCATTGGTATCGTTTTCAATGTATTTAGGCATGACAAAGCCGAATCCAATGTCACTTTTTGGATCCAAGATGGCGGATGACACTGTCATGTCAAAAACCGTCATTGGTATCGTTTTTAAGGAATTTAGGCATGACAAAACCAAATCCGATGTCAATTTTTGGATCCAAGATGGCGGATGACACTGTCATGTCAAAAACCGTCATTGGTATCGTTTTCAATGTATTTAGGCATGACAAAACCAAATCCGATGTCACTTTTTGGATCCAAGATGGCGGATGACACTGTCATGTCAAAAACCGTCATTGGTATCGTTTTTAAGGTATTTAGGCATGACAAAACCAAATCCGATGTCACTTTTTGGATCCAAGATGGCGGATGACACTGTCATGTCTAACCGTCATTGGTATCGTTTTCAATGTATTTAGGCATGACAAAACCAAATCCGATGTCACTTTTTGGATCCAAGATGGCGGATGACACTGTCATGTCAAAAACCGTCATTGGTATCGTTTTTAAGGTATTTAGGCATGACAAAACCAAATCCGATGTCACTTTTTGGATCCAAGATGGCGGATGACACTGTCATGTCAAAAACCGTCATTGGTATCGTTTTTAAGGTATTTAGGCATGACAAAACCAAATCCGATGTCACTTTTTGGATCCAAGATGGCGGATGACACTGTCATGTCAAAAACCGTCATTGGTATCGTTTTTAAGGTATTTAGGCATGACAAAACCAAATCCGATGTCACTTTTTGGATCCAAGATGGCGGATGACAATGTCATGTCAAAAACCGTCATTGGTATCGTTTTCAATGTATTTAGGCATGACAAAACCAAATCCGATGTCACTTTTTGGATCCAAGATGGCGGATGACACTGTCATGTCAGAAACCGTCATTGGTATCGTTTTCAAGGTATTTAGGCATGACATTTTTGGATCCAAGATGGCGGATGACACTGTCATGTCAGAAACCGTCATTGGTATCGTTTTCAATGTATTTAGGCATGACAAAGCCGAATCCGATGTCACTTTTTGGATCCAAGATGGCGGATGACACTGTCATGTCAAAAACCGTCATTGGTATCGTTTTCAATGTATTTAGGCATGACAAAACCAAATCCGTTGTCACTTTTTGGATCCAAGATGGCGGATGACACTGTCATGTCAAAAACCGTCATTGGTATCGTTTTTAAGGTATTTAGGCATGACAATACCAATGACGGTTTTTGACATGACACTGTCATCCGCCATCTTGGATCCAAAAAGTGACATCAGATTTGGTTTTGTCATGCCTAAATACAATGAAAACGATACCAATGACGGTTTTTGACATGGCAGTGTCATCCGCCATCTTGGATCCAAAAAGTGACATCGGATTTGGTTTTGGTATGGTATCGTTTTCAATGTATTTAGGCATGACAAAGCCGAATCCGATGTCACTTTTTGGATCCAAGATGGCGGATGACACTGTCATGTCAAAAACCGTCATTGGTATCGTTTTTAAGGAATTTAGGCATGACAAAACCAAATCCGATGTCACTTTTTGGATCCAAGATGGCGGATGACACTGTCATGTCAAAAACCGTCATTGGTATCGTTTTCAATGTATTTAGGCATGACAAAACCAAATCCGTTGTCACTTTTTGGATCCAAGATGGCGGATGACACTGTCATGTCAAAAACCGTCATTGGTATCGTTTTTAAGGTATTTAGGCATGACAATACCAATGACGGTTTTTGACATGACACTGTCATCCGCCATCTTGGATCCAAAAAGTGACATCAGATTTGGTTTTGTCATGCCTAAATACAATGAAAACGATACCAATGACGGTTTTTGACATGGCAGTGTCATCCGCCATCTTGGATCCAAAAAGTGACATCGGATTTGGTTTTGTCATGCCTAAATACCTTGAAAACGATACCAATGACGGTTTTTGACATGACAGTGTCATCCGCCATCTTAGATCCAAAAAGTGACATCGGATTTGGTTTTGTCATGCCTAAATACATTGAAAACGATACCAATGACGGCTTTTGACATGACAGTGTCATCCGCCATCTTGGATCTAAACAGTGACATTGGATTTGGTTTTGTCATGCCTAAATAAATACCTTTAAAACGATACCAATGACGAGTTTGACATGACAGTGTCATCCGCCATCTTGGATCCAAAAAGTGACATTGGATTTGGTTTTGCCATGCCTAAATACCTTGAAAACGATACCAATGACCATTTTTGACATGACAGTGTCAACCGCCATCTTGGATCCAAAAAGTGACATCCAATTTGTCAAAACAGCGAACAAAAACTAATAATTACCTATTATAAATGCGAAAGTGTGTGTGTGTGTGTGTGTGTGTGTGTGTGTGTGTGTGCGTGCGTGCGTGCGTGCGTGCGTGCGTGCGTGCGTGCGTGTGTGTGTGTGTGTGAATCAAATTCCACGCGAACAAAGTCGCGGGCAGAAGCTAGTATCTAACCTTTTGAACGCCTCGGCTGACGGCTAAAAAGTGTGCCACGAGCGCTCGACGACGGCTGTAGCCGACGCAAATGTATGGAAAACGGCATATCGTGGCGTCAGGGGCACGGAAAACTGCCGACGGCCACAGCCGACTGTGGCGGTCAAAGGGTTCTAATTCGCGCTGGTAAGTCTACTAATTAATAAACCAAAAAAAATGTTCTAAGTAATAATACTTTGGTTAAGACTTTGGTGTTAATACATTAAACAAAATAAATATCCTCCCAGTGCCATGAAACAAAATAAATAGGTGGACAATCGGGCGGTCCTGAGACCAGAAGACCCGGGTTCAAGTCCAGACGATTATTATTTTTTCCTCTTTTTTTTTCAAGTTTTCCCTATTATTGGGAGCCCTTTATCGTCGCATAAAAGTTCTACCGAAATTTAATTTCAAAAAACACGATTTACCAACAAATCGGTCATCCAGGTACTTTTTATAGATAAGCGCCATCTAGTGTGACGTGCCTAAACAAAAAATCATAAAATAATATTTGTTATTCTTAAATACGTTTTGAATTAGCGTTAACATGCATTTATTTTCTTTAAATATGCTAGTTTTAGTTTCTAATTACCAGAATTCTATTAAATATGCCGTATTTGCGAAGTTAATTTAAATAAGTGAATCGTTGCGCCATCAATGATACATTTCCTGTACAAAAGATAATCTGTATGAGATGGGACCCCATGACGTGGGTAACTCCGGATTCAATGAGTCAAATGATCCAATTCCGTGAGCGGACTCGATTGACTCACTAAATCCGCGCGATCCTTACTGAGTCCGCGGACTTACTAACTCCGACTGGACTGACAGACTCCGAACGAAACCTACTCTCGCTACTGCTCCGGCCGACCCGATCCGCGTCACTTGATGTCGGTGGCGGAAGTGACTATATACCTGATCTGAATACATGAAATATATTAAACTTCAAACATGTTAATTGTGAATAGGCCCTGTAAATATTTGTGCTAATATTTTTCAACTAAACTTGTAAATAAAACAAAAGTAAAAAAAAAAAAATCACAATAAAGGAAATAAAAAACAATCATTGCGCATATAATCAAGCATTCAATTGTAAATAAAATCGATTTTGACATACACTTATCTAACACATTGTTAAGATTGACAGTCCTAAGCCTGTGTGTGTACGAAGGGAAATCTATAAACCATTATTTAATCCAATCAACAACAAAAACACCATTAAAAATACTCATCACTCCGGTCCGGTTGGTAAATGTATAATTAATACCGATCCGAAAATCCGATGCATTCCGATGAATCATATATGTTTAAAACGCTCCGGACGCGATACGAACCGGACTCATCAAGAGGAGTCGGAATCATTAAGATGACTCGGATCCGATCGCGGATCCGGAGTCAGTGAATCAAATCACTCCGCGGAGTCGAGATTACCCATGTCTAGCGCGCATGAAGTGCAGTGCCACTCGCCACCACTCGCCTCGGCACCACTCGCCGAGCGCCTCGCCCGAGCGCCTCGTACGAGCGTGAAGTGCAGCTATAACACTCATTTATATTTTCACTTAATAATACCTGCACTTCATGCGCGCCGAGTGGAGGCGAGTGCAGGCGAGTGGCTACGTGAAGTGGACCCACTCGGCTTCACTCGTGTGCGCTCGCCTCGCCTCGTCTCCGCTCGCTATAGTTGTCGGTTTTTCGTGCAAGATCAAAGTGACGAGTGAAATTGCGAGCGGCCCGACCTCACGCGCACGTACATTAGTGTGCCACAGGTTATAAAATACTTCACGTACGATTTTCCTTTAATATAATAAAACAAAATTAAAATGAAATAACCCTCTTCGGAATAGGATATAGGGTATTTTATATCCCAGAAAATTCAAAAGTTCCCGAGGGCATAACTATAACAATGTCGCAGGCAAATAGTGGTTTTAGATATAATATGAATTTAATGAAACTCCTTTTTTATTTTTATTATTTAGGCTCTGCTAACATCTAACAAAAGAATAAACAAAAAAGCATGTCCACGCACGTACCTCCATTAAGTACTTAATAAAGTAAAGAAGCTTGATACGTATTTATATAAAAATATAAATTTCATAGGGTAGATATGTTCTAACACTGTTCTATTTTTGTGTATAGTAAGCTAAGCATCCACCATCTCTTTTTCCTGCAAGGTTTTCTAATCTTTTTGTACAATATGTACGTAAAAAAGCATAATGAGCAAACGTGGACAAAGCTATCGCGGCACGTCCATCGTCTGCTACGATTCAGCGGCAACTGAGCTATGCGCGCATGAAGTAAGTATCACTCGCCTTGGTACCACTCGCCGAGCGCCTCGCCCGAGCGCCTCGTACGAGCGTCAAGTGCAGCTATAACGTCGATCCTGGATGTATTTTTTTAATAAGAACGTATATGGGTAAATTAAATAAATTTTACTTGTGAGAATTTGTAATTGTTTACATCAGTTATAAATCTTGGTTTTAATAAACGCTACACGTCTGTCGGTATAACCAACACGAAAATGAACCTTAAATTAACTAATATAATCTGAGTCTGATTATCTGAGTACCTACAACACCAAAGAGTATATAATCACTACGTGTACAACACGTTCGCCTCTGTCAATAACAGCTGACGCTGATCCTGTATAAACAACTTTTTTATAATAAATAAAAGGGACCATGTATTTTAAACTGTAATTCCTGATGTTTCATTTCAATTAAATTACACAAAAATGTAAGCTTTAACTTTTGTATTCCTCACCTTGAAATATAAAAAAAAATAAAAATGTCAAAATTTTCTTCCCTATGAATGAATGGTTGTGTTGGACTGTTGGTTGTTTTGTGATCGATTTTCCCGCATTTTTCAGTTTGTAAGCGAGGGATTGCTGCGGTTTGCGCTCTCAAACTGCCCTAAATTAGTTAAGGAGCGGCTAATTAAGATACGCTGGCTAGCGTGACTCACAATACTAACTAGAAGTAAATTTCCATTCCGCGAAAATGAGTTAAACATAGTTTGATTATTTAAATAATTTGCGCGTCGTGGGTGCTTCTGATGATCTTAATGTGTTTGGGCGGTAACGTAGCATGGTTTTTAGAGGGAGTCGGGGTTAGTTTGACACCGCAGTTGTTAGTATCTCGAGGCGTGTGTTGACACATGTAGTGTTGTTTGTTTGTCTTGTGCGCGCGGCGCAGCGGGATGGCGCTAGGTGGCGCGGGGCTGCAGGCGTGCGGCGCCAGCATGCTAGAGCAGCTGCTGGAGGAGATCAACTTTCAGCGCACCAAGGAGATGCGCCAGCTCATGAAGGACGGTGAGTCACGCGCGCACTAAACACAAACCAAATTAAAAATGACCTTATCAGGGGCGGCCTCTGGGGGTGGCGAGCAGTGAAACCGCCCGTACCTTGCTCTTGCAGGGGCCTCGCGCACTCGCGCAACAACCCAAGTATAAAAATATTAGGTACTAATAGTACTAATGTTTAATTGAATTTCGCGCCTTATGCCGCGCATTATAAACCTCACGTCATGCTACTCGCGCATTAGCAGTTTTCGCGCTGGTATCTGTAGTATCATCATTAAAACTGATTCCACAAAGACATGGGCTTCGCAAAGATCTACCCGCCTTGGAGCCTCATAGTGGCTAAGGCCGCCCCTGCTTAATCGGGGCAGAATCTTGTGTCCCCATATCACAGCGATTATGAATGCAGTTTTGCATCGGAAATATGTTAGTACTGCACCACTACCATAACCAGCTTCACAGTATTAAGGCAACGAGGCTTTGAAATGTAAACTAAGCCTCTATATACATATATTTTGTTTGTATATGTATAATAAGAAGGCAAATGAGGTTGCTAGTTGTGAAAGCCAATCTCGCTCTACCTTGCCTCCTCTACCCCGACACGTTCCCATAGTAATAATGACATTAAATGCTCATAAAGTGTCATATAAGATACGTCATTTCCCTTCAAGTATTTTGTGATACTTTATGTGTCATAGTGATTCTTAGATAGGTATATTGGTTATATCGATAACTTTTAAAGTAAGGAAATGGAATATTTACTTTAAACGAAAAAAGGTATGTTTACTTACAATAAACATACTCAGGCTCATACAAATATATCAATGAAAACAATTCTGGAAACTAAATACTGTCTGGACAAGGCTTGTATGAAAGAAATATTAAATTAGCGTTCTTCATACAAAAGGTTATAAAAACTCTTTCCATCGCATACATATTACCTATTTTTTATTTATTATTTATTGAAAGAACAACTGCATTATCTATATCACTGGCCATGTCTATATCAGTGCCTCATGGACGTACCAGGAAAGTCGCACATGTGCCTCATGGGACAGGGAACCTGTTAAATTAGTATTATTGACTTGTACTTTGAATATTATATATTTGGCAATAAAGTGGCAATATTTTAATTTTAATATATTGGCTAATACAGATAAAACATTACACCACCTACTCAAAAATAAATTGGAATGTTTCTCAGAAAACAAAACAAAAATATACTTGCTAACAGCCAATTTGGGTTCTGTAAACGTAGAAGCACTGTGGACTGCCTGAGTATTTTGAACTTGGACAAAATGGACTTGGACTTGGTATTAAGTATATCTTGCTTTTCCCAAAAATAAAGATGTTATTTGTACCTTCTTAGACATTAATATGAGGAAAATGTTTCTCTCTCGCCAATCGGACCCTTTAGCAAGGTATTCCACAAGGGTCAGTGCTCAGCCCTCTACAGCATCTATACATATATATGATTCAGAACAGCCTTTCTGTAAAGTGTTTCAGAATGCTGATGATACCTATGGCTTTATTTTGTCAAAGTTTGAAGGAAGCCCTCAGCTACCTAAAGGATTGATTACCTGGAATTCTACGTAATAACGGCCTTTCCCTGTCCCCAGCAAAAAGCTACGCTGTAAACTTCACGTGGAATAGGGCTATCCCATCAGTTGGTATTGAGTGGGAGTGCAATTCCAAATACTGAATTATTAAATTTTTAGGTGTAAGTTTATTTAAGACTAGAAAAGTTTAAGTTTAAGTTTAGTTGTAAGTTTATTTTTTATTTTTATGGGCTTATGCTGCTGTGAAGCAATTTTAAATACAGGGTGTCCCTGGAAGTATGGATCAAATCGACCAGGGACATAAAGGCGGTCATTTCCAATCATTTTAACCGATAAGTTGTGATTCGATTCGTGATGCTTCGAAAGTTATGTTTTTTTTTTAAAACCTAAATTTGCTACTTCGCTGAACAAAAAAAAATGTAAAAAAAATAACTGTAACGCTATCGGCTTATTTTTTATGCGATAGGTTACTGGATAACGTAACTATTTTAATATGGTACTTTCAGCTGAAAAAGCGAAAATTGTGTCAGAAAAATAAATGGTTTCATACTAATAGACCGGGAGAAGATGACACAAATTATCAGGTCATTAGTACCAGTATGGCGGTCTTACAGGGGTCTCATTATCTTATCTTATCTTAGAGGGTGGGGTCCTTGCGGATACACTTCGACCCTATGGGATCTTTTGTGTAATTACCCCTTTTTCCTAAGCACTGTCCATAGCATTCTCCACCACTTCAATGAAGTGACTTGTGGAGCGCAGTGGTAGTGCCTTGAATTCCCCTGGTTCTGGATAACCATTGCCAAGTATTTTCATTCTTAGTCTGGCGAGGGCCTCGCATTCGCACATGATGTGTCTCATTGTTGGATACACTTCGACCCTATGGGATCTTTTGTGTAATTACCCCTTTTTCCTAAGCACTGTCCATAGCATTCTCCACCACTTCAATGAAGTGACTTGTGGAGCGCAGTGGTAGTGCCTTGAATTCCCCTGGTTCTGGATAACCATTGCCAAGTATTTTCATTCTTAGTCTGGCGAGGGCCTCGCATTCGCACATGATGTGTCTCATTGTTTCTTCCTCTTCGCCACACATTCTACAGCTTGTGTTGTCAGACAGTCCCATCTTGGCTAAGATATACTTGAACCCGAAGTGACCCGTAAATACTCCGATTATGTATCTGAGCTGTTTACGGCTGAGTTTCCAAAGTTTATTGGTCCAGCTTGAGTCGCTGGGATCTCATTACATTACGTAATGACAAAAAGGAAAATGATAGTCATAGCGCTGGTACCGGCAGCCCAATCGCGTGGGCGTTAATCGAACGTGTCGGATACATTACGAGTGTCGAACGATTTGTTCCACAAAAATTCTTGTATTTTCCGACAGTCGATAAAAAAAGAAGTAGGCGGTAGCGTAATCCCATACCTCTCCGGTGTGACTTACAGCCCGCTATACCGACGTGAACACGTTGATTGAAAAATATCAAATTCAACGATTTGTACCAGGCTAATTTTTGCACAGCTTATCATCGTCGAGTAGCCATTCACGAAAATCACCATGCCATACTTTTCCGACGGTTCCAAATGGCCGCCATACCGCCCCAAAGGAGTAATTTTTTTTCTTGTTAAGCAAAACGATTTTGAAGGAGGCAAAACTTAGGGTGAAAATCGAAGCCGTGACTGCGTTTATATAAACTAATGCTCGCGCGTTTAGACGGCTCAAGTTAAATTTTATTCGTCGATCCGTTTGAGAGTAGGAGGTGGAAACTTCGAACACCTACTGTAATTTTATTTAGTTATTTAATTTTCATTACACAAACTTATTTTTATTAATACGATTGTTTTCGTTGTTTTATTTACACTAGAAAGTGCTAGGATAACCGAATAATTTCGTTTCTCATACACAAAAACCGATTACAAAACCGGCCTGATAGGTAAAAAGATGAATAACTCCTCAATTAATAACAATAATACAATAATTAGCATGTTGTTAGAATAAGCATTAAACGGACAAGTTTTTACAACATAAGGTCAACTTACAACAAAATAGTTTATTGAATTTGTTAGACAGAAGGATTTGTTAGCCGTTCGTCCTACACGCATTTGGTCCAATACGCAGTTCGTCCTAAAATTTGGACGAATAGCGAATTGACCTAGTAGCAGTTGGTCAACATCGCAGTTCGTCATATATGCATTTGGTCCAAAACGCAGTTAGTCCTAAAATTGCATGTTTGATAAAGTAATAATATTTATCAGAGAAACACTTAAGGAGGTTATAATAAGTAAATACACTTTTTCTAAAATAATAGTTTTCTTTACATCAACACCTTGCTTTACAAGGGTAAAAGGCTCTCTGTTCCTGGTACAAAACCGGATGAACACTGATGCCTAGACAGAGCTGCGTATTAAGCCACTTGCGTATAAAGTCTATTCATTGTTACTTGTCTTATTTGTTAAACAAAATTCTAACCTCAATGTACAAGTTTTAAATAGAATAAGGTGTATTACATTATCAAATAATCCCGAGGCATCATTTTGGAAACAAGTTTGATGATATTTTATCTCCATCTATCTATTTATTTAAGATAAAATAACTAATAAATAATAAGAACAAGGCGTTTTGAGGTTAGAATTTTGTTTACTAAATAAGACAAGCACGCACAGACTTTAGCACTAACTGCGGTGTTGACCAACTGCACTAAGTCAATTCACTGTTCATCCTCTTTAGTACGAACTGCGTATTGGACCAAATGCATATATGAAGAACTGCGATGTTGACCAACTGCTACTAGGTCAATTCGCTGTTCGTCCAAATTTTAGGACGAACTGCGTATTTGGCCAAATGCGTGTAGGACGAACGACTAACAAATCGACAGAAGTCTTTGTAGGAAACTATTTATTTTTCTGACACAATGGTCGTTGATTCAGCTGAAACTACCATGTGGCCGCCGTTGTCGACTATGCGTGACAGCGTATACAGGGGAAAAAGGCCTTCAACACCTTGAATTAAAGTTGAAATTCGTGTTACTGCTCAGACATGCTTGGCGGCCAAAAGGTTAAAATAGTTACGTTATCCAGTAACCTATCGCATAAACAAGTGCGGTTAAACTCGCGTGGAGAGGGTTCCGTTCCGTACATGATTATCTGAAATTTACTATGTTACTTTAAATACCATAGACTTTTTATAGGTTTTCCTGTAAACTATAGGCTAGAGCTATTTTTTGTATTTTTTTCAAAATTGTAGGCCTAGTAGTTTCGGAGATAAGGGCGGGGAATGGTCAATTTTCGCCTATTTTCCTAAATAACTTATAACAAAAAATATATTTAAGATCCTCACAATAAGCCCTTTCATTTGATATGTCACACGATGTAGGTTACTAAACTTTTTTTTTTAATTTTCTAATTTACCCCCCAAAAGTGGCTTCCATGTTTAAAATTCATATATTTACGTCACGCGTCCGTGTTGCGGTCACCGACTTACATATGTATACCAAATTTCAACTCAATCAGTCTTGTAGTTTCGGAGCAAATTGGCTATGACAGACGGACAGACAGACAGACAGACAGACACACGAGTGATCCTTATAGGATCACTCGTGTGTCTCGGGTTTCGTTTTTTCCTTTTGAGGTACGGAACCCTAAAAATAAGCCGATAGCGTTACAGTTATTTTTATTACTTATTTTTTTGTTCGGCGATGTAGCGAATTTAGGTTTTTTTAAAAAATAATCATAAATTTTGAACCGTCAAGAATCGAATCGGCACTTATGGGTTAAAATGATTGGAAATGACCGCCTTTATGTCCCTGTTCGATTTGATCCATACTTCCACCCTGTATATAAAAATAATCTCATGATATATTCATTTATATTTATGGCATTAATAGAACGTGGTAAGTACCGACCCACCTAGTAAAAAAAATAGTACCTTTATAAATTCGGGCCTGTTCGTTAAAAAGGCCCGAAATTATAAAGGTAGAAACGGATTAATCGTATTTGGACAGAAACGTAGTACACCTGATTCGGATTTGACCTGAAAAGCGTTTTACCTGATTCGCACTTGGCCAGAACGCATTACGACAGAAACTCATCAGACCGGTAGGGCGATTAAGGGGTCCAGTCGTCCATACCTACCTCGCAAAATGACTATAGGGCAGAAATAACTACAACGCAAAATGTCTATGTAGAAAAATATCTATACAGCAGAAAGCCAACGGCGAAAGAGACCCACTAACCATAACAGCTACTTTGTATTAAGACTACGTCGCAAAATACCTTAGTCGCAAAATAACTACTTTTAAAATATACGGTCAACAAAAACAACACATTCAATAAACCTATTCTAAGGGTACCTTCACTGTAATGTTTAAGTCCTCCGTCTCCGTCTAATGGTCACATCTAATCCTGTCTATGTTTAGACTTACAGACTCTATTGTTGATTTTGGGTAAATGAGACAGAACTTGTAAAATACGCTCTTAGAATAGGTTTATTCAATGTGTTTTTGTTTGTTAACCGTTTATTTTAAGAAGTAGTCATTTTGCGACGTAGTCTTAATACAAAGTAGCTGTTATGCTTAGTGGGTCTCTTTCGCCGTTGGCTTTCTGCTCTATAGATATTTTTCTACATAGACATTTTGCGTTGTAGTTATTTCTGCCCTATAGCACAAAAGAGTCCTTGCAAGCATGAACTGTCCGGACCATTTAAATTGGTTAGAGTTTAATTTATTAGTTTTGTGCGATATCTGAACCTGACTAGAGAGACTTCATAGTGTTCTCTATACTATATTTGATAGTTTTTCATATTCGTATATTTGTATTATTAGGACATGAAATTTTATATTACAAATTGTTTCTTTTGATATTTGGAGACCTTACATCTCCATTTTTATACTTGACAGTGGAGACTGTCTACACCTCCATTTAACCTAGATTAATCGATTTAGATGTTTCTTTGTTTCAATTTTTATTTTTATTATTATGACCCTTAGATACTTTATACATCTCTAAGTTACTTAACTTGTCCAGACGTGGAGACTATACATCTCCCTTATTAGTTATTTATTAGTATTAATTTGTACCCATTAGGTTTTTATATTGCACAGTTTGTGTTAGTTTCTAGATAAAACTGTATTGCCAAAGTTGAAAAAAGACCTACTGCTGAGTTTCTTGCGGCGTTTCTTCTCAGCAGATGTCACCTTTCGAAGCGCTGGTAGATTCAGACATGTAAAAGAGCCCAGGTGGCCTACTTGCAAAATAAATATTATCATTTTCATTTTCATTTTCATCCTGGCATGTCGTAAAAGTCGACTAAGGGACGGGTCCTCTCCAACATGGTGGACTATCTGTATGGGCGATGGACTGATCACCTGTCACCATACGGTTCACCATACCATCTTAGGACTAATAAATCGAACGTGGCCACAAGTAGTCTTGTGGCTCTGCCCACCCCATTAGGGATTTCGGGCGTGATGCTATGTATGTATTTATGTATGAAATAACATACCTACTTACAAAATTTAACGTTTGTCAATTTTCAGTATCGAAAATCCCTAATAACTTCTTAACGGATTACCCTAGTTACACAATTTCCATTGCCCTATCCCTATCAAAGCCTATCAACAGACCTAAACCTATCAAATGCCAACTACACCAACAAAAAAACATGTTTTCAACTTACGTAAGGCGGCGTGAATGTATCCTACAAAAATTTAGTTACCTACTTCGTTTATACTGATTCAAAATAGGAAACTATTACATAAATCTATCTTAGATAGGTATATTCTTCAAGGGCCGGGGCGGGGAGCTTACCTACCACCACCACCACCCGTCATCACCATCGAAATACAAGCAGATACCTACTTACCTCTCTGAAACCACTGGTAGCTTAAAATACGACGCTTCACCGTTTAATGTTGAATTTAAACAACCGACAACTGAACAGTTATAATAACTTTTTTTTGTTGCTCCATTATTGCACAAAAAAGTTCACAGACGCGGCCGTCTGAAGCGTTCGGCAATCGAGTTCGCACTGCTCTCAAACACTCCGAGATATCGTGTCCGTGAGCAGTGTCTATGTGTGCGTTTGTTCGAGCGCACTTGTATGTAGATTGTCTTCTGTACCTATCTCTTTTGTGCCTATAGTTATTTTGCGAGGTAGGTATGGACGACTGGACCCCGATTAATTTTCTTTTTTCCGTTATAAAATATTTCCGAACCATACGAAATTCATATTGTTGGAAAATATTTTCCCAACGGAACCCAGAAACGTAATCGCCCCGCAGATACGCTTTAGTTAATTACAACAAATTTTTATATTAGTCTATATTTTATCTTTTGTGAAAAATGGAATGTGATGGGACTCAACATGATTGTATGAATTTTGTAATGTAGGCAAATTTACGGAACCCAACTTAACCTGGACTAACGCACGAGGCTACTCTCTATCCCGAAAGAAATGCACTATGCCTCGAGAACCGCGAATAAGCGTATCTAACGCGGACGAAGTTGAACGCAGAAACTAAGCCCTACTAATATTATAAATGCGAAAGTAACTATCTGTCTGTCTATGTGTGTTTCTGCCGACATGAGAGCTGTCGAATCGCGATAATGGCCAAATGCGAGTCTGTCCTTTTACTTTTCCGTACAGGTGCGTTGCAGGCAATGTGCGTTTCTGCCGACAAGAGAGCTGCGTCGAAAGGTGTCGAATCGCGATAATGGCCAGATGCGAATCAGTTGAATTACGTTTCTGTCCAAATATGATTAATCCGTAGAAACTATTTTTTACGTACGCTACGGTACGCTAACTTAAGGTTCAGCTGACTTCTGGATCTCTAGAATGGTTCCACTACCTAAAATACAATTATCCCAAAAAAAATGCGTAGAATGGTAAACCTGGCTCGCGGAGTCTAAAATTCGTAGCTCTAGCTAGCTAGCAGACCCGGCCGGCCGAGATCACACAGAATATCATGAAGTTCCTTAACCTGCTATATAACAAAAAATTGTGCCTGAAATAGTATCCCTTTTACGATACATAGACACATAAGGGTCAAGCAGGGAAGCTCCTTTTTTGAAGTCGGTCAAAATTTTTAGTTTTGCGAATCGATTAGTTAATGACAGCGCCATCTATATTTCTACTTCAGAGTCTTTTATCGAATTAACCTAGCTTCCACAGTGTGGTTTTGAATTCAATTACAAACTTGTTCCTTAATATTCAACTATCTCTAAATCCTAGCTAAGATAGTTGAATGCCTCGTAAAAGATCAAGTAATCCTCGTAGGCCTAGAGATTATTGCAGGCAGACACAAGATAGATCTAACTAGTCAATCTGTCCAGCGGCCCTAACATGCGAGACACAAAGATAAATTAAACTCGTTTATTTCTATGACTGTCTCTTTCGTCGTCACTAGTGTGAGAGAGACGCACTTAGAGATAAGACGGTTTAACTTATCCTTGTGTCTTGCATGTTAGGGCCGTAGATGGGATGGAAGCTTTGTGGCGGCGATTAACGCCAGTATGCTAGAGCTATGACGCTAGCAGCGCAAACAAATAAAATACAGCGAATTAAGAAAAACATTTAATGAACATTAATTTACAACAGCATTGTTTTAAATGGATACAATTTTCTGTAAGTAGTGGGTAGTTCTACCGCCATGCGCCACCCAACGGCGTTAACTCAGACATGTGTTAACAGCTGTAGTAGGTACTGTGTGGATCGGAATGTGACGTTTAGCTCTCCCTCGGCCTCGTGGCACCTCTTAACTTAATCAGAACATTGAGTAAACGTAACTTTCAATTTGTCTTAAATGATAAAGCTAAGCGAAATAGACACAATTAAGGAAGATCACTAGGTTAGATTATATAGCTGCACGCTCCACAAATTTGATAGTTATCTTTACTCAATTATCCCTAAGTATAGGCCAAGCAAAACTTAAGAGAAAATTCATGCAAGGAAATTCACGGAAACATATTTCAGTATTTATTTACTGGAATTTAGCTTCCAAAAATGATTTATGACATTTTAAAATTATTTAATACTTTTTCAACAGGTGAAATTCAGGAAAGAAATATTGGAAAATGATCATTAGGTAGAAATAGATGATCTCTTTAAGATTTTCTCTTATTAATTAGACAGTAGCTTGCTCTTTGATTATTAACTATGACTGGATATATCTACTTTGAGCAATAGATACCTATTATTTAAGTAAGTTCTGGCTAAAACTGTAGATAAGTATAACATAGTTCACGCGAAGTATTAGAACATGATCGGCGAGTGTACTAGATAGATCCCTAACAGTTTTGCTGTGGTATTATACAAACAATAACTTGACAAAATATATATTTACAATTATGAACACGTCTATTTTAATATCAGTATTTCTAAATATACAACAATTTATATTTATATTTTATCTTTTGCATACAGGGCGTATTTATTATATGTTATATGCAAGGCAATAATCGCATCCAAGCTAAAATATACAAGTCACTATACTTGAGATTCAGTTCTATGACTTGGAACATTGTCGATGGGGCCCTTCACGAACTAATGCCAACTTTTATGAAAAGGTATTTCAGGCAAATAAGACATAATTTGATAGATTGGTAAAAAATGCTTTTGTGAAATGAGCCCCAAATTTAAAATAACACTCTTAATCAAGACCCAAAGAAACCAAAAGCAAACATTTGTAATTAGCAAACTTAAACGTGAAGCACTTTGTTCTCGTATTTTACTAATAAAATAAAATTAAGACTTAAAACGAGTGTAAAGTTAGGGAAATCATTTTTCGTTTTGTACAAGTTTACATCAGACTTAGTTTATTGTTTTACACGAAATTTTAATTGAAATTTGTTTATTTCGCGAAATTCCACGAAATTCCAAATTCCAAGAAATATAGAATTTGTGTTAAAAGTGTCAACAATGTTGAACCTTGCAAACATTGTTGTCACTTTTAACACATTCAGAGTAGGCATGCAGTAAAATAAAAAGAATAATATACAGATATACAACTGTGATATACAATAACCCAAAAACAGTTTTATTAATCAAAACTGAATAGGATGCATTTAATATTCATAAAGCACATTAAGACTAAGGTGTACATTTTGCGAGTCAATTCGCTATCAGAGTAATGTACTCGTATGAAACATGAGTTAGAAGGCACTTTGCTCGCTGAACGATATACTCGTAGTAATAATGAACTATGCTATCATCCGGAACACGGCCAGTTCCGTACGTCGCAATAACATTTCCATAATCTTATAAGTA
This sequence comes from Tortricodes alternella, assembly GCA_947859335.1. Lineage (NCBI taxonomy): Eukaryota > Metazoa > Arthropoda > Insecta > Lepidoptera > Tortricidae > Tortricodes > Tortricodes alternella. Next base: position 475,582 of record OX401977.1, read on the forward strand.
CCTACACTGACCTCTGTACCTCTGGGCTGGTCTCCTATTTACTCCTTGGAACGCCAGTCGGCAAGACACGTTAACCGTATAAAGCCGTTCCACTAACGCCACACAAAATTATTGATCAATAACTGTAATGTATAATTAAAAGTTTAAAACTATCTGTAGTAGTTTTGCGAATCTATACACCGGAAAAGTCAATTATAACATCAACATCTCGTTCTGGAATCACTGTTTACAGAGTTGTATTGTTGTTTTGTTGCTGTGGCGTAGTAGCGTGTTTATCACGAGCGACCGGTAGTTCCATGGACGCCCGCAAGATTTACAGTAGCTACGTACAGCATCAAAATGACGGAAGGCAAAATAGGCAGAAAAAGGGATAGCCAGACCAGGTATACAGTAGCGGTGAGCGCACTAAAATTAGCACTCGGTTAACTATTTTGTGGTTTGTCAGATTCGGGTTTCGTGGTGCTGCAGGGCACGACGTACTGGACGGACCTGTTCGTGCGGCACTTCCTGTTCCAGGAGGAGCAGGCCATCGACTGCGACGACCTGCTCTTCTTCGTGCGCAAGCGCCACGTGCGCGGCTCCTCGCGCTATCTGCCCAAGTACGAGGTAACGCACCGGCAGCCTCATCCACGCTTACCTATACGATGTTATTTATAATCAGCCCCTAAACATACACACCCCACACGTGGTCCGTTGAACGTACCGGCTGAGAGTTTATACTATAGCAATACAATATTGATCCCAAATTTTTCGATTATACGCGTTTCTGATTGCTCAAAACATCAACGGAATCCGCTGGTGGTGGGCTGTTCCCATTGTCAATATGTTATTCAAATAAAGACCATCTTAGAATTTAATACATAATGTGTATGTGACGTGATTTGACGAAGCCTCTGATTGTCTCTATCGTGTGCGCAAGATACGGGTGATACCGGTCGTGCTGTAGACAATAACATGATATTCTGCAAGTCGCAACGTCGCGCGTCGCCAGGGAACCACGATAATAGCAATGACTGGGCGACTTTAAATATACCGGGCAAACAGAGTTCGGCCAGTCGAAATAGCCTAGCCATGCTCCTGCCAAGTGAACGGAACAACATATAAAAGTTAATTTAACTTGGAGTCTTGGAATAGTTATCTTTTGATCTGAATTTTTGTGCTGAAACCGTTTAACTGTCTGAACACCTTTTAAAACTATGTATTTATAAGTATTGTGAAAAGTAAGCGGCATCAGCTCAAAACTACTTGCGGTCAAACAATTGAATTGTGTGTGTGTTCTTTGAAAGGTTCAACTGGCCAATAAAATATTGTTATTTTTGCTCTACTGTGTGTGTGACGTTATTGGCTAGAGTAAACTGTTCCATCAAACAAAGCCAAGTATTCCTTATAAAAATACTATTGTTATTATTCGATTTGTGCATTTCATGATACCGGATGATTGCGGGACCACGGCTTTGTTCAGATCTAGAATACTGTATGATTGATTTGTGACTCGCGCGGCGGTGGGGTGGGGTGGTGTGTCCCATCGCACATCTATAATTACTAGAATATTAGCACCATTTGGATGAACTTACAAAATTCTTTCAGACAAATCTTTGGAAATACAAAAAGTTTGCATGAACAACAGTTATGTACTTTATTTTTAAACAATATAAAAATATTATTTCTTACAATAGGCTTTTATTACAACTATGTACTAGGGTGTAGAAGAGGCGGCGCGCCCCTTTTGTTAATAAATATCGATATCGATATAAGACTTAATTAATTTCATTTCATTAGAGTTCATTAACCGCTTATAAAAGATACAATTTACAAAACTTCTGCCAACATTCGACAGTTCATAATGTAGTATCTGAACGATTATTCTTGTTCGTTAAATAAAATAATTACAACAAGAAAAGCATACTTTACCATAAAACAGTTCAGTTTGCACTAGACAGTTAGGAATTATGCTACGTATCACATGCGCGCACTGCCCGGGGCGCCGCGCGCTGTGCGCCGGGCCGCGCTGACCGCCGCGTGTTGCAGACGGACGTGGAGGTGTTCCGCAAGGACTCGAAGAAGCTGCCCATCGGCGACCCCGAGATCGACTGGGAGGAGACCGTGTACCTGAACCTGGTGGTGCACCAGTTCGACTACACGCTCACGCTGGCGGTGTGCACGCGCACCAGCCCCAAGGAGCTGCAGGTGCTGCGCCGGCACTCGCAGAAGGTGAGGTCAGACGCGCGCGGGCGCGGGCGCGGGCGCGGGGCGCGCGGGCGGCGGCCGTCACTAGCTGAGCCGGCTGAACAGCTTGGTGCGCGGCCACGGCAGCGGCCAGTCGTAGCGGCGCGGCACCGGCCCGCGCACGTTGCGCTCCAGGTACGCGAACAGCCAGTACCACCACTCGCGCTGGATCATGTACTGGCCCGCGCCGTGCCGGTGCGGCGTCACCAGCAGCGCGTGGAACGTCCAGAACAGCCGCGTCGTGATGTAGTACGCGATCACCACGTCCACCGTGTAGTGCGCGTGCGCCAGCAGCACCAGCACCACGCCCACGCACGCCGCGCCCCACATGCCCCAGTGCACCGGCCACAGCTTCCGCGGCGAGTACTCCGCCACCACCAGGTACGACAGCACCAGCATCATCGTGTGACCCGAGTAGATGAAATCGCCGCAGTAAGTGTGCTTGCCGTTGATCGACAGCCCGAACCCGGACATGAGGTAGAACATGCGACGCACCACAAGCAGCGGCGTCAGGTGCCCGCTCTTGGGGCTGCAGTAGTAGGTGGTGCTGGACATGGGTAACACCGTCACGAACATGGTCACCGACCGATACAGGTACAGCAGCCCGATGATGATGAACAGCCGGCGCGCCACGATGAACCGGTGCTTGTGGAACACCACCACCATCATGGCCACGGTGGTGGAGATCATGATCAGGTACTCCGAGGCCGACAGCCCCCAGTCCTGCGGGGCCACGGCGTCCAGTACGACGTCGTCGAGCGGCGCCGTGGTGTTGCGGTCGGGCAGGCGCTCGTGCACCATCGATAGCGACATCATGTTGATGCACACGCACATGAACAGGAAGAAGAAGGCGAGGATCGTCTTCCAGATCTCTTTGGGGTAGCGCTCCTCGCGCGCCGCGCCTGCCGGAATCTCAACGACGAAGTCGCCGAGCACGCGCGCCGGTGAGTGCGCCAGGTCGGGGTCGGACTCGTCGGTGCCGGGCGCCGGCGGCTCCGCCTTGGTGGCGCGCGCCAGCAGCGGCTGCCGCTGCATCAGCTCGGCCTGGCTGGGCATGGCGGCGCGGGCGCGCTGCTGTGAGCAGCTGTTGCTGTGCTGCTGGGACGCGTTGTTGTTCAGGTCATTCCGCTTCAGGCGCGCCTCGAAATTGATGCCTTTGATCTCGTCGCGGGCGGTGTGCGCCGCTATGTCGACATCGCAGCGCGGCGACTGCGCGGGCGCAGGGGGCGCAGGCGGCGCCGGGAGCGCGCGCGGGCCGGGCACGCACACGAGCTGCTTGGAGGGCAACTCAGTGGCCAGGTACACGCGCACCGACTCCACCAGCGGCTCGGCGCACTTGATCTGCGAGGGCGGGGACTGCTCCTTGTCTGGGGAGCGTGCTGAGATCGTCATCCACTCGCCATTGGGCTGTTGGACCGAACCTGAAATCGACAAAAGATACTGGTTAGTCGCTTACTAATTCTCGGTAAAAGTATCAGTTTCTTGTTTGGTTATGTCACGAGAAATGGATTAAATCGGTTACTCTATTCTGAGTCGAGCTCCTTTCGAAATAACTAGCCGTGCCTATCTGACAAACTGGAACCCTCGGCCGTCGCCGGGTGAATCCAGTTCTTTAATCGTTAAAGAATTTGTAGTCGTGTACGATGAGTACCCAGCTAGCGATTCTGATAACTTCTCTATAGTAGATTAACCGGTTCTGTAGGCGTAGGTAGGCAATTAATTATCATATTGTGTATATTCCTGGCAGAAGTAGGTAGGTACTTTATCTATTCCGAATCTGTTTAACTTTTGTAACGCGCGGGTAGGTCTTACTTTGTGATAATAATGATTTGAATGTATGTTACAAGCGTCGCATCTCTAGAATATTAAATTCAGCGTGTAAACAAATTGTGAGTGTGAGCGGCGGTTCAAAGACCGAGGCTATGATTGCGCGGGGGGCGGCGCCGCGCTGCTTTGTGCCTGTCAGGTGACAATTAGCGCGTTGTTGTGGTCGGGCCTCGCGCGCCACGGACGCGGACGCTCACCAACAGGTTTCTCTTTCGGTGGTGAGTGCGGCGGTGGAAAGCGCACGGAAGCCGCGGCGGGCGCGACGCCGACTCACCCGATCAATGTGCGAAGTGTCGATGGCCAGGAGCGCTCCCGCTCATCGATTCCGGCTGGCCGGTGTCCCCGCGACCGAGCCTCGCTCCTGCACTATATCACTCACTATAACAACCTGGGCGACACTACACTGTGGGTAATAACTCTCTCGGGCACACGCTCTCGTCAGCGCGGAGCGGAGCTTTCCACTAGAAGTTCACTCGCGGGCCGCTGCACCGGACGGCGGCCGCTAGGAATCGCGATTAGAATAATATGACGGTGCTATCGCCACGACCGAGCGACGAGCGTGCATTCAAAGCGGCGGTCGCGTACTAGAAAACATGTAGCACTAGTTGGCTTCGGTCGGGCGCGCTCGGGTGGCGTCGGTCGCGCTCGGGCCCGCTCGGCTCAATGAGAGTAATTACGTGCGCGTGACGTCACGCGGCGGCGCAGTCTCCCTCGCGCTGCCCCTACTATGGGGTCCCGCCGCAAGCCCGAACAACAACCGAACCCGTTCTCATTCGATCCGTACGTTACTTTAGCGATGATAATTTATTACCGGTTTAAATATTTGTATTCTATTTAGGTTCTGTAGGTGCGTACCCGATATTTATTTATCTAATGACTAGGTACCTAGTTAAGTTGTGATGTATTAGGAAGTTGTAATGCAATGCGCTGCGTTGTGGCGACCGTGTCGTGTGTCGGGATCCGGTTTGCGCCGAGCGACCGCTGAGGCCGCCGCCCCGCGGGGCCATGGCCGCGCCGCCCGTACTACGAGCCTCGTACAACTACGTAGTTTCTATTTCGTTCATGAATGAACTCCAAAATGAAAATACCCCGTCGAACAAAAATCACGGCCTGCATTCGATAGTTTCTAAGTGATATGACTGTCGATATATTACTTTGCGAAGTTTACATTGAAGGAATACCTTGAAACAAAGCGACATACCTATCGTTACCATAGCAGTCGACCGGGATCGCTTAGACCAGTGTAAAACTTGTGTACAATAATAGGATGTCACATGTGAGATTAATGTCAGATTCATACAGGCGTGCACTGACATTTAATCTCATACCTATGTAATCTTATCTCGCATGCACCGAGAATTTGGGTACGGGTTTCGTACGCCACACCCACTCCATACATAAAAACTAATCTTGCATATGTAAATTTTTAGGGTTCTGTACCTCAAAAGAAAACAACGGTATCCTTATAGCATCACTCGTGTGTCTGTCTGTCCGTCTGTCTGTCCGTCTGTCACAGCCAATTTGCTCCGAAACTATTGGACCGATTGAGTTGAAATTTGGTACACATACCTATGTAAATCGGTGACCGCAACACGGGCGCGTAACGTAAATAAATGAATTTTAAACATGGGGGGCACTTTTGGGGGGTAAATTAGAAAAAAAGAAACAATTTGCTAACTACATTGTGGGACATATCAAATGAAAGGGCTCGTTGTGAAAATGCTAAATATATATATATATCTATATATTGTATATTAGAATAAACTAGTTTGGAAGTTATTTAGGAAAATAGGCGAAAATTGACCATTCCCCCCTTGTTTCCGAAACTAATGGGCTTAATGTTTTTTTTTAAATACAGACAATTGTTCTTTACCTATATATTACCGGAAAACCTATAAGACGTCTATGGTATTTAAAGTAAGTAGGAGATTTCAGATAATCATGTACGGAACCCTCTCCACGCGAGTTTTTATGTTGCTACCGAGTTGGACTCAACTCCCCCCCCTCCCCTTCTGAGCTTCTGTGAGGTACCTATCGCAACCCGCTACATATTTTAGCCAAATAGTTAAGAACGATGTTGACTGAAAGTAGGAACGTTTGCTTTGTACCAATCGGTCTCGCGTCACTTGCTCGGAAATCAACTATTATTGAGCAAGCGTGCAATAAATTTGCTAACTACTACAATCTTGCGAAAAATATACCTACGCATTCACTTTAATAGTAGTTTATGCAACGGTTGCATAATGATAGGCCTTAAAACACTAGTGCGGTTTTCATGAAACGAGCCGATAGGCGAGTTTCATAATAAGATCGCACGTGTGTTTTAAGGCCAAATTATGCAGAGTTGCATACATAACTTTATCTACACACATATTATAAATCCTCCATGATGGGTTCAGAAACAATATTTTCTGGCAACAAGTTATTTGTTGCAATCGTGGCTGCATATTTCCGATTTCCGGCGCATTTTCACATCACACACACTCCGAGAAGACTACTTACTATTCATATTTTCAACTAAAATGTAAATTACAAACAACTTTTTCTATTCAATTAAAAAACAATTCTACTTTCGTTCAGCAAAACGCCAACATGGCGATCCTCCGTCAAGACCATTTTTTTTTAAATCATAGACAAACGGATGAAGTCTCTATTCTCACGTAACTCGAGATCAAATATTGTGCAATTTATATTAAAAAAACATACTGAATTGACGTTTCGTATCAATAACTTTTTTAATATCTATGGATACTAGAATAGAGACCACTTGAGTTTTGACAGCTGTTCCAAATTTAATCTCTTTTCTTTACTAAAAACGATAAAGAAGTCATGTTATTTCTTTATCGCAGCACTGGTTTTTCCTAATTGGTTGTCAAAATGGTGGTCATTTCCTAAGGTTTTTGATTAACCAATGGAGGTTTTATGATATGGGTGTAGATAAAGTATATTTGTCAACTTTTAGAAATGCACAGGCAAATTTCGTTTCATTAATTTCGGATAATTAACAAGTACTTACCCAATTAGGTACCTATTTGTTAACGATCTTAAATTAATGTCATTCTAAGGAACTTGCTTTCTATGCATTCCTAAAAGTTATTAATTGTATTCAAAGTGTTGCATGTTCGAAAGCCAGTCGCGGGTCATGGTTTTGACGCTGATCCTCTACCTCCGTCTAATCCCTTTACTCCTGTTTCTTTCCCTCGTTCATGTCAAGACTCGAGTGTGATAGTGTCAGGACTATCTCTATAATAACCCCGGTTGCCTGCCTGCCTGCCTGCCTGCCTGCCTGGTTGCGCTCGCCCGTCATTGATTGCCCGTAATTAGTCCACTGTTCGATGCGTTTTATGGCTTCCCGCCCGACGCACACACGCGCGCAATAACACTACAAATGTGTGCTTTATTATCAACTAACGGTTCGTTCCGGTTAGTTTAGGTGCTGGCGACACTTTCTGTTCCACAATCAGGACTGTGAGTGGTATAATATCGTAATCAGTTAGATCCTTGGTTTCATTGAATAAAATATGTATAAAATTGTAGACATTAATTGTTAACTTATACCTATGTTTTGAAAAAATGAGACCTCACCGAGTTTATTGCTGGCTCTTCTCAGTAGAGGTTTTTCCGAACTGGTGGTAGATTAATTCCTTGACAAAGGTTATAAGAAGCCTATATAGATTGAATAAAGATATTTTGACTTTCACTTTGAACACAATGGTGCATTTTGGTGTACCCGGGTTGTGTATGGGAAATACGTCAAAACATATTTCCCTACTAATTTGCGCAACGGATCGGCGTGATATTTTGCATAGAAATAGACTTAGCCAGAGAGTGACAAAGGCTACTTTTTTGCCCGGAAAAATGCATGGCTCCCGAGGGAACACCGGTAAACGAATTCCACGTGGACGAAGTCGCCGGCCAAAGATAATAGTGAGGAATAATCGAGAAGCATGACATGGCATATATGCAATATGCAATCGTAGATAAAAGTGATTGATTAATTGTCTATCTAAATTGAATGTTGTAAGTAATACCATTACCTATTGAATTTAATAATAGGTACCTAGTAATTAATCAAAACTCTGATAAAAAAAAGTGAAAGTTAAAACCTGCAGTGGACTTTCGATGTTTCTCTGGTTTCTTAATCCAAAGTTTTTTTTAAATGTTGTTTCTCAAAACATGTTAATAATCAAAGTAGGTGAAGGTTACATGTAACCTTTAACCACCACCACAAACAAGTAAGATGACTCACGAGGCATGATTCAACCACCTGGTTTATTCCGTAGCAGTTATTCCACTTTATACTACAAACTACATAAGCAACTTAAGGTTCATATTGTAAATAGCTAGGAAATCCTATTAACTTCGAACTTGCAAATGCGCTTCCAAAGGAGACGCGCAGAATATTGTAAGGCGATGAGTCTGAACTTAGTGACTTCTCTCACTGCTAGCATAGCACGTATCGTAGCCGGTCCCGTAAATGCTTTGATTTCATTCAATTGTAACGACATGTGTATTTTAGATTCATTCGCGAATGATTTTGTAGAAAGGGGATTCGTCTAACAGATGCAAGCTCAATCCTCAATACAGCTGCCATCTCATTGTAGCCAGACTCCGCAAATTCCCCTCGGATCAAAGTTTCCTCCTATCCCGCTCACTCGTCCAGCGTGGCGAAGGGACAGGAATCACGCTACAAACACGCGGCGAGTCATTCTATTATTTATAGATTTGACTAACAGTGATGTTCAAAAAACAAGCATTATGTTTAGAAATTGGTTCATGATATCCCTTTGCTTTTTACGATTCCGTACCTAACAGGTAAAAAGGAATCCTTATGGTGAGACTTAATTGTATGTATGTGTGTCCGTCTATATGTCACACCAGTATAGGTATCTCAGCAACTCCTAATGTTATAAACTTGAAATTTGGAATTATTATAGAACTTGCGTGCTTCCATCTATTGCAATAGTAAAAGAAAAATACTGGGAAAAGGGCAAAATTTAAATTGATCCATATCTCAATCCAGCGCTGGATACTGGATGCTGGACTAGATTGAAATATGTTAATATTGAAGTACTACTGAATCATGTAAGCTTTGAGGGTAATTTTCATCCCCAACAAACGCGTGGGAAAGCAAAATTGGTGGGTTGTTTGGATATGGTTAAATGTTTATTTGTCGTTTGCAAATGCTTTTAGATCTGTTAAAACAATAACGAGGTAAATAGCACAGCTCGTGTGCTCGTGGGTCGGGCGACGGGTTAAGCTTGGCGTTCACTCCTGCCCGGGGCTCAGACACGGAGCTAAAGTCTAGAACAATCTAGTACCTATTGCACAACATTGCACTATTTTCCGCGGTTAGAACAGATTGTTGTTTGATACAGCGATATGCTGATGAGTCAGATGGCGTCTTGTATTAGATTAAGTAACTGAAATTCAGTGATCTTTAAATCAATGCTACATTTCAATATTCGGGCTAGTTGCGGCCTAATCACATTTCGTTTTAATGCCTCAAATAATGTCCGTGTAACGTCTGGGCAAAAAGTCAGATATCCAAAACTGCATAAGTTCCACTTTCATTTTGCCGATGTTGGTGCAAATCAGAGAAAAGAAAAATATTCCGGGTTGAGGCGATGAGGTCGACGGGCAAAACCGAGCTTACCTGGGGTGAGCGGACCCCGGGCAGGGTCGGGCCGACGCGATTATCGCCCGGAAGGCCCGCGATAAAAAAGATTACCGGCCAACTATTGCTTGTCGGGGTCGGGGGTAGGTTTATATACCATTTGCTCATTTGTTGACAGACGTAAATTCTTTCAAAGTCAGTCGGCGTTTTTATCACATTTTAGGGTTCAGTATGAGTTTAAAACGAGGGCGACGATAGAGCTAACGGCTTTGCCTCCCTATTTGTGAATTGCTCTAGCTATAAAGTTTACAATCGCTATTGACGGTTAGTAAGATTTTTGTTACAAAATTATCACATGCGACGCGATGCCATATGAAAAAATAATATAACGACTGGTAGTAACGTCACGCTGACGTCACTCTGTATTTCGATATCAAAACATTACTGAAAACACTCCAAAGGTTGATGTCCGGTCATTTTAAATTCATTGCAATACAACGACACGTAGGGAGCAAACATTTTGTGTGTTCATACGTTTCGATTTTAAGATATACCTATAAAGTCTTCATCGTATCTCTTGGAATATATTCGCGACAGTTTTATTGCCAATAAAGAGTTGCACTGCCAGTTCCCCGGCACTAACGCACTTATCGGGTGTTTCCACTGCGTGTGCAGCCTGACCTTTCAAGAACTGCGTTTGTCCATTACAAACAACTTGAAATACAGAATTGTCCATGCATGCTTGTTTAATTCTATACATTATTCTTTCTATTATTCAAGCATAATGGTTAATCGCGGTGAGACGGGGTTGCCGGTGCGGACCGTTGCTCGCACTAGCTCTACGCATTAATAAAGTAGTAGCTTCGGCTACGTTATATGACTTTTACATTGATAAATATCAATTGATTTTAGTTAGTACAAATCTTGCAAAGCCGCTCATACATTTCCCATATAATATCACAAATTAAAAATATTACGTCGACTAATAAAGGGCGCTTGAGAATTTCACCTGACCGTAGCAATTGCGGCTTGTGTCCCACATAATTCATAAATATTTTTTGTTCGCAAAATTTAAAAATGACTTCCGACCATGAAAGCTGTTCTATTGTTAACAGGACTGTGAACCTACTACCATTGCGTTTCGAGTCAATTTCTATAAGAGGAGTGTGAACCTGCGGCTTTTCATACAAAAGGCGATAACGATTTCCACCCTTAAATTTTAACCGATTTTGACCAATTTTTAATAGGTTGTCAGTCAGAACAAAATCAAGGTCTATACGTTTTTTGAATATTGATTAAAGATCAACAAAGTCAAATAATCACTGAAATTTGTTTTGTATGAGAATACTAAAACATCAATAAAATTGAATTTATTTATTATAGTGAAAAAATCAAAACGTACATACCTAGATTTTGATCTGAGTACCTACCTATAAAAAATTGCTCAACATCGGTTAACATTTAAGGGGTGGAAATCATTATCGCCTTTTGTATGAAAAGCCGTAGGTTCACACTCTTAAAGAATTTGACGTGAAACGCAATGGCAGTTACTAGTTGTAAATAGAATCGTATGTTCGGCACGGCCAGGTCAGTCCTTCTATTTGTGGAGTCGTACAAAGCCCCCCCTCGAGATAATAATCCCTTCGCTGATGTTATATACCTAATTAGTAGTTTACGCCAGTTCCGGAGATTGTGGACACCCTGCAGTAGACACGGAGATTGTAAGTAATTAATGTGGAAAAACTAGCGCGACGGGCTAGCATACGCAGCTGTAATGCGCGATACTTTGATTTGAGTTTGATAAGTGTATTTTGTCTGGTTCCCCTTATCATAGAAATGCTGTAATAACATGATCTGCCAAATCTGGGTTCATGGTTAACCGTTGCCACCACTCGCCGACCGCCAGAGTAAATAATGTATTACAGGTTTGATTTGACTGACGGTGTGCTCATGCGCAGGTGTACGCGTCGCCGAGCCGGCGCAAGATGGACACCAAGGGAGAGGGCGAGGAGATCACGTACCCACACATCTGCTTCATGGTCGACAACTTTGACGAGGTCAGTAATGAGTTCACCACAATAGGCGTCTCTAATGTAGGTATAACCGGCCGCAGAAGGACTGCATCACGAAGTGATAGGAGGAATTACGCACACAAATTTGCCCACAAGTACCTAAATGATCCAGAATTAATTTTAAAGCTACCGTCTGCGCTTTCTCATCAACAGTGCCAAAACAAAGGATGATTACAGTTCACTTAAAAAATTAAAAAATATGCTCTCCGAATAGCTTGTTGACAAATAAAACATTTATTAACGGCGGGGCGAATGCATCGCCCGCTGCCGAAAGACGAACGTGCCCGACATTGAAGGTCAAAATGATCTCAAACTCTTAACATGCTGATTGGCGTGAACTTGCAAATTGGGTGTGCGCTGTATTCGCGTGAAGTGCACTCCGGCGGCGACCTCCGTCGCTTCGGCTCGTTATTTACTTGCCGGCCGTTATTTATAGTTGTACATTTAACCTAGTTAATCGCGTCGATAGCGCCCTGCAACGGGTCATCGGTCCGACCTGCAGGGCTCGATGTAAATGCATTTGAACATTATTTTTACCAATCAGGCAAACGTGCAGAAAGACCTTGACTTAAAAGCAACGTCGGCGAAAAATTCATTTGAAAATGGTTGATTTTTTAATCGGTTTTTTTAAGTGTGCTCTCGCTTTTGCCGACGCCACGGCAAGGCATCAGCTCAATTTCACCGAGTAACTAAATGGAAGCCGAATCGGAAATACGCGTTGCTAGTTTGCTACTTTGAAGGCATCCTTAAAAACACTAGGTACAGAAAACCCAACTTTTAGGAACATTCAGCTTGATTTCGCCAGGCTCTCTAATTATATAGAGATTGTACGATAAAATAAGGCGGATGAGAAGAGGCGGAGGGCCTGCCTCAGTCATTTGTTTCTGTGCTGGATGTCTATCACGCCTTTCGTCAAGTTGGATGAGCCGCCACATCTCCACGTCGCATTTTGAACGGGGATGACGGTATTACCGCGCGAAACAAATATTTACATGCGATTATCTCCTCTGTGTGTCGTTAATTGCCAGCAAAATTGGAAAAAAAAAACCTTCATCGTGAGCGCGCACACCAATTAGCACCTTAGATAGAATGTTGTATGGTCGTTTTTTAAAATTTGCTATTGAATAGTCGTCACAGTCGTGTCATCGTGTTTTAATGCTAGTAATTACCTATTTTTGTTACAAGTATAGTTTTATGAGGCATCATTGTTTCCATGTTAGGGGGTGGTATTTTCGATCGTATGGACATTTAATTTCGACCTTGAAATTAAATAAGTCGATTAGTTGAGCATTGTATGATATTGTATAAGTGGTGTTGGGCCACGAGACCCGAGAGCTGCTGTCGACAGACACGAGCTCGCATTGTGATTACCCCTAATTGGCTGTCCATTGCAAATTACCAGTTTATGCAAAACGAATCGGCTTGCATTGTGCTCGCAAAGTGTGTCCTTTGCCGCCGCCGTAAAGTCGCGATTAGAATGCTCGCATTCTATAGCTAAAGGTATATCGCGAACAGCGCGTTGTCTCCGTCTGTCGCTTACAGCTTACGGTTGCTTGGTTTCTGTTTTTGTTTGTCATTCGTGATTCGTGAGACGTCGAAACAAAGCACAATTCCACATAATTATGTAAAGATGGCCTGATAATTAACAAAATAGCATGACAATGCAAATTGTGTTACTTTTATTACTTTCAATTCGTATGGGTTAAGCTATTAAGTCAAGGATTTGTACATCTCGATAACAGAAAACCTTGAAGAGTATATAAACTTCGTCAACCAAATAGGTAAATTCAAAACGGAGATGCATGGCGGGTGTGCGATGACGCGCTGGCTGCACAGTCTCGACCGCTAGCGTGTCGAGCTGAGCGTCAAGCTTAATTAAGCGATAAAATTGTTATACCGAACGTTTATCGCGGAATTTCACCGGGTCGCAGTGACCCCGCGCAAAAACAAACCGCTGAGTCGCAAGCGTGACGACGCAGGTCGGCGACTACCTATTTTATTTATTTATTTATTTCAGATCTCCATATATAATGATCCATATACAATATTATTAGTAAACACTCAGAGCTTATACACTAAAAGTACCCTACCTATACCTCGCTCGGTTTTGCAATGTTCATATCTATGTTTTATCTATACAAGTAGTCGTATCATTGTCTAGTAACCATAGCACAGGGAAATCCTAGTTCGGGACTTAACTTTATTATTTATCTTTCTTCTTATCCTACTTTAAGACTAGTATTCATTCATGTATCCATTCGTGGGAGTAATTAGAGCTAAAGATAGCCAGCCAGTTTGTAGTTTCCGTGGCGTGACAGCTATGCTCTGGATAGATCCGGCTGCTTATCTATCTGTTATCGTAATTATCGCTCTGTTACTGTATATAGCTGCTGTATACGATAATTATACGATGTCATCGATATCGCGCTTGTACCTACCTCAATTATATGTTGTTAATTGCTGAAGAAATTGTCCTTATTACAAACAAAGGTTCGACATCTACAGAGACACATATTCATATGTTTGGTTAGGGATTTTTCCCTATCTTGGTCTTGTTTAGTCTTCAGTCAAACTTATAAATAGGTATCTATCTACGGATTATATTGTATCGTGGAACATAACGACATTCTGTTTCAATTAAGTCGGCCATCGAGGTCGGAGGCTGGTCTGGCGCGGTGCGAGGTGCTCTAGTTCTTGCTCCAGCCGCCCTAATTACTCGTTGGTTGATTCTTTTGGCACCGAATCGTTTACGTACCATTTACCAGCGTATTGTACATTCTGAGCTATCCATCAGAGGCGTATTTAAAGATTTGGCGCCCGGGCCAGTTAGCTCTGCCTCCCCATTAAGTAATAAAAAATATTGTAGGTAAGTTTGACAATAATAGGCGCCCTAAGAAGGCCCCGAGGCTTCACCGCCCCTCGCAGCCGCCGCTCCGGGACATGGCCCCCTTGGCCCTAAGGGAAAGACGCCCCTGCTACCCACCCTTTGCGTATGGCTGTATCATCATTCGACATATCGATTCGATCATTTGTTGTTCGGCTGAACTCCTGTCGCGCGCTAAAGTTCGATGTCCTTAACGAATTACAGTCAAATATTAGGTTTTACGCAAACTTTCTCGCATGATGCGAGTCTGTCTGGTGTTGGATCAATAGTGTCCGGTAGTAGAGCCGAGTGTTTTCTCCGCGGGGTTGAATCACGCGTGACGACGTCGCGCCGTCCTTATTATTGGTCATGACGCCACAATGGAGGCGTCTAGACTGTTCTCGCTCGTGTCAACACAAGCTGAACGCACGACACTGGTTGTCGCTCTAAACTAGTGTGTCGAAAATAGTCGCCTTGACCTAGGTCTTCCAAGATCATGAATCACGACCATATTAATGGCCTTAGTCTGGTATTTTCGTCAATTTACGATTATCTTCGTCACTTACCTATATCAAAAACTTCGGCCACGACCCAAGTAAATCTATATTTAGCAGCTGTTGCTATCTTTCGACACTTAAGTTTTTCCCCCAGGTGACATCTGCGTTGTCTGGAAACAAGGGCGGAATTGAAGCGCAGGTGGGTTATGTTATAAAAGCACTTAAAGCCGGTCGAGTCTGACAAAAATACGATGTCATTTTTGGTAATAGATGAGGTAATATTAGATTTTCTAGAAAACGCAGGCTTCGAATGTCCGATGTTGTTTTAAGCCAGATTCTGTTAATTTAAATGCGTCAACAACGAGTTGGCAGGGCGGGCGGCTCGTTCCGCACAGGTTGGACGGCTGCCCGCGCCTGACACGGTCGGTTCTGCTATGTGATTCTCTGACGTGCGCGGCGGCTGATCAGCGCTAAGGGACACATTCAAATATAGAATGAATGAATGACTATTACTTTACCTACAGTCTGAATCAGTCGTTTCGTTTATCCGCCGCTCAGCCGCTGCGCTCGTTCAAGAATCACACCACAGATAACCTCAAAGTGAAAACGGTGATAACTGACTCACGCTGCAAATAGGTCGGTGTCTATGGTGGCTAGATCTGACGCATCCTGCATTTATTATAGCAAACGCAAGAAAATGATGACACATCACACAATCTACACTTCAATAAAATTTGGGAACGAATGAGAAGTGGTGAATACATAGTGTTCGTGTAGCCATATCGATGGACAATTAAATTAACCTTCAATAAATAGGAACCCGATTAAGCAATTATCATAGTTCAATCAACTCTGCTACGAAAAAGGGCTTACATTTAGGTCTACTAATTGAATAACGACGCTGACATTGTATTACGTTTTATTTATGAATAGAGGACCATTGAGTAGTCAATTGGATTAAATTGCAATAATTGTACCGCAGCAGTCATAGATCAGTCCTAGTGGTAACATTTTATGCTTCTACCAATTAAGCCATTTAACTATGAGCCCTTTTCTTTTAGTTTACCGAACAGTTTGTTATTCAATATTCCGTGTCCGTGTCATCGTCGTTGCCAACGCAAAAAAGTAATTACCGCGGCTGACGAAACAAATGTTGTGCTCAAGTAAATGGGTTCACCAATAGCTTACTATATGCCACTGTCTGTTGCGCTTTGGCAAAGCTAGGGCATTTTGGATTGACGCGGATAGCAAGGTATTGTGTATGAATGTGGGCGCGGCGGCATGTCCCGGCCCCCGGCGTCTTCGTCTGCCGCTGATCAGCGATGAGCGCACATTCAAATTTAGACTGAATGACTTTTGTCTTTACAGTCTATATTAATAGTTTCGTTTATCTGGTCATCAGCCGCTGCGCTAAGAGAATCACACCTCCGTTGCACCGAGTTGCACGCGGTTGCACAAGCCCCGACGCGCGGGAACCAAACATCGCCGTTTGCTAACGTTAGTTATTGCGACCCGCGATATTTACCGCGAGTCGACCGACGTCGCGTCAGCCCGGCGCCATTATTTATTGCCCGACACGAACTTATAATTTCATTCTCTACTCAGAATAGAATAGTATTGATGTGTGGTCTATACAAAAAATATAATTTACCTGATTTATATCAGAAACGGGACGTTTCAGAGAGGGGCGAGAATTGAAGTCACGCGCACTGCTGCGTCATGTCCATATCGTGTTGACAGAAGAATTTTAAAATTAGATAACCGACTCAAAAGCGGTTCCCAAGGGATCCACTGCAAATGTAATTTTGTGCTTGGTCTTTTAATACATTATTCTTATTCACTTTATTCTTGTGTTCTTTTTTCGTAACCATAGCATGATTAATTGCGGAATGCTCGATCAACGTTGACTAAAAGTTTTTATCTACACCCATATCATAAAACCTTCATAATGTAATCAAAAACCGTAGGAAATTACCAGCATTATGACAACCTGTACTGTAATGTTATTAAAGTATCAATTTTAGTAACGTTATGAGTTTTTCATCGCACTTGCTCGGAAAGGTGTTGGCTCGCTGGGTCCGGCGAGTCGCACTGGGTCCGGCGGATTGCGCTCTGTGTCCGGGAAGTACCGCGCTGTGTCCGGCGGGTTGCGCGCTGTGTCCGGCAGGTCGCGCCGTGTCCGGTGGGTTGCGCGCTGTGTCCGGCAGGTCGCGCCGCGTCCGGCGGGTTGCGCGCTGTGTCCGGCAGGTCGCGCCGTGTCCGGTGGGTTGCGCGCTGTGTCCGGCAGGTCGCGCCGCGTCCGGCGGGTTGCGCGCTGTGTCCGGCAGGTCGCGCCGCGTCCGGCGGGTTGCGCGCTGTGTCCGGCAGCGCGCGCCGTATCCGGCGGGTGACGCGCTGTGTCCGGCGGGTCGCGGTCGGTCCGGCGGGTTGCGCGGTTATTTTTTGTCTTATTTTTATTTCTATAAATGCAGCCACGATTGCAATAAATAACTTGTTGTCAGAAAATAAGTATTGTTTCTGAACACATCATGGAGGATTTATAATATGTGTGTAGATAAAGTTATGTATGCAACTATCATTGTCATCAGGCCTATCATTATGCAACCGTTGCATAAACTACTATTTCTTATCTATCTTTCATATCGGCGTTTTTTGCTTAAAATGAAGCCAAATAGTTTGTATGTAGGTATGCCAATAAAATACTTTTTTACGGGAAAAAGCAACAAGAAAATAAATGACTGGGGTCGCATGGATATTGTACCCACCAATATCGGAATCAGACGAAGATACCTACTTCTGATGGATCAACTTCTTCAATTGACTGCTTATAGTTTTTGTAAACCCCATTTATACAAGCTTTTTATTAACTTGCAATGTTTGTATGTATGTAACTAGGTATGTGCGGGTCAAATCTTGAAGGCGGAATTAGAACTATTTCTTCTTATCCTACGAAGCTGACTTTATATATATTTGTTCAGTTCCGATGACAATGCATTTTTTTTGGTAAGCATGACCTGAATCGACATCCAGGGTTAGCTCCAGACAAAGGAACTCTTCAACGAGCACAGACCGACATTTTTTAATGGGCAAAAAAGCTTGTTATAAAAATGCCAATTAAAAAAAAACCGGCCAAGTGCGAGTCGGACTCGTGCACGAAGAGTTCCGTACCATTATCTATAAAAACGGCGAAACAATCATGTCTGTTGCATGGGAGCCCCCCTTAAATATTTGTTTTATTTTAATTTAATTATTTATTTTTAAAGTGAATACCTATATAACTAAATATTTTGTGAATATTTCAAGCGTCTACCTGTTGCCGTTATCGATCTAGAGCAAAAATGGGAAAAAAACCACGTTTGTTGTATGGGATCCCCTTAAACATTTATTTTATTCTGTGTTGTAGTATTAGTTGTTATAGTGGCAACAGAAATACATCATCTGTGAAAATTTCAACTGTCTAACTATCACGGTTCATGAGATACAGCCTGGTAACAGACGAACAGACAGATAGAAAGATGGACGGACAGCGGAGTCTTAGTCATGGGGTCCCGTTACCCTTTGGGTACGGAACCCTAAAAAAACTTATTGTTTTTCCGCTGTTCATTTTACCAACTTTTCGATAATATATGCAATAAAATTATATTCGTCCATTCATTCATTCACTACTTTTTGTGCCAGTTCTTTATGTAGTTGTGTGTGTTCACTCACTTCACTTCAACTCTCGTCCTCTTACATATACAACCTGTGGTTTTGTTTGAATCCTGTGAAAATTGTGAGGGTTCTGCTTTTTCCTCTAGTGTTATGTGTTTTAGTGGAATACAATAATAACCTAAATAAACTAAATATAAATCTAACATTAATTATAAAAGAATATACCTATATAAACTATGACAATAGTAGAAAGTATAACCAATTGCATTCGCCGAGCGCAGCGCGCGTGCGTGTGGGAATGCCACCGGCCGCCGCGCCGCCGCGCCGGTGCAGGCGCTTTCAGTTATTAACTTACTATATTTATTAATTAGATAATTAGGTATTTGTAGAAACCTTACAGTTAGCTTTGATTTTTTTTTTCTATCCAATGTTTAATATCGACTCAATCGCTAAAGGGTTTAATGGAAGTTATTCCTTGAAGGGATAAGTTTATTTCGCCTGTTACATGTCAATTGTTTGATTTTCTGCGTGTTCTTGTACTGATTGTTATAGTAATAATAACGATATATCTTAATTGCATTATTTCTTAACCTACAAGCATATACAGAAAATTCTTGAATGTGTGACAGATTAACAGCTTCGCGAAGAATGAGCACCTCGGAAAATAGGACAAAGCCTGCGGCCCTGAATTGCAAGACACAAAGATAAGTTAAACTCTATCTCTCTCGTCGGCTAGTGCCGACACTAGTGTGTGAGAGAGACACACTTAGAAATAAGGCGGTTTAACTTATCCTTACGTCTTGCACGTTAGGGCCGCTGTGAATTGTAGGGCATCATAGTAGGAGGCGGATTTATATTTGTTAATTGAGTGTATAATTTTTCTGTATTGATGTATGTTGTAAGCAACCAATGAATCAGATTATTTTTAAAGTCGAATAAATTGTCTGTGTATAATTAATGTATAGTGTAATTTATTTATCCTGTTGTAGAGAAACTTTATAAGATGTTTCTAATTAAAATAAAGTCCGTTTTCCTGTTTGTTTATGTATTCGGTTAAACTGCTAATACTTCATGGATTTTGATACGGTTTTCATTACAATATTCAATCTGTGGGTAGATTTTCTCTATCAGTAAAAAAATGACATATTTTGTATGCGCAAATGTCAAATTTTAACCCGTAGTAAACAAATCTACCTGCGGATTAAATATTGGGAACTGCCATTAATGTAATATACGGGTGCCATCTATTTGGCATAATTTTTAATGTCCGAAAGTTATTAGGCATAACAGGTTTCGCATATTTTATTTTCACCGAATCTAAACTTGCCGAAATTTTATTCGGCATAATTCGGTATTAGCCGAATGGTTGTTTTCCCGAATATTATATTAGCATAATATTGATATGGCCGAATTTTATTTTGCATAATGCTGTTTAGCATATATATAATTTTGTAGAATTTTGATAGCCCGAAATCCTGTCCGAATCTAGTTGCATAAAATATAAAAAGGAGGGAGGAGGGGGGGGTGAAATGGACCACAAGGGGGCCCGGGGGGCGAAGCCCCCCGCAGTAAAAAATAAACAACCGTAACAATTGTATTATTAGTAGGTTAGGTTAGGGTTAACTTGTGTCCCTTACACCAAACCAATCTCTAGTTGCTAGTTTCTATAAAAATAGATTTAATTAGGTTAGGTTAGGTTAGTTTAAATAAATAAAAACTACAATTTTATAATCATGTATTTTTTATAATCCATCTCGGCGAAACCAAATTGTGCGAAAGTAACTTTCTGCGAAACAAATGTATGCGTAAGTCATTTTCTGCCTAAGCACTATTCGGACTTCGCAAATTATGCGTATAAAACATTCGGGTTAGCTTGGATATGCGTGACAAAAATATGCGAAATTAATTATGCGAGATTAGTTTCTGCGCATATACAATTAGGCTTATACTGATTATGCGATACAGAATTTAGTCATAAAAAATTATGCGTAAACAAGGGGAACCGTAATATACCTATGCATACCCTGCAATAGAGTTTTATTACGTTACGTTAATTAGTCGCATATTCCGTCTGTTCGTATCGCTCTCTCTGGTAGCTGGAGATATAGTATCTCTGTCGGAATAGTTGTAGCGCTGTATTCCGTGCGGATATGAAGGTTGTACGGTCGGTACAATTACCGAGGATGAGGCGCCGTACGGTCGGTACAACGGCAACGCTATGTGGCTCTGAGGGAGGAATCCCTCAGAGCCTCGATGTTCAACTGCTCCCTGATCATGTATCGTCGGTCCTGTTTTGTCTTTTTATTCTTCTTCTTCCTAGCGCTTTTTCCCCGTCTACGCTACGGGCCTTTGTTCGCTGGTTATCAGATTCGCAAAACACCAGATTCTCAAAACACCGGATTATCAGAATACCAGATTCGCATAACACCAGATTCGCAAAACACCAGATTGTTAAAACACCGGATTCTCAGAATACCAGATTCGCAAAAGATCAGAATCGCAAAACACCAGATTCTCATAATACCAGATTCGCAAAACACCAGAAATACACTCATGCATAAAATTTTAAAACGAAAATAATAAATGAAACCTTTCTGGTTATCTGCGAACCAAAAATACTAATCACAATGCGAAATATTTAAGGATTGGTAAAATATACAGTTAAAAACCAGTTCCTGATCCTGACCTGATCTTTTGCGAATCTGGTATTATGAGAATCTGGTGTTTTGCGATTCTGTTCTTTTGCGAATCTGGTATTCTGAGAATCCGGTGTTTTGAGAATCTGGTGTTTTGCGAATCTGGTGTTTATGCGAATCTGGTATTCTGACAATCCGGTGTTCTGAGAATCTGGTGTTTTGCGAATCTGGTAACCAGCGAACAAAGGGTTTTTCCCACACCGTAAGAGCATCGGTTACCGCAATTCGCAGGCAGATACCTAATGTACATAAGTTAGAAAAACTCATTGGTACATAGCAATGGCTTGGATTCGAACCCGGACCTCACGATCACAAGTCAACATCCTTAGCCATTAGGCCACCGACGCTCTCTTTTGTCATTCTATTCTAATTTTGAAATGAGTCTAAATCCAAATATGTGTCGTCTGCCAGTAATGTCAGGTCATTCTGTCGGTAAGGAGGCTTGACGCTCCGACGTAATAATTTAAATACCATTTAAAATGATTACGTGTAGTAGCTGTCCGCTTCTGAATTTCCGCAAACAATTGATTGCTGTTGCTGTTACCATGCCACGCAACGGAAGGCAATCAGCGGACCACCAGATAACGAATTCGTTGCGTGTTGATTGAGCCTAGCCACTGAACTTCACACTGCTGTTCCCACAAGTACACATTATGACATTAAAGCCAGGTACAAATTTCGTCAATCATTTCCTCTCGGGCGATAACTCGTAAAATGCTTCAGAGAGTTGTATTAGAAGCCTCGTGAACCTCAGCTGCGGTTCCGTGGGTGGGTTGAGCAGCGGTAACCTCCCAAGCACATAAAGAAGCCGGCTGACTATAGAGGTGTGTTATACGTCAGCTGGTCACTAGAACATAAAAGCTGAAGTATAATCCACCAGTTTATAGTCTGCGGACTTTTTTTCTTCAGGTTTAGGTCAGCTATAATCTGATAAGCTTTCAATCGGGAAGGGAACGATTTAATAAAAAAAAAACTACGTGCTTGGGAGGTTACCGCTGCTACACCCACCCACGGAACCGCAGCTGACGTCCACGAGGCTTCATGATACAACTCTTCGAAGAACTTTACGAGTTATCGTCCGAGAAGGAATTTTGGTCAAGAAAATCTGTTGCTGGCTCGCGGACCATTATGAGTGTGCGAATATGAATGTTTTTGTGTTGTTTTTTTTTTGTTGTTTTCATAACATTTCCCTTTCGAATTCGTTATTTTTTATTTACTTATTTTATAGGCTTGAATGGTTACTAATGAACGCCGGCCGTTGTGGTTTCGGATACTGTTATCAAGCGATGACCGTCATTCACTTGTACTTGTAACACGTCAAATATAACACGAGATCATGTAAGCGCACGAGTTCATATTTTCTATTTTAATAATCTTGTTTGTAAGCGATGCTGTTCCTAACAACAACTTCAGAAATGTGAATCTGTGTTCGAGAGCAATGTTTGCCGCAACTGCACAACAACTGAGTCAATAAATCAGTTTGGCAATAGGTCAAGAGCAATATTTTGCATGTTCACGTGTTATACTACCTATATACCTATACACTTGCAGATTTCAGTCAGCTTTTATTACCCGACTACGGCGGAGCAAAAATGAGGGTTAATATTTTGACCGGTACCTATCTATGTTCACCTGCTCCCTCATAACTTCTAAGCTACTTATGATAGTTTGACAAATGAGGTATCGTTGGAAGCGTCTCTTAATTGTCCGCTGGTTATAGGCTTTGTGACGTCAGATTTAATTGAATATGGCGTCCTCTAGAGGACATAAAGTCATGAACTAAAAATATATATTTTAATGATTACTTACGTGTTGCCTATCAAATGAAAGGGATTTATGAGCACATTTCATATATATATATATATATATATATATATATATATATATATATACAGTATATTGTTAGCTGTTTCATACTTTTTAGAGCGTGATTTTTCAGTAGTATTGTTTTAGTTTTTGATCTTATTACTTACTTGTGACGGACCAGTTTGTCATTTTGAAAAACATAAACACTTTGTATTTATAGGTTCGATTCGGAAAAGTAGGACAAGGGACGCCTCCGACACGATGCCTTGCGTGGCGAAGGTCGCGGGGGGGCGACGAACCCGCGACGTGCTGATAATACTCGTGCTTATCATCATTTTTCATACTGCGACTATCGTTTTGATTTGGATGAAAGTCTATTGCTTGCTCAAATATGTGCATTTAAAAAAAATACAGATAAGGCGAGCGAAAATGAATAACAATAACGCGAATTTAATCGTAAGCACCAAACACTACGCGCCATTTATAAAAAAAATAGAAGTGGAGCTCTAGTGCATTGAAATAGATTGCTTTTTTGCTTGGATAAGAACTTAGCAGTTCTCAGAAAAGTTAATAGATAACGCACTGAAATTTGGCATCGGACCCTAGTGGAAAAATAGATCAGCGATGAGTAATAGTCTATTATTATTAAACGAATGCAGAATTTGATCTCACGTCTGAAGAAGAAGCTACTGAAGCGATTGCACTCTCTAATTCACATAAAGTACCACGTCTAATTTTTAGACACACCATCAGCATCAGCACCGTGCCGCTCGTCGTTGGGCAGAGTGCTCGCGTTCATTGGCAATTCCCCATTACGCCTTAACCACCAACCAAAGGCAGAAATCACCTTTTTCATACAAAAGGCGATAACGATATCCACCCCTTAAATGTTAACCGATTTTGACCAATTTTTGATAGGTTGTCAGTCAGAACAGAATTTAGGTCTATACGTTTTTTGAATTTTGATTAAAAATCAAGAAAGTAAAATAATGCCGAAATTAGTTTTTTAGTAAAAAATCATAACGCATAGACCTAGATTTGACTGTTGACTGACAACCTACTCCTCTTAAACGTATGGATGGAAGTGACCGCTACATGCGTGCGCAGGTGTTCAGCGACATGGTGGTGCGCGACGGCGAGATGGTGTGCGTAGAGCTGGTGGCGCGCGGGCGCGGCGCCGGCGCGCTGGCCGTGCTCTTCCTCGGCTCCATCCGCTACGACGCGCTCTCCCGCGTCTACGACTCCCGGGTGAGCATTCACAACATTTACATAGACAGCCGTTGAAGTATGTATTGCGTTACCAGCACTTGATGACGGAGCGGGCGTGCGCGCCGCGTCCGGCGGTGATCGTTTTCTTATAGCCGTTTGTGCCATTTGGCCTCAACAGGCTTTACAAAAAATCAAGTTGAGGCGTCCACTCTATTACATATATATAATTACTCAAAGTATTCAGCTAATTCGCCAATATACCCTGTAACCCTAATTGCTAGTGTCGGTGTAGCGTTCAAACTAACACTTTGAGCACAAGACTACTATACACTAGACTGACTAGTTTCCCAATAATACGATTTGTTATTTGATGTTATTAAATGATTCCGGAATAAACATCTCTCCTGTCTGGTCTAGTCGCATCGGGTTTGTCTTATCCCGACCTTTATAGGCAAGTATCGACGTCATTTATGATAGATAACGAAGAAGAAAATCTCGAGAAAATTCCGGATGCTGCAATGGACATTGAAAAAAACATACGCATAGCAAATAGAATAATTGTATACAGCAACACAAAGGAGAGGAGGAACCGTTCACCTCCCGGTAGGACTTAATTTATTCAACATTGCAACTTTTAAACTAACAAAATAGTAGAACATGTAACACTAACATCTAATTTGGAATAACGCAGCTAAATATTTCCTTTGGCTGCGGCTGCTGTGCCGCGCCAAATAGCGCATAAACTCAACTTTATTATTATTATTATTATTGCCGTCTGATCGGACTCCCTCTAATAGCGTCTGAATATTCTATCTGTATTGTAAATATTCGCAACTGCTATACGTTCTATAGCTGGTTAACCCTGATCTATCGCATTTTAACTCGGCACAAACATTCAACTCCAGATATGACGATGCCAAAAAAATGTTTAATCTTGTTGAGATATGCTTATCGTATTAATACCCGTTGATATTGTCAGTACATCCGCAATTCCGCCAACGTGAAACATTTTGCGATGAGGTAGGTACTACAAAAAGAAAAAAAAGGCATTTTTAATTCTTGTTCCATTAATGTCACAGTGCCCGGACTACTTTTTATTTACAAAACCCTGTGCTTAGTGTAGTTTTGTGTAATGTTTATGTAATCAATATGGATCTCAATTTCTGTAATACTAGTATAATTTGCGATTATGGTACATTTTGGTGGATTTGTGGTACAAAACCACAGATCACATTAAGTATTTGGTTTGTTGGGGTTGCCTTCCTTGTACTTTATAATATAAATTTTTGATTTTACAATTGCACATCAGAAATTGTTGTCCCTGTATATAATATTCCTCTTCCCTCGGCAATGAAGGGCAAAACGTATTGGGAAAGAGATCTGTCACGTGTCAAAATAAACTTAATTTATATTGTTCTAATTTCGAAGGTACAGATTAGTATTGAAACTTCTTATGGGCCCTGATATGCCTAATTTATACGAAATCTTTTACTTCTCATGCACGCTTTATAAAGAAACCGATGGCATTTATTGTGTTGTACCGGATTAAAACTACCGATCAAATCAATCCGAGTTGGTAAAAAGCGCTGTTCGCTCACAGGATTACCCGGTGATTAGCGCTAAGCTATCGGACTGGCGCGTTGGCTCAGCAATCGCCAGCAACCTGTCAGACAAACACCACGTTTCACACGTGCTTCCCTCAATTCGTCATTCGTGTCATGTTGACAGTCAGGGCGGCCTTTAGGGGTGGCGAGCAGGGCAACCGCCCGGGGCCTCGCGCACTTGGGCAACAACCCAAGTAGAAAAATATTAGGTACTAATAGTACTAATGTTTATCTGAATTTCGCGCTTTACGCCGCGCATTATAAAACTCCCGTCATGCCACCCGCGCTCTCTTGCGTCGTAGTTATCGCGCTGATATCTGTAGCATCATTTAAACCTGATTCCACAAAGACAAGGGCCTCGCAAAGATCTTCCCGCTCGGAGCCTCGCAATGGCTCCTTGCCCTGTTGACAGTGGATTTTGTGGAAGCGTAGTAAAACCTATAGCTTTGTCAGAAATACGAGCGGCGTCGCACATCCCCTGGGTTTTGGAATGTCACGCTGATATTCGTTCTCAAAACGAAACAACGCATGAAATCAGAAGGAAATAAGCTTATAAAAGCTGATGAAGTTTATTAATTATTAATTCAAAACTAGACCACGAATATTCCAAAATCGATGGCGTTATATGTATGGAAGTTTCGCGAACCTTCAAGTTGAGAGGCACTATAAAAGCGAAATTGTTTACTAGCGAACAAATTAGCCGGACAAAATTAAGGAAGCTAATGAAGTGCGGAGTCAATCCTGCGGTTGAACAGCAAGGAGGGCAAAAAAATGGTAATTGAGTCGTGTATAGAGTGGGCAGCGGCCTTGGGTTGCGTCACCGGCAGCTCGCGACTCTTTGTCGGATTTGCATGATATGTCCGTAAACTTGGTGTACGCGTCACAAAGTCGACGCATATTTATCTCATTTCGTTGTACCTATTATACTAAAGAGGTCAAGACAGAACAGCACCGACTGTAAATTCAATGAGTGCTATTTACTCGATTGATCAAAGTTCAGACGAGTCTCTCACTGAGAAACTATGCGTGAAGCTGAAGGCTATTATCGGGATTGTGAAATGAAAATATTAATGCGCATAATAATTATTATCAATGTTATTACTTAAGTCGATAGTAAATTCGGTCTATCGGCACGCCCCGCTGAAAAGACTCGCGCTCGATATAACTGCTTCCTGTAAACAGTTGTAAATTTGACGGTTATCAAGAGCAGCGTAATATAATTTATTGTTTTTGCGGTCTGTTAAGTGCTCAGAGCTCTAAACCGTATGAACGGTTTGAGTTTATACTGATCATCTTAGTCTATGTCACGTCATTGACAAAGTCCAACCATTGGCCCGTTTCACGAAGCTACACTACAAGTTAATTTTTTTAAACAGGCACGTGAACGTAAAATTTTTGGGATCTGACATCGGTGTTGCCAGTTGTTTCGTGAAACGGGCCACATATCCTCCAAATTCCGATACTAAATTTCTATGAACCTTCCTTAATCCAATTATTAGACAACCATTCATGGTTCCCTACTATCTATCATTATTTAATCTTTCCTCGAGCGACGACCGGCGACGTTACATTACAATGTCATCAAGGTATCGAAATTAGGAATTAAGACGGAAGCGGACCGCGGCGCACGCTGTACACGGACACGTAGTTTCGGGTGACTTCATCAGCTTACGCATATTGACTTAGCTTAGCTTCGTGTCAAGATGCATGTGACGTCAACCAAGCTACGTGTCTGTGCTGTGCACAGTGTGCGCCGCGTTTGTCGTTGCCCTTTATTTTCATAGCAATTCATTTACCGGAAAATATGTATGCAACTTCTGTTAGGCGATACCAGTAGATGCATGACTGAATTCATGCAAAGGTCGCCGATCGAACCTTTTAAAATCGGGCAAAAATACATCTATAAGATTCGTTATGATCATTTCAACCCGGCGACGGCCACTGCTGTACATAGGTACCCCCAAAGACTTCCGCAACCGAACGATCGTACGCCTTCCATGTCTATAACTACTAATTATTATCTTTTCTGTTTGTGTACCAGAAGCTTATCTTTTGTTGAAAACTATCGTTTATTTGTTTAACAGACAAAGGAGTAAAGATTAAAGTCCAATTGTATGATATTTTCTTTGTTACCGAACGAACAAGAACTGTCTTCGCTTGTGAAATTATGAAAAGTGTCTAACAATGGCAGCAGATAGTATGGAAGCATCACAAATGTTTCGAACATAACTAGCCTTAAAATGAACTCCATAAGGACTCTCACGTATGCCTTATTTTTGTGGTGGCCCTGACAATCTGCCTTGATGCTGGTCCAGTTAAACGACGCTCGCAGCACGAGCCGAGCGACAGACAGCCATACACTTTCCAGTCAAGGTCAATTGTCAATTGTGTGCGTGCGTGGCCGAGTTGTGCTGATAGGTATGTGTCGTTTAACTGCACCTCGCGCTTTACTTACTGAAGTCTCGCCTGCCGTAAACAGCCGGCTCGGCCGGTACGGGACTCGCCGTCGAGTCTTGGCCCGGAAAGTTAGAGAATGCATCGTACCAGCGGCCCTAGCAAGGTTGACACAAGGATAAGTTAAACCGTCTTCTCTAAGTGCGTCTCTCTCACACTAGTGCCGACGAAAGAGATGGTCATAGAGATAAACGGGTTTAACTTATCCTTGTGTCTGGCATGCTAGGGCCGCAGTCGCAAATGAATTGACTACGCCGCGACACGCGGGACCGTCAGAGGATCCTCAAATGTTATTTTGATTGCCGCGACTTTGATCTGTATCGAAAACATGTAATTTAAATTGCTGCAACTGCTCGTTCATTGTTTCATGCACTGAGCGCTTATAGGTCCTTGGGAAAACCAATAAATGCAAGCTACTCGGAAATAATGCAATGAGGAAATGTTGAGTTTTTCAACCGCCAATAAAAACAGAGTTTATCATTTACAATGTAACATTGTATTGTTTGTCTTTTTAATTCTTATCTGCGGAGAATTTCCAGGTGTTCTAATCCAGGGTACATAAAATGAATTCATCCTTACTTGTCTTATTTGTTAAACAAGTTTCTAACCCCAAAATGCACCTTTTCGACTAAAACAGCTGTTTCTTCGTAAATTAAGCAACAAATTAATACCCCGTCATATATAAAAAACAAAATTATGCTATTGTAGGCTTTGAATTATATTGAAAAAAAGTTATGCTTGGTAGGTATATACATAGTCGTCTGTTTGTCACGTAAATAACTGTGATCATACTATCAACAATAACGTCGGCAGTGATTAATGTCCAGTGACCAGCTGACCGCCATTTCGATCTACAACCAGCTACTTTAATAAACCTTATATTCAACAGTGAATCCTTTTATCTACCTACTACAACGCTCTTCATACCATCTTAGGACTAATTAATCGAACGTGGCCACAAGTAGTCTTGTGGCTCTGCCCACCCCATTAGGGATTTCGGGCGTGATGCTATGTATGTATGTATGTATGTACAACGCTCTTTTATAATCCAAATTCGTTATCGCCTTCGAGAAATGTAAACAAGTAAAAAGTTAAAACGCCCATCTGAATTGGTGGTCCATCTAAATTGGTAGTTGAGATTGATGTGTGCCGGCGTTGTGGAGGAATTTAGGCCAGCGCTATCTACATCTCGGAAGGTACCGATCCGTCCTCAACTAATACATGTGCTCGGCTAGGCTATCTCAGTTGATTAACACGGGAATAATGTTTCATTTGGCGAAGTCTAAATCCATTTCTTGCAGCGGCCCTCAGTAATGATGGTCCTATCCGAAGCGCTGTTAGATTCAACCCATTTT
Organism: Tortricodes alternella; assembly: GCA_947859335.1. Taxonomy (NCBI): domain Eukaryota; kingdom Metazoa; phylum Arthropoda; class Insecta; order Lepidoptera; family Tortricidae; genus Tortricodes; species Tortricodes alternella. The sequence continues at coordinate 505,459 of OX401977.1, forward strand.
AATTTATTCATGTGACGAGTACTTTTGCTCAGTGTCTTTACAGGTGGCCAATTTGCTTAATAAATGTTTTGAGTTTTTTGAGTTTAACAATAATAATAGAACACACATTCAACACAGGGAAAAATTTGTATATGTACTACGCTGTGCCGAACGGTGTCAAAAGGGTGGCTTTTAGCGTATTGCTGCGGCGAGCCTCGGCGATGTCAACTCGTCAAATGATTCGGACAGTTGTATCATGAAGCCTCGTGCACGTCAGCTGCGGTTCCGTGGGTGGGTTGAGCAGCGGTAACCTCCCAAACACGTAGAAAATATATATATTTTTTTGTCATGTCCTCCCGATTGAGAATTTGTCTGATTATAGCTAACCCAATATCTTGAAGAAAAAAAAAACCTCAGGTGACTTTAAAGTGGTGATGGTGGATCAGCTGGGCACCAGACCATGAGAAAAAAGTATTTTTTCAATTGTTTCCTCTCAATTGAAAATTTATCAGATGACGTTTATATGCTATTGTGAATAAACTAAAATGTCAGCTGGCTGTATCTCGGTGGAAAAATCGTCAGCTGATAACTTTCAGGGTTAGTGAAGGGTATTTTAACTTAGATAATGGTATTTATTTTAATTTGATATGTTAAGAGGAGTGTGAACCTACGGCTTTTCATACAAAAGGCGATAACGATTTCCACCCCTTAAATGTTAAACGAATTTGACCAATTTTTGATAGGTTGTCAGTCAGAACAAAATCTAGGTCTGATTGGTCAAAATCGGTTAACATTTAAGGGGTGGAAATCGTTATCGCCTTTTGTATGAAAAGGGTCATTTTTGCCGTAGGTTCACAGTCCTCTTAAAGGGTTCCGGAGAAATAACATAATACGAACAAAGTACACATAGTTTCGCGGGCACAGCTAGTTCTTACATATAACATTTGAAAAGGTGAGCTGGCATAATCTCTCAAAATTCACACACTCTCGCGTGTCGTAAAATCGTTCGACTTCAAGTCGTGAATTAGAAAGCAGGGTGTCGAACGATAACGTTGAAGAACGAACTCGAGATCCTCCTGGGTGTTATCTTTACATTTGGACGGTAGATTTTTCTTTCGATGTACGTCGTGTGAGATTGTCTCGTGCATTTTGTATTATTTCTTTAGTTATCAAGTGACTGCTTGCAACGCGTCAATGAATATATTGCAACACAATAAGGTACGCCAACCTCGCCAGACGAACTTTCGGCGGAGGAAACGCGAATAAGGTCACGACTGGCCTTTACTGTAGGCGATAACCGGACAATTCCGCTTGAAACTGTCTTGCATGCACCTGCGCCGCTCGATAGAGAGGGAAAGTTGTCTGGAAGATGGTCGTAGATTTGGCGGATGACGTCACGGCCGCCTACGCGCGCCCCGCCCTGCACCCCGCCCGCCCTGGGGATCATTGGTGCGCTACGATACGACCCGCCAGGGTTTACACCGAATCACAATTAGGACTGAATGCAAAAGGAATAGGTCAGTTCAATTACCCGTAATGTGATGAGGTTGCCACTATAATATTTAATTTAAGTCTTGAATTCTGGAATCATATTCTTATAAGTAAAGGCTTTAAGAAAAGACACGACCTGTGCGAAGTTAAGTACTATTAGCGTTATCGCAATTCTAAGAACGTGAAATGAAATACCACGAAAGAAACGTTACTACGGAGAAGCCGTTCTTATCATACAGTTCATGTTATCAATTGTGTGCTTCGTAATAAACTTATATTATCGGAGCGAGGTATCCTTATCTAATCTCGTCGATAATACATTTTAATGAAATAGTACAGAGCAACTGTAACAACATATAAAGTCTGTTCGTCGAGAGTTCATTAATATTATGATATCGTCTCGAAATAGCGACTGTCGCTTACCTATTGCAAACTGTATGACTGAGTTTCGTGGTACGAGGGAGGCAGCTGTTATCTAGCGCGGCGCTGCGCCGGGCGGGTGAGCGCGCGCACGCGGCTACCATATTGCCATTCCGTTCTGAAATACGCTTCGAGTGTGTTGTTTGGGTGTTCAAGTTAAAGTCAAGCTACGAGTATCTTTATTCAATTTAGGCTTTTACAAGCTCTTATAAAGGTTAAGGAATGAATCTACCACCGGTTCGGAAAAAAACCTCTACTGAGAAGAGCCGGCAAGAAACTCGGTGAGGTATCATTTTTTCAAATCAGTACACATATAAGTCAACAATAATGTCTACAGTTTTATACAAATCTAAGTATATACCACAGCAGGTACGCCCATCGAGACCCAGGGATCGCCGGTGCAGGTCACGATTTAAGCCAAACGTCCCTGTCCATGACGTAGTCTTTTACTGAGTAATATGCCCTAGAAATAACGTATGCCCCGTGTCTTGTTTTAGACGAAGCAATTGAACGTTTCATAAAAAACGTCACCGACTCTGATTCTTCCTCCGACTCTGAGACTTCGTCATGGTTGTCGTCCGATGATATGCCATCAATGGGACATAAACAGGCTATTCAATAATAATATTCTATGCAAAAAATATAGTTTTTCCCTTTAAGATAATTAGCGGGCCGCTATTTGTAATGAGTTAAGAAGCCCTAATTCTACATTGTTTTATTAATTCTCGGCGAACAGACTTTAGTATATACTATATATACTGTGGAGTGCAACCCTGCCGCTAAGGGTTGTTCGCGAAGTAGGGCGGCTCCTGACTCGGCGTCGCTCGGCTTGTTGGGTCTATTAAGGTCATTGGCGGGCCACTGATAGCCGGGGCGGGATATCACCAATCTCCAGATCTGGTTGCTATGCGTCTCGTTGGTCGTATCGGTCGAAGACACGCTGACTGTTGTGATTAAGACGATTGATTAAATGCGCTAACCTACCGTTTCGTTCGGAAAGTATTTAATATTCTCCTAAGTACTATATATGGCTCAGCGACCCAAATTGTGTCTTGGCATCCGACACCAGTTTACGTCAGCTTCCCATCTTGCGCCATTTCTTGCCAATGAAAGATTGAAAATGTTCTCCTACGAATTAAAAATTAAGTAGAAGCGTACAGCGCTCTGCATACCTTCAGATTTAACTCTGCGATACGAATGTACAGACTGACAATCGTCGTTAATTAATTGTGGGGAACCGTGTTGCAAACCGTGTAAATTTAAGTTTGAAGGCGTTGAACCATATACATTATATGCAGTATTACTCGTCGGCTTTGACTTTGACGTTTGGGATTAGAATAATGCTAGTGTCCGATATATTAATATAAGTATATGGCATTGTTATAAATTATAACTTATAATTGATGGTCTTTGTAGCCCGCTAGAGTAGATATTTGTGTTTGTGTCAGGCGCAGATATAGGGACCGAAGCACTGTGCATCCTCTGGATTTTATGATCTAGAAGATAGGTAGATAATATCAGTCAAAAATTCCCCCCCCCCCCCCCCTCCCTGAACGAAATCCTGTATCCGCGCCTGGTTTGTGTAGGCTCGTGATGCGCCGTGAAGTGCCATTAGACGGCGGCGGCGCGGCGGCGGCACTTGTTGACACGCGCGCCGCCACGGGCTCATTACGTTACAGCCTTTATCCGACTGCGACACGGCTAGTACCTACTAGTATGTTCAGAATAATGCTGTTACTGTTCTTGACGGACATGGGATAAACATTAACAGCGAGTGGGTCAGATTTTAGGGCGTACAGAAGGATTTGTTATATTAAGTTTTAATTATTTCCGCCATTAGAGTGTATAACAAACTGCTCATTGAAATAAAACTGCTAGACTGTAAAAAAAATTGCAAATCATTAAAGTCTTTGATAAACAGTTAGGTCGAATTTTTCATAGATTTCACGTCACAACTAGTCTGTCGGCGCCAAAGATATAATTTCTAAAAAATCTATCTGATTCGTCAATATTTCCTTAATATTCGTAATAGGCAGAATTTCATAATAGGCTTGGCATGAAAAGTATCATTACATACCTACATTCCAAATGTCATCCAGATCCGTGACGCCTATAACGTTAACGCGTGAAGAAGTAACAAACAGTCGCCAACTGTCGCGTCACACTGGTAGTGTGAATATACTTTTAACTTTAATAATTTACCTTTCCATAATTTAGCTTGTACGTGTAAAATGAGAACGGTGTGTACTGTGTACCAACCAACAAGGTAAAACTGCTATTGTTTTTTTCGTGTTTGTGCCATTTGCATTTCTCCAAATACATGACCCAATTGTTTTCCTTCTGTTTAGGTATCTACTGAATTTTTGTGTTTATTTGACACATGACGACAAATTATTCTAGTGAACGAAATACCCATGTTATTGTTTTAGAGTTCTCTTATTGCAATTAAGGACATTTCTAGGATGGGCATTAATCGCACTATTAAATTAAAGCGAAGTTCTTGTTTAATAAGGCTATAGCAGCCCCCGAGCACACCATTCTTTTTATAGCGCACATAAGGTATTCGTCCCTTTCGCACCCGCATATTAGTTAAAAAGGGACAGATGCTTTATGTGCACAATGAAAGCTAGTGTGCTGAGCCCTCAGAGTAACCGATGAACAATAAAATACCCCAAAACATTATCCACCGGCTTCTGCGTTCGGCTTTGAAAAGTTAACAAGGAAGTTAAAAAAACCGGCCAAGTATTCAGTATTCAATCACGCGCGCCAAGGGTTCCGTACCAATATGTACAGTCAACCAACAATAGAAACGCGGCCAACTGCGAGTCGGACTCTCCCATGAAGGGTTCCGTGATTTATGACGTATTCAAAAAAAAATACTACTTACTAGATCTCGTTCAAACCAATTTTCGGTGGTAATGTACATCATATATTTTTTTTTAGTTTTATCATTCTCTCATTTTAGAAGTTACAGGGGGAGGGACATACATTTTACCACTTTGGAAGTGTCTCTCGCGCAAACTATTCCGTTAAGAAAAAAATGATATTCGAAACCTCAACATCATTTTTGAAGACTTATTTACGTACGGGTTTGACGAAAAAAAATTGAGTTTCAGTTCTAAGTATGGGGAACTCCAAAAATTTATTGTTTTTTTTTTCAATTTTTGTGTGAAAATCTTAATGCGGTTCACAGAATACATCTACTTACCAAGTTTCAACAGCATAGTTCTTATAGTTTCGGAAAAAAGTGTTGTGACATACGGACGGACACACAAACAGACAGACAGACAGACAGACAGACATACAGACATGACGAATCTATAAGGGTTCCGTTTTTTGCCATTTGGCTACGGAACCCTAAAAACCAATTTGTGTATATAATTTATTCGTGCATATTAGCTGCGCTATGATGCTAGTCGATGAAGTCGGAAAAAACGTGCCTGTTTAGGTGTAGCCACGGGGCTAATACGACATGCCCGCGAGTAGTTTGTCGCTCAATGCGTCTCTGTCAAACTAGTCAAATATGTAAGGGATGCACTGAGCGACAAATCATGTGCAGTGCTGCTGCACTCGCGCCCGACCGCAGGTGGTGCGTGGTGGTGACTCCTCCATATTCCATTACTTCTATTACCGACCGCCATTCTTCTTATCATGTTTCTTTGTGTCATATTATAGGCCATTATAGGTAGTTAATGGACTTACATCATTAATCAGCCGCAATATCGGTGCTCGTTAACTGAGCTGCCGCAATGTGCCGATATGGTAAATTTAATAATTTTTAGCGTTTTTTACGACTGAGTTATTGGTCGTTACGTTCTCCCTCGCTGAGCTGGAAACACTAGTTAGTTATTTTGCATTACGTCTAAGTCACCTTCTGTTGTTCACCTATGTTTTTATCTGTTTATTTGTCAACCTGATCGACCTTCGTCTGCCATTCCGCGACTCGCCATTGGTTCCTTAACGACGCTCAAACCAGAGCGTGGATGTGATGTGCGTCGTTCATATTTGATCGTGCACCAATAACCTTGCCGAAATGGGCATTAACATTGAATGATATTAAGCGAGTATCTATATATCCAAGAATTCGCCGAATCAGTTCAAATAGGTTGAGATGACATCAGCGGTGGAAAGGGAAATGGCGGGCGAGCGATGGCCTACTTCGCTCTCCGCACACTTTGCCTTAGGGCGCGCGCCTATGGCGACTTTTTGCAGCGATGCGGTCGCAAAACGGTCGCGATGCTGTCGCTGGCCCTGTGTCCCTTCTGCATCACTAAAGTCGCATAAATAAAGACGCTCGCGGCTCCGCTTCGCTTTCCCCTCCCCGATGTCGCCCGATACAGAGGCGCGTTTGCATCGATACATTAGCGATACTGAATTGAAGCAGCGCGACATTAGCGCAACTGCATCGTTTCTGTCGCGCGTTGCAAATGCGACAAGTGGCCACATGTCTCGATGCAGCCGCGCGTTCACGAAGCGTGCGACTGTATCGTTACAAAAGTCATCGTACGCGAACGCCCTTAGCCCTTACACGTTGTGTGTGCTGTCGAATCCGTCGGTGTTGGATGACTCATGCTGCAAGGGTAGTTCTCGTTCCGTTACATGCTCATTTGTTTGGATGATAGTCAACGGCGCTGATTATTATGTCTTCGAGATGTAATGAGTGTGCACAATCAAACCTCTCAAGTCTAATTCTACTTGGGAAACGACAGGTTTCGGTCAGTATACTAAATTTAAAAAAAAAAATTTTCTTCCAACTACGCTTATATTCATCATTATACCTTAAATACTCAGCACAAAGCAGCACTTATTTGCTCTAGAGCAATAAAATTGCATACAAAATTCACGGTTAGTTGATCAAGAAGTTTCAAAGCCCGACGGGACAGCTGACCACTTTCTTGTGGACTTGCTATTAGCAAGACAGTCCATATGTCGGCGGCCATATCGAACTGTGATTGCCCCGTCTAAAATCTTATGCTCAAAGTACTGGCTGATAAGATAGTATAGGTATAGGCGTAATATGAAAAAGAACTGACCAGTACAAGCTGTCTGTGAACATTTTCGGATGTTCTACTTTAGCTTCTGAATCACTGGACCGATTTTAATAAATAGGGTATCTTAAGATTCGGGGAGAACGTGCGAGTGTCATAGGCTTTGTCATTTAACTATACTTTTAGTTTTTACCACCATCTTTTTGCGGTAGTTGAAAGAAAAGCAGATTATGCACCTCGCATCAAGTGATGTATTATTGCGCTCGTGTTTTTAGAGCGAGGGCTCTAAAAACACGCTGAGTGTTAGTTTGGAGCCCGAACGCAAGTGAGGACTTGCGTTCGGGCTCCAAACTAATACTCGGGGCAATAATGTATCCATTTCTGCTTGGTGCAACCATCTACTATTGTACCTATGCAACTTTATTGCTCTAGAGCAAATAAGTGCTGCTTTGTGCTGAGTGTTTAAGGCAATAATGATGAAATTAAAGCGTAGTTGGAAGAAAAAAAATTGTTTTGTTTAATACACTGACCGAAACCTGTACTATTTTTTCACTTTATTTTATCGCTGCATTCTGTTTTTATGGGTTGTTTTTACATTGTCTCGATTCTGCTTATTGAACATATAAAATGAGATAAGGGCATACATAAAGCAGTTCCGTTGTTCGTACAAAAAGTACGAGTATTATTTTTATGGCGTTTTGCTTTTAATTATAACACCCGTAATTAACTGGATCACATACGTAACCGATAGTAACTATCGTCGCATCCTGTTCGGCGCTTCATGTGGCAACGGATTGAATACGCAATTTGTGTTCCTTATTCCAACTGACGCTTGAAAAATTTTAATACGGAGTCCACAAAGAAGTCCCATGTTGATAGCTCATTAATTACGATAATAAACGCTATTGTAAACGGTGGACCTTGGCATTATTCATGTAGGTTAGCTTCTTTTTAGGATTCCGCATCTCATAAGGAAAAAAATGGAACCCTTATAGGATCACTCGTATGTCTGTCTGTCACAGCCAATTTACTCCGAAACTACTGGACCGATTGAGTTGAAATTCAGTACATATATGTAAGTCGGTGACCGCAACACGGACACGTAACCTAGATAAATGAATTTTAAACATGGGGGCCATTTTTGGGGAGAAAATTAGAAAATAAAAAAAAATGTTTGGCAAACTTTATCCTGTAATATATCAAATGAAAGGGCTCGTTGTGAGAATCTGAAAATATATATTTTACCTAAATAGTTCGGAGGTTATTTATGAAAATAGGCGAAAATTGACCAAGCCACCCCTTATCTCCGAAACTACTGGACTTAAAATTTTGAAAAAATATACAGAAAATAGTTCTTTACCCATTGATTACAGGAAAACCTATAAGTCTATGGTATTTAGAGTAACAGGAAATTTCAGATAATTATGTACGGAACGGAACCCTCTCCACGCGAGTTTAATTCGCACTTTAACGATAGTTAAGCTTTTAATAATGTGTCCGACCTCGCTATCAATACTTTGTTATATTCCACGTCTAGCAAACATACTGAAGTTATAATAAAAATTATAATAAGACATTTCTTCAACACACATTCGAAACAGACAGATATATAATGACTATTACGAATGTCCGACGAACGGTGGCGAAAAGGGTCACTTGCGTTAAGCATCAGTGTGTCTCGGCGCGGATTTTCAGCGGCTTCTAGGTGACAGCACCAATGACAGAGAATAACTAAGTTCTGTCTGTCTTTGCGAATGTTTTGTCAAAATTTTGCATAAAGTATTCCAGCAGGATGGTCCAGTGACTCGTCCTGAGCGAGATAATTGTGGCCCGTTCCAGCAATCGTCGCTGTCGACGAAGGTGGCGCAGCGCATGTCGTTCGGGCTTCTGGGGCGCGCTGCGGCGCGCTGCGAGTTCGTGCGCATGAAGGGCCCCAGCGGCAAGGGGCACGCCGAGATGGCCGTGGCGCGGCCCCGCGGGGGCGCCGACACGCCCGCCTCGGAGCCCGGCCTCGCCAACGACTGGGACAGCGACTGGGACGAGGACCCCGACGAGATGTTCATGTACCGACACCAGGTGGGTTCATAGTCACACTAGAAGAAGCCAAAATTTCCACTATTACAGAGGTACAGTATCTTTAGACCGTTTCTCTAGCGGCACGAATCTTCCATTCTCGAATCTTAGGTCAATTATAAACTTCACACACGAGTGTTCAGCAAGCAATAAGCAGGCGGACTGTAGCTTGACTGCTGAAGGTGATGAGTTATCCCTTTCCCTGTTTGCCTATCACAGCAGTAAAAATGTAAAATTGTATATGAATGGTGGTAGTTTGGGTGTCGTCAGCTCGAGAAAGTCCGTATCCAACTGTATATTAGGGAGTTAATCGTCTGGGACGGTGGTTCCAGCGGCGGCTGAGCGACCCGAGCGCCAACATTAACAACTACGCGCGCGGCGGCTGGCGCACGCGCGACGGCCGCGACAAGAGCCGCTCCGAGAACGAGGGGCTGGACTCGCTCGTGTCCGGCGTCGCCGAGGTCGAGGCCGGCGACGTGCGCGACGGTGAGTGCGCAGCCCCGCGGGACAGCCCCGCGAGTCGGCTGGCGGCTGCGACAAACGTGCTCCCTATCCACTGTCGCAGGCGTCGGCTCTTTCCGTAGTCACTGCAGTCAACATGCACTGTGCCCGCTTTCGCTGGCTTCGGTTAAAAAATTATGTTTTTTATTTGAACTTGAATGCCATAAATCTGAGATAAGTAACGACCTGAATTTAAATCGCCACTGAAAATTCTGGCAAATTACGTCATGCACCGAATGTTTATGTAAATAAACATTTTAATATACAAACGTATTGACTGGTACGAATGTTGCAAATGAAAAATAACGATGCGGGACGAAAATAGCTGAACGGGGCAATAAACTGCGTCCGGCTGCCGCAGATTTATCTATTGTTTATTGTTTTTTTCTCCTGCGTACATGATAGTGTTTGATTCGCTTCTCGCTTTTCGTTGAACGCGTTTCCTTAGCGGCTCGCTCAGTAGTGGATCTCCCGCTTGCTGCATGACGCTGTTCAACTGTGGCTCGTACGCGTGGGACGCCGGAGGAAGCCCGCTGCTCGACTTTCGACCTTGCGCACGCTCGGTTACGGTCCCGATTCCTTTGTCAAGTGTGTAGCGGTTGCTAGATTTCGATTAGTAATAAAAACTAACGTATTGACTTTGTTCTATCATAACATGTTTCTCGTAATGAGGCGTCGCGTGCCACGAACAAAAACGGACACCCGACAATGTTTGGGATCGTGCGAATTTCAGACGTTACGAAATTGGCAATAAATAATCGAGTCACCGCGATCGTTTTCAAAATCGGACTCGTAAGTTTCACTATCAAAATTGAGCGAACACTCGCGCCGAACGAGGGTCGCGCTCGTTCAGCACCCGCAGAGTCGAAATTCGCTCGTTCTCGGGGCGCGGCGCCGGCGTGCTGACGGGGCCCTGTGTGCAGCGCGCCGGCCGCGCTCGCGGGCTTCCTCCGCGCCGCGCGCGCCGCCCGCGCCCGCGCGCATGTCCGCGCTGTGCCCGCGCGCGCGCGACGCGGACGCGGCGTCGCCGGCCTGCCTGCGCGCCGTCACGCCGCGCCGCCGCAGCGCGCGCCTGGCGCCCGGCCCGCCGCCGCTGCGCCCGCTGCCGCGCCGCGCGCCGCCCGCGCCCGCGCCCGCCGCGCCCGACGACTGCGAGCTGGCGGACGACGCGGGCGCGCTGGGCGAGGCGGAGCTGCTGCGGCGCGGCGCGGGGCGCTCGCTGCGCGCGGGCGCGGCGCGCGTGACGGTGCGCGGCGCGGAGGAGCTGCCGAGCGGGCGCGAGCGCGCGGGGGCCGCGGGCGGCGCGGGGCGCGCGGGCGCCGACTCGGGCGGCGCGCGCGCGTACGCCACGCTGCCGCGCAGCCGGCGCGGGCTGGCGGGCGCGCTGTACTCGCGCGCGCCGCTGCCGCCGCGCCGCACCACGCCCGACGGCACCGACATCTACTACTGGTGCGACGCGCACAGGCACAGGACCGACGGTACGCTCGGCTCTAGGGCACTTCGAGGCGAAGATTATGGCGCGGCGGCTCTCAGGTATCCCGTGTCGTTGCTACATGATGTAGGCGTCTTTACGTCGTCTTATTTTTCATATTTCTCAGTTTTCCGAGCCGACCTCCGAGCTGCGAGCCCTCCTCGAAGTTTCGATCCCCTCGACCGGCTCGATCGCTCGATCTTAGAAATTCTCGATCATCTAGGATCAACAGAATCCTCGTTGAAGAAACGTCGTTGCACCATTAAAGTCGACGAGTCATAAAGCCGCGAAAACGATGTGGCCATCGATTCTGAAGTGTAATTGGGCCTTCCCCGTGTGACAGAGCTGGACGACGGCGCGTACAACCCGCTGTGGGCGATGCGCGGGTTCACGCAGACGTTCGCGCTGTGGAAGGAGGGCAAGCGCGCGCAGAGCGCGCCGCTGCACGCCTACCTCACCTACGTGACGCTGCCCTGGTGGAGCATCGCCAAGGGTGAGCGCCGCGCGGTCCGGCGACGACAGGGCCCGTAGTTCCCCGTGTACTCTACTTTCCTAAATCAGGCAATGCTGGAACAACATTTTTGTTCCCCGCTAGGTTAACCGGTTCCTTCCAACATTTTTGAATAAGGGCTCTTTTTTCCTTAGTACCTAAATTTATTTCCTCCACGATACCCCATTAATGGCCGCTTTTATAATTCGCCGTTGCACGGCACGGCGCGGCACGGTTTTGCCGTCACGGCGAAGCAGGGGAGCAAAATGTATGGAATTGTATGAAGACTCTTTTAATATACCGTCCACGGCAACGGCATGCCGTGAACGGTAATGCCGTCGCCGTGGCACACAAATATTAAAAGAGTCTTCATACAATTCCATACATTTTGCTCCCCTGCTTCGCCGTGACGGCAAAACCGTGCCCTGCCGTGCCGTGCAGCGGCGAATTATAAAAGCGGCCAATTGCGTTATCGACATACATTTTGACTCTACCGGATCCCTGCACGGTTATCAAGTCAAACAAATGTTGTTTTATCGCGACCGCAACATTAGCAACAATAGGCTCGTGCAGCCATTCAAACTGCCTTCGGGTACGATGGACGCTTGATAACAAACTTAACCTATCGATAACAATTTTTTATTTTTTATTTATTTATTTATTTAATATACCTCTTAATCAAATGGATTACTACTGGATGGGCAAAAAACTTTTCCCAAAGTATCACATCCCAAACTATTTTACTCAAATTATCATTTGGCAAAAAAACATTAGTCAAAACAGCTTATAGCAATTACACAGTTAGCATAAGTTTTTTTGGCAAATTATTGTTTATGAAATAATTACTGGTCATGTTTCATTTTACCAAGTACTATTTAGTCAAATGTATCATTCATTTGGCATAACATACTCTAACCGCCAGCATGTCGCCGTCATCCGTGTGTCTATTTCCTTACCTATAACCTACAATAATACATCTGTTACGATTGTTTGTTTTTAATCCCGCCCTTTGGAATGCGAAGCGTTTTTGCCTTGGGAAGTGAAATTTGGAGAAAATATTTTGCCCAAAGGGCAGTACACCCAATCAAATATTTGTATGTACGATACGACCGACAGAGCTATTTATGTTGAACATGCCAGCGCCATCTCTAAATAGCCGATGGAACTAACATTACAATTCTGTATGTTTTTAGTTTACAATCGAACAGGCTTGTAATATTCAGCATTTAAATCTGCGTATTTGCATATTTCAGACATCCTGGATCATCGCGAGGAACCGATCCTGACGTTCTGAGCGCAAACACTACAACGCAACGGGCCTCAACGACTCGCCTCCCAGCCGACCGCACATTCCACACATACATAAATACTATCTAAATAAATAAATAAAAAGTGCTATAGTTTGCGGCTCCCTCGCGCCACACTCGCACTCTAGGAGGACTGTGAACCGACTTCAAAAATCACACTTTTCATATAAACTGTGAAAACGTTTGTACCTTCAAATGGTAATGATTTTGACAGTTTAATTATACGACGTCAGGTAGGTCAAAACCTAGGTTTATAAGTTTTAGATTTTTTAATATTGAATATATGGGAGATTATGGCAAAAATATGTTTTGTACGAAAACACATTATTTTAGAATTAATTAACGTAATTAACTAAATCTAAAAAATGTAAACCTATAAACGTAGATGTTGAAAATCGGTTAACTTTTTGTATGGAAAGTATTTGATACACGATCCTCTTAAGCATTTCAAATACAAAACTTTTATCGACTTTGAGCGAGCGAAGCGTCTCCGTTTCAGCTTGGGTAAAAATAATTACGCATGTCCGGATGTCCGGCTGTTCTCTACAGGTCGCATTTCTCAACCGATTCTCGTGAAATTTTGCAAGCATGTTCGATAATTATATGGAATATTTTGTCGATTCAGTTTTTGTTTTTTTTTCAAAATGGCGGAAAAATGGAGTTTTTGCAATTACAAAGTTAATTGCGGTGTTGGTAAACTGACTGCGACCTATGTCGATGTATCGGGATAACAGTTTTCCAACGGAAAAGTTTGTCGCGAGGTGTATAGCTGGAGTCACTAGTTTAGCAAATGGGCAACCAAACAAATATGACGATTCGTTCTATAAATATAGAACGCGGCATTACTCGTTAGATTCATGAAACTGCAAGTATCTGTCAGCGGTTCGGACAAGCCCATTTGAGAGGAAGCGCTGTGATGTCTTTATTCTCAAATTCATTTCTCCAATCAACAACCCTGCAGGGGAAAAGTGCGTTTTTCGTTGGGGGTGCCTCGACTCTTGCCTTATACGATTTGTCCACTTGATGTTGTGTCGTCAAACTATTGTTTATCATTTATATATAACTGAACTATTTTACGTAGATTTGTGATTAGATGCTCTTCATATCATTCCAGTTAGTTAGGCGAACAAATTTTTATGATATTACTGATATAAGCTAACATTCCGAATACTTAAATGTTCCTAAGTTGAGGACTTTTAATAAGCCCATAAACTGCTGCATTGATCCGTTCTGTGAATTGCTTTTTATGTGTTAATTTGTTATCAAAAGTTAGGCCTGAATTATAAGTACTTAACTTTGTTATGCTGCAACTTGCGGACAACAACCCGCACATTGTATAAAGCAGCGCCCACAGCGCCGGTCCGTGTGCGCGGACAACTTCCACAGTTGGAACTTTTCAATCAAGAACACTGCGTAGAAGTTACACGCTGCGCGGATAGATGGCGCTATCATTAAAATGTTATCGTTTATGTTAATGTACCAAAAATTTGCAACAATATGCTCTCTATGCTATCAAAAATCAATGAAAAAACTTATTTCTGCTACCTAATTACAGGTAAAGCATTAATAATAAATAAAATACCTGATTTTTTAACAGTTATTAAAAACAGAAAAGTAAACTTTATACTCGTTGGGAAACCTTTAAATAACTCAAATTGGAGTTGAATATTTCCTCTCTGCTCCTCCTCCACCTCTCTAGTTTTCCAAAAAGCGTTGTAAGTAACTTTTAAAATGAGTATTTAAAGATTATTTTTATATAACCAGTAGTTTACCGACAACCGGCGGGGAGTTATGTTATTATTGATAGTAAACAAATTAATTGTATGACATTGTATGTATGTATAAAGGAATTTGTAATCTAGTCAAGAATTTGTCATCTAATGCGCATAGTTTACAGTTTTACATGATTGACTGAATAAATAATCACCAGCAAAACGCTTTTCATTAATGCTATCTATTACTTACAATATATATCGTCAGTACGTTCAAAACACCTTTTATCTAGAAATCGTCGCTTACATTCGTATGTACCTACAAGCACGTACAGGTTTCGTTGCCAGTAAATTATTTTGAAATACGAGCTTTTTGCCAAGTAGTAATTAATTAGGTAATTGAGGGTAAAATGTAAGTCTAAAGTTACTTAATAGGTAGGTAAGTATTTACACTGACTTACGTGGGCGGCGAGCGTCCAGTGGTGCCCTCGACACTAAGTGGTTTCGCAACTGAATTCACAAATTTATATGCTATGTAATATTATAGCTTATTACTCATTACTTTTTCCGTTTACGGTTTTAAGAAAATAGCGGCCATTTTTGAATTGAAACCGTAAATGGATAAAAGTAATGAATAAAAAGCTATATTATATTGTATAAATCACTTATACGGGTTCGATTTTAATAAAATACTTTAGTTTAATATAAAGCACAATTACAGTGATGAGGGCGCCACTGGACGGTCGGCGATTAGTTGAGGCGAAACTGCAGAGCCTTGAAAGTTGCCTGCTTATCGGTATTCAACAGGATATATCACGGAGAGTGTGCGATGGAATTACATGAACTAATTCCGCCATCCCCATTCCTTCATCGGGGGACTAGGCGTGGGCTGGGGTGCCATCCCTATGTTGTGGATGTTCCAAGAATTCGCACTAAGCGGTACGCTTCAACATTCATTTGGCGAACGGCTAAGGAGCGGAATTCCCTGCCTGCAGACTTGTTCTCAGAACGCTACAACTTGGGTATTTTGAAGGAGAGAGTGAATAGGCATTATCTAGGTGTGCAGTGCATGCTCCATCGTCGACCTCATCATCACTTTCCATCGGGTGAGATAGAGGTCAAATACACATCTATCTTCTATAAAAAAAATGGATTTAGGTTTAAAACAGTTTATTAACCGGTTATTCCATACAACAAATAATGTATTCCCTTATATGAAAAATACCGCAGTTGCTTATTTTCAGCCGCTTCACAGATGAGCCGGTGCAGCCGGACCTGCTGGGAGTGTGGTTCTGTTGATATTCTCACGATTCCGGTTTGAGGTGGCGAGCACCCAACGAAATTCCTACATGGATGTCAAGTTTTGAAGATGCCCACGTCAGCTGTTGGACCCTAAGAGGTCGTCATCCTTGACGGAGGAGGTTTATGCAAGGTCTGATTCGGCATTTTGAAGTTTAATCATTATTCTTAAGAATTTATGTCAAAATAATGTACCTGTTTGACTCACGGTGATAAGGTTCAACCAGTGGCGCCGCGGCCCTAACATGAAAGACACAAGGGTAGGTTAAACCGTCTTAGCGCTAAGTGCGTCTCTCTCTCACACTAGTGCCGACGAGAGGGATAGTCAGAGAGATAAACGGGTTTAACTTATCTTTGTGTATGGCATGTTAGGGCCGCAGAAGTCAATTTGGTTGACTGCGCCTATCTGTAACTAAACGATAATAACATTACTGTACTAATACTGTTTTAGAATGGAAAAAAACTAACTAAATGTCGCTGGTTCGCACTGTCGTTCTGGTTTGGGCCGTTGACGCGTAAAATATCATATTTATTGTCTTAGGTCGTTGGTGCGTTCGCCCACGCCGCGCCTGCCGTCCTGTACCATCACCATGAGTTTATGCAAGTAAACCGTTCTCGTTATCGAATTTTATCGGAAATAAAAACAAGCTTGTTGCCAATACATCGACGCAATACAGCGATAGTTTTCTATGACGAAAACGGTTTGTATTTCTCACTTCACTGTAAGTATTTAATTATTTATTAGGGTTCCGTACCTCAAAAGGAAAAAAGGAACCCTTATAGGATCACTCGTGTGTCTGTCTGTCTGTCTGTCTGTCTGTCTGTCTGTCCGTCTGTCACAGCCAATTTGCTCCGAAACTACTGGACCGATTAAGTTGAAATTTGGTATTCATATGTACGTAAGTTGGTGACCGCAACACGGACGCGTGACGTAAATATATGAATTTTAAACATAGGGGCCACTTTTTGGGGTTAAACTAGAAAATTAAAAAAAAGTTATGCCACCTATATCGTGTGACATATCAAATGAAAGGACTTATTGTGAGGATCTTAAATATATATATTTTTTAATTTTAAGTAAAACAGTTTAGAAGTTATTCAGGAAAATAGGCGAAAAATTTCCATTCCCCCCCCTTATTCTCGAAACTACTACTGGGGATAAAATTTTGAAAAAAATACAGAAAATAGATCTTTGCCTATAGATTACAGGAAAACCTATAAGAAGTCTATGGTATTTAAGGTAACCTAGTAAAATTCAGATAATCATGTTCGGAACGGAACCCTCTCCACGCGAGTTTAACTCGCACATGTCCGGTTTTTTCATTTCAATTTGAAATCATTTAAATAATTTGTTTTGTAAATGTCACTAACAATAGCTCATAACATAAGTCTTAGGGAGATACTTTGTACAACTATTTAACACATGATATGGATTCTAATTATCCGAAATAAATGATTATTATTATTATTCAACATGGTATGGTAATGGTACTGCTGCATGGATTTTGCACGTTTTCTCGACTCAGAATCAAAGGCAAAAAAAACCAACCCATTTTATTTACATTCCGAAGGTGGGAGAATTTTTAGCAAGTTCAATACAAGGTTTGCTGGTCAGGATCCGAGGGCCTCAGTGGCCCTAACATGAATGACACAAAAATCAGATAGACCGTCTTATCTAGTGCCGACGAAAGAGATAGTCATTCATTTAATTTATTTTACTTTATCTTTGTGTCATTCATGTTAAGGCCGCAGGCACCGTCGAGCCCTTTGGTAGCTACGGCACTGCTCACAATGTATATGAACTGCTCGCAATGTATATGAACTGTCACTCAGTGCCATGCCGTGGCCGCGTCTGCGTTCGACATCTCGCATGTCTCGCCGGACGATTTTTTGGGGGAAAGGTGCGCCAGCGAATGCAATGAGCTTATTTACTTACAACCTATAGCTCTTTGTTTATGTTTACCTGAAACAACAAAATATTTGATTATTAGATAACAATAAAGTATAAACAATTAAACCCTAATTCTATTCGGGGAGGTCTATATCCGGCCACAGAATATGTAATAGTTTCAGCCATAAAAATATTAAAGTTAGTTTTTTGGAGCCAAAAAGGGAATTTAGCACCATCGCCCTCAGTAATTCTTGACATTGGAGTTTTTATTACATTTAATTGATTTATTAGGTTGATTTTGATATTAATTACCACTGGAACATGCACACAATTGCGAATTAATTGAACGTTGGGTGCTAGGTTCCCAATCCGAACTGGTCCTGCATGAGGACTACTGGACCAATCGCTCTCATTATAAGAGCCTGTGGGGTCTTATATGCCCATGATAAGTCTAGACGGGACTCCTATTCTGTCACTATGCACCATGTAATAGGGAGATCAAATCACCGAGCCGTATTCAAGGATGCTTCTGATGAGTGAACAATACAGGGTGACATCGAAGACGTGATCAGTAACCAGCTTTTCAGACTCGGTAATGTCCATTTTCAAGCAATATTACAAGACACAAATGCAATTTTTCTGTTAATTTATCCCTTAATTAAAGCACCGATTCAGTAAATCGTGGTTACCCATTTTTAGAATCATACCCTCTTTAGATCCCAACTAATATTGCTTGAAAATGGCTATCAATTACCGAGTCTGAAAAACTGCGCCTCTATTCGGGAACGCTAAATGATTCTGTAGCGGTTCGCGAGCGAGATTTTTCATGTCGCTCTTACGCATTACTCGTCGTGCGGAAGAGTGGGATGAGAAATCTCGCTTACGAATCGCTACAGAATCACTTAGCGTTCCCGAATAGAGGCACTGGTCACTCTGTATAAATAAGTAGGTACCTATGATAGGTAAGTGTGTTGATTTTTGAAGCCCTTTTTTGAACGAGATACAAAACCAAGCAGCTAGTTACAAAATAATATTATAATAAAGTAAACATGCCCATGTAAATATGGGTTAGATATTCAGTTGTAAGTGCTTAATACGGTTTACCCTTGAATCTTCGACAAACTTTTCATCGAATATCAGTTGAAAGTCAACGGTTCCCATATTTTTATTTCATAGACTATTCATATCATCGAACGTATGAATCAAGTATTTTTAAATAACCGATTATTTACTTGTAGAATAATTGTTTCATAATTTGTTTATTCTACAGAACTTCATTTCGCAATTTTTTATTTCATGTTTTATTTAAAACTTGTAAATGATGTTTCATAAAAAAAAACATTTCAAATGTGTATTAATACACAACTAATTTGTGCAGATTGGCGAATTAAACGCAATACGCTGTGTGCCGATAGTTTGTTAATAAACTGACTACCGGCTCATACACAAATTTATTAAAGCATTAATTAAATTATGAAATATTACTATATGAATTTAATTCGATAATAATATAAGAATGCACTTTTAATTGGTTTAATTCTCTTAGGCATAACAGCTTCATAAATCTTTTTTCCACAAAGGCATTCTACGCACTCAAAAGGTGGCAACACAGTATGACGTGTTTACCTAATAGTGCAATATAGCATCAAACAAATATGAATCTTAACTTGTATAGGATTAGGTTTGCTTAGCATTAAATAATTAGTTGTTGATATTTATTACGCCATATTGGTATGGGACGAAATAGATGAATTAAGCGTTTTACGAATCTAAGTTTTAACAGCACATAATAAGGTTTATTATAGTTTTGGGTGCATAAAAGGCTCCAAAGGCATGGAAGACTTACTAGTGAGCCTTGCCACCCATCTGGTATGGTATAAATAGTAGGGACGCTTGGAATCGGGATTCTTTTGACTTTTGCGCGCGGCAACTGTCGAAGTTCTCTCCATTACTGGGACCACCATATTTCGAGGCACGATACGTTTATTTGTAAAATGTAAGGATTAATTTCCAGTGATATTTTATTTATTATTTAATTGTTTGCTGTGGATAGTTTATTAAATTCCTTTGTGTTTAAAAGGGGGGGTTTTCTGTAAAATAATTACATATGTAAATTAATTAGAATTAGCTTTCAGTAGTTATCATTTGGGTAATTAAAAAGTGCATTATCTCGAAGTCCGGTGAGTGCGCCTGAAAGTGGGCGGGTTTTCTGAGTGGATACCTAAATGGAGATTACGAAGCTCAGGGAATTTCAGAGATAGGGGTTTGCTTGAGTCAGCGACCAATCAACTTATATCCTGGCCGGCGGAGGGCTGTTGATCTTAGACTCACTGTGCCTAGGACACGTGTTCATTCGGAGCGGTGAGGGTCTAGCAAGTGATCTGATCCAGAGTCTGGTGTTCTGCGTGGACTAGAGACAGTTCCTCTTATCTATATATTTATATATACACGAAAATAGTAAGGGTCTGTAATTCGTTTCCTTCCCACTGAATTATAGACCAAAACCTTTATGCGTCCAGGGCTACTGTTAGGTATTCACGAGACAGACGCATCTCAACTGGTTTAGTTCATTAGAAGGATTCCTTATTGCACCGTAAGGACCTTTCAGTACACATCACGAATTTAGATTTTAAATGTGAGATCTGATCTCCAGTTTTGAGTCATCACAGAAGTTTAGGTTCGCATACATGTTAGGGCCTATTTAACCCCTTTGTTTCAGCCTTAACTAGTTTTACCTTCCAGAGCTTGGAAAATACGTCATAAGTGTTGTGTTTAATATATCCTCAGTGCTTTATAACTTATTGAAAATTATCGAAGTTGTTTGTGATCAAAAATAAGTGCCTCTCTGTAACTACTATGTGTTAATATTGAAAATACCATTTACAAAGATTGGTTTCAGTGTCTAACTAATAAACAAATATTTTAAAACAATTAGATGATCGTTCTCAATGATACTGGGCGAAGCATATAGCAAGGCCAGTGGCCAGTGGCCTCTTGCCCAACGAAAAGAATGGCAATGTCACATCTTCAAAGTATCCATTGGAATAATCATTGAAACAATCAAGCTAGAACACCACAGCTTTATTGTCATACAAACAAACCTATATTCAATAAGAAATTGAAATCAATCTGTAAATATAATACATTTTGTTCGTCAGCTATAAAGTCTGAGGCTCTGTTTTCATTACAAAAGAAACTTCTAGACAATTGAAGTAAATTCTAGTCTTTTAAATATGGACTGAGAATATATTTAAACCTAACAAAGCTCCTAAGAATCCAGATTTTGCATAATATATCTATGCTTATCTCTACGAACCTTAATATAATTATGATGTCATAAATCGTGGACGTTGTGATTGCTTATAGTTGAATATCTAAAGGACAAACTGCTGAGTTTCTTGCGGCGCTTCTTCTCAGCAGATAGAGGTTTGGGAAGCGCTGGTAGATGCAAAACTGAGCAAGTAATGAGTCGGTGACCTACTTGTAAACAATTAAATATAAATTTATTTTGAAACTATAAGAAAGATATGAAAAGTAAGAAAAAATATCTAGACATATAATATAGTCTAGTAGTTAATTACCTTTAGTTTTGAACACCAGAACTTGTACTTAAAGAATTGAAAAATTGACTCGGTAACAAGTGTTATTAAAAGTTGAATTTAAAGATTATTAAATACTATGATCTAAATTGTATATAAAATACAAATACTTTGGCCTTACCCTATCCAGGAATTGGACGGATTTGGATTGGTTTTATAAGAGAATCAACACAGAAAATACCCATTTCAACCAAGAGTTGAATATCCTTGACTCAGTTACACTTACTTTCATATACAGTAATATCCAAATTCCTTCAACTCTTAACTGGCCGCATGGTTGGGGAATAGTTAGGAAAAGAAGTCTTTACTCCTTAGAGTAAGGAGGCACTCTGGCAATTAACCGCTAAACTATCTTATGGAAAGTTTCCTTACAATGTTTCGACATAAATTAAACTTTAAAATCAATCTGTACTGTTAAATTGATTATTTGAAAGCAATCACAACTTATCCTATATTTGAAATACTGATTATTACATATAATTAATTTAGAAATCTTCATAAGGGCTCATACATACTTACCGACCTTGCCAACGGTCAAATCAAAATCAAAATCAAATCAAATCAAATTTATTTATTTTTACCAAACAGTTTCTACATTTCTTAGCGTTAATAATTATCTTAACAATATGGTTTAGGATTTGAGTATCAGCGGTCCTCACACTAGGTCGAGCCTGTGTCGTGAGAACCAATCAAGCGTTTAACTACTTCAGTAAACAATATCATGATGCGTGAACAGATTACAAAATGGGGAACAAAAGAACAAGAAAAGTACAATTTAAATATGATCTTAGGTAAGTAAGTAATGATTAAGAAATATGGTACCCTAACCTATTTAATATAGTATATAACCGTAGTGAGTAAAAAAGCCCAGTTATGCTTGTGTGAGTACGTGTGAGTATGAGTGTGTGGGTGTGTGTGTGTGTGTGGAGTGCGCGCGTGCGTACGAACGTGTGTGAGTGTGTCTGTGGTGCGCGTGTAAATGTCAGTTTGTGATGTGAATGTGCAAGAGTGCGTTTGAGTATGTGTGTGTATAGGCGACTCAATCAACTTAAAACTTTAACTTGTACTGAAATAGGTTTAAGTAACTAGGAAAGTCATAGTGATATTGTCCCTGATTAATATAGCTGCTTTTAGAATGATAGAGCTAGGATAGAATTCTCATAGTATTATAATCTATTATTGTAACTATTGATAGGTAGATAACAGGTAGGAAATTTGTTAGTAATTAGAAGCCATAATATTCTCCATAAAAAGAATTTGGGATACTGTCCACGGTTCATAACTTGGGGTCCTACCTTATACACACTAGAATGATCACAGGCCAACCTTTCAATCAAAACTCAGCCAAACTTCAGTAGTTTAATTTAGTTAAATAAACTGTAGATAAGGCATTATAGTAAATATATCCAAATAATTTAGTCAGGTTCAGTAGCTAGTTTACTTAGGCTTAGAGTTTGGTTCTCTGGCTAGTATTCAATTAGATTAGGCTAGGTTCAGTAATTACATATATAATATTAGGCGGTTTGTTGCTGTTAGAGCTCCAGTCCCAGGATATTTAAGTATAGTAGGATGTCTGTTGCATTTTGGTGCCTTCAGATCAGGATGAACTGTTGCAGCTGGCAGACGGATGTGGGCAGATATCATACGACTCATCCCACTAATCAATGAAACACTAATAATTGTTTATAAAAAGCAAGACTTCCAGGGTGGCCATAAAAAAAAATAACTAACACCAAAGGCTAATGCGCATTAGCCTTTGAACCTAACCGTTCCGAGTCGCTTCCGCTCTGACCAATCTTACTCGCTCGCTTCGCTCGCTCGCTGTTTGAGTTTTTTTTTCATAATGACACATTACATCCTAACCTCGAGTGTTTTTTTGTGTCATTTCCTTAAGATGGGAAGTCAGAGCTATATACCTACCTATATTAACATTCATATGATAAATTATGTTGTACTATGTATACACTATAAAATAAAAAATATTTGTAATAAAATGCCTATAAAATGAAGATCGATACTTAGTTGTTCTGTCTTTCGAATAATTTATGAAATGTATGTTTTAAGAAGTAAGAATCCTTGTACAGTTGTTCTAGGAATTATGAAAATTTATAATGTATAATCGATGGAGCCAGATTACTTGTAAAGAAATTATAGGAACTGAATATTCTATAGACCGTTTTCCATGAAATGAAATTCGATGAAAAGTTTGTCGAAGATTCAGTGGGCACCCGCTTAATACATGTCGTAATACTGGACATCCGCGGTGTTGAGAAGTAGGCGGCGGTAGGCGGTCGGCACGCGCCGCCACTCGCTACCTCGTAGGGATACCAGGACTATAGAACTATCGTAAATATCTCCACGTAAAATAGTTAAATGGGGGCACGTTCATTTTTTATTCTTGGTTTTGTGTGTGTCTGTCCTACACCTACCCTAAGGTCAGTTCAATGAGAACGCGTTTAGAATATTTCACTAGCCATTGTGTTTATCGACAAAGGAAAATCCATTGAATCTGCCTGAACTCGTAACACGGAGGACGAGTGAAAATCTAAGTATACAAAATAAATAAAATTGAAGTGTCTGTTTGCAATATCAAAATAACAGCTTTTTACTGAATACATATGGTATATATATGGTCTATCTGTCGGTCTGTTTGTTCGGGCTAATCTCCAAGACGGCTAAACCAATTTTGACGGGACTTTCACTGGCAGATAGCTGATGTTATAAGGAACAGTTATTTTAAAAACAGAATTACGGTTTCGGGCAAAACAAAATTGAAAGTGAAATTGTAAACAAAATTCGATCTATGCGGGTGAAACCGCGCGGGACAGCTAGTTATATATGTAATGAATAAACCCCTGGATCTTGCGGGACTCCGGGCGGGTATCCCCGAGGCGGAGGCGGAAGACATCACTTGGTTGTCCTCCGCGGCGCTGACGCGCTCATTACCGTGTTCTGCCGGCGCGCGGCGCTGGCTGCTTTACGTGTCCATTCGGTTAGTTAATTAATTGGATTATAATTAGTTGCACCAAGTTTAAACTTGTGAATCCGTTCAACACCTTCAGAGACAGGTAAGTCCCTAAATTAAAATGAGTTCTCCGGAGCTGTTTCGCGGCACGCCACGATCACTTACTGTGCAGTGCAACTCTGGCCGATAGTGAATGACGAAGTTTAATACCACATTGTATTTTGCAATAGCCAATGTGTTTAACTAATTAAGTATTAGCCAAATAAAATTAAGGTTTGTTTACAAACAACAACAAATGATTATTAATTTCATGTTATTTGCATCATTATGTGTTTTTGACACGTCCTCACTTATCTTTAGAAATAAATAATTTGATTTGATTTGTGTTCGTCTTCGAAAGGTCTATCATATTTTACAAAAAAAACATAGCGATGAAGCTAATTTATTAATTCCTTCTAAAAATAATCATCATAAATATACCTACATTAAGATATACTTCTCGCTTTTTGATCATTTTATACATAACTAGCTTCTCCCTGAATAATTCATTTATCGGCATTCCCTCGGGAACTTTATAATTTTCCGGGATAAAAAGTATCGTATGTCCTTACTCAGACACCAAAGTAGATCATTGCCATATGATCGCTGTGCGTGCAATACCGCGGAAGAGCACTTTGAAAAAACCGTGTATCTGCGTTATTTGCGATTTTTTAGGAACAAGAAAAACTGAAAATCTCAGTCATTTGACTACATATCATTACATATCTCAATTTTGTGCAGTGCTGCTGTTACGCGGTATTTACAAAGTGCTGTTCCGCGGTATTGCACGCGCAGCGACGGTATGTCCAAATCGGTTTGGTGCGCGACAGCGAAACAGACGGACAGACTAACATAGCTACTTTCGCATTTATAACCATTAGTATAATGTTTATAGTAAATAAAGATCTTTCTAATAAACCTATGTTGTTTTTGTAAACAACCCTTCAATTGGGTAGTAAACCTTATAGAATCAGCCTCCCGCGGTCGATGCAGTGTTATTGCGTACGCTGTAATGGGGACAAGGTTGGGGCAATTCGGGTGGCAGTAAAGCAGAACAAATGCCAGTGCGTAATTGCTATGTCAGTGGGTCAGCAAAACCTGCGCCCTAGACTAGACCTAGCCCGCCAGACGGCCTGACGTCATTCAATTAGGTAATACGTGGCCTACTAGCTCAGGAGGTTCGGCCTCTGTCTGGCCTTAGGCGGACGAACACTACATGAGACCGTGTTGTCTACAAAGTTAGGAAGGCCATCAAAATTATGATTAGCGGATCAAAAGAGTATTCTAGTTTAAGTTTTCTGCATACTTCTCCCACGTTAATTAAGCTAAGTCTGTAATAAAGCGTTGTGAGACGGACGTTGACTGTTTATTAACCACTTCCTACCATTAGTCCGCCAACCTCATCCATCATTCCCTCCTAGGAGGCAAGACAAACTGTCATCCTTAATTCTGACCTTTTATTGTAAACACTGTGTTACAAAGGGCTTTTCATTTATGAAGGGTCTTTGATGAGGGAGAGGAAACATTTAAAGGGGAGAGAATATAAAAAGGAACACAAATCAAAATCACGGCCGGTTTATGCAACTGCGGTTTTCGCAAGGTTACCACGAGGATAAGTTCTCTTTTCTCCCTCACACTAGTGCCGACGAAAGAGATAGAGAGATAGGACGGGGTTAACTTATCCCGTCGCTGATGGTCACAGAATAAGTAACTATAGATGTACCTTCCCACTTAGAGTACGATCCGCGAGATATTAAGTTGACAATGACACAATAAAAAAAATGTACGGAATAAAGCGGTACTTAGAAAACCAAAAACTAAAAATATGTCGCGTTCCGCTATCGTCTCCTTAATATTTATGCCAAATGAAGTTATCAGCGGTCTTGGTTTAGCAATCGCGCGGGTGTATGCGCTGCGCCTGCTCCCGCAATCAACGCGCCGCGTGACGCGCCCGGCGCCCGCGCATTTGGAGTAGCGCGCGACACTTGACCCTTTATCTCTCGCATTCTGTGTCTGCGTCGTACTCGGAACAGTGGTGAGTGATATTCTAATAATTGTTCTGTAATAAAGCCCTTAAGCGTACATTTTGAATTTGCGATGTTGATACAAATTTGAGTTAATTTCGTCTCCTTAATTACACCAATCTAATACTTCTTCTACTTCAATGAAAAAGTAAAATCATACTAACAGCTGTTTTAAAAAAGAACTAGATACTTTTCAATGCTTCCACAACAGTTTGAAAAACGTTTTGTCATAACTAGTAACAGAGATAGACCTTTACTTAGGTCAGCAGTAATCAGAGGCCGTAGAATTTGCAGACAAAAGACGTAAAAACAAGGTTAAAGATCTCTCTCTAGAAGAGATCTCAGATCATACTTGTGTAGTGCAGATGCTCGTGACAACATTCCTGTGGTTGTTGGCGGCGGCGGCGGCGGCGGCCTGGGGCTGCGAGCTGCACCCCGGCGGCGCCGCGCCGGGCAAGGCGCCCGGGGACAACTTCTACCGGCTCGTCGTCAACGGCGAGGTCGAGCGGTACGCGCCCGGACAGCGGTATGTCGGTGAGTACTTAAGGGGCTACCAGTTCCGAATGACTTTGACTTTGATCAAATGGACCCTCAATAACATATCCGTAGCAATAATTTTTATGGACATTCAATATTTTAGACATAGCATGACAGTTATTCAGGCGTTACTTTGCGGAAATCCATATTATACTAGACATTTTTAATTACTTTGCTATTCCGCGAGCACAGTAGGGTTAAATCGTGCAAATAGCGGCGCTTGTGTGGAATAGATATGTTTGTTCATGCAATATTCCCACCCTCCCTCCGCATATAATAAAATAAGCAACACAAACAACGCAACTACAACCAGTAGATTTCAGATTGTGCAGAAGCGAATAGGAAAAAACTATATTGGCATGAAAGTCGAATAATCCCCACCATCACCACCACCACCAAAAATACCGCTCGACACGTGTTTCGCCTCTCTACGAGGCATCCTCAGGAGAAGTTGATTCTTCTTCATGAGTTGGTTGTTTCTTCGACCGCTAGCGTCGGACTATCAATTATCAGTACTTTTGGTGGTGGTGGTGGTGGTTGTAGTAGCGTTTGTGTTGTTTATTTTATTATATGCGGAGGGAGGGTGGGAATATTGCATGAACAAACATATCGATTCAACACAAGCGCCGCTATTTGCACCATTTAACCCCACTGTGTTCGCGAAATAGCAAAGTAATTAAAACATTCTAGTACATAATATCATGACGACCAATAAATTTTAAAGAAACTAGCTCTTACGTTTATAGCCTCAAAATCCGGGCTTGCCAATAGCAAGCCCGGATCCAACGTCGTGGGCACGATGGCCATGCCCACAACCCTGACAGATTTGTGACGTCATTTGTGGGAATGCACTAATATATCGATCATGAGCGAGCTCATACTCCGACTCGACTCCATTTTGGCCGATTTTTGGGTGGCTGTGACCTTTTTAGGGTTCCGTACCTCAAAAGGAAAAAAAACCCTTATAGGATCACTCGTGTGTCTGTCTGTCTGTCACAGCCAATTTGCTCCGAAACTACTCGACCGATTGAGTTTAAATTTGGTATAAGTACATATGAATCGGAGACCGCAACACTGACGTATAACGTAAATAAGTGAATTTCAAAAATGGGAGCCACTTTTGGGGGGTAAAAAAATAAAAATAAAGTTATGCAAACTATATTGTGTGACATATATCAAATGAAAGGGTTTATTGTGAGAATCTTAAATGTATTTTTTTTTTGAAATTTTAAGATAAATAGTTTGGAATTTATTTAGGAAAATAGGCGAAAATTGACCCTTCCCCCCCCTTATTTCCGAAACTACTGCGCCTCAAATTTTGAAAATAGTTTTTTACCTATAGATTACAGGAAAATCTATAAGAAGTCTATGGTATTTAAAGTAAACTAGGAAATTTCAGGTAATCATGTACGCAACGGAACTCTCTCCACGCGAGTTTAAATCGCACTTGTCCTGTTTGTTGAGGGCTGGATCGCCTGCTTATTGGTCTTCTACTAAGAATGTTTGCGAGTTATATTTAGATAAATAACTTAATAAAGAAGTAGATACGAAAAATTTATTCATTTTATAACTTTTGATAAGCAATTTAAAAGAAACGTGATTATTGTTCTAAACACTTTAAAAAAGGACAGTCTTACGTTACTATGCGATGCCTTTTTAGGTTTGAATATGGTTTACGCCGTGTAAGTTACTGTCCCAGCATCAATGTAATCAAAGTTGTGGTCAATAAGTTTTAAGAAACTGGTTCAACAACGAATATTAAGCAAACCCGGCGGTTACGTACCGGAAGTGATGATTGTCAACATCTTTTCGTACCATTGCGTAGTCGGTGGCAGGAGTGCCAGCAACAAGACGGAGCTCATTTAGGCGACAGTGTTTTTACTAAGTAATTAAAATTTTATTTTATACTAATTACTTATGATACCTACATACCTAATAAAATAGCTTTGTAGCTTCTATCATGTTTCTAAAAGTGAAAAGCTTATGGCCCACCCTGTAGTTATTTTGCCAGATCGAAGATATTTAATCATGCTCTTTTATGAACTTCAAATTGTAGCGCAGCGGGAAAATCTTAGCAGGAAGTTATTTGTACGCGCTAGAAAGTCTTAATAATTCCTCGGTACATTTCTCCCTATACATAATTAAAGAAAGCCAATTTACCAAGTCTCCTTTAAACGTTAGTAGCTATTTTAAAATAAAAAAGCGGTTTAGAAGAGTCCATCGAAACTGAGAAACAACGATGAATCGAATAGTAAGCGAATGTAATGGACAAGTGTGTACTAAAGTAAAAACAAAGTCGATATTCAAAGAGAAACGTTGTTGAAGAGATAGAGATTTTTACCAAGTACGTTATGTTGAATAGCCTGAACAAGTCGGAAGTGCATTAAGCCGCTTCCATTGCCAACATAAGTTGTTTTATCTGTTAGTGTAACATGGTGTAACGTCATTTACGTAATAACGAGGCATTGTATTATGTGAACAAGTCTGCACTGTCTGTGGTATGTAAATAATTATTAGATTGATGGTGCGATGCGAAATCCTTATCAGGTTGCCGCTGCGCTGGCGTGCGCGTCGAAAGTGGCGCGGCGCGGGCGCACAGCGCGACCTTTCTAGTGTCAGTGTGAAGATAACAAGAGCAAGTGGTAGTGGTAGAGCCAAACAGTAATCCTCACTATATGATTACTGTTTGAGTGGGCCGGCTCGACCGGGGTAGTACCACACTCTCACAGAATATCGGCGTAAAGTAATAGCTTGCTATTGCGTTTCGTACGGTGAGTGACGAGATCCGGAGGCCTATTCCCCCATCCTCCTTAGATTAGACGCAACGCATTGGCAGCACCTCTGGTGTTGCAGATGTCCATGGGCGGCGGTGACCACTTTCCATCAGGTGGGCCGTCAGCTCGTTTGCCAGTCAATTGACATAAAAAAAAGCAAATTAAATGCTCTATTTATTGTATGAAAAACATTATGCATGCTCCAATAAAAAATATACATACTACCATATGTTTAAACCGTCTTCACGGTCAAATATTGACTAAAATGAAAGTGTAAGACAAACATATAGAAGAATTAAATAACTAAAGTAATACGGTCCAATTTTAAATATCGAAATATAAAATATGTTTGTCCTTTGAGAGAATCTAGTCTTGTTTATATATTGAGTGCTGAATATAATTAACATAAACACAATACGTACTTTGACTGAGTAAGATTTTTTTTTTCCATTTTTTTGTTGAACTCATTATTCTTTTTCCGAAATTCGTGGCGGCTTCCACACACGATTTGTATTCTACGTATCACTAATGATATTTTGATAAATCATAGTGACGCTGGTGGGTGCGCGCACGCATGACGTGGTGCAGAAGTTCACGCGCTTCCAGCTGGTGCTGGACCCGCTGGACCCGTCGGCCGAACGCTCCCCGCGCACGCAGGGCCAGTTCCAGCTGTTCGCCGACACGCTCTCGCGCTTTGACGACGAATGCACCAACTCCGTGGTCGAGGCCGATGACCTGCCCAAGACTGAGGTGCAGGTCATGTGGAAAGCGCCGCCTACTGGATCTGGATGCGTGCTTATCAAGTAAGATGCTCTCAAAATATAAATTTGTGCAGTAGAGATAATTAACCCAATGAATTTTGATGTTTGAATATTTGTTACTTACAATACCTCAACAGCTGAACAGTTCCCATGAAAAGCGAGTGAATTTATATCCCTGAATTTTAAAAACATCTGCAGATAAGGAAGGATTCAATTCTACGCCGAGAGTGGCCGGTAATCTAGTCATAAACAAAAGTATTTTGAAATTTATTTATATTTATAACCTGGATTGCAACTTCCAGAGCAATGGTGTACGAGAATTCGAGTCGCTGGTTCGCAGAAGATGGCCAGCTGACAAAGCGGATTTGCGAGGACACCTCCATCAACGCCCCCGACTGCTGCGCCTGTGATGAAGCCAAATACAAGGTTGAAAACGCTGTCTGACTTGTACTTACTCCATTCTATCTTTCTCAACCTTGTTGCAAACCAGGGGTTTGCCAGTTCAGTTTAGGGCCTAAAGAGAATGGCATTTAGAGATCGGGGTACCTCTCCAACTAGCCAGCCCTCCGTCCGAGGTCGTGTGCCATATGGCGCATGTGGTTTTCTGTGCGTCTATATCGCTTGTCCTTGACCGAAGTTCTGTCCATGTTAAGCAGTCTCATGGGACTAAACCTAGAGGAACGATGATATTATGTTATTTTGCAGGCGGTGTTCGAAGGACTGTGGTCGCCGCAGACGCACCCCAAGGATTTCCCGACACAAGCGTTGTGGCTGACGCACTTCTCTGACGTAATCGGCGCCACGCACCCCAAAAACTTCTCTTTCTGGGGCGAAGGCCAAATCGCTTCCAACGGATTCCAGTACGTTTGAAGCAAAGTACTCATTGTTTAACGCCCACCTACTTACTCTTCATCATTCGAAATCGGCAAGACTAATGAACTCATTAGCTGGGGAGACTGCTAAGTCATTACGGTTTGTTATGTACGTCTTTGAAGTCAATGGAGAAGGTCGGGATTGTTTAATATCCAAAAGATGCAAGACTTGTAAGAAATAACGATAAACAAATTCTATTCGGCCGGAATTCAGCTCTTTAGAAGTATTTGATGTATCCTAATGTGCATATATTTCATAGACAGATGTTTCCTGTAGGTCTTTAGCAGAGTGGGGCTCCGTAGGGCTGATGGAGCGTGAGCTGCGGCAGCAGGGCAAATTGCTGCGCTCTATAGTCAAGGCACAGGGCTTGTGGCACCCCAGGGTCAACTCCAACACCTCCGCCGCCTTCTTCACGGACAGAAAGCGACCCTACCTCTCTCTCGCGTCCATGTTTGGTGAGACAAAAAAAATATGGGTCTCTTGCGCATCCATTACTTTTGGAGCTGTTCCATATTTATCTCTTTCTATAGTTTCTAAATATGTCTTTTTTTTGTATTTTAAAGGACCATCTCCTGATTGGGTAGTGGGTGTGAGCGGCTTGAATCTTTGCCTCAAAGACTGCACCTGGGAAGAATCTAAGATCATCGATCTATACCCATATGATGCGGGGACGGACAACGGCATTAGTTATATGGTAAGCAACAGGCCAAGATTTTCTTGTGTATCCATCTTTACAATTGAGGTTCTTGGATAATCTTCGTTAGCGTATCTAAATAAAAAAAAACGAAAACGATGGAGGTAATTTCTAGACATCTCAGTTACAGTCCAGGCAAATAAAATCATACTTGAAAAATAAGTTTGTCCTTCATTTGTTTCCAGTCGCCTAACTCAGAAACCAATCCTCGCGAGAAGATGTACCGCATCACGACAATGTACCCGGAGGATCCTCGGGCACCGTTCTACAACCCGGGCGGCACCATCGCGCCCATGGCTCGGCTCTACCTCACCCGGGACAAGCTGATCCCTCGGGCGTGCGACGAGGAGGTGCTGCAGTCCCAAGTTACCGACGACCAGGAGAACACGCAGTCTGCTGATAGACGTAACGACACGACATAAGACTTTAATTGCAATGCGTTGCATTTAAGGCATGAAAAGATGCATGATTGTTGACTTAATTATTTTATTTATTTATTTGCAAATATATTTACGCATGACAGTATGAACCAATTAACCGAGTAACGTAACTTATTAAAAACAATAAAAATCTAGAAATATAACAATTAAATAATAAATAAAAATGTAATATCAAATAATACTAGAAGGCCTATCATCCATCAACTCGCAAAATCTTAGACATTCATGGCACACAGTAGTCCATCGCCACGCGAACAAGTCGCACTCGGGCGCTGACTGATTATGTGTTATGGCAGATGCAAGTAGGCCTGCTTTGTGAACTCAGCAAGCTAAACTAGAAGAAAAGTTTTCACCGAATTACTGGTGGCATTAAAAGTCCCAAATGTTCCATCTAAATTAGCATTCTTTCTTTGTCTAGCGTAATATAATAATATCTCCTATCATTTCCTCCATTCCGATATGCAGATAGTTTTGCAGATCCTCTGCTTTTCCATCTATTGTCTTTAGTCATTCGACTAGATGCTTCAGGGTTAACCCACAATGTTGCTGTTTGCAGCGGAGTGCGCTGTGTCCGAGTGGAGCGCGTGGTCTGCGTGCTCGGTGACGTGCGGCAAGGGGCTGCGCATGCGCACGCGGCAGTACCGCATGCCGCAGAAGGCCCAGATGTTCGCTTGCGACCGCCAGCTCGTCTCTAAGGAGATGTGCGTGGCCGCCGTTGCGGAGTGCGGGTTAGGATTAATATCACCCATTATGCGATATACTTTCACTCAAACTGAGGTCAGGTTAAGAGTTAGCTTGACGTAATCTGATATTATACTTGCTGTGTCCCAGGCAACCCTCGTGATGCCTGCACTATAGTAGCCAATTAATAGCGGTATAAAGCGCCCATTTCTTCCAGGCCCTTCAAATACCTAACGTTTTCCACACCATTTCGCATTACTTGAGATAGATATTTGTATATAATCTGTGCTTTTTCATGTAGTATTCTGTCAGTATTCTCTATAAGTTTTCAGTCTCATCTGTTTAACTTTACGCATGTGTTTAGAGAGTCGCCGGAAGACGCGCTTGGCGAGCCAGGGTTACCAGAAGCCGTGGAAGAGCTGGGTGAAGTCTGCCAGACGTCGGAGTGGGGCCCCTGGAGCGAGTGCTCCGTGACGTGCAGCATCGGCGTCGAGACGCGCCGCCGGCACTTCCTCCACCCCATGGGGAACAAGAAGTGCCCGCTCGTGCAGATCGGTACGGATAATTAGTTACTGTTCATATTTTATGAATCATTTTATTTCACTAAACATTTTGACCTACGTATGATAAGCTTCAAGATCCTTTGTAATAGGTACCGAGGTATTTGCTCTCAAAACTGGATCAGGGGTTGTATTATGAGCTCTTAATTCCAGGCAGGCTTCCGCCGTAAACTGTACTGCCTCGAAAATTCGTATTATGAGCGGCTGGATTTAGCGCGCTCATAATACGAACTTTCCAGGCAGCTCAGTTTACGGCGGAAACAGCCTGGAATTAAGAGGTCATAATACAACCCCTGGGCACATCTTATTTTATGTTGTCGGTACTGTGGCACAGCTCGTCGGTAAAGCTCGCACTAAGATCAATGCTTCTGCCTCTTGTGGGCAAATAAAATCATTTGTTCCTTAAATGAACTTATATTTTCATCAACTGAATATTACATGTGTCTCGCGCTGAGGCGCTCCAAGGTTTGAAGATTTGGACGAATGTTGACGACGTTCCAATTATATTTTAAAATTAAAATTAAAAGTAAACTTGACACATAACCGGCATCAACATTCAACCAGACATAATATCCTAGCAACCTACTTGCGCTACAGCGAGCTTTAATTCTTGTCCAACTTCTAGAGGAGAACCGCAAGTGCATGCTGCCAGAGTGCGCGGAGAAGGAGCCCGCCGACATCTCCGACCCGTCGTGCCCGACGACGGAGTGGTCGGGCTGGTCGCCGTGCTCGGCGTCGTGCGGGCCCGGCGTGGCGTTCCGCACGCGCCTGCTGCTCGTGCCCGGCGAGCGCCAGCGCGCCTGCGCCGCGCGCGCGCAGCTCGTGCAGCAGCGCCGCTGCCGCGAGCGCGCCGACTGCGCCCTCGACATGCTCACCGCCAAACGTGAGCGACCATTCACATAGCCTCTCCCTGCAGTTGACTGAGAATAAGTTATCCGCGTCTTATCTCCCAGTGCAGGTGTCCTATCAAAATCTCGCCAATCATTTAGCAAAGCTACGTTTCGCAACCAACGATTGCCAAATACGTCGTTTATCATTTTATCATTATACAACTACAGATTTCGCAAATGATCCATGTTTTCGAACAACTTACTTGACAAATTTTCATTTTATATTTCATAATTTGTCAAATAGATTATTTATTATTTATGTCAAAAAGTCAACTAACGTACGACCTACAAACGTTTTGTATAGTACTTTGTTTGTCATAGGTTTCATTCTATATAAAGTTTAGTATAAAATAAGTAATAACACCCTTATTAGGTTAGGGCACCTAGAAAAAGGGGGGACGGAAGGCGAAGGCTCCCAAAAGGGGTAACGGGGTCGAAGCCCCTAATAGGGGAAGGGGGTTGTAGGGCCAAGCCCGCCATTAATGGGTAGAGCCCCCCAAGAGGGGGGTTCGGGGGGCAACGCCCCCCGAGGTATAAAATAAACAAAGGTAACAATTGTATTATTGGTAGGTTTGGTTAGGGTTAACTTGTGTCCCTTAGAGCGGAAATAGGCACCGTCGCACGTCGACACACTGCCGGTTAGGTTAGGCTAGGACGATAAATAATGCACACCAATTACATACTCTGATAATTTAATTGTTTTAATAATCATACATACACCTTGTAATCAACTTAAATATTACTAACTTTGACGACGCGCATCGCCTAGTTGGTAGTGACCCTCCCTCCGAAGCTAGCGTCCCGGGTTCGATCCCCGGTAAGGGCAAATATTTGTGTGATGAGCACGAATGTTTGTTCCTGAGTCTTGGATATTTGTGGGATGGATATGTGGGTAGATGAATAAAGTTATAACAAACATCTTGTATCTTTTTTTGGATTGCGTAGCAATATATATTAAGTAACCATTTTCTAAATGTTGATTTGCTAATCAGTGAGTTTGCCTTACGAACCTTTTTGTGTAATGAAAATTACATAAATGACAATAAAATATTTGATAAATACATTTATAAATTATACTATTTGGTAAATGACTAGTTGTCAAACGATAAGTTTTGAATCGAAACATTATCGCAACAACATAGTTGTGAAATGAATAGTATACGAACCGTTGGTTGTAAAATGAACTTTTATCAAACAAGTTTCGGTATTTCATTAGTGAACCCCCAGTGCACCTCTTTACGATACTAGTATAAAGCCGTAGCCTCTTCACGATAATAGTGTAAACATGTAATGCTCGTAGTGCCGTCCAAACGCAGAATTCGTGTTACATTACACGGTAGATTAGATTACACATTACACCCGTCTGGACCCGGCTTAAGAAAGGGGTGCCCCCTGAACCGTCGACAAACTTTCCATCGAATTTCATTACATCGAAAACGATTTCTAGAATATTCAGATCCTATAATTTCTTTAGAAGTAATCTCTTTTCATCGATTATGCATTAGAAATTTTCTTAATTCCTAGAATAACTGTACAAGGATTATTATTTCTTAAAACAAACATTTCATAAACTATTCAAAAGACAGAACAACTAAATATCGAAGTTCATTTTATCGGCATTTTATTATAAATCTCTTTTATTTTATAGTTAGTGTATTACACATTACAACATAATTTATCATATGAATGTTAATATAGGTAGGTATATAGCTCTGACTATCCATCTTAAGGACATGACAAAAAAATCACTCGAGCTTAGGATGTACACATTCATTATGAAAAAAACAGCGAGCGAGCGAAGCGAGCGAGCAAGATGGGTCAGAGCGGAAGCGACTCGGAACGGTTAGGTTCAAAGGCTAATGCGGGAGCGTAGCGTGGTGTTAGTAATTTTTTTTTAAAGACCCGCCTGTAAGTCTTGCTTTTTATAAACAATTATTAGTGTTTCATTGATTAGTGGGATGATTCGTATGATATCTGCCCACATCCGTCTGCTAGCGTATAGCGTTAAATTCGCCAAAAACTACACAAATTGGTTGTGTATTAATACACATTTAAAATGTTTTTTTTTTTTTTATGAAACATTATTTATAAGATTTAAATAAAACATGAAATAAAAAAATTACGAAATGAAGTTCTGTAGAATAAACATATTACGAAACAATTATTCTACCATTAAATAATCGGGGTTTTAAAAATACTTGATTAATTCGTTCGATGATATGAATAGTCTATGAAATAAAGATATGCGAACCGTTGACTTTGAACTGATATTCGATGAAAAATTTGTCGAAGATTCGATGGTAAACCCTAATTATTTGGACTTAAAGTATGACTAAACGTAACCCCGACAATGGAAATCAAATTTGTTTGCAAGATAAAAAACTGAATCAAAACACACCGGCAACAAAGGCTGAAACAACTTCCCCACTTCCGCCACAAAGTAAACTAATTACTTACTTCTTCTACAGACCGCAAGCTATTACTGAAACCACTGACAATTTAAATTAATGGTAACACTGATTTGACACGCTTAGTCCCCGTGCAAAATGTTTTGAGAATATCGACAGGACACTAAGTATGTACCAGTGGATATGTAGCGAATTTTCATTATGGTAGGTAAATATTTACACCGCAATTACACATGAATTAGTAGTTTATGCAACGGTTGCATAATGATAGGCCTTAAAACACTAGTGCGGTTTTCATGAAACGAGCCGCAGGCGAGTTTCATAATAAGATCGCACGTGTGTTTTAAGGCCAAATTATGCAGAGTTGCATACATAACTTTATCTACACACATATTATAAATCCTCCATGATGGGTTCAGAAACAATATTTTCTGGCAACAAGTTATTTGTTGCAATCGTGGCTGCATATTTCCGAAATCCGGCGCATTTTCACATCACACACACTCCGAGAAGACTACTTACTATTCATATTTTCAACTAAAATGTAAATTACAAACAACTTTTTTTATTCAATTCAACAACAATTCTACTTTCGTTCAGCAAAACGTCAACATGGCGGCAAATACGATCTTCCGTCAAGACCATTTTTTTTTAAATCATAGACAAACGGATGAAGTCTCTATTCTCACGTCACTCGAGATCAAATATTGTGCAGTTTATATTAAAAAAACATACTGAATTGACGTTTCGTATCAATAACTTTTTAATATCTATGGATACTAGAATAGAGACCCACTTGAGTTTTGACAGCTGTTCCAAATTTAATCTCATTTCTTTACTAAAAACGATAAAGAAGTCATGTTATTTCTTTATCGCAGCACTGGTTTTTCCTAATTGGTTGTCAAAATGGTGGTCATTTCATACGGTTGTTGATTAACCAATGGAGGTTTTATGATATGGGTGTAGATAAAATATGTTTCTATCGGTAAAACTCGGATTTCATTCGGAAGACGACAGGACCCGAAATGTCAATTAATTATTGTATTAAATGAGTGACATGTTTATATTTATTAATATTAAACTTTATTTTTTACTGTCAAATGTCAAAATGAAAAATGACAGCATGGTATGATGGCTACTGGCCCCCAATTCTCAGTGTTTTCGAGATAATGTCGATTGCAAAATTAAACGTCAGGTTCATACATTTGTGTCAAATGCACTGACGTTTAATCTCGATTGTTACATTATTTCGAATGCGCCGAGAATTGGGGGCCTGCTGAAGCTAATTGAGAGAGCACGATAAATACGAACTTTTCCGATAAAACACGATGGAAACGAATTATGCACTACATCTGTATTCCGTAAATAAGCCACTTAGGAGACCGCAGCAATAATGGCGTCGCAGCGATTATTGCGCAGCTTAAAGTAGCATGTTTTACACATTTAAATAATGACTTCGTAATTTGGAAAATTCACCAGTTATTGTCTTATTTAGAATTACGTCATAGGTAATTTTCTTGTTTAGTTTCTCGGCGTTGAATGACGGAAGATCAACTATTAACTTCTTGAGTAGTTTATGTTTGTTAAATATTTGTAAAAAGTTTATGGCCGTTCCCAATATTCAATATGCAGATAGATTAGGGCTTTCATAGCCTTATAAAAGATAAATTTGACATTTGCCACATACAAAATATGTGAATGTTTAACTGATAGTCAGCAAATCTATCCACGGATTCAATATTGGGAACGGGCGTAAATGGGCCTTAAGATTAATGTTCCATTAAAAGAGATAATATAAAAATAAACCTACGCAAGCAACCTACTCAAATTACTACAAGCTAAACTTTAAGGGGACCAGGGTGACATGAAGTCGAGT
This sequence comes from Tortricodes alternella, assembly GCA_947859335.1. NCBI lineage: Eukaryota > Metazoa > Arthropoda > Insecta > Lepidoptera > Tortricidae > Tortricodes > Tortricodes alternella. The sequence continues at coordinate 544,202 of OX401977.1, forward strand.
CGTGTCTGCACAAAATATTCTTGTAGACCAGCCGGTACCTATACTGTTAAGCACTCTGTCTGCTTGTTGAGCTATTCTGCATTCGAAACACCCTCGCTTCACACAAGTAAGTAAGTGTCTGTGTGCAGGTATCTGCATGGAGGGGGCGGAGGCGGGTCCGTGCCGCGGCGTGTACCCGCGCTGGGCGTTCGCGGCGGCCAAGGGCATGTGCGTGCCCTTCACCTACGGCGGCTGCCGCGGCACCCAGAACAACTTCCTCACGCAGGAGGAGTGCACCAGCACCTGTGCTGTCGTCGCCGGTGAGTCCGACCTCCTATGAAAGCTGGGGTAGCACTACTGGATAAAGAGGCTTTTAACTACGTACAATGTGTCCTGGCATACGCTTGCGTTAAACGCCAGTAGGTAGGTGAGCCAGATTCAGGAACTATGATACTAATATAATAGCATCAAATGTTTATCTTTCATACTGATAGGGCAAGATGTGGCACTGCTACACGCCTTTACCTTAGCGATGATAAATGTATTATTAGAGCACTATGTTTATGCACGATCGTGTAATGTCAATCCTAGAGGACGCACCCCTACACTTAATTTTGCGTGGCACAGATTGAGTAATGGGGTGGCTTGCAGCAAAATCTAAAATCTGAGTTTGAAAGTTCTATACCTACATTTTCACACAACTAAACCGTACTTAACACTAAAACTAGATTTATATTTGAGTGCAAGTGGCCCTTATTGTATGTAAAATTGAGTGGATGGGCGCGTCTCGCTAGGTTGACATTACTATTGACCTTTAAACGGGTATAGCCATCGATATACGAGTAAAAAGTATCGATGGGTAGAAGTAACGACTGCTTTAGTCAAACAGGGCGCGTTTAATAAAGGTCCGTCCGGCCACGTGGTAGGTCAGCAATTTCTGTATTGATTTACTTACTGATATTTGGTCCGATAATTTTACTTACGTATGAAATCCGTCGTACGTCAGTAGATCAAGTTACAGTGGCATTAAATTAATCAACTTGTAACTCGATGTGATATATTCATTTTCAGTAACTACGTACATCGGACTGCACACCTTCTTTTGAATATACAATTTACGTAACGACGGCAAAGCAAAAAATAAGGGTTATGATGTATGTATGTTCATCTGTTCCCTCGTTGCTCTTAAGATACTCGTTAAATCAAGTGTTATTGGCTTTGAATTAGTGTTCCGCGTGTCATGGATTATGACGGCAAAAGAAATTGAACATGGTGGATGTAACGATCAAAGAACTTTAAGCAGAAAAAGATATCATACGAGCGTGTTAAAATTTGTATCAAAGCTTGAATTTCGGATTTACAATTTGATAGAGGTTAGTTAATTACCTCTATAAACCTATAAAGAAAAAAAGTCGAAGTGCCCTCGCTTACGCGAAATGAAACTTATAATAATGGTTGGTACTTTTTAAGATTTCATTTTCATCATTATAAAATTGTAGTTGAACCAAAATGGCATTCGTCCGCGCTGGTACAACTATGGGTACTTCGCGGCACGTAAGGTGAACTATGACCTTGAACGCGCAGAACAAATTCAATTTATCTACACCCATATCATAAAACCTCCATTGGTTAATCAAAAACCGTAGGAAATGACCACCATTTTGACAACCAATTAGGAAAAACCAGTGCTGCGATAAAGAAATAACATGACTACTTTATCGTTTTTAGTAAAGAAATGAGATTAAATTTGGAACAGCTGTCAAAACTCAAGTGGGTCTCTATTCTAGTATCCATAGATAATAAAACAGTTATTGATACGAAACGTCAATTCAGTATGTTTTTTAATATAAACTGCACAATATTTGATCTCGAGTGACGTGAGAATAGAGACTTCATCCGTTTGTCTATGATTAAAAAAAAAATGGTCTTGACGGACGGCCGCCATTATGTTGACGTTTTGCTGAACAAAAGTAGAATTTTGTTGAATTGAATAGAAAAAGTTGTTTGTAATTTACATTTTAGTTGAAAATATGAATAGTAAGTAGTCTTCTCGGAGTGTGTGTGATGTGAAAATGCGCCGGATATCGGAAATATGCAGCCACGATTGCAACAAATAACTTGTTGCCAGAAAATATTATTTCTGAACCCATCATGGAGGATTTATAATATGTGTGTAGATAAAGTTATGTATGCAACTCTGCATAATTTGGCCTTAAAACACACGTGCGATCTTATTATGAAACTCGCCTATCGGCTCGTTTCATGAAAACCGCACCAGTGTTTTAAGGCCTATTATTATGCAACCGTTGCATAAACTACTATTTAATATTCATTTTCAATTTTATCTTGTACATGATTGTATTTATCGCGTGTTCTTTGTGTGTTGTTGTGTGTCTCTTTCTCTAATTGTGTAAGCGTAGCCGTAGCGTTGTTTATCGGGCATTGACTGCCGGCGACTACATTTGCTCTGTTTGCGACAATCTCAGCACTCACGTTGATCACAAGATAACTGCATCGATCGAACAGCTTGTACGGGAGTGACAATACAGTTGCAGCTAATTAGTTTTGAGTTTGCATGCATTACGAAATCGTTGGAACAAGAAACCAAAGTCAATACTTGAATGAAGTATGTTTATCTAATATCGTGTAGCAACTTTAATAGTTCGGTATCAACTTAGGTCGGCGGAATCGCATATTTAGTACTAAGTATTTCAGTTTATATAGGCATTCCAGAAATTTCATTTTCATCCTTGTACTTACTATTAGCAAATAAATAAGGTTTGAAAGTTAGGAAAAAGGATAATTATAATCAATTTCAAAATTTAATTATGACAAGTATTTAACATAATAATTATTCTATTGTGAACAAGCGCTTTGATATTTACAAGACGAACAATTAGATTTATTAACGCATTCACTGCCGGCATTGTTTTCCGAACTTTCGCTAGGTGCCGCAAACGCACATGTGCGTTCAAATGTGTGCAGAATTCTGACAGCGGCACTGGGTGAAAGTCGGGTGAACGCATATATGCGTTGCCGGCAATGAATGCGCTACTAAAATATTTTTTATTTCGTACAACAATAATCCATACGAGTAATAATGCGATTTCGCGGAATCTATACAAATAAATAAAATTGCAGTGTCTCCTTGTAGTGTCAAAATAACAGCTTTTTACTAAATATGTATAAAAGTATATACGGTACTTATTAACAAAATATCAATTTTTTAATTTTTTGTCTGTCTCCAATCTCCGAAACGGCTGGACCGATTTTGACGGGACTTCCACAGCCAGATAGCTGATATTATAAGGAGTAACTTGGCTACTTTTATTTTAGAAACAGAATTAGGGTTCCGCGCAAAAAAATTAAACCTTTGAAAAAGTAAAAAAAAAAACAATTTACCCTGGTGAAACCACAGGGCGATCTAGGTACTTACTAAAGTACGGTCTTTTCTATACGGAAAGAAGTGACAATACAAAGATCAAATGTGTTCTTTAACGTACACCTATTTACCGTACCTACTGTTTTTTTTTTCTTACAAATGTAGATGAGCCAAAGGCTACTGGAAATACCGGAAAGCTTAAAGTACCAACTTATAGACTGGCTAAAACTAAAAAATCATTTCTAGGAAATTGTACACGTTTTTACAATAAAATACCTAAAAACATAATAGAACAAACAGACACAATGTTCAAATCTACTGTAAAGCGAATTCCTATTTCTAGGGCATATTACTCAGTAAAAGACTACGTCATGGACAGGGACGTTTGGCTTAAATCGTGACCTGCACTGGCGATCCCTGGGTCTCGATGAGCGTACCTGCTGTGGTATATACTTAGATTTGTATAAAACTGTAGACATCATTGTTGACTTATATGTGTACTGATTTGAAAAAATGATACCTCACTGAGTTTCTTGCCGGCTCTTCTCAGTAGAGGATTTTTTCCGAACCGGTGGTAGATTCATTCCTTGAACTTCATAAGAGCTTGTAAAAGCCTAAATTGAATAAAGATAGTTTGACTTTGACTTTGACTTAGTGTCCAAAAAGGCTCGTTTAGCTGTTTTTGAGAAGTATGTGTGGTGTTTCTATGAGTGACAGGATAAGGAATAGCGTGATAAGAGAACGATGTGGTGTGGAAGAAGATGTAGTCGTGAGAATTGAGAAAGGTATGCTTAGATTGTTTGGACATTGGACATGTGGAGAGGATGAACGAAAGAAGACTAACGAAGCAGATTTATAAGGCGACTGATATATGTATGTATGTATGTATTATTTATAAGTACGTGCGTATCGATTCAATGGGTTCGCTAGCATGGTATGCCAGGGCCTGACCTTGGTTCAAAGCCGTAGTTTACGCCGGGCAGCCATGTAACCGCCCGCCGGGTTCAGCGCTCGCATTGATTCTACTACCCCAACAGCAGCTCAATTACGTAGCACAATTGGTATCGGTTTGGCTCGAAATGCAAACCAATTTAGTCTTCACTCGATGTAAATAAGGGTACAATTGGTTTACATTTCGCGAAAGCGATACCAATTGGTGTTACGTAATTGAGCGGCAGTTCACAGGAATAGGTAAACAGGCCGTCGTTAAAGCTATCTTACGCGCAGCCCGTATATTATTCACACCTCCGTTTTCACTATCGACCCTTGAGTAACTAATAACAGAAAAAATATTAAACGTCAAAACTATTCAGAATTTCAAACGTCTTGATTCAGTATTCATAACATAATCATATATTTTAATGTGTGAAATTGAAGGCGTTGAAAAAAAGGTAACATTTTAACGATCTTATTCAGAACATTATTTAGGTGAAAAAATCTCCAATGAATTGTTCGTCCTGCTGAAATGTTAATTCTATTTGGCATATTTTTAACAAATCATAAACTTGCAATTTTTTATGAAATTAATCTGTCGTTTTACACTTAATTGAGCATTCTATTTGATTATTTACATTTCGGGGTGTCTGGCTGCGCGCCATGGCTCGGCTCGGAAACTCTACAATACAAAAAAATATTCACGCTGTCTCTTTCACTCTCCAGTCCTACCACAATCGAGTAAAGAAAGCAGGAAAAACAAATTTTATGTAAGTTTTCCCCAGTACTACGCCGCCAGGTTCACGCTTCTTCGTGACTTGAACAGCGCACTCACACGCACGTAACGATCTTTTAATTTTATTGATGCTTGCATAATTTTACGAGCGCGGAGAGAGATGGCGCTGCCGAGGCGCGCGGCCGCTTCACGGATTGATGAAAGAATTGGTATTGGTATTCAATATTTTGATTGAAATTTTACAGTGATTTTGTTGAAAGGGAAACAGGAACTAACACCGCAGCGGAAAAACAAGATGGATCATCTGTATTATAAGCCAGAATTCCCTATAATGTATAGTTCCTATCGTTCATCCTTTCATCTTAATACCTTACTTAATTAGTTTTAAACTGTTGTGGTTACATACTTATTTTAGAGTTTCATCATGAAATCATGTTATATTGAATTGAGGCGATTTGTGTTTGAGCCGCGAACATGAAGCGATGTTTGTTCAGCTGCGGGAACAAAACACACTCACGACTCCTTGCTAGCTGTAAATTATTGACTGTTCCAGCGAGATTCTAAAGACAATAAAGAAAACGATTTAATATCTACTTACCAGTGCTTCATAATTCGAACATGGAAATGAGCGTTCAGCATGCGCCGCTGAATGTTAAAACTTTTAGAAGGTTAATTCATTGTTAAGTTTTTATGAAGCTATTAAAAAACGGAAAATAGCAATAAGATGACACGACGTAAAAAAGCTATACTACTTTATATTCGACTACAGCTGCGAAGTTTTATTGGTTTTTAGGGTTCCGTACCCAAAGGGTAAAAACGGGACCCTGTTACTAAGGCTCGACTGTCCGTCTGTCCGTCCGTCCGTCTGTCACCAGGCTGTATCTCATGAACAGTGATAGTTAAACAGTTGAAATTTTCACAGATGATGTATTTCTGTTGCCGCTGTTGTTATAACAACAAATACAAAAAATAAAATAAAATAAATATTTAAGGGGGCTCCCATACAACAAACGTGTTTTTTTTTCTCGTTCTGCTCGATATTGATAACGGCAACAGGTAGACGCTTGAAATAGGGTCGTTATGCCGGATAACGGCCACTTAGCTGAGTTGCCTACTTCAGACCCTTGAAAATATGTGTTCTTTATGGGCAAAATAGTTTTTGTTTGCATAAATATGTTAAGAATATAGTCTTTTCGAGAAAATATAATGGTACCTTGTTATCTTGCATGTGACAACTAATTAAATCCAAGAAAAGTAAAAAAGTAGTCAAAATGCCGGTTAGCGGCCACTTTTGTCAGTTAACGGCCACGTTAATGCCGGTTGGCGGCCACTCCGGTTTTTGCAAAATATTCGATAAAATAAATCAGTAAATTACCGATTTGAGTAGTGTAAAACCAGTTAACCTGTAAATTAACGTTAAGAAAAAAAAAGCGACCAAGTGCGAGTCTCTCGCCCATCAAGGGTTCCGTAATTTATGACGTATTAAAAAAACTACATACTTACTAGATCTCGTTAAAACTAATTTTTGGTGGAAGTTTACCTGGTAATGTACATCATATATTTTTTTTAGTTTTATCATTCTCTTATTTTAGAAGTTACAGGGGGGGGGGGGACATATTTTACCACTTTGGAAGTGTCACTCGCGCAAACTATTCAGTTTAAAAAAAGTATATGCTAGAAACCTCCATATCATTTTTGAAGACCTATCCATAGATACACCACACGTATGGGTTTAATGAAAAAAAAAATTTGAGTTTCAGTTCTAAGTATGGGGAACCCCAAAAACTTTTTTTTTTCTATTTTTGTATGAAAATCTTAATGCGGTTCACAGAATACATCTACTTACCAAGTTTCAACGGCATAGTTCTTATAGTTTCGGAAAAAAGTGGCTGTGACATACGGACGGACAGACAGACAGACAGACAGACAGACATGACGAATCCATAAGGGTTCCGTTTTTTGCCATTTGGCTACGGAACCCTAAAAATCGCTAGCTGATTTCTATTAAAGGCCGCGTGGCCGCCAACTAGAATAAATGAATAAAATGCAAACCGGTAACCGGCCACTGGATTTATAGGAAAATAAAGTACAAAACATGAAAAAAATCCATAAACTGACATTTAAAATTGAATATTAGACTTATTCATTGATATGTAACGTTCATATGAAATAGATAAAAACTAATTAACCATGGCCGAGAAACTGGCACACCGCTCCTATACGTAGTGTCGGTTTCCGGCCACACATTTGTACACAATTTTGAAGTTCAATTTAACAAGGTTTTATCAAGAAAAAAGTGGCCGCAAACTGAACCATACATTATTTATCACTTAATAACAACATATTTAAAATTTTGCAACCCCTAATTAATATACTTTAACTACCAATTTAAAAACAATATTCACATGATCATGTCAGTCAACGGCCACGTGGCCGCATACTAGAATAAATGAAAAGAAGCATGCCGGTAAGCCGGCCACTGCGTTTGTAGGAAAAATAAAACAAAAACCATATAAAAAACCATAAAAGAACGTTTAGTGGTCTTTATTAGACCTCACCAACATCTAACGTTCATGATTAATAAATAAGAATGACCACAGTTAATTTTACGCCGAGCGCCGCGTCGTTATTTTTCTTCTAGATTATTGCATGTTCTCACACCACTGACTAAAAGCCAAAACTGAACGGCTAATTCCCAGCTTTGAGTAGACTCTTCCGTTTTAAATTTTGTGTATTGTTATCACACGGCTACTTAAGAATCGCACACCACAAACATTTTATTATTATTGGCCGTATTAATTCTATTATCTTAATTTTAAGAGACGTTGCCGGCCAAGTGGCCGCTTACTGACCCTGGCCGCGCTACCGGCATACTTACCCTATTGACAGAATATTTAGATATAATATATTCACAGAATATTTAGATATAATATATTCACAGAATATTTAGATATATATTAACTTTAAAAATAAATAATTATAATTAAATTAAAATAAATATTTAAGGGGGGCTCCGATACAACAAACGTGATTTTTTTGCTTGATTATGGATAATGCTACGGAACCCTTCGTGCGCGAGTCCGACTCGCACTTGGCCGGTTTTTATTAGCAATGATGTCAGTGACTGCTGAATATTGTTTCCGCGAGAGAGGTGCTAAGTAGTGAAATCACCTCTGAGATCAGAGAAATTAAGAGGTGTTGATACACCTCTTAATTTTGGAATATTTTGGCATGCTGTCGAAAAAAACCAACCTTATTCGCCTGCAACTGCAACCTTATCTTGACAGCTACAGAACAGGAAACCAATATAAAAATAAATGATACAAAATAGCGGCCCTGGACACCTGCATGTTGTCGCGATCATGCTAAATAAGTACCTATGCTGCGCACAAGCTGCATTCTAAGTCACACCACGAGGCATCAGCTGCTAACCTCTCTCTTTCCAGATAAGCAAACACATAGTAAGTTGTTAATATTAACTAGATCACTTATAAAGTTTATTACTTACTGCAATATAAAAACAACCGCGCTAATGTTGTTCGTACTTATTAACCTTACTTACTTACGTACCTTAGTCGGGTTTATAATTGTAATGTAAGTAGTGGATTTTCTGAGCGTCTCAGAGCGCGTGACTGATAGCAGAGGTGGGCCAGAGATACTTAATTTCTATCTCGTTGATTAATTTCTAAAGAAGTCTAGACTTTCACTCATTTCCAACTCTTTGAAGCTCGCAGACTATTACGTACTCGTACTTCCATCTTAAAGCAAAAACTTTATTAATTGAAAGTCAGAATGTTTGCACAATGAATCGCGTTTCTTTTTATATGTACTTATGTATAAGATTTATTTACAACAAAATCTGCTAGCCGGTTATGATATGGGCGGCTTGTTGATTCTCCGCGCCGCTTCCTTATTAGGTATTTACAATGCAGGTGTATGGCGGAGGCGGTAAATGGTACAAACATTTTGTAAATCCGTTATTTTGCTTACTACCTAAAGAAACTTTCTTGCTTTTATAGTTTTATATTTGTACTTTCTTTTCGCCATTTCATATTACACTCATTTTGAAGTGTGTCGTCAAGTTACAGTAAATTACCTAATGATGTTTCCTTGAATCCATGAGAAGTTATCGAATGGCATTTGCTTACATGCTCGTGTTTTATCAACCACACTTGAACAAAACAAAACAAAACAAATACAAAGGAAGTAGAAAGTGATCCGCGGGAACCGACTCGCTTTCAATAGGCAATGCTGCGTTATCTACAGGCTACGGAGCTATAGCTGATACTTACATAAGAAACGTTTGGCCGAAACGGTCGAACGTAATTCGTCCAAAATATATATCTACTGGACGGAGGTTGCGAGTAACCTGGATACTTCCCAGCGTGTTTCCTGAAAAAATCGAATTAGTCCGTCATTTACATAAAGAAAATATTGAACACATATTTTTTCTTTTGTCAATTAAACAAAAAATTACAAAAATATAGTGAGTTGAAGTTCTGCGTGACGTCACGACTTTGCACATTTTTTACCATTAAGTGACGTCATGAACATCCCGAACTTTGATGCGCGTTTCTGTGTCAATTTTGAATATTTTGATTGATTTGATAAAGTAAAAAATACGTGTTCAATATTTTTCGATAATCTAACTACGGACTAATTACAATTTTTTTTTTACCCAGGAAACATCCCTATTCTGAGTATGGATATGCTTGTTAGTGGGATATGATTGATATGTGATATGGTACAAAGCGGTTATAGGTACTATGCGGTAGTGCTAGTTCGTCTTTTAGTTTCTTTTTTCGGCTGGGTTTATGACCCGTTCGATCGACTTTCGGTCGCTTCGGTCAACAATTTACCACATCTTGACCATTTGATCTGACGTTTGGTCAGACGGGCTGTTAAAGCCATTGTCATAGTATTGCATTGCATTCATATGAAACTTAATCACTATTCATAGTTTACATCTATGAGTATATATATATACATGAAACCCTGAGGGGCGCAGCAATGGATAGAGGCAGACCGAACTTTAAATATCGTTATCGCCGAAAAATTCTTGTAAGGTGTTGTAGCTTTTTTGAGTAAGGTTTTTTTCAGGTGTTTATTAAATTCCTTTTCCTTCGCTTCATTGTTGATGAACGCTGATTTTATTGTAAATTTTTAAGGTAAAGGCACCTATTACCGTGGTAGTTAAGCAAGTTTTCAAGTAAGATCCAAAAATTAAGGTTATCAAGACAGCGTAACAAGGGTAAGGATTTTTTTTATGAATGTATATAGATTTAACTTGTTATTTTGTAGGTTTTTGGTTCAATTCTAGGTAGTAACTAATAGTTAAATATTTATTATAGCCAAAATGTCGAAATCCCCTATTACCGTGGTATTGGATAGGCTGTGATCCTAATACCGCGAATTTGGTTCCTATTACCGAGGGTAAGAATTAATGATAGTTTTGGTTCCGTACATTTTTTGACAAATTGTTTTCTTTTTTTAGAATATTGTGACAAATATGAAATCTACTTTATAGTTTTATAATTATATCAATAAAATTATAATAATCCAACATTTAAATCGAAAAGCCATGTTTTGTTACAAAGTAACTAATAATAATTAATAAAAAATCAAAATCATACTGACTTTACACTAGAATTTAAATTGATTTTACCGTAACATTTGAGCCCAAAAAAAATATATACCTAGTCTTAGTCCCACTCCTACAAAAAGCATAGCTGAGTAGGAAGAACATCAGATTCCGACCCCAGCAAAACTACCAAAATCAAAATAATGGTTATTTCAAATAAATCAGAACCACGGTACCCTAAATTAGTTATTTCATTACGTTGTCACTCGGTAATAGGTAATATTAGAGGAACCTATCTCCGACTCTTACTAATCATGAATAAGTCGGAATTAGGTTCCCATATATCCTATTACCGAGGGTTATCTGTGTTTACCATCGGTAATAAGTTTAATTAACAGGGCTGTAAATCCTAATTACGGCCCATAAAAAAAATAAGAAGTAGTGAATTTTTTTTAAACAAATCGAAAATATATACCTCTATTTGCTTATAAAACCAAACTCATACAACTAAGAAGTAATCTTTGATTTTATCTGTATATTTAAACGTCTTATTAATTTAAGGGTGTCTATAGAAACCACTAATATAGTGCTTACGTTTTTATCAAAAATTAAGACCTTCTTGTATATTTTTCATAGCACGGATATAGGTCTTTAGCTGCTTAGACAGATGAAGATTTCAATAACAGAAAACATTTAGATACTTAACCGACTATAAATTTAAAAAATAATGCCAACTGAACCTGAAGTGTTTACGTATTACCGTGGTATACCTTGGAATTAGGAGCCACAGTGAAAAATGGATCCAAATACCGAGGTATTTTAAATTCAATTTATTACGTATTCCCAAACAAAATATTAGAAAAGTAGTATTTCAAAGTCACAGACAAAACTATAATAAATATTTTAAAAAACATAGCCGTAGATTAGTTATTACAATTATTACGAAAATCGCTAAGTAAGATGTGAGTTCACTTACGTGTGGCCTAACGTGTTTGTATGGGATAAGCTGCTCCTGCGCCGCCGTTGCCGGAACTGACGAGTTGCGAGTGCTTTGCTTGATGCACAAGCACCCGCGTCAGTAAATCCAATAGACAACTAAGTACGCTTTGGTCTTGTGCAAGAAGATTCTTAATCAGTCAAGCCATTTGCTAATAAAACACGTATTTAAAAACACCACGATAATGGGTGCCGATTTCGATGGGGTCGTTAATAGGTGCCTTTACCTTATTGACATTGCATTTGGATTTGAACTATCCCCTCCTTCCCCACGGCACTACTAAGCTACACTACTGAGGATTTTTTTCCCTTCTGCACTACTGACCCAGTAGTGCCGAACCGATATAAATAGAGATTTAGTTATTTATTTACATGTTGTCACGAAAATAAATTTGGTGGTGTTATGGGGAACGCAAACGTATGCATTTTCACAATTACCTACGGCGCTACTGGGCCAGTAGTGCAGAAGGGAAAAAAATCCCCACGAGACTACCAGTAGTGTGGCTTAGTAGTGCCGTGGGGAAGGAGGGGAACTACCTGTACATTAATATTAATTTTAATTTGTAATTTAAGGGTGCTAAGTTATTCTTAAACCTTGTAACGAAACGCCGTTATTGATCAATTAATCTAGTAAAAAGGTGTGGCTTATAAACCCGGCCTTAGTAAAGTTCTGAATTCCAGTATAACGAAAAAGAGCCTTTTAACGTTGTTATGTGTCTCGCAGGGGCCCTCAACCCGCAGGCGAACCAGCTCGCCAACAGCGTCAGCAACGAAGCGGCTGCCACCAACAGCGTTAACGGAGGTAAGCAAGCAAACTCATAAGAACGTGCTAGTTTATTCCTACTTTACGATACGCTTAGTAATCACATCTAATTCAGTATTCTTCAACGATGCCTATTACTGGAATCATACTGACAAGTTGTAGGACGTAGGTAGGCCAGGCTTATTTGAGCTTTGAGCCTGAAACATTTTCAAGAGCTAAAAGTAAAAACCGGACAAGTGCGAGTTAAACTCGCGTGGAGAGGGTTCCGTTCCGTACATGATTATCTGCAATTTACTAGGTTACTTTAAATACCATAGACTTCTCATAGGTTTTCCTGTAATCTATAGGTAAAGAACTATTTACTGTATTTTTTTCAAAATTTAAGCCCCAGTAGTTTCGGAAATAAGGGGGGGGGGGGAATGGTCGATTTTCGCCTATTTTCCTAAATAACTTCCAAACTATTTTACTTAAAATTCAGAAAAAAATATTTTTAAAGTCCTCATAATAAGCTCTTTCATTTGATATGTCACACAATATAGATTGCATAACTTTTTTTTTTAATTTTCTGATTTACCCCCCAAAAGTGGCCCCCATGTTTAAAATTCATATATTTACGTCACGCGTCCGTGTTGCGGTCACCGACTTACATATGTATACCAAATTTCAGCTCAATCGTTCCAGTAGTTTCGGAGCAAGTTGGCTGTGACAGACGGACAGACAGACAAACAGACAGACAGACGCACGAGTGATCCTATAAGGGTTTCGTTTTTTCCTTTTGAGGTACGGAACCCTAAAAATAAAATAAAATAAATAGCATCAAATCACACATCCTGGCTCTGGGAACAACACCCAAAGATGCACAAAACGACCAGATTCCAAGATTTTATAGCACGGATAATGAAGGTATGTGACTCTGAAAGCCATTGCAAGGATTTCACCCGCAGCCGGCTTAAACTGGTACAGCTTCTACGGATTTTGGTCACGTCTCCCATATTCCTCAATGCTAGCGACAGCATATTCTAAATAACACGGTAGAAAAAGGTTTGAAATAGCCACGCTATGTAAAGTTATCGTATTTGTAAGTGGTACTATGATGAAGGGTTTATTCTGCAGAACCATCAGGCGGCGAGTGCCGGCTGAGTGCGTGGAGCGAGTGGACGCGCTGCAGCGTCTCCTGCGGCGTTGGCTACCAGGAGCGTACGCGCACCGTTATTGTAAGTGACCCTATTATTTTATTTTTTAATTGACACACACCAAACCATCTGTTTTAAATCTTATTATACGGACTAATTTATAGGTCACATGTCGTATTTTATTAATTACATGCAGTGAATGTCATAATCTAATGACCAGAAACTTCATATATTTTGCGTTTACACACTTACAGCAGCCATTCCTGGAAGGTAGCCAATAGATTTCAAAATGTATCATCTGATAAATGTATCCACCTTCCGAATACGGCTACGCATTTCAGAATATGATTGGAGAACACAGTCCCACTGAATTGACATGTGACCACAGACCCCTACCTACCTACCTACATCGATAATTTTCGCGCCTGGATTTGCTAAATATGATTCTAGAGTCTTCCCCAGATTGTGATGTGTCTGCTTGGAGAAGGAGGATGGAGTGTGATGAATGCTTGTAAGTCTATAAGAGGATGGATGCCTGATTTGCTTCGGTCTAAATACTATTTTCCTGATTTACAGTGCTGTAGTGTTATGGTGTAAATGCTGTGTGAATATTTTAAATAAATAAAAGCAACTGGGATGACTTATACTATTGGTAGAGTTCGATACGCAGTGAAATAAATAAGCTGTACAATAAATTTGGGTTAAAATTTATTGTGACACGACCAGACACAAGAAAAGAAATGACACAGAACGACAAATGTCAAATATGAAATTACAAAGAAAAAGAATAGAAAATAGTTGTGTACCATGCCTAAACCTCTTTGATAACATGGAACCTATTTTCATTCTAACACTCCTCCTTAATTTTATACCTCTAGACCCATTCCTCTTGCACATCACTCCAACTTACCTTTTAACAAAGCTTTGGTTAACACGTCTGCCACCATTCGTGTAGTCTCTACATATTCTAACACAATATGTCCATTCGCAACTGCTTCTCTCACGAAGTGATGGCGCACATCTATATGATTTGTACGTTGCTGATGCACAGGGTTCTGTGCTATAACAATGGCAGACTGACTATCGCGGAAGATCTTTAGGGGCACCTCTGGTTTCCCTCAGCAATGAACCTTTCTAGGAATATTGCTTCTCTAGCCGCTTCTGACATTGCCACGTATTCTGCCTCTGCAGTAGATAGGGCTATGGTTCTCTGTTTTCTGCTTTCCCAGCATATGGCTCCTCCGCTCCACAAGAAAACCACTCCTGTATACGACTTTCTGTCGTGACAGGTGGCATGGCTTGCATCTGCAAAGCCCAATATCTGATTTGTTTTTCTATTCTTAGTATACTTTAGGCCAAGGCTTTTGGTACCCTTTAAGAATCTGAGAATCCGTTTTGCAGCTATCCAGTGCTCTTCGGTATAGCAACTGTTGAACTGGCTCAGATGGTTAACGGCATACGCTATATCTGGTCTCGTACAGACAGACAAGTACATTAGTGTACCAATCAAGTTTTGGTAAGGAATCCTTCCGTCCGGCTTATGATCTGTTACTGGTTTCTCTAGTTTCTGTCCAGGAATTGATGGCGTAGACACGACCTTGCAATCCGTGATCCCAAAAATGTTCAAAATTTTATCCACGTATTTCTCTTGGTCGACTTTGATTTCCCTGTCGTTCTGAGTAATGCGCATCCCCAGGATGAATTCTGCCTTGCCTAGATCCTTCATGTCAAATTTCGACATAAGACCCGTCTTCACCTGTGGTTGAACCGACGTGCTGAGTGCGTAAGCTTGCATGGCTTCCTTCCTCTTACTAGGATTATCAGGACATTCTTGAGCCTTGTGTGGTCCTGTACAAATAAAGCACTTAACTTTTGTTTTGTTTTTTGTCTTAGGCGTGCTCTTGCCTTTTGGTTTATTTGTAAGCAGTGCTGTGACATGATGTTGAACCCCACTGGAGCTTGCTAAGAAAGTGTCTTCCATTTGAAAAAGTTTGTTTTTCACATAGTCTGTAGTTAAATTAATGTTACTATTCTCCATGGCCAATCGCATAGGTTGAAACTCTGGGGTAAGACCTTGAAGAAGTAGAGCAGCTAATAACTCGTCGTCAACTTCCTTACCCAAGTCTAACAAGTCCTGTGATGTTGCCATCATCGATGTCACATATTCTCGAACAGATTGAAATTGCTCTAATCTCATGCTTACTAGCTTAGTTAGAAGCCGGCAGCGATTGTTCAGACCTTTATCTTCAAACGCATTCATTAATGCTTCCCAAGCATCTTTAGCCGTTTTAGATTTACGTACATGCACCAAGCAATGAGGTCTGATCATTAAGCAAATTTTTGCTCGAGCTCGTTGATCTCTCTTAGTACCTGAAACATCTGTGACTGGGGGTGTAACACTCGTGTACTCCCATAAATCATCGTGAACTAGGTATAATTCCATCATGAACTTCCACGTAGCGTAATTGCTATTGCCATCCAATTTCTCCATTGAATTGGTGATGCTGAGGTTTCACAACACCTTGAACCTCTACAATTAAGGCGCGACATCGGTGCCTTAAGCGTCCTGTATCGTCAGTATCACGGCGAGTGCTCTGAAGATATTTTCAATCTTATTCCTCCATCGTAATTCCGTCTTCGAACTATCCGTACAGGGCTGGGGTCGCATCCACATACCGCGGGTGAAATTCTTGCGCGTACGCAGAAATTTCGCAGATCATTCTATTGTCGAACAACAAAAATGTGGAATGCTCTCCCGGCCCACGTTTTTCCCTCTCCTTACAAACCAAGTGTCTTCAAAAGAAGCGTGAAGAAGCATCTCCTAAGCCGGCATAGTGATGGCGACAGACGCCGTACTTAATTTTGGTTAAGCGCCTGTCGCCCGCACTCATGGACTCCACTTGCCGCTTACCAACAGGTGGAAGAGGAGTCACATGTCGTGGTCCAATAAAATAAAAAAATAAAAAATTGAAGGGAGGCCACTACTACTCGAAGGCCCCGAAGTTCCAATTTGTTGAGTCTGGGTTGGTGACGAGTTCTGAGAAATCCCACTTAATCGCTTAACTACAAGATGCGGTCCATAACCTATTGGTAGAGTTCAATACGCAGTGGAATAAATAAGCTGTACATTAAATTTGGGTTAAAATTTATTGCGACACGACCAGACACAAGAAAAGAAGTGACGCAGAACGACAAATGTCAAATATGAAATTACAAAGAAAAATAATAGAAAATAGTTGTGAACCATGCCTAAACCTCTTTGATAACATGGAACCTATTTTTATTCTAACATATACTCCATTAAATCCTGCGTGGATTGGCGCATTCACGTATGCCTTCACAAGAGATCATCAGCATC
Source organism: Tortricodes alternella (assembly GCA_947859335.1). Taxonomy (NCBI): domain Eukaryota; kingdom Metazoa; phylum Arthropoda; class Insecta; order Lepidoptera; family Tortricidae; genus Tortricodes; species Tortricodes alternella. The sequence goes on from OX401977.1 coordinate 561,063, forward strand.
TTCAATATCAGCCTCTGTACATCCAACTGCTGGGCACAGGCCACAAGTGTGTGCACATGTTTAATTCTCACGATTATCACTTATTTTACGAGGACTTATCCATATTCGCGGTAACAAATAAACATAGATAATATTATAAATTACGGAAGAGTCTTTACCTACACAAATCGATTCAGTCCCAAGGTGAGCTCTAAAGGCTTGACGACGATATAGATTTATACATTCTTATGTAGATAAATAAATAATGACATACCTAAATAGAAAATATCCAGGTTCAAGACCAAACATTCGTGCTCACCACACAAATATTTGCCCCTACCGGGATCGAATCCGGGACTGCCATCTTCGCAGGCAGGGTCACTACCCAACTACGCTAACCACATCGTCCATATACTAACAGTTTCGTTTTATGACGCTTTAAAAATAACGGCTGTGCCTTTTGAAATAATGTTTGTTCGGATATTTCGAGTCGGATATGTCGACGGAATTCAGCATGGCCTCTATGCCCTTGCGGTTTTCGGTGGAGAATGGTCATCATTGCAGGCCGGGCGCGGCGCTCACGGCGATCGATACCCCGCAGTCCGCCGCAGGGGCCCGCCGCTCGATAATATTCCAAGAAATACCCCGTTGCGTCTACATTTAGAGGCAAAGCGAGTGTTTTGATTTAGAAAAAAAATCGGATGAAGGTCAATCTCTTAATTGGCAATACATTGAAGAGTATCCTGACTTGGACCCAAATTGTGATCGCCTCTTCGGCATTGGCCTTTAGGAGGGAATCCAACCTCAGTGACGGCTAGATAAGAGCTATCAACAACACTTTATAATAAAAGCTAACACGAAATCCTTAAAGAATCCTCACCATTATCAACTTCTGAATGGGCTTCAGAGAGACAATCAGTGACTCAGTGGTCCTAGTTTGGGCAACTCACGAACTTTTGCTGAAGAAGATGACGAGAACGTAGACTCGATGACGAAGCGTCACTGAGCTCTAAAGAACTTTGAAGTAGGGTAGGGCACAAAAGAGATAGGTACAGAAGATAATCTACATACAAACGCGCTCGAACAAACGTACACATAGACACTGCTCACGGACACGATATCTCGGACGGTTTGGGAGGAGTGCGAGCGTGACTGCCGAACGCTTCAAACGTCGCGTGTGTGAACTTTTTTGTGCAATAATGGAGCAAAAAAATAAAAGTAATTATAACTGTTCAGTGGACGGTTGTTTAAATTCAACATTTAACGGTGAATTGTCGTTTTTTAAGCTACCAGTGGTTTCAGAGAGGTAAGTAGGTATCTCCTTGTATTTCGATGGTTCGTTTTAACGTTACACAGAACACTTAGGTAGGTAGGTAAGCGCCCCGCCCCGGCCCCCGAAGAATATATCTAAGATCGATTTATATAGTAGTTTCCTATTTTGAATCAGTACCTATAAACGAAGTAACTAAATTTTTGTAAGGTAACGCCTTACGTAAGTTTAAAACATAATTTTTTTGTTTGTTTAGATATTGTGTTGTTTTAGTGTCATTTGATAGGTTTAGGTCTAAAGCGGATAGGGCAATGGAAATTGTGTAACTAGGGTAATCCGTTTAGAAGTTATTAGGGATTTTCGATACTGAAAATTGACAAACGTAAAATTTTGTAGGTATGTTCGTTATATTAGTTATTATTAATTTATATTTCCATTTTTACCGTTTAATTCTCAACAATAAATCAACTAGATACGAGTGCCACTACCGCGATAGTTTTTTTTGCATAAGCCATAGTTGACAACCTTAGAGCGACCGCCGAGCGTAGGCATGAAAAGTGAAGTACATACTCGTACATATGATTACTTCTGTACCTATCTCTTTTGTGGGTAGGGTGTATAAAATAAAGGAGACATTTGTTGTTATTGGACATTTTACTTGAGGGTCTATTCTACCAGAGTTTTATATTTAAAAGGATTTCTTTTAAAACTTAATATCGAAATTTAATTCTATGCTACTAACCCTATCCTACTAATATTATAAATGCGACAGTTTATGTGGGTGTGAATGTGTATGTTTGTTACCTCCGTAACAGCCGAACGGATTTTCATAAAACTTGGTATGTAGTTACCTCGCCTCCGGAAAATGTCAAAGTTCCCAAGGGAATAACTATAATCGAATTCCTCGGCAACGAAGTCTAGTGAAGTTATATTGAAATCTATTTCTTTAATTTGGGTGTAATTTTCATGCAAATGTTTCCCCTTTCAAACTTCCCCTTCGCCTTATGAACCCAGTCACCAGCGCACTCATCAATCTTGGCGACTAAATAGGAAATCGTCATTACCGGTGATGTCCATTGATGAATCATGACAAATGATGCAAGCCCCCTCTAACCTAACCCCCACTATAATGACATTCCATACTCACCTCGTAGTGGTGTTTGTAAATGGATTGCCAGGGTTACTCCACTGCTTATTTACTTACTAATGGTGATTTTTTTGGGTCAAAGATCCTTTGATAGACGATTACCTGAAAGGAATGAGAAATAAATTGTTAGTTTTCCTTATGTGCTAAGCAAATCGATCTCAGTAGTCTTCAGAACGGAAAGCACAAAACGCATTACATACAGAATCACCTAAGGATTTGACCCAAATTTGGACTTTGGGATGCAGTAATATAAAGGGCTAAGTAAAGAAAAACAGGCGGACAGACAGATACGAAGTGATCCTATAAGGTTTCCGTTAATCATCGGATATACGGAACCCCAAACATGTAATAAAGCTGTATGAGCCTCACGGAAAGCACGAATTCAAACTGCTCTATCATTAAGTTCAACCCGTTTTGTACTGTTGTTCGTCACCGGACCAGATAGCATCAATAAACCGTAATTGAAGCTGTCTAAAATTAGAGTTGCTTGAAATAGTATAGGTCAAGTACAAACGTACAATTAATATTAAGTGCCCCAGAATATCCTGCAATAACGGGTCAATAGCGCGATACGAGTCAAGAATGCGTGCAACTGACCAATGTTATTGTTATGAGAATGATGTCAGTCAGTGGGCGTAATATAGGACCTGTTCGTGCATGGATTCGTTTTGCTTCTGAAGGATAATGGGTACTTAAAGACACCATTACATAAGCCATAACAGTAACGAGTAATTAATTTAGCAGCAGGTAGGTAATTAACGTCTACTTTTAAATAATATGGCATCGATATTTAGAACAGCGTAATCGCTATATGACTAATTGGGGCATTAGGTAATTAACCGACTTCAAAAAAACCGAAGGAGGAGGTTCTCAATTCGATGCGTATATTTGTTTTTTTATATGTATGTTCACCGATTACTCGGAGATGGCTGGACCGATTTGCATAATTCTTATTTTAAACGATAGGGTATTTCTCCAAGTTGGTGGGATGAGAGGATCAATAAGGAATCGAAGGGACTCCTCAAATATTATAGGCACGAATATAGAAATTTTGATATTTCCATTCATGACTAAAGCGTTTACGTTTCAAAAATATTATTTGGTGAAGTCGAACTGCGGATGAAGACCACGGGCGACCACCGGAACTCTTCAATGATAAGTATTTCACGGGTGGTGATTAGATTTCTGTATAAGGTTGGGAAGTAAACTATGCTTATAAAAATTCATGTGGTAAAATAGAACCGGTGGTGAAGAACCAGGCGAACTCCTCAACGATTGAAGTCCTTGCATCTTGAATAGCAACATTTTGTAAAGGGTGATGAGTAATTAGCATTGTTCTATTGTTACTTGACGACTTCAAAAACCCTTTGAAAAGTAAGAAATAATGCCCTTTGTAAGTAAATTATCTAGAAACGTCAGATATATTGTAGATTAAGTGATACATAAAACATATCGAAGTCGGTGGCCAGTAAATTAGGTAATCCATCCCTCATTCTGTGTTCATTTACTTGATACCGATTTCGATGTATTTATTGTATCACTTAATCAATAATATATCTGACGTTTGTAGGTAATTTACTTACGAAGGGCATTATTTCTTACTTTTCAAAGGGTTTTTGAAGTTGGTTTTTTATTTGTGAAATTTTTAATATTTCACTTTTTTCAGTGTTTATCATATGTGATTTAACGACACACATTTATTTATTTGAATGACGACCACAAACAAAATTCTGAGCCTGCTTCCAGCTTCGTCTAGTGTCAAGCTGATGAATACATATTTTTTGTATTTAACTCAACAACTGCGCGAATAGTGGGCGGTTGACTTCCGCTTCCGTATTTAGTCAAAAATGTATTATTGTTATTATCCATAATGCCCATTACTAACTCCTCGAGTAATTAAAGTATAGCGAGGCCGTTTGATTGATTATTCCCCAGACAACGCGTGTCACGTCATAACACGCGAGCCAATGTCCAGTCCGACGAGCGAAAACCACCGCTAGACTTACCGTCTAATTAAATAAATTAATCTATTCATTCTATACACTGGACAAGGCTCATAATAATGTAGGTATACGAAGATACTGGGCTCTTACAAAATTAAGGAAGGATAGTGACCACAGTATAGATTTAGAGCCGTCCTGGAAACCTGCAAATTCGTACGAAATCATCAGGAATTCTATAAAAAACGCGGAGACTTCTCAACGAGATTTATTCACAAAGATGAGCTTATCTCACCACCATCCTAACTTAAATTATTATCTTCAGGCCTCTTTATAATGTCGATCTAAATATATAATAATCGTCCTGACTTATTCAAACAAGAAGTACACGATAAATACTTTAGAACTAAACTTTTTGTATTTATTTATTTAGAATCACCAACAGATCTTACATTTTCACTTTTCTATGTTACATTCCAGATAGATGCTTACCTAATTATAGGTAACCACAGCTTATGCTTGTGTCCTCAAATCTACAGTACAACAAAAGAAATATTCACGTATGTCTAAATTGTAATACAGTGCAGTTAAATGTAAAACAGTTTTATTAATGAATTGATTAAGTTTGCAGGAGAATAAAGAACTTAAGCAACTATTGGTTACTATATTTTATTATGAGCTCACTCAATGAATACCTCGAAGGTAAATTAAATTCTAATGAAACAATAAGTCCTCCTCTCTTTTTGCAGTGCCCAGTTCATAATGATCGATTGACTTAGGTTAATATCTGCACCATATAGGTATTATGAAATTGCAATAAACTATTGAGTATTGAGTACCTATTGAATATTGAGGGTGCGTTGGACAAAATTCACCCAGGCTACTTTCCAGCATAGGTACGACATCTCTACTTGTGGGTTTTTCAACTTGTGGGTCGCAACACCCAGGGGGTCCCAAACCCAACCCCTTGCAGGGGGTCGCGGTCGCAAGCCAGGTTTTAAAATACCTCGCCGTTGCAACCACTGACATACTTAGTATTAATACGGTCATGGGGGGTCACCAGACCTTTCTTAGATACTTCTAAAGGGGTCGCGTATTCAAGAAGGTTAAAAAACACTGCTCTAGACTAAATATGATAATCCACCATTCATATTGGCTCTCGCAGAATGCTAAGTATGTAACTTATTATTAACTACATGCAGCCTAAAAAGGTTAATTCTTCACTCCCACCACCGTCACTAAAGTCTGTTCGCCGAGAGTTGATAAATAAAGATGAAAAATCTGGGCTTTTAACTCAGTACAAATAGCGGCCCGCTTATTATTTTACCGATGATAATAAAAAAATTCAAGGGAAAACTATATTTTTTCATAGAATTTTATTATGGAATAGCCAGTATATGTCCCACTGCTCGCATAATATCATCGGACGGCGACCATGATGAAGTCTCAAAGTGGGTGACGTTTATATTATAACACTTTTAATTACTTCCTCTAAAACAAAAGCCAAAACCCAAACAACACACTCGAAGCGTATTCTCGAACGAAATGGCATATATTATGGCGCTCGCCCTGCCGGCGCGGCGCCGCGTTTGACAACAACTACATGCCTCGTACCACGAAACTCAGTGCGCGCGGCAATAAGCGACGCCCGTGATACAGCTTGCGATAGATAAGCGACGCCGACGGTCGCTATTTCGACACGATATCATACTTTTTATCAACTCTCGGCGAACAGACTTCATAAACTCGGTACATACCGAGATGCCGGCGACAGGGTTCTTGACAATAAAAGTATAAGGGTTAACATTCAAAATCAACATTGCCTTTGATTTGATGTCGTGCTACTGTTCTGATGCTGACTGACAAGCCTTTTCCTGACATTAAGTAAGATTTTTTTTGTTTATCTGACAGACTGCGGCGGCCCCGGGCTTTGCGGCCTGCCCCGCGCGGCTGTCGCGCCGCCGCCGCTGCTCGCGCCCCTGCTAGCTGCTAGACCCGCGATCTGATAACCCACCACATCACAACCCAATCTAACATTTAGCATTAATTTAACCCTTTGAACGCCACGGCTAAATGCGAAAAAGCGTGCCACGGACGTAAACAACGGCATTAGCCGACACAAATGTATGGAAAACGGCATATCACGGCGTCAAGGGCACGAAAATCTACTGTCATGTATAGCTGACTGTGGCGTTCAAAAGGTTAAGATGCGTCTGAACAACTCCTGGGTACACCCCCCCCCGTTTTGATAATCAAAAAGGTCTAAGGGTTTCTTAACCTATTCGGAGTTTATTGTGGGCCGCGGAACATTTTTAAAAATCTCCCGTGCCTCTTTACGAATAGAATGCCCAACACTAAACTAATCTTCTTATCTGATAATAGGAGACAGGGCAGGAGGACATGTACCGTCATGGACCCTAGCCTTAGAAATCCTGGTCTAAAGATAATGAAAGCGGACCAATCAAGCGTGGATCCTGTACTGGCCGTCACCCAAAGTGACGACTGGGGCCACCAAACCATTAGAATCCTGCTATCTCTTTCGTACTTGCATGATCTTACGGCGCGTGACCTACATCTGTAGGAAAGAAAGGAGTTTTTTTATTGCCCCAGTTGCCACTTTGGATGACGGCCACTATAGATCTGCGCAGTACTAAAATGAGTGTGCGAAAATATGACTTGTTGACTTCTTGAATTTTGGAAGACCCGAAGTCTGGATCCGGACTCGCCTTGCCCATGCATTATAACGATTAGGCATTTATTTTAATGAGTCAAAACAACACCAAAGCTTTTGTAACAAACTTAATAAACGTAGTGTTTTTATCAACTATTTTTTATTTCTTGTCATTTCCTTAATGTCTGCTTGTTAATGTGAAGGCCATAAAAACCATGAAACGAATGGATTATGCGTCAGGAGTATTATAAGTCTGACAAATGACATAACAAGATCAAGGACGGTCGCGTGGGAACGCCGTGACGTGAGCCCAACATGGCAATCATCGTCACATTTTAATTATCAAAATCACCATGATTATATTGTTTTAGTAAAAGGAGCTCTCTTGCTTCTATTTTCACTGCTGTATAGCAGTAGAATACAGCTGTTCTTAACCCGTGCTTTTTGTCGGGCCGAACCATTATTGTATTTAAATCCCATCCGTAGACATTGAAAATCAAGCAGTCTGCGCACGCGCCGACCGTAACAATCGTGCGCAGCGTAGATAACACCAGCATGTGATTATCTGCAAAGCGCTGCCGAGCGAGCCTGATGCAAAGTGGGTCACCATCACCGCCGCCTATTTACAATTGCAACAACAGGGACACTACTGTCGTTAGTGGCTGGGGTATAGGGAGAATAAGGGATGGAGGGATGAAGGATGGCTTTCGGATTGTTTGTGAGTTAGAGACTCATCATCATCATCGGCCTGTATACGTCCTACTGCAGCTGGCTTCTTCTCATAGTGAAAGGGACGCGGAAATAGTATCCACGCGGGCCCAGTGCGGATTGGGGCTTCAGACACGTTTAATTAAGTTACGTTAGAGACAGAGGCGTAATAGCTAGGTAAGGGTAACTAAAGGCCCTAGTACAAAAGAAAAAACTGGGGTAGGACCCCAGTTTTTGCTTTTGCACTAACTGGAATCATTTACATTCCGAAGGTGGAAGAATTTTTAGCTAGTTCAATACGAGGTTTGCTGGTCAGGGTCCGAGGGCCCTCTGCGCTTGGGGGCCCGGTGCACTTTGGTAGCTACACCACTGGTACGTAGAGACACCCTACATAATATTCAACATTCACATCTCGCATCATCGAGTCAAGCCCCGAGGAAAATCGATAATAGGCAAATCACATGATTTAGATCGTCCCAGCGATTTTCTATTCTGGTTCCCAGATGTTTGTAAATCGAATTGTAGTGCGGCATTATTGTAGCACCTAGAACTTTGATTTGTTCCGTTCCGATGTATTTCGTTTGTTGCTCAAAACAGTGATGTATGTGCTGGTTTCTAATACGGGTGTTTATATTTAAACACCCCTTTTAAGTAAATGCTATGCCTGCTTTTAGGTGTAAGGGTAAGCTTTTTGCAAGACCTTTCAAAACAACGTTACTTTACGTTACTTGCAAAAAGTGTATTTGGAATGACATCGGAATTAAAAAATAAATTAGCGAAAGCAATTACGAAATCAAGAAATGTGACGAAGTTTATTTTTGACAAATAAAAGCATATCACTCAATTCTATTCAATACAATTTGGTTTGCACTTGACAATATAACACTGGTCGCCACGTCTGCGTCAGGAACAAACATTCGTGCTTATCGCACACAAATATTTGCCCTTACCGGGGATCGAACCCGGGACGCTAGCTTCGGAGGCAGGGTCACTACCAAGTAGGCTAACCGCGTCGTTTGTGGATATTAAATTTGGTTTACCTTCTCCAACGTTGTAAGTTGCATAATCTGAACATGGCGATGCACCAACGTCTCAAAGACTCGTAAACAAGGAATGGTCAGATCAATTAGACTTCAAAGTACAGATGCGTGATCATTAGCAGTCCGACGGCGTTTCTACGGATTTTTCCAACGCGTTGAATGAAAATATTTGTCTTTGATTAGTAGAGCGTTGATTAGTCGTAATAGTCGTAATGAATGATAGAAACAAAGCGTCTCGGGAGGCACCCCGGTGGGTCAGGATGGTGAGTCATTGGTGGTAATTACTTCAAGAATCAATGCACGAAACTCTCAATTAGCACTCGGTAATTGCATTACTATAGATGAGGCAAACATTGACAATGGAACTTCAAGGCCTTTTCAGGGCGCTCGCAGTGATTTCTGAACCCTATTGAAAAAAAAAAGGTTTATATGTACTTAATGGCGTCTTTAGAATAATTGAAATTCCACCGATAGATGTTTTGTTATGCGAACTATCGGCTGTGCCAAATACAGAAAAGTAATGAAGAGAATAATTTCCATGAATCCATTAGTAATAGAATGTTTGGAAAAAACGTTACATTAACGGTTGACAGGAGTATTCTCACATCTGTGTACTCATTCGCTACCAAATATTATTTCCTGCGAATCCATTACGGCCGAGGTCTACAGAAAGTTAATTAAAAAAAATGACCGGCCCATTAGCTGGTTGTCCCTCTGCAAAGAACAAGATATGTAATTGTACAAAATCGTGGATACAATCATTATTGTTGTGATTTAATAATATAATAATAAATAAATAATATAAAATCTTTATTTGTACATCAGCCATGATGAGCCATTTTGGCATACGAATATTTTAAGCACTTAAATCTAATTCAGACAATTAATGTATAAAAATATAATTATAACATTTGTATTAAATCTATTCATTAAGATAAATAAACTTAAAATAAAAATGAAAAACTAGAACAATTAACCTAAAACTAAAAACCTTAAAAAATATAATATAATAACTAAAATATATTATTAAAAGGAGTCCCTTTAGGCAAGGTTCCGAAGATACTGGCAGCGTTTCCCCTTTGAATAGCTAGACTAATTCTTTGTCCGAGGTAGCTGCCAGCTCTTCGGTCCCCTGTGATGTCGACTAACCTTTTTGCGATTTCCCTAAAAAGCCTTATAGCGCTAGGACCCCATGGACCAAGGGTCTCGACACCGAATGGGACAAAATCATATTCGGGGCATATTTGGCATGACAGTCCGTGATGTCCTAGCTTGTCGACATCGCTGCCACAGGAACATTTATGAGGAACGCAGACCGGAACCCCAAGCCGTAGACAGGTTGCGATTCGGAGCGTGTCAGGCTCAAGAAATGTACCTGTATTTGCCTAGTTTAGCTTTTTCAGCCGCCTCACCGGCCGCACCAGCTCTGTTGTTGGTTCCATGTAGATAGGAAGGGGCCAGCGTGTCTGAGCAGGTAGCATCCCATACCAGCACCCGGCCCATCTTCCATGGAATCAAACTCATACCGTCCGGTCTCTTGCCATCGTCTCTTGCAATGCCAGTCGGCTCAGGTAGACTTGGCACGTTGACGGTGGCAAGGGACCGGCGTATGATATCGTTAAGTGCGGCATGTCTCGAGAAGCGGCCTGCACTTTTTTGGCATGACAGTCCGTGATGTCCTAGCTTGTCGACATCGCTGCCACAGGAACATTTATGAGGAACGCAGACCGGAACCCCAAGCCGTAGACAGGTTGCGATTCGGAGCGTGTCAGGCTCAAGAAATGTACCTGTATTTGACGAAGGGTACGCGTGGAGCCTGTATAAGAAAAAACTAGTTATCTTGCGGGAAATTGTTACCGAACGATAAAAAGTGGCGTAACATGCAAGAAACAAGGATAAGTTAAACCGTCTTATCTCTAAGTGCGAGTCTCTCACACTAGTGCCGACGAAAGCGATAGTCAGAGAGATAAACGGGTTTAACATATCTTTTTGTCTTGCTTGTTGGGGCCGCTGGAGCCGTACAGCCTTTATTATCTATCCCACTCCAACACCGAAGGGGGACAGAGATGCAGTTTTTAAATTAAACTTACTCATCAAAAATGCTTTCAACACGCGTCAAAGATATATAACATAATGTATTTACACTGTGGAATGGCAATAAAAAACTGAGTGTTGAGTATTGAGTAGATCTTTTTTCTACACGTACCTATGTGCGTGTGTCGGCCAGTCGAGCCACGTTTGGGTCGATTCTTTGTTATTGAGTGATTGAAATGTACTACAAGTTAATTTTGATTGATATAAAGATGGATATTTTTGTAGCGGTTGGCGCAAACCATGGACGTGGCATGAAAGGTGACAATCTTAGTCATCTTTCGACTTCTAACTTTAAAGTGAGCGCAGTTCCTTGCGATGCCACTCCAAAAAAAGGCTGCTTTGACATTTCGTTTATTTGAAAATCGATAACTTTGTTTCTACTAAAGTATTTGCTAAGATATTATCTATGTTGTTAAGCTAAGAAATCGAGGATTATAAGCTATATAATAAGTACAAATTTTATGAGTTGTATGTAATAGTAATAATATTTATGAAAATGCACGAACTTGACACATTGATAACAGACTGCTAATATTTGTTAGGATGATAACGAATGTTTTGGGACAACAACCATAAAAATAACATTTAAGAGGAGTGTGAACCTACAGCGTTTCGTACAAAAGGCGATAACGATTTCCACCCCTTAAAGGTTAACCGATGTTTACCAATTTTTGATAAGTTGTCAGTGAGAACAAAATCTAGGTCGACACATTTTGGTTTTTTCACTATAATCAATAAATTCAGTTTTATTGTTGTTTCAGTACTCTCATACAAAACTAATTTCGGCGATTACTTAAAGTTGTTGATCTTTAATCAAAATTCAAAAAACGTAAAAACCTAGATTTTGTTCTGACTGACAAACAATCAAAAATTGGTCAAAATCGGTCAACATTTAAGGGGTGGAAATCGTTATCGCCTTTTGTATTAAAAGCCGTAGGTTCACACTCCTCTTAAGAGCTTTTTATTACTTCATTAAGTCTTATCCCATTTAAGTCCATTAAGATTGCGATCGTCATAAGGCGGCGTTGCGGGCTGACGTCACGCGTGTGACGTCACGGGCACGTCGCTACTTAATCGAGGAGCCGGACGAGGTCACGCCAACTCAGATACATGTGATGTGATCAAGGTTTGTGTACCTATTAGGGCAGTACGTAACAAAGTTATTTTCAAAAACCTCATCAGATATTTAGAAAAGAATCCCAAGTTTTGAAAATTAATCCTTAGCTATTCTATACCATGGCATTAAATTAAATTCAATTCGCTGATGCTCCAGGGTTTGGAGCATCGGCGTAAAGTTGCCGGTCTTCGGTTTTTTACAAGGTGTATTTTGGTGAGTGTGCACCAGGAACTACAACCATCCAACCATCCACATTCTGCCACCGGACTACCAGACGTCGGGAGGGTTTTCATCCACATGTCATTGAAATTCCTATAAGCCGTACTAAACAGTGTGTGAAATCCTTTTTGGTTCGCATCGCTAAGGTTTGGAACACTCTCTGCGTCTCTACATATTTCCTGAATCATACAATCTTGGTGTCTTCAAGGTAAGAGTGAATAGGCATTTTCTGCGCAAGGGTGTTCTATCGTGAGACTAGGATCAAACGCATGCCCAGCCTTCTCAAAATTTGTTTTTGTATCATCTTAGTTGCTCAACCCACTGTAGATACTTAACTATATATTGAAACTATGGCAATTATTGATAGGTATAGCCTTTCCCACAATGTAGGATATACGGTAACACTGAAATACCTAATGCAAGGTAATCAAAACAAAACATTGACTACAACATGTAATCAATCCGCACTGGTTTAGTGATTTCCGGTTTAATTTCACGGATCATGAGCATTATGACCAGTATTGATGCACGATACGAGCTCTTCATAACCTTTAGTTGTAATGCCATCCTGCCTGACAGTGTTGCCAATTTAGCGACTTTGTCACTAGAAATGGCGACTTTTGATTGATTTTTAGGCCCAGTAATTGATATTTTTTTTTTGTTAACTCGAGACTGAATTATACAGTGCCAAGAGATAAATATATACGGAAAAATCTTTAGCTCTGGTTAAATAATAAACTTTTTGAGTTCATATCGAAATCATCTAATTGATTTAGCTCAAAAAAACAACTTTATTGTATAAAATTGGAATGCAACAATTTTATTTAGTTTGAAAAAAATATATATACGGAAAGTGCCTTGCGTGCCTAAGAATCAGTTTTAGCGACTTTATAGTGACCTTTGGTATTGAATCTAGGGACTCGAATTTATTATATTGGCAACACTGCATCCTGACGCTATTGGTAGTGCCAGGCACTGTCAGATGAACCCTGGGTTCCGGATGTACCTGTGTGGACCGCTGAACCGTGGACAGTAAAATTTACGAATCGAGCATTGTACCTACTTACTGTTTTACGGTTGTAAGCCGTGCCACGTGCCCCGAATTTTTCCTCGTACACCTCATAAGTGCTTTGTATGAAGGCAATGAGGAATGATGTTATTTATTTATTTATTTATTTCATTGCTTACATGTACAAGAAACTTATTTCTAGGTACATGCACCCTGTTAGGTCACTGCAACACAGCATTATTATTACATTAACATTTATAGCATTAGGAGATAGTATATAAAATAAGAGATTATTAGACTAGGCTTATATGTTAAATTAAATTAGATAGTATACAGTAATAACGTTATAACACTATTAAACAGTTTTTATTTATCTTCCTTCGAACATATGGACTATGGCCTGTGGCATTTATATAATAAGAGTTATGAAGTGATAATTTATTAATGTTCATTGACAGACAGTACAAGTAGGTTTTTTTTTTTCATTTAGGAACTCATCTACGTTGATAAGGAATGTTTTTAGATTTGATATGAAGGTTAAGTGTTTTTTTTTTCGGCTTTTATGGTATCGGGTATTTTATTATATATGATTATAGATCTGTAGTATGGGCTTTTTTTAAACATTGCTAGTTTTGGTTCAGGCAGGGCTAGCTTACTACTTCGTCTTAAACTTTTAACATACAAAGTTGGACATGTGCTTTCTTACAAATGTTGCTATCTCCAAAATGTACACTGAGGGGTGGGTCAGCATACTCATTTTAAGAAAATACGGTCGGCAAGATGTGTGTGTTTGTTAAGGAAAGGGTTTAAACGGCGATGTTCTCAGACATTTGATTTGAAAATAACAAATCAAAAAAACCGACTCCAAAACCCCACTGAAAAGTAAGAAATAATAATTGGCTTTAGTAAGTCATTTACCTAGAAACGACAGACATATTATTGGTTAAGTTAGCTCATAAATTAAATATATCGAAGTCGGTGGCAAGTTAATAAGGTAATTAATAGGCACATGGAATAAATGGTACTTGTAATATATCCCTCATGCTTGACAAGTCACCACCAACCACCAGCCACCAACTTGCCACCGACATCGATATATTTAATTTATGACTTAACTTAATCAATAATATGGCTGTCGTTTCTAGGTAAATGACTTACTAAAGCCAATTATTATTTCTTACTTTTCAGTGGGGTTTTTGAGTCGGTTTTTTTGATTTGTTAAATTATTTTCTTATTTTATACTTTTAAGTGCTTATCGTATGAAACACATTCATTACATCAAGCAACAATAGCATAATACTAATTGTACATCACCATTTACTAAATGTTGCTATCCAGGATGCAGGGGCATCAATCTTTGAGGAGTTCTCCTGGTTCTTCAAACCCAGTTCTATTTTACCACATGCATTTTCATGAGCATAAATTGCTTCACAACCTTATTAAGAAATTTAATCGCCGACTGTGAAGTACTTATCATTTAGGAGTTCGGGTGATCATCTATGGTCTTCATCAACAGTTCCACTTCACCAAATAATGCTTTTGGAACGTAACTGCTTGAATTATTACCGATTATACTAAAATTGCTATATGCGTGCCTATAATATTTGAAGAGTTCCATCGATTCCTCATAGATCCTCTCATCACACATCGACTTTGACTACAACGGGACTTACCGATTAAAAAATAGTAGTTTATGCAACGGTTGCATAATGATAGGCCTTAAAACACTAGTGCGGTTTTCATGAAACGACGGCTCGTTTCACCGCACCGCACGAATGCATCGCTATCGTGCTATCGGCATAGGCGAGTTTCATAATAAGATCGCACGTGTGTTTTAAGGCCAAATTATGCAGAGTTGCATACATAACTTTATCTACACACATATTATAAATCCTCCATGATGGGTTCAGAAACAATATTTTCTGGCAACAAGTTATTTGTTGCAATCGTGGCTGCATATTTCCGATATCCGGCGCATTTTCACATCACACACACTCCGAGAAGACTACTTACTATTCATATTTTCAACTTTTTCTATTCAATTAATTCTACTTTCGTTCAGCAAAACACCAACATGGCGCCGATTCGATCCTCCGTCAAGACCATTTTTTTTAAATCATAGACAAACGGTTGAAGTCTCTATTCTTACGTCACTCGAGATCAAATATTGTGTAGTTTATATTAAAAAAAGATACTGAATTGACGTTTCGTATCAATAACTGTTTTAATATATATGGATACTAGAATAGAGACCCACTTGAGTTTTGACAGCTGTTCCAAATTTAATCTCATTTCTTTACTAAAAACGATAAAGAAGTCATGTTATTTCTTTATCGCAGCACTGGTTTTTCCTAATTGGTTGTCAAAATGGTGGTCATTTCCTACGGTTTTTGATTAACCAATGGAGGTTTTATGATATGGGTGTAGATAAAGAATTTTTCAAATCGATTAATAAATGACGGAGTTGTGAAGTAACAAACATAAAAATAAATAAAAAAACATGCAACCGAATTGAGAACCTCCTCCTTTTTTTTGAAGTCGGTTTAAAATAGACGATCCTCTTATAAAAGCCACGTCAGTATGTGAAACACTTTGAACACGGTTCATTAATAACGACTACTTATGAACTTTGGACATGTTTTCCCAACGTCACGCGTATTTACTTAATTTAGCTCGATGATTAACCGACACTGTGTTTTCGTTAAATTTATGAGAATCATAGTAAATAACATATAGTTATTTATGGAAGTATTTCCCAGCATTGTTATCGTCTTTCTCTCGTTGTTATTTAGTTATTGATCATAAACTGTAGCCTTGGCTGTACATCAAAGACGCCGCACAAATCAGCGGCATCACGCTTCACGGCGACGCTATTTCCATTCGCTCCTTAATTATTCAATGTTAAATAAAAAAATGAGATTAACCAACTTGTTAATTGACCAACTTGACTGAAGAATTGGTGTTTGCAGACGTACCTTGAACGATTGTTCGTTATTTCCACCTTCGTTCCGCTTCCGTTTAAAACATTGCTGCATCAAAAATCACACTTAGAAATACTTGAATAGAATAAATATATATTATACAGGGCGTCCCACGGCTATGCCACATGGAGGGAAAGTACCTTAAATATTGTAAATAGAATAATTTACTGAAAGAAGACTTCATTTTGATTTTAAAAACAATTTAAACTGCATTCAAAGATTTTTGGATAATCGCCTGTCTGCACCGGGAATCGAACCCGCCATTTCTATCTACAATATTTAAGATACTTCCCCTCCATGTGGCATAGCCGTGGGACGCCCTGTATAGCAGTGCTGTTAGTTGTACCACGACGGTGAAGCTAGGCTGATATGATTCTAATGGTCTGGGCATCTAAAATCCCAGGTTAAATAACGTCTGACCCCACGCCTACGTTTCCATGCCCCTGACGCCACGATATGCCGATATCGTGGCGTCAGGGGCACGGAAATCTGCTGTCGGCTACAGCCCACTGGGGCGTTCAAAAGGTTAAAATTACTCCAATGCGTAAAATAACAGGACGAGGCTACCTATAATGAAAATGTTTTTAATATTCTTAAACGGTTTATTGTGTGTACTTATATAGTATAACGAGCTACTTAAGGAGTAAACTTTGAAGACAAAGAAAGGAATATCATTGTGACCGGCGTCTCGTGCTAGAGGATGCCACGGCTCGCTGCGCAAGCGTCTTGGCCTTGCTGCTTTAAAATTATTTTTTAGTTCCTTTTCATTGCTTTACCGTTGTTAATACACGAAGTCTCCCCTGTTATTATATATGGAGGATTTTTTCAGTAACTATATATAAAGTACTTATTATATTTACGTACTTTTATCCGTTCGTGATTAATGCTTAAAGTTTTCACTAGAGATAGGTAGGTGACAAATTTATAAACAAAGTATATAAATAAAAGTCATGTTTCCAACCAGCGATGCTAAGGGTGGATCTCTAGTTACTTACCAAAGAACATTAGTACCACTCCCACAACATCTTTATCTGTTATAAGTATCAAATTTGCTTGAGGATGGTTGAATGAATTTCCACACAAGTTATCCACTTATAGATTCGTTTGCAAGAATTCCCACGTACACACTCACGTTTAAATCGACAACCGAATCGTCACTCAATATTTGGGCCAAGGCGTTGCGCGTGAGAGCGCATTCACTCTCGACGCAGGCGCGGGACCAGACAATGCTGGATCGAGTTTCTTCGACAGCTATGCTGCAGCGCCTCACAAGGAAAACAAGTTATACTTGATCTTAAATGTAGTAGCGTGAAACTAGTTTAAACTGCAAAATTCAGTAAGGTTCCCACCAATCTAAGTAAGGTCGCAAGCAGCCCTGGATCGAGCTAGTTTTCATCTATTTTGGATAAATTCAAGTTGAATGATGCAGCTGAGATGTTATTAGCAGCACCCTGCCTTGTAGAACTTTTGCTTAATAAATGTATATGAATGAATACCTTCTTAATAGTCCAATTATATTAGTTTTGTGGGGGTGCTACTGTGGTATTATGGCAGTGACTTCCCGCCCTCTGCGGAGAGGGGTTTGTTTTATTTTATCTTATCTATTTCAGGTCTAGTTCAGGTAACCTGATGGGTTTGAATCTCTCAATAATTTGACCTTGTGAGGAAAGCAAAAATAGTACAATTTAAGTATAGGGTATGGATTATGATAATCATACCTACTCCAGGTAGCTAATAGTTTAAAATTACACTATCATCATCATCGTCATCATTATTTTGGACAAAAGATTTTGAGTCGATACTAAATAAATTCTTTTGTTATATGAGCTATTAGTGTTTTCAGTACGAGATAATCTACATGAATTGGCCTTCGTTTGTTTTTTCGCGCTCTGGCTTATTCACGTGTAACTGATACAAGGTCTAGTTCCTTTCATTGGTATACAATTATTCTTTTTAAACATACGTCAAGGAACTGTAACATCCATCGTCATCAGAACTGATGCAAAGGTGGTAAGGCCACTGTTTTGCGATTAACCCGGCTAATAAAATAGGTGGCAGACATGACGGATCGCCGTTAAAACATAAGCCAAAAACCACTCCTGTCAGATACGCAGGGACCCTTTTGACGCTCTACTTTCGGACTACATTCATCATCATTTCATCGGAAAAGTGGACTGTTTTTAGTAGACTGTCTGTCTGTCTGTCCGTCTGTCCGTCTGTCCGTCTGTCCGTCTGTCCGTCTGTCCGTCTGTCCGTCCGTCCGTCCATCCGTCCGTCCGTCCGTCCGTCCGTCCGTCTGTCCGTCTGTCCGTCTGTCCGTCCGTCTGTCCGTCCGTCCGTCCGTCTGTCCGTCCGTCCGTATGTCACAGCCACTTTTTTCCGAACCTCTAAGAACTATGCTGTTGAAACTTGGTGAGTAGATGTATTCTGTGAACCGCATTAAGATTTATACACAAAAATAGAAAAAAAAAAACAATACATTTTTAGGGTTCCCCATACTTAGAACAGAAACTCAACTTTTTTTTTTCATCAAACCCATACGTGTGCTGTATGCTATGGATAGGTCTTCAAAAATGATATTGAGGTTTCTAATATCATTTTTTTTATAGTTTGCGCGAGAGACACTTCCAAATTGGTAAAATGTGTCCCCCCCTGTAACTTCTAAAATAAGACAATGATAAAACTAAAAAAAATATATGATTTTAGTAGTTGGGCAAGGCCCTGTACGTATGCACGTGAAAGAATCACAGGACGGCGCGTGCGCCGCTTTCCCCGCGGTCACGGTCGCCCGGACGCCGCCCGCACCGGAAACTGATACCGCGCTGTTTGAAGTTTAGAACGCGGTTCATGTCGAATTAGAGACCGGAAGAAACCACTTTAACACAAGTTACCTGTAGAATGTTACCCCAATGTTTTTATTATAATAATATAATCAGCACATTCAAAGCAGTTTTAAAACCGATGATGAGATGTGTCAAGCGAAGGAAACAGTAGTAATAACTTTAATTGGATTGACGTCAATAGCTAACATTAAACGATCTTCTAAACTTACTCTATTATTTGAGTTAATTCCAATACCATTTAAAAATATATTTTCTCATGACGCCAAACGAAACATTAGAAGCTACACAAGTTAAAACAAACAATAGCTGGACAGAAATAGCTGATAATACGAGAAAAAGCCTGATATGCATGTAAACGGCCTCTCTGGCCTTGCGCTATGCTATTTTAAGAACACAGAATAGGTAGGTTATATCGTGGGCGGGTATTTGTATCTTATTAGTAGGCTGTCACCCGTGACATCTTTTATCTAGTTAAACTCAATAATAAGTACTAACCGTATACTAAACTACCCGTATCAAAAAATATCGCCTTAATCAGTGCCGATGGGCAAGGTGCCCACGCATAAGGCTGGCTGCATTCCCTCGTTGTATAGCTATGCCTATACGTTGGCCGAGGAATGAACCAGCACTGTGGTCACCGGAGGCAAGGAGAAGTTTTCTTTTAATTCATGGAAAAGCTTCCGTGCCTTCGGGCCCCACAGCCCAAATATCTCCACAGCAAACGCCGCAAATACTTAGTCATCAGGCATATTTGCGTATTTACAACGTTTTGTTGTTTCGGCCGCTGTAGCCGCTGCACCCGCCCGCAGCGACGTCGTGCTAAGGTGGTATCCCATATTAACGGCCGACCCAACTGCCACGGGACGAGAGTCATCTTATCGGGCCTCGTGCCGTCCTCTCGCGCCAGGCCAGCAGGCTCAAGTGTGGCAGGCACGTTGGCGCTGACAAGGGCCCGGAGAATGACGTAGTTGAGGCAAGCATGGCGGGATCTAGACAAAGGTCTGATCTCGCAGTGTTTAGGGTTTATATAAGGTACCCAAGGACGAAGTCTCTCCACTATGTGTTTACGAGTACCTAATTGAAATTATTAACGTTATCGTTAATAACGTTTGATGAAGCTAGAAGAAGATAGGTAGAGATCTATACTGGATCGCATTATCTTATCGCATAAATATGAAAAGCACGCACAATACACCTAATGTTGCGCATGTCATCATTGCGCATAATTCAGTTTACGCCAAAAATTATTATTTCCCTGTCTTAATTAAGCTAAGTCATAGAATTACAAACCATAGAATGATAGTTTACATACAACCGCTGTGACAAAAGTGACGCAATAAGCCGGTGCGCTTTGACATTTGACACTATGGGAGAGTCCCGGCGTTTGTATGAATTTGGAGCCATAAATGGCTCCGATTTTGTTCCTTCAAATTGTGCGCGCGGAGTTCGTTTCTATTGCGTTATTTTATTATTCTAAGAGCTAAGTCCAGTTTAAGTAGGTATAAGCTCGACAAACAACACCAGCTGGGAAGCAACTAAAAAAACTTGTTGTTTAATTAGGAATTGACAATAAACTTCAAACTGGGTTTTATTTTGTTCCTATTGGAGTTTATGATACACGATAATTTCAGGTCATTTGTACATTAGATTTCAACCATACGCAATAATATCTAGATCTGTTTGAATTCGATTGTAACCCACATAGTTATTATTAACCCAGGGGGCGCATTTACCCCCTGCCAGTGGGGGGAGGCATGACATGACATCTAATTAGCGCTGACAAAAATAACTGACACGCATACCTACATCGCAAATTAGGTTACTTCATACATGTAATGGACAGTCCATTTCAACGTAATTTTGGTAAGTATTCGCTTCATTATGTATATAATGTTATTAATTTTATTACGTAAATGGTATGTCTTGTATATATTTGCTTTGATGTCCTTCAGACTAGGCCAGACAGATAGACCTTTCAAATTAGCTAGCTTCATTCTATTAGATATTCTGTGTAAGCACGCCCTATCGCTTTATGACTAAAATGATTATAATGAGATCATTAGTTAATCTACAGAATCTACAGATAGGTGCATCTTTTAGAGTATTAGGTACACCGATGTCCGTAAGACATGCAAGCCGCGGGCGAAGCGGGGGCAACGACATACATGTACGACACGGAACACGAAACCTCGTAAATCATTTCTTTCACCTTGAACCTCGGCAACACGAATTGTAAAGCAAAGAATGCCGGATTGAAACAATGGTAAAGAAATGAGTCAACACCGCATCATAACAATGTATCTATTCGTGGGTACCAGTGGCGAAGCCTGCCTAGAAGCCGATTCCTGACGGCTTTACCAACCTAGAAAGCTAAGGCTAGGTGTCAGTGAAGTCAGTGTTACTCTAACTAAATGTCAGACCCGCACGTACGGTTCTAATTCTTCCGGCTTCCCTTAGGAAATCTTTGACACTTCGCCACTGGTGGGTACAGTCCGTCAGTTTAATTCAAAAGCCAGTAGTACCTATCTTGTCATAATAAATAAAGACTAAAAAAAGAAAAAAAAATGATAACTACATATCTATCTCGTCATAATTACGACAAAATAATATTAGCTGACTGTAAATCTTGATTGACTCCGATCCAACGGACTGTCACCGCAATGACATCAGCTAGTTATTATTAAAGTGCCACTTGGGTCATTCAAAATCAAATAACAAACTTTAAATAAAACACGAACTTAAGAATAAATAACGTATTTTCGTAGCAATAATTCGCATCAAGACTTCAATATTTTTAGCATATCATGACGAATATCAATTTCAAAAAAATCTAGCTCTTACATTTATAGTCTTATTAATTGGTTTTCTACTTAGAATTATTGCTATTATTTAGATAAATAAATGACTTAACAAAGAAGTAGAAACAAAAATGTACCTAATAATTGGCAAAAAAAATGTACGCAGTTTAAAAAACAATAATAATTATATCAAATTCTGCCTTTTACAAATGTCAAGGAAAGATCGATTAATCAGATACCTAAGTATTTTTTTTGGAAAATATATCTTAAAAACATAAAAACTAACAGAGTACATACGACCTGGGATCTATGAAAATTCGTCAATTCTGTTACCAATAGTTATGTTTCCTACGTATCCTAGGGTTGGTTGACTCGTCGACTGCTTTGTTTTTATTCGTAAGTAACGAAGACTGCCTTCACTAAATCAACT
This sequence comes from Tortricodes alternella, assembly GCA_947859335.1. NCBI lineage: Eukaryota > Metazoa > Arthropoda > Insecta > Lepidoptera > Tortricidae > Tortricodes > Tortricodes alternella. Next base: position 583,309 of record OX401977.1, read on the forward strand.
TTAGTACGAACTAAATATTTTTTTTACAAACCTCGTGAAATAAAAAGCAAGGCGAATTAATAATGCCGAAAGCCACGTATATCATTTACCGAATGCTGGAACTTAAAAATGCTTAGTTATCTAAGCATTTTTTGGTTCCAGCAGCTCGGCGAAGCGAGTCCGTTGAGACAAGATGCACAGCAGAGCAGACGAAAGATAATGTTTTCTAGCATAAAATAATAGCGTAAATAGTAACGTTCAAAGATCTGTTTAAATCCATCCATACTATCCACTCTATTTAATATTATACATGCGAAAGTAACTCTGTCTGTCTGCTTTCACGGCTATACCGCTGAACCGATTTTGATGAAATTTGGTATGGAGAAGAACAAAGGCTACTTCTTTAAGACAAACAAAGTTCCCAAAAGTGGCAACATGTTAATTCATTTAATTTTAAAGATACATTTCCACGCAGGCGAAGTAGCTAGTTAAATATTTTTTTTAACGTGACGTTGCAAACGAACTTCTTTGAAATGTAACTAATAGCTGCGGCTGATGAAAACAACTATTTCGCTAATCGCCTCTAAGTAATATGAATACTTAACGCTCTGATTTATGCGGCAAACACTCGCATATTTCAATGGCAAATCGGCTATTAATTATGGCGCATTCTGAGCTATATCTATGACATAATATAGTTCCCTCGCGTGGGAATCCGCCATAACTCGAAAAGAATTATCGCGCTCCCGGAGGGCGCGGTTTTGACGCACCTCTGTAGGTACTCTTGTGTAATACATTCAGTAGACTTTTGTGGTCAGCACAGGCTAGTGAGCCAAAAATGGCGAAGTATGAGGCGGTGTGCGCCGTCATATTGCCTGATGCGTCGATTGCGTGCGTCTGCTGCAAGGCCAACTTAATATTTGCTAAATGGAGGCCGACTGAATTAAGCAGTCGGCTACAGCATTCTTTCACTTTTAAAAAACATATTTTACTCTTCAATGGATGATGATTATGAACTATTTGATCCTAAGCTTATCAGTACCTGTATTTTTAAATGCATATTATATTCAGGTTATACCACGTGTATTATACATGAAACGTGGGTAAAACGATTGGGTTGTTTACTGAAGCATGCCTAACTCGGGTCACGTTTCAAATTAATTGCTATTGTTTTATTATTTAAACACAACAAGAACGACAGGCTTCTCACAGAAAATATTTTATCTACACCCATATCATAAAACCTCCATAGTGTAATCAAAAACCGTATGAAATGACCACCATTTTGACAACCAATTAGGTAAAACGAGTGCTGCAATGTTATTCCCGTATCGTTTTTAGTATAGAAATGAGATTAAATTTGGAACAGCTGTCAAAACTCAAGTGGGTCTCTATTCTAGTATCCATAGATATTAAAACAGTTATTGATACGAAACGTCAATTCAGTATGTTTTTTTAATATAAACTGCACAACATTTGATCTCGAGTGACATGAGAATAGAGACTTCATTCGTTTGTCTATGATTTAAAAAAAAATGTCTTGACGGAGGATCGAATTGCCGCCATTATGTTGGTGTTTTGCTGAACGAAAGTAGAATTGTTGTTGAATTGAATAGAAAAAGTTGTTTGTAATTTACATTTTAGTTGAAAATATGAATAGTAGTCTTCTCGGAGTGTGTGTGATGTGAAAATGCGCCGGATATCGGAAATATGCAGCCACGATTGCAACAAATAACTTGTTGCCAGAAAATATTGTTTCTGAACCCATCATGGAGGATTTATAATATGTGTGTAGATAAAGTTATGTATGCAACTCTGCATAATTTGGCCTTAAAACACACGTGCGATCTTATTATGAAACTCGCCTATCGGCTCGTTTCATGAAAACCGCACTAGTGTTTTAAGGCCTATCATTATGCAACCGTTGCATAAACTACTATTGTTTATTGGTTGAATTACCCCAGAAAATGATGCCATATCTAAGTACATCGATCTAAGTACAGTAGTATCGATCCGACATGCCCATGGTATGGTAGTAATACAGTTTCACGGTCAGATATCTTTGACATTCTTCTGAGTGCAAATAGGTACAAAGTTGCTTATTCGTGCGCATAATGTTTCAGTGTGTGGTTTCCAGTTAAGGTTGTTATCAATATCTATACCTAAGAATTTTACTATATTTGAATGTTCCACTGGTGTATTATTATAATTAATGTCAAGATTTATAAAATTTGATTTTGATTGATGAAATTGCATTACTTTCGTTTTATCAATATTAATTTTTAGTTTATTTAGGTCGAGCCAGTCAATTATAGTTGCAAATGTGTTGTTTATTTCAGATTCATATGATAAAATATTATTTGATTGAATAAGAACTGTGCTATCGTCTGCGAACAAAATCATAGGATGATGTATATTTTTGGGAAGGTCATTTATGTATGTAATAAAAAGCCTAATGTAAGCCTGTAATAAAATCGGCTCGTTTCATGAAAACCGCACTAGTGTTTTAAGGCCTATCATTATGCAACCGTTGCATAAACTACTATAAATTACCTAGGTATAGAGCGTTTACTCAATTTGAAATCAGATATTACAATAATCATCAAAACAACGCATTCGACATGTAGGACGCGCCTCTTGTTTGTTAGCAGGTCACTAAAGTTAAAACAGTTTTACGATGAATTAATTATATTCTGAAACGATTTAAACACGTTAACGTTAAGATTCATAAAAAAGCGCACGTGTTCCGACTTCGGTCGACTGCAAACTCGCGAGCCGGATAATATGTATATTCATACAGAAGAAACAAATTGTGCCATGATTTTTCAAAGCAAGGTTTCTTACAAACGTCGATTTGAGACGTCTCGTGACTCAGGGCACGTCAACGCAGCGTGGCGCACACCGCGGGGCAATACGCATGTTTCGCGTAAGCTGATAAAGCTTAAGAGACCCCAGCTCCGTGTCCTGACAGGAGCTGTAACTGATCATGCTCTTTTAAACAAACCTGTATAATCTATCTAGATGTTATAGACAGCCTGGAGGCAGAAGTGAGAGCCAACCACGTTCTCTTGGAATGTCACGGCGTGGCCAACACCGGGCAACACACCTCGGGAACCCGAGGTCGCTCCAGGAAGTCGTCGTCTAGGTTTTCTACAGGAGCTGGGTTAGCATGAATGATGCTGCCAACCCACACCACACAAAATAGGCGCGATAAAGACGTTGAATTGCGCCGAGCCCGCGCAGAACTATTTATTACTATCACTATAACGCATCTACGTCGTTCACACAAGAGTAAGTAGAAAGAAAGATGCCCAGCACGCAAGCCCCAGAGTGGTGTTCCAAGGCCCGCCGGTGAGTAAATATTTACTGAAACCGGCGTTCGCCAAACAGATCATTTAATTTCCAACGTGTTAGATCCGCGCAGATATCGGAAAGGATTTGAGCGGCGCTGAATAAATTATTGTGAGGCAATCATTTTATTTGGGGCATGCTTTAATTCAGTGGATGTTCGTTAGACGACTGTTGATATATCGAGTTAATTGATACGTCGACATTATCATACCACATTATGTAAATATTAGGGCATTATGTCGTTACAAATGGATTACGTAGTAGTAGCGGGGACAGATCGTAAATAATAAATAAATAAAAGAAAAGGTACTCTTTTGGACAGTATTTATAGGTGTTACATAATACCATTTCTAAATTCAGCACCTCTAAAGAAACGTATGAGTACATACAAACTTACGGAGTAAATGCCCGGTTACATTGCGGGCGAGGCGTGACGCGGCGCGCTCTATCCCGCTCGCACCAATGCAATATAACATAATACCGGGCCTTAACAAATGTTTACCTAAAACTGCTGAAATCTCAGTAAAAACTGAATTGAAACATGTTCATTCCGAGAAACTAGCATACGGAGTTTATTAAGATTTCCGGAACATTTTTTTCTGAGATTTGCCGAACAACTACATTCAGAGAACTTTAAGCATCTTGTTCTCCGAGAAAAAAAAGCAGTGTAGGTAAGCAAAGTAACCCCTTCTCCAATGCATCTTACAAAAACAAAGGCTGTTTCAAACAATGACCTGAATGTTTATATCTGAACTGGAGTTCTCCAAATAAGAGCTCAAAGAAGCCCATATTAAATACTTCATTTGAGTCTGATATTGCACATATTATACTAAAATCATTATTCGAGTGTTATATCAGTCTTGAGCTCAGACTAATTCATAAAAATATCTTATTGTTTTAAAAATACACATAACGTCTAAATAGACAACGTAGTGCTTCCAAGGCAATTTATTTTGATGAATTACCCCGTTGGCGAGTGAGACGTCTATGTGGACGACTTCATGCAGCACTCAAATTAGGCGGTAGGTGCGTCCAGCGCCGTTCCGGCCGCGCCTACGGTCAAGGCTACCCGGTGACCGGACTGTACCATGCAGGTTTGGGCAGGACCTAGGTTACTTCCGCCAGTCTTTACGAGGTTAACTTGACTAGCTTGGGACGTCTTTATGAATAATTGGTTGTGGAAAATGAAGATCTGTTGAAAACTTGGATAATTCAAGTACATCCTATTTTCTGTCAGTTTAGATCATCTCAATAGAACCAGCGGTCCATGTGGCAATTTCGGTAGATGCGAAATTTCTACGTAATAAAATTACCGATAACGTAATTAGTAAATTTAGTATGAATGTAAATTTAAACCATATCAAACGAATTCAAGTACGTGTTTGTTTTGTAATATACAATAATCCGGAGGTATCAACAAACAAACGGACATTTAGTGCGAGTAATGGACTGAAGAACAAAGGCGACGGTTACACGTCCCGCCTGATGAGATTTACGTGGTGCGCGGAAACTGCCGCGTACCAAACTGTTATACCTATATTGATCTTGGGAGTAAAAGAGAATGTAAACTAGGAAAGTGAACTTTATGATAGACCATAACTAGACTTCCAGGTAGAGAATCGGAAGTGCAGAGGCCCTAGACTCAACTGTGTTGCTATTGCTTACCACGCCATATATTTTACATAATGTAAATACAATGTGGTATGAAATAGCGACGCAGTTCAGTTTAGAAACCCTTATCAAGTGCCAGATGTCCTTATTTGGCCCTGAGCCGAAAGTTTTCAAAGTAATTCATCCAATAATTTTAATGGTGTTAGACATCATATTTTATTTTTACTGCACGGCTCTCTAAGTCTTGTAGTTCGCCATTCATATTATTTAACATCTACTAACTATATTAACACCGGAATGCACAGATTGCAAAACCGATTTAATTGAACATTACTCAGCCCTCGCTTGCCAATCTGAACCATCTGGTTATGGTCTTAAGATCCAGTCTGGCCGGAATGGTGGAACAATACCGAACTGGCGCAACCTCTCGATTAATTTGGGATGGATGGCGTCCTTCGGCAGGCAGTGTTTATACGAGTTACATTCTGCACTACTTGCACAAGGAAAATTGGCAACGAAATGTTTGCTAATGTCGTTCGCCTGACGGTGGGTGGACGATCTGTTTCCCTTATCGTTTTAAATAACAAAACTTTGACATGTGGCTTTGTGACGTCCGTAGTAGGTACTGTAATACAAGAAGTTCTATAAGTAAAAATAGGAGTATTTTATTTAGTATAGATTGGGTAGCTAGTGAACCTGAGCCGATGTACTTAACACACGTAAAAAAATAATATTTTCCTTGGAAAAAACAGTATTTCATTTAAAGTACTAGGTATATCTACTATACTTATATTATAAAAGTCTGTCTGAAAGAAGAAAGAAGATGTAGTGACAAAAATTGAGAAAGGTATGCTGAGATGGTTTGGCCATGTCGAGAGAATGAATGAAGAACGATTGACGAAAAAAGTGTATAAGGCGAGTGTGAATGAAAGGGTTGGAAGGGGTAGACCTAGGCGGACGTTTCAAGACCAAATCGGGGACGTCTTGAAAAAAGGCCAGGTCAAGAGTACCCTAAACCGAAGAGCATGTATGAAGGGAATAATGAAAGTGGACGAAGCGAAACAAGTATGTAAGGATCGTAGCAAGTGGAAAGAAGTGGTCTCTGCCTACCCCTACGGGAAACAGGCGTGATTATATGTATGTATGTATGTATAAAAGTCTGTCTGTCTCCTTCGTTACACAGCCAAACAGCAGTTAGCAGTTAAGCAGCAGTTGTTAGCTTGTCGGCGAACACTCAGGATTTTTACGTAGAACACTGAGTGTAGCGACGGATTCAAGCTATACCGACCGCGATGTAACCCATTTTACCCAAATATTTATGTTCCAACGACCAACCAACTTGCGGCCTGCACAAAGCAGGAATTCTGGCCGAAGGGTGTCGTATTCCGTCGTTTTCTCGGACGGTTGTTGGACACCGCGAAACCGTGTCACACACAGACAGGCAGCAGGTCTGCGACCAAACATGTTACCTAGTATTTAGTTTTATTTTTACTTCCGTATGCTAGTTTTTAAGGTATATATATGTTATGAGCCTTGTTGCCTGAAATAAATGGTTATTATTATTGACCGAGCGAGCGAAGCGTCTCCGTTTCAGCTTGGGTAAAAAAGCATTCGTATGTCTGTCTGTGCGGATTTCCCGCTGTTCTCCTCTACAGGTCGGGTTTCTCAACGGATTCTCGTGAAATTTTGTGAGCAGGTTCAATAATTACATTTTTTTTTTTATACAGTTTTTCGAAAATTTTCAGAACGACGGAGATATGGGGGTTTTTGCGATTGCGATTACAAACTTCTTTGCGGTGTTGGTAAACTGATCGCGACCTATGTCGGTGTACAGGGATAACAGTTTTCCAACGGCAAAGTTTCGTTTGCACGAGGTCTATAGCTCACGGAGCCACTAGTTATCATTACGAGTATATTCATTCAAGAATTGATTCATTCAAGAATCACATGGCAAGTGAGACTGATCAGTCAAACTATACATGTATCTACGTGATCCATCACGTAAAGCGCGGGTTATTTGCGGCGCTATGCGGGGAATGTGATCCGTAATGGACCCGGGCCGGGTGCGGCGTGTCGGGCCCCGGCCCTGTCCCGGTTACCTGACATTGTCGCCGGTGTTACCACACAGTGTTTATAATCGCGGCACGGACAGTGACGATGTTTTAGGACGCGATTTTTAAAGCACCAGGCTCCAGTCACATTGCGGACGGGGTGACAATAGAAGACGTTAGATGACGTCGCGCTGCGGTCGCGCAGCGCTCCTGCCGTAATATGACCGGACTGTCAGTTACAATTCTTTCAGGAATGGCTTCGTCCGGCTGTTGGCTATTGGCCTCTTTATTATGGTGACAGGGATTGGGCATTCGTCCCTACGGTGGCCCTGGCCCCGAGCGGTTTGGAGAAGCATTAGATTTAATTTAATAAAAAAAAATCACATACCTACGTATACATTTTTTTGTGTTATGCTTGTCCTATATTAGCTAGAAACCAATCAAAATCAAACATGGTATAACCGTTTACTCTACACACACAGGCGGCGCGCGCGCCCCAACATCAAAAATAAATCATATCAGGAATATTGTTCCATGAATCATGCGCAAAACACGAAGGCGTTGAAAAATTTAAAGCATTCATCGGACAACGACTTCAGCTGAACAACACCTAGGGAGATGTTTTGACTGGGTGCGGGAATGATCTTGGTATCGAAATAATAAAACTAGAGTAATAAATATTTTGTGCATTATCATTTGAATGATACGACGATATACATACTTATATAGATAAATAAATACTTGTCTTAAATACATAGGAAACATCCAAGACTCGGGAACAAACATTCGTGCTCATCATACAAATATTTGCCCTTACTGATTTTCAATGGTTTGTGTATTTTGCTATTGTATGCTGCAATGGGCAGATTGTGTGCGACCTTTTAATCTTTAACATCTTCAACAATGCGTACACCATAATGCTTTTTTTTTGTATGTCAATTGACTGACTAGCGAGCTGATGGCCCACCTGATGGAAAGTGGTCACCGCTGCCCATGGACATCTGCAACACCAGAGGTGCTGCCAATGCGTTGCCAGTCTAGGGAGGATGGGGAATGGGGATGGGATAGGGATGAGGGAATAGGCCTCCGAATCTCATCACTAACCGTACGAAACGTAATAAATAGCAAGCTATTACTTTACGCCGATATTCGGTGAGAGTGTGATACTACCCCAGTCGAGCCGGCCCTTTCGAACAGTAATCATCTAGTGAAGATTACTGTTTGGCTCTACCACTACGAAACGAAATGCTACTAGGCATAAAGACAATTTCCATTTTCTTGTGGCTTGGGTTGCTAATAGCAACTTGCTATTGATGGTCCACCATGTAACGAAACCAGATGGCAGCTAGTAGCTTCAGCTTTTAAAATAACTATAAATAATATTTAGACGTTTGCGAATGCCGATGAAGCTCGTAAATCATAACTGATACCTAAACTTTCAATTTTTTTACAGATAAAGTTCCAATATTCAATGTGCTTCTTTCTATAAAACTAACGCTATTCACATCTTAGTCACGTAGCTTAAAATTGAACAACAGATAATAACAAAATTACAAAAGCGATTAAACCCCGCTGATTCCAACACAAGTTTACAAAGCAATTGAGCGTTCGCTGTTACGTCGATCGATTTTTAAGTCTGGTAATATTAAATTAACAAAGTAAAAATAAAAAAGGGCCCACTTTTATTGCAATGTAAATTCTCTGATTCATTCCGGTTTTTCTGGGTGGCCACCCTGAAAAGTATAGATAATAATATATGGAGCAGTTGCTCAATAATTTAGCAGTTGCTTTTACTAAATATTACCTACAAATCGAGATAAACTTTCTTTTCTCGTAACTGGCTGACGGATCTACTCGTAATTCATTTAATTGGCATGTGTTTCTATTTGTAATTGGTTGATTTTATACCTTTATGTACCTACATGTCAAAATCAGACATTTAATAACAGCTGTAGACTAGTCTCTGTTGGGAAAGTGCAGTGTCTCTCGCGCAGTGACCCGGCGCGCGCGCAGCTCGCAGGAGCGGTACTTATGTCACTCGCGGAGAAAGCCGGAAGACCCGAGAAGCCAGTCATATGGGTGGTCTTAGGTCTCGGTGGGTTTAATTTATAACGAGGTTTGTAATCAGAAAGCTCTATTATATGAACAAATATAGGAACAACTAGAGTCTTGTTGACTTCCTGACGCGATTGTTCCAAATGGCCACGGCCCTTCGTCCGTTCCAATATTTAGATTATCCGTCTAAACGCGTAATTTACCTAGACACGTAAGGTTTGGGACGTCGACAGAAAATGGCGAGACAGCTACATATTTACCTAATTTTTTTATAGGAAAATTTACTATCATGTGATAAGTTTTAACGTTGCAGATATTTTTTATTGCTGTAGACAGGGCAGACGGTCTACCTGATAGACATTTACAACACGAGGAGAGAAAAGAGGAGCAGGTAGAGAGGTCAAGCTGCGAACGATCTGATTGCAAGTAGCGCGATTGGCGTAACCCAGGCAAAACCTTAGGTCAGTGGTGTAGCTTATCTTAGACGGGCCCTTTATCAAAATCTATTGGGGGACCAAAATGAAGGGTAAAGATTTTTCATAAAAGAGCCTGTAGCCCGGGGGGCCCGTATCATTGATACGGCTGACGGCGGTACCTACGCCCCTGTTTTAGGTACTCCTTAAGGCCGTTTACACTTGAAATATTATAAAGTAGTAGTAATCCTATAGGCTTTGAATGTGTCTCATGGATTGAGATTTTAATGCTTTTTACCATGGGAGGTAGCTAATAAAGGTTCGCATGTCAAGAAAGCGAAGATCTCGGCGCACGCGCTTCAGAAACTCATTACGTCGTTAAACAAGGCGAAGCGACGCACAATATTTGTCTTGCGATAAGCTAATCATATAATATTAGTGGCTGTTTATTATGATAGAGGGCAAAACGAAACGTAATAAAGTGTAATGAAGTATGAATTTAGAAATGTGAAAGCATAATCAGTATAAATATTTCAACCAGTGAGTTTAACTTTTAATACCACAGGATTTAAATTAAGCTAAGATGATTTTATCGGATTGGGGTAGGTCAGTTGTTACGGGCCATACCAAGAGAGAAAACATTAAGGCCCGGGCACACCAAACGCGGTTGCGTTCGCGCCGCAACCGCGTTTGGTTTGCCCCGGCCTTTAGCGCGCCTAGCAAGGTTGACACGGGGATGACTTAAACCCGCCTTATCTCTCTATCTCTTTCGTCGGAACTAGTGTGAGAGAGACGCACTTAGATATAAGACGGTGTTAACTTATCGTGACAACCTTGCTAGGCTCGCTGGCGTCAAGAAGCAAAGCTTATTACGTACTCTCTGCACTTGACTTTGTTCGCGTGTTGAGGTGAATAACTTAGGTGTCGATCCAGGGTATAAGCTATCACCATTCCAAATTTCATCTAAATCTGTCCAGCTGTTGAAGCGTGAAAGATTAACAAACATACTGATTCACACACGCACATACAAACTTTCGCATTCATTATAAGTGTTATGTGATATTACTTATAGGTAATTATGCAACTTAGTACTTTCTAGTATTCAATAGGAACCTCATCTAACGGATTTTATAGATACCGCAGACTAACTGACATATTCGCACGTCACTTAAAGTTTACGGTTATGGTTGTGTCAAGGTGGGGCCGGTTCGACATGCGGGCAACGAGGTACCACCGGTGCAGGCTGCTCTACCTGGCCTGGCCTTAACCTGCAGTTATGACCTCATAACATGCCCAAGGGTTACCAGTAAGCACTTAACCTTTTCGTCGTCAGGCAATTTGCAGCGCCCTTAAAAATCCACCCTCTTTGAATCGAACCCGATCATTATAGGATGACAATGACACGGGCGTTGAAAGGATTGTACGGTAGGGTAGCTATGTTCGCGATTGAGTAACTTTCGTGACAGACAGTCTTAAGTACAGATTGTGGTGACAGAGATGATATTAAAATTACTTTTCAATAGCATTGGGAGCGTCGGTATGTGGCAAAGGATGTCGACTTGTAATTGTGAGGTTTACCGGGTTCGAATCAAAGCGGTTGCCATGTACTTATCAATGAGTTTTTCTTACCTATGTATGACTACCTGTGAACTGCGATAACTGATACTTTAATCATGAGGGTAAACACCGTGAGGAAACCTGCACATTTATTATTACATATTTGTATTTACTTATTTTGCAACGAGGTGACACGGGCTTACATGGCTGAGTCTTCTGAAACTCAGCGTAAGATCTTTTTTCAACAAAAAATTACAAAGAAAAAAAACCAAGACAAATTGAACCAACAAACCTAACGGGCAAAAATGACTTAATCCCGTCTAAATCCTAATGAAATAATATGTCACAGAGGGTCCGCCAAATCCGCGATCATGTCAAAGCGCACCCCGTATTAGAAACAGGAAAAAACGCTAGGAAGACGATCGTCGGGTAAAATGATCAATGTGATTCTCTGACGATTCGCTTGATGATGAACTTGACCATGTTGCATAGAAAACTGTCAACGGCTGCCATGATACACGGGAGCGTGCCAAACTCGATAGAGCGGGAGTTGAAATGCATACGCAAAGCGTTCTTCATTTTGTTTGAAAATAGAGTATAGACTTTTATGAACATTTTTGCCTCATTTACGTGTAGCCGAAGTGAGCGGGGAAGTGGGCAGCGCGAGTATGTAAATGGTCACTTCTCCTGCTCCGGCCGCTGCAACTCGCGTTGCCCATGCAGCTGAAGTGAGCAGGGAAGTGGGCATAGAAGTGAGCAGCGTGAGTATGTTAATGGGACACTTCTCCTGCTCCTGCCGCTGCAGCTCGCGTTGCCCATGCAGCCGAAGTGAGCAGGGAAGTGGGCAGCGCATGAATGTAAATGGGTCGCTTCTGAACCTGCAACTGCTACTCGCGTTGCCTGGCGCGCAGTGAGTCAGGAAGCCACATGTAAGCACCCACTGCCTTCGAAAGCTATATGCGGGAATTATTTTTCATTTCCCAGCAGGAAAAAAATCATTTTAAGCCATCTAGAACCGCTTTGGGATCAAAATTTATTTTTAGGGTGGCACCCAGGATATTTAATAAATTACCGGTAGCAATTTTACAACTAAAAAGCTTTAAGGAATTTAAAACTGCGTTGCATAAGTTTTTAGATTCTAAGGCTTATTATTCAATACAGGATAACCTAAATGAAATTGTTTCTTAGTTTATAAGTAAGTTGTGATGTGATACACATTACGTTAACATTTTGCATGTGTTTGCGACAAAACGACCAAATTCAACTGCGAAAAATCAACTTGGACCATGTTTGAACAAATAAATGACTGATTAAGTACTGATTTCTGGCAGAGCCAGCAGCAGTGGCAATGGCTGCATGTAAATGAGGTATTTAAGCCCTGCATTGCTAAGGATTGGAGTCATATTAAAATTAAAAAACCGGCCACGTGCGAGTCGGACTCGAGCACGAAGGGTTCCGTACCATTTTCTATAATAACGGCAAAATAATTACGTCTGTTGTATGGGGACGGGCAGCGAAGCCTTAGTGCTTAAAAGGTTCCCGTTTTACCCTTTGGGTACGGAACCCTAAAAAGAAAGCAAGAAGTTATTCTACACATGGGTAGAGGCTTGTTTTTAACCTTTACAAGTAGGCAAAAGGTGGGATTGAATCGGTATTAGTCCAATCCCGTTTCCCATTATTCTATGAATACTAAAGAAGGTAAAGCGCTTTAAAACCCATATTGAAACAAATGCTTTTTTAGGTCTTTTTATCACAGGATCATAAATAAGTAATGAGCCGTAAGTCACTATCTACAAAATGCAACTGCAAAATTCTTAACACTGACGTGCGCTGATAACGGTTGGAGATACTATACGTTGGGGATTCTCTGTACGTAATAATAGAGTGAGCACTAAGTACTTATTTATACAGCCTTCATAGGAGCTGTATAACGATATTATTTTGCCACGTGATATCAGTTTAGAAGAGGATTCTTACGATAAGGGGTTTACATTTTTTATAAATATAAACAAACTAACTGGAGAGATGTGTCACTCTTGAGTGCACCACATTTAATGTAAGCCTTTCACTTGTATAAGTGGACCCTACGACAGGACGAACAAATAATCGCTATCACGTTACAGTTACATTTACGTCGTCTGTAATCAGCTGTGATTTATTTGATTATTGCAGGTCTAGCATGACGACGTATACCCAAGAACCGTAAGATCGCAAAACACTAATTGGGATTATAAAAGTCGGTCTATTCAATCATGTTGTGAGCAACGCAGTCGAGTAGTTGACGTTCCGCCCGATAAATTTAAATTGATTAGTTACAGTGAAACTCGCGGCAAAAACATGGCAATATCTCGATATTAATATTTGTTTTATGTAAACGTGCTTATTCTTTACACCTATACATATTTTTAAGGATTTTAATTAACTGATCTATTTTAGTGGTAAAAGTACGATCAAGGTCGTGAAAGCTGCTGAATGGAAACAGGCATATTTATTTTATACTTAGTTCTATTTAAAGACCGAATTGTCTGTTTTTTATTGTTAATGATGATGATGTTCCGACCTTTAGTGTTGAGTTGTGTCCTGAGGCGAGTGAGCTCGCGCGAGCGGCTGCGCCGGTGGGCCGCGATCCTGCGCGGCGAGCGCGCCATGCCGAACATTCACTCACATGCCACAACCACAAGCACCAGCACTCAACAGAAATAAATCGTGATCGTATTCGAGCTCGGGAGACACGAGCGACGCGTCGCAGGCACGGCGAGGCACTGCCGCTGCCGCTGTTTGTTGTGGCGCGAGCGGTGAGCGCACCTGCTGATGTCACTGATAACTGATAACGCGTGACGCGCCGGCCTTCCCGGTCGCTCCAGGCTAAGGCGGGACCCTGGTAACGTAAAGGTTGCCATTACGGAAACGAGGTCACTGTGATAGGTGTGTTAGTGATGTCATACTGAACCATTGTTCTATGTAAAGCAATTTGACCGTGTATGTGCAGGATATAGAAATAGAATGATTTAATAAAGTCTCTGATGTGCATAATATTCAATCCTTGCCTTCAGAAAGTGTAGGTAAATTTTTCCAAGGGTTACTGCGTAAGATTTTACAATAGTTACTCTGGAAGCATGTGAATTGCCCGAAAATCCATTTAAACGGTTGGCAGATAAGGGCGTCTGTTCGGGAACGTCTAAGTGATACTGCAGCTACCGTATTACGCGTCGTGCGGAACAGTGGGATGAGAAATATCGCTCGCGAGTCGCTACAAAATCGCTTAGCGTTCCCGAATAGAGGCGAAGTACATTAAAAATTGGAGGTTATTTGTGTCCCAGGCAATAGTGTCAGTCAAGCGGACATCCAGCCAGAGATAGAGGTCCTCCAGGAGTATCACATTCACCCCCATGTATGTTCTGAAGGTTTTTGTAGTTTAGGAGTTATGGGATTCTTTCAAATTCAAATTTCACATAGTGCGAGGAGATGAAATACTACGATTGAGACTAATGACAGCTTACTTATTTAAAAAAATACGAGCGTGAATTCAGTAGTCGTACATTTATGATGCGTAACATCTGACATCTCACCTTAGTAATAAGCAACATTAACATTATATCCTGAACGAATGTTGATACACGTCAAAAAACCGGACAAGTGCGAGTTAAACTCGCGTGGAACATGATTATCTGAAATTTACTAGGTTAACTTAAATACCATAGGCTTCTATAGGTTTTCCTGTAATCTATAGGCAAAGATCTATTTTCTGTATTTTTTTTTAAATTTTAGCCCCAGTAGTTTCGGAAATAAGGGGGGGAATGGTAATTTTTCGCCTATTTTCCTGAATAACTTCTAAACTGTTTAACTTAAAATTCAAAAAAAAATTTAAGATCCTCACAATAAGACCTTTCATTTGATATGTCACACGATATAGGTGGCATAACTTTTTTTTTAATTTTCTAGTTTACCCCCAAAAAGTGGCCCCTATGTTTAAAATTCATATATTTACGTCACGCGTCCGTGTTGCGGTCACCAACTTACATATGAATACCAAATTTCAACTCAATCGGTCCAGTAGTTTCGGAGCAAATTGGCTGTGACAGACGGACAGACAGACAGACAGACAGACAGACACACGAGTGATCCTATAAGGGTTCCTTTTTTTCCTTTTGAGGTACGGAACCCTAAAAATTAGGTAGGTACATGACGTTTTTTGGATGAATACGATACTTACCCCTTTAGGGGGTGCTCTATCTCTGGTCCTAAATATGATGAAGAAGCTTGGCTAGCCATAGCACATAGGTACTATGTATCTACATTTTTTCCGAGCCGGGGCAAAACCTTGACATTGTCGCCCCTCCCCTTGAGTATATCAGATAAATGAATTTAGTGAAACAAGTTTTTTTACAAACACTAATTTGGTGCGATTAACGTACGAAGTTAGAGTAAAAACACTTAAAGTTGCCGGCTATAAATTGCCGGGAAAAGTTGCTCGTGTAACTGCAATTTTAGACTAATTCTATTAAAAAAAATGGATTCACATGAAATTGTGAACATAATTTGATCTATGCGGGTGAAAGCTAGTTTTGAATATTAATACTTTTCGCTGAGTGCATCTTTTCGTTCGATACTAGTTAGAGAGAGAGACGCTCTGAGGTATCATTTATCCTTGTTTCAGTCATGCTTGAGTCGTAAGTAGATAAAGATATATTCAAGGTTACTGTTGTCTAGGGACCCTGTACATCTCTGCAACTTTTAGTTTTAGCATTTCTACTGACGCGGAGACTGTACATCTCCCTTATTCGCTATTTATTATAATCAATTTTACCCATTAGGTTGAAAATGAAAATGAGAATGAAAATATTTATTTTGCAAGTAGGCCACATGGGCTCTTTTACATGTCTGAAGCTACCAGCGCTTCGAAAGGTGACATCTGCTGAGAAGAAACGCCGCAAGAAACTCAGCAGTAAGTCTTTTTTTTTCAACTTTTACATTAGAGTTTTAACTAAAACTAACACATGAAAAGGGCAGCAAACAATCCTAATAGGTAAAAAATAATTATAATAAATAACTAATAAGGGAGATGTATAGTCTCCGCGTCTGGACAAGTTAAGCTACTTAGAGATGTATAAAGCCTCTAAGGGTCATCATAATAATAATTAAAATAAAGAAATAAAGACACATCTAAATTGATTACCCAATCTAGGTTAAATGGAGATGTAGACAGTCTCCACGGTCAAGTATAAAGAAGGAGATGTAAGGTCTCCAAATATCAAAATAATAATAATAATTTGAAATAAAAATATTTCATGTCCTAAAAATTCAAATATCGAATATGAAACCCTATAGAATATAGTATAGAGAACACTATGAAGTCACTCTAGTCAGGTTGAGATAACGCACAAACAAATAAATTAAAATTTAACAATTTTAAAATTATAAATTTTAAAAGGTCCTTGCGAGCATGAACCGTCCGGACCCCACAGACAGCACCCGTTCACGAGTATGACGCGTATCTCAGCCATCGTTTATCTTCTTATCAGCAGATGTCATATTTCAAGCCTTAATAGATTTAGCCTTCAGAATTTTTTTGAATGTCTGAGATTCAGATATGTGAAAGAGCCAGTGTGGCCTAACTAAATGCAAATAAATATTTTCATTTTCATTTATTCGAGTCCTTGAAAGTTAATAAATATTACACTATTAAACTGTTTATATAGAATTATTTTCTCAACGGGTTGCATGCACATGTTGATGAAATAAAATGCATAGTTAAGAACGAGAACAAATAATATATTTCTGTCACATTTACACGTTTAAACCGGCGAGCACAAGACGCGGGTTGCTTGAAATTATGCCGTATTACAATGCAACAATATTCAAAACTCTTACAAACTGTCCATTCCGTAAATGTAACACACTGAATAACAATAAATTCTGCGATATCCCTAGACAAATGAAACATGATTAAATTAACAATAATAAACTACCTTATGTTGTATAATTGTGACCGTTCTTGCGTATCTTTCTGTTGAAAAATTTACATCCATATTGGTCCCAGAACATCTGTGATATTGAGAATTACTTTGAGTAACAGCACGCGTCAGGACCAAAAGATGTACAACTCAAATACTGTTTGTATTAAAAATAACGAAGTATATTTGTACTTTCATATTTGACATACGATAATAAAAGTTTTATTCGAAAATAAATAGGTACTTGTAGGCGTCTATATTATTATAATTTTAACGAAATCAGATGCCGGTGATGTTTGAATTCACGACTAGTTTTTCGACCTAGCTTAACCAGGACGAGTGCTCCACCAGTCCACCACAGAACTATGTTTGATGTTGCTTCTACTAATGTTTTCCATTGCAAGTAGTAACAGATAATAAATAATAAGCAATAAATAAGTCATTTTGACTATCACGTAAAGCTTCTACAAATAAGTAGTCAGCTTTGTTTTTTATTTGACCACTAAAACCACAGACCAGATATCCTAAAGACACCGCTTAGACTAACTTTTACTAGCAAATAAAGCTGCCAAACTTGCTGGGCGCGCGGGATTTTCAGAGCGTACGATTGGTGCTCCAGCGCTCCCCGCGGCTGCCTGTAGCCCCGGCGCTTATGGCTTTTTGGCTCTAACGCTGGCAGCGGGGATCGCCAGGCTATGCGGAGTCTATTGGATATATGCTCTGTGACTAAAACATACAAATACATCGAACAGACGGCTAGCTATTTCTAAATCGGTTAAAACCCGCGTCTCGCGCCGCCCCTCGGTCCTTATCCAAGTTAACAGTTAACAATAATAAACTGTTAGAGGTATGTATGTATAATATAATATAGTATAGTATTATGATAAATATTAAGTATTGTAAGTCGTCCAAAAATCACTAGCAGTCGACTTTGTAAAGACTCGGAAAATTTTAGCTTCATCAAGTACATATATCACATTAATTAGTAAGTAAGTGATGATCGTGCGCCGGCGCAGCGACAACTTGCGGCCTGCACTGCACAGGGCTGCCAAAAGAATACCATGACAAATGCTAATAGTTCGGGCGGCCGCGGTATGATTACTTACCCCATCGAGTTATAGGAAAATACTGCCTTCCTCGAAAACTAGACCTAAAACAGGTGAGAAGACATTTGGTCTGGGGCTCAGCTTGGGGGGTTAAAAGAGAAATGAGGTTACGAAACGAATCCCTTTCCTAAAAAAACCTTATCTAAAAAACCAAATCGGCCAAGCCCGGTGTTGGAGCTCGGAAGACCAAATTGATTCTTGCATTTTTAGGGTTCCGTACCGTACCTACCTCAAAAGGAAAAAAAAACTAAACTCTTATAGGATCTCGCGTGTGTCTGTCTGTCTGTCTGTCCGTCTGTCACAGCAAAAATTGACCATGCTCCCCCGCATCTCCGAAACTACTGGGCCTAAAATCTTGAACAAAATACAGAAAATAGTTCTTTATCTAAAGATTAAAGGAAAACCTATAAGAAGTCTATGGTATTTAAAGTAACATAGGAAATTTCAGATAATCATATACGGAACGGAACCCTCTCCACGCGAGTTTAACTCTCACTTGTCCGATTTTTTTTACATATAGGTGTATTTGTCGTGGAAAGCTTTAGTTTTCTATAATTCGATGGGGTAAGTAATCATACAGCAGCCGCCCGGACTTAACGGAAAGAAGTGCATTGCTCTTAGGTCCTACAGATTAAAGGTGCCAAAGTTAAGTATCACTCTATATTTGATTACGATATCTCATTATCTAGATTTGAAAAGCTAAATTTAGAAAATTATTTTATTTTACAATTTTGGTGTTTAAAATACTTTTTGGATAATGAGTTTTACTTTAGTTTGGTGGTTAGTTTGCACGAGTAGTCTCCAAAGGCAATGGGCGAGAATTTCCGACAATTTTTCTCTACGTCTAGCGGGTGCAGCAGAAATACTCGATCGAGAGCCAAGTTCCCTGTATAACGATACACTTTTTTTTTCTAAATATAATTTTGTGTTTAAACTACACCGCATTAAGTGATAATTGTGTCATGTGCCAATCACTAGAAAAACGCGTCGCTTTCGGGGCGCTGAGCCTGTTCGATATTGTTGTAAAGCGTACTTACTTGTTTTAAAGGTATAAAAATGGGCAAACTTTATTATATTATACGGTATTTAAATTAAAATGGTGGGCCGCTTTCTGCGGCTGCACGCTTAGCACAATTTACGTAAACAATGATTTTATTCTAGAGACTCGGCCATCACCTATCCAGATTAGCTCGACGCACATTTTCTTGACATAGATATTCCTTCCACAAACTGGAGATCTATGTTTGCCATATCATATACAATACTGTGAAATACATTAATAAAAGCTGTGTCTTATACATATCTATAATACACCAACATAAATATACACATTGCAGAATATATCGAACTAATAAATCATAACAAAATAGGCCATATTCATTACATCTTAGTATATTAAATGTGGTTTGATACAGCTATTCTAAGTTAAAGCGCACTTAGTTAATTAACAAACTAATATTCGTAGATCACTCTTGTAAAAAGTTACAAAAAAACTGTACAACTATGGTGCGATCCCCTTTTGTGCGCAGTCGCTGATCAGCGGATAAACGAAACTATCAATATAGACTGTAAAAACAAAGTAATTCGGTCCAAATTTCAATGTGCCCCGCCTCGTTGATCGGCGACTGCGCAAGTTAGCGAATCGCATGGCTGATTGTCATTTGAATAAAGCTTACTTTGAACAATAACATTGCAAATTATTCGCCACAATGACATCAACAGATCTGATTTCTAAACGCTTGAACATTCAATTAAATAATCGTAGAAATTAAACTATTTTATTTCCCGGAATCAGTTACCGTTGACTATTCTCGTAGCTATAATATAACTAAATTCGAAGTAGAAAAACCAAGACATTGACAAATTATTATGGTCATTTCATAACATTGTTTAGATACTTAAAATAATAAATATCGTGTAAGCTTGCAATTGCGTTTACGCTCACAACAATACACTTTATAACCGAGTCACCCTCCCCTTTACCGATTAATTTGACAGTTAGCATGTGCTGACAGTGCAGTTATTGCAAAGTTAAATTAACGAACATATTTTTGGTAAGATTCTTAGCCAAGCATTTTGAAGTTGCATGACAAGCGCCTGCGAGGCTAACACACTCTACAAACATAAACACAAACATACGCGCATTAAGTACTGATGCATACGCCCATAGATTCCTAGAACAGCAATAGAATTTGTGACATATCAACCGAATATTAATATCTTGTGGAACGGAACGCAACGGAGCCGTTTGTACTTGTGTTCGGCGTGCTCGCGGCGAGGCGGGCGAGGCGGGCGAGGCACACGAGGCGCCGGGGCGCGCGGTCAGCTCAGGAGCGCGCCGGCTTCGGCGCGCGCGTGTCGTACGCGCGGATGACGTCCGACTGGGACACGCTCCCGCCTTCCTCTTGCGAGAACGCGAAACCATCTGTCGCGTTAACAAACTATCAACACATTGCAAACGACATAGGCAAGATTAATTCAGAAAAATGTAATGAGTCTCATTTGTAAGTGTTATAAAGAAATGTAGAGTCAATAATGAACTTGACTGGGTCTGCTTCGGTATCAAATAACGTGTATCGCTAATAAACGTTTCTGTCCCGAAACAAATTTGAGAATTCTCATTGAGAAAAACTAGTAGCGTACCTTGTCGTCCTTATTGCCGATGAATGTGTTTTCAAAAATAATTTACAGCTTCCTTCATTAAAAGTGAAAGCATCAGAACTTGCAGAGGAAAATCATAAATTTAATTTACAAAACGATATAAAACTGTGAAGAGCAAATATATAAAATAACTTCGTAAAAAAACTGATAAAAAAACGAAGCTTTCATCTAAAACTCTACTGTCACAAACGCGTGTAAACTTTGTACAGGTTGACCGCAGAAATTATCTGAGGACTGATTGTTATAAATTTAAAACGCGTTACTAATGTGAGGTGCTGACTATGCCGCGTCTGCGGTGCATTGTGTCCACTCTGCTCTCGTCGGTTCGCTTATACCTTCTATAGTGGGGCCGATTTGAAAGGGTGTTCGCTAAATTTTAAAGTCACCAAATTTAAAATAAGAAACGTTCAACTTGATTTTGACAGCTTTGTGCTCACATTTGTGCTTTACAAAATCGAGTTTGACGTTTCTTATTTTAAGTTTAAAGGAGCTTGTACTACTTTTTAGGCAATTTTTTGCTGCAATTCGGGCTATCCCCATAGAGATTACATATTAAATCTAATGGCGACAAAAAGTTTGAATGGAAACTTTTGAGGGTAGCCCGAATTGCAGCAATAAATTGCCAAAAAACTAGCCCGTTTAAGAGCTCCTTAAGAAATTTTAAATTAAGAAGACACCGTTTTGAAATGGACCCAATGTTACACTTTTTAAGCCTTATGGCGATAAAATTACAGGCCAAATATATGTCGCGTTGCGGGCGCAGCAGGAGCGCGACCGCAGCGTAGCGCAATCTGTTCTTCCATTGGAAGTCGTAAATACAGGTCATAATAGACGTCACACAGCACGCGCGCACCGCGCTCAGCTGTGACGCCTGTTAAGACTTCGATTGCGCCGCGCTTCTGCCGCGCCCGTAATGTGACCGGGTCTTTGCTTTTGCTGCTGCTCATGTAACTGCTAGAAGGTGAAGGAACCCGCGAGGCAATGCTACTCACGTGACAGCTCGAGCTCGAGGTTGGCGCGCGTGGAGCGCCGGCCGAACACGCTGCGAACGTTCTGCAGCAGCCGCGCCGTTTCCGTGAGGCTGCCACACAGAGCATCACAGCGAATGTTCGTCACGCGCGAGCGCCGAATCACATTTCACTAACTGGCGCTTGGCGCAATCGAAAGTGGTTCAGGATTTCAATCAATATTCGATGTTAAGGCTTACTCTGTTAACGTTTTTGTTATAATAACAAATAAAAGCGTCTGATTTACACTATGAGTAATTATGTATTATACTAGAGTGGACGCCTCAATTTGATTTTTCGTACAAACGCCTATAAGAAAACGATCACCGCCGGACGCGGTGCGCACGCCCGCTCCGTCATCAAGTGCTCGGTGTCATTTGTTTGAGATGTCTATTCTAGTGTAACGTAATACTTCAATGGATTTACAAAACAAATCCTGAACCAACTTGCATATTGCGTTATATTGGAGGTGATATTTCCATAAAGGACAACCCATAACCTCCCGAAAAAGAATACGAAGCGTGATCGCACAAAAATGTAAACGAGCATCATGCAGAGGCCATGCAAGCGCAAACACTCGGTCGGCGCAACCGCCGCGCCCGCAGGACCTGGGGTCGTATTATGAGCTCAAAATCCAGTCTAAAGCAGACTTTAGGGTGCTCATAATACGAATTTTCCAGACAGTTCAGTTTACGGTGGAAACTGGCTAGGATTACGACCCCAGGCCCTTGCGAGGCGGCCCCGCGCCGCTTGGGTACTTACACAGAGCCAGCCGGACCAGCGCGTGCCGCGCGTCCGCCGCGCTGTCAAATCACCAGAGTTAGTCCATTCCTAACGCCGTGCGGCGCACGCCATACCTTCGCTTACCTCTCTTCTCACGAGTTCAACTCAAGGAAATTCAAAACTAACTAAGATTTCACCGCTTTAACATCATAGTCAGTTTTCAGCTAGTTTCGTTGCAAGTCTCTCTATACAATACGAAAGACATGCGACTAACGCGGTATTTGAGGCTCGCAACGCGTTTTTGAAGCATTAACTTTAACATTTTTTGTCAGTATTTTGCCCTCCTTGTTTTCAAAAGAATCTTAAAACCCTTCGTGAGAAGCAAAGATAAGTAATATAAGATTATCAAACTAGCATTACCGTTCTCTAGTTGCACTGGCTACTGAACTAAAACGCATCTAAAGCCTTCGTTTTAAATCAATATGCTCAGTGCTGCAATAAACATCGGCTTTTGCATGCACCGTTCAAAAATTACACTTTGTATAGATCTTCGATTATAACAAATAGGATCGATTTTCCAATCGAACCACCAGCGATACGCCAGCCCATATCAACCTTATGTCTAAAGAACAACTCGATACCAAGTTTTAAAACTTTATTGATAAATTACCACTACAAACAATAGCAAAATCGCTTCCTTATAGTTATTTACAATTCTTACTGGAATGAACAACATTTACCTGGTCATACCGTAATGGAATGTGATATAACTTTGACTATGGACTCACTTGCGAACAAGTGCTCCGACAATCTCTTTATAGCTAGGGAGCTGGGTGCCAAAATTTCTATATGATTTGTTCGTTTGGCAGACCTGAATTGTTCGATTAATGACAATGTAAAGAACCATAGAAAAATGCGTGTTCAATTGACAGCGTAGCTAAAATTTAAAAAAAAATACGGTGTGCTAAATCATTTGTTCGTGTCTGCCTCTTGGACTGATGGTCAGAATCATCCTCAAAATGGTGAACATCGAAGAGGCAGACGTGCAGGACCCTGTTTTATAAAAGGACGTAGTTGCAAAAAATGTAAATAAAAAAAACTATACTAAATCATTTGTTCGTCGCTCTCGTTGCGTCCATTCGATTCATTAGGACTCCCGGAATAGAAAAAAAAGTTAGCAGATGTCTAGGTCGCTGATTTCTTTATGTACGATTTTTTTTAAGTTTAATTCAAAAACGCCATACGACTGTCATTTACTGGACCAAATCGATTTATATTGACATTTCATCCCTATCAATATGAAAGACGAACAAATCATATACCAAAATGGCACCCAGCTCCCTGACTATTATAATCATGACTTACTCGATAAGCAACTAAAATCTGTGGGCAAACCTAAAAATACATAAAATATCGTCCACGTACGCCAGTGAGTCCACAGCCGAAGTTCATAAATGCTTAATTTTGTACAATTATAATGATTTTCTAAAAGGCACGAACACGTAGCACCCGATTTATTCGAGTTTTAGAAGGCATAAATACAAAGTGAAAATGAAAGCGTCGAATATAATTTACAGTGGACAAGGAGCCATCCACAAATTACGTCACACGTTAAGGGGGACATAGGGAGTCATATGCTTCGTGATGTCACATGTATACATCTACCACTCGAAATGTAAATGTATAAAACTGACCTGTTACTAATAAATATTTTCATTTTTTTTTTTTCATTTTCATTTTCTAAAGTAAGTATTAAAACTAAACTTTAAATTTATTGAAAACCATAAAATATTGCAAAATATGTGACGTAACAGCAGATGAGGGGGTCCATAAACATGGAATTCGTGTGACGTAATTTATGGATGGTCCCCAAGTACTCGGGGTCAGACAGCATCAGACTATTTAGGTATCGGAGCAGATGATATATCTTAAACTGTCAATTCAACCTTTATTTCAATACATAGATTTGATGAGTTTGATGCTGACTGCGCCATATCGACCACTAAGTCTTGAGTTTTAATGTGGATAATGGCCCTTCAAGTGAACCGACTGTGCATACAGGACAACAAAAAGCGATCTGGATCAAAGAGTTCATTATACATATGTACATGGTTAACAAACAATATTGGTTTAAGTGGGAAGAACTTTGTTCTATATTATAGGTACATACATACATAGTAGCTATGAGCTTTATAAATATATCCCAAATAGAGATTCTTTTTTTCAGTTATTTTAGAATTTAGAACTTAGTCTAGCTACAGTTCTTCATCATATTCTTTATCAGACTTGATATTTACAAACTTTGGTTGGTTAAGTCTCAAAAATTAACCCATTAAATTAATAATTTATTATAGTAATTGACAACATCACCCTTTTATAATTTAATAACAAACGCTAATTAATTTTACTTCAACAAAAAACTAAATATTAACCCATTAAATAAATAATAATAATAATTATTATAACATCACTCTTTTATAATTTAACAGCAAACGCCAATTAATTTTCGTTTAAAAATATCTACTAATAAACAATGATTAGAACAAACAAAAAATACCATGGATCCTAGATACATTTTTAGGAACAAAAGATGACACTGACATAAAATAAAAAATTAGGCCTGCCACATACATTCCTAACACATACATGTATGCGGCCGGCCTTATTCCATTATTACAAAGATAACGAACAAAACGCGATACTATAATCATTGATTTGTTAATTTATTAATTGACCATTTATTAACTTCGATTTGAATTTAATTATTTTCTAATATTGGAGACTATTAAAGTTCTATAAGAGTTCTTAGAAAAACTTCAACCTATATTCCCGCGCGGCGCTGTGTGCGTTTGCTTGTGCATTATGCGTTTTTTATTTGTGTGGCAGTGACGTGCCAGCTGTCGTGTGGCTGTCATCCGCACAAGTCACATCTACAGATGTAGTGCATAATTAGTTTCCATCGTGTTTTATCGGAAAAGTTCGTATTTATCGTGCTCTCTCAATTAGCTTCAGCAGGCCCCCAATTCTCGGTGCATTCAAGATAATCTCACAATCGCGAGTAAACGTCAGTGCATACAGTCATTTGACACAACTGTATGAATCTGACGTTTAATCACGCAACGACATTATCTCGAATGCATCGAGAATTGAGGGCCAGTACCCATCATACCATGCTGTCATTTTTCATTTTGCCATTTGACACTAAATAATAAAGTTTTATATTAATGAATATAAACATGTCAATCATTTAATACAATAATTAATTGACACTTCGGGTCCCGTCGTCTTCCAATTGAGATCCGAGTTTTACCGATGGAAACATATTATTCACTATATCTGTACATATGTATAAGCATGCACGCAGCGACGCGCGCAGAGTTGAAATATCTATACTGTGGTGTTATTCCCTAAAGTGTGCTGCGGCGGATCAGCGGATAAACTAAACTTTTAATTTAGACTGTAAGGACAAAGTCATTCGGTCCAAATTTGAATGGGTCTCTCATCGCTGATCAGGCTGATACGGGCACCCTGAAGGCCGCGGTGTCGAGGGTGGGACGACCCACAGACATCACTCGACAAGGTAAGCATGGACTCTAGCAGAATAGGTACATTGTACAGTAACAACGAAAAGACAACGACATATACTTCAACGCTTGCTATAAATATACAGTACAACCTCTTACACTCGAATCAAGAAACCCAAGTAACCATTTATGTTATACGACGTTTACCACATTATGATTTGAAACGATATCGTCCTGCTGTTTCTCGCGGGGCTTATATACAATAAATAAATAAATAAAAACCGGTCAAGTGCAAGTCGGACTCACGCACCGACGGTTCCGTACTACGCCAATTAGTCCCAATCAATAAATATGGTTGCAAATAAGTTGGCAGATTGTTAAGCTGCAGCGGTAATTTTCTTGTTTGAATTATATTTTTTATATTTATTCATTATTTCAATATATTTTCACATTTCTATAAAAGCACACTATTGAATTGCTTAATTACATAACTGTCGCCGAATTTTGAGTTGTATTTTTACGATAAAACATACACTAGAAAACGAAATTTGCGTTCAAAACTAGGTATGTATAAACAAATGCGCAACTCGCCACTGGCCGTCACGAAAATTAGTCAATACAGACATTTGTCTTCAATGAAGGCTATTGGTTTCAATTTCCTACTAGCCAAGAGCTTGTTGTTTATAATTTTGATATCCAATTCCATTTTCTATTTTATTATGCTAGGCGGGAGCTGGTCAATTTGGTTAGTATTATTTGAATCGGGTTAAGGAGATAGACTCAGAATTGTTTCTCTTGTTCCCGATAGTGACGGTCTTCAAAACTTGATTTCTCGAACTAAATAAAAATCGTGCAGTTATTCGATAAAAAACAGAAGTCAATAACGAAATGACCTCTCGAATTCTATTTCATCAGCAAGTTTTATTAAATCTGCGATAAGTGATTTAGGTTTTAACTTTCAGTATTCGAGTAGTAGAGGTTTTACTGTAACTAAACAAATATAACTTAATTAATTGTGCCTAAATATCAATTACAGAAATTCTAAATTTATTGGAGATGTAAAATTTGACACTACAATATTTATGATTATAATCATTACACACTCTGGCAAAAACTAAGGAGGAAGTACACTTGAGGTCAATCTTGAAACTATCACTAGCATTGAGCTCTGTTACGCGGAGCAGGGAAGAGTAACACTAAGTGTTTATATTGTCTATAACAAGTATTAAACTAGTTGTGCCGCTAGCCTAGTGGACAGACTCCTGCGCACTCGTGCCTCGATATGTAGATCAAATCTAATCACCATTTAATGGCCGCGCTCGCGCTCGTCACGCAGCTGACGTACCTCCATCTTGTGCAATTACATTTCCATTTAACACGTTAAAATAACACTCAATGTCATTCAGAAGACATCTCAGTATACTGGTTTATAAAAATATCTATAGTGATATCTGGCGCTATGAAAATATACACATTTCTGATATACAACTAAGCAGACAATTTAACAGTAAGGAAGTTATCGATGATTATGAATCATGCCTAGCTATAGTCATACGGTACCATATGCATTATATACAAATGAAATTTCGGCGTTTCACGAATGGTATGTTTTTTTTTTAAATTTCTTAAACATTTATATCGGTAATCGAATTTTATTCAATCACGTGGTACTAAACTAATAATTGATTCGATCATTCCGAAAACTTACAAAGTCTCTATCGGTTCCATAGTGACCTTGTTGGTTTTCGAAATGGTCGATCAATTAAGTAAAAGTGCAGTTACACTAGAAATTACTTTCTTGTGTACTGCACTTTAACGCAATCGTATCACTTAATTATCCGTCAAAATACATCGCTTCGATAGATCTTGTCATTATTTACGGCAAAACTACGCTCGTATCGCCGAAGCTCAGCGAAGTTTGCCGAAACGTATGAGTAGCACAATGAATCTGTGACGCTTGGGGCGGGTTCAAGCGATAGCGAGGTGTCAGATGATGTGTGTGGCGCGCGGCGGCCGGCGGAGCACGGCGCCATTTTGCTTGAGGCGGCCATTTTGTGCGGGGCGGCCATTTTGTGCGGGGTCTTTGGGCAGCGTCGACGGCGCGGCCCCCGGCGACACGCGGCGCCCGCGCAGGCCGCGCGGCGCGCTGCGGGCACACCGGTCAGAGCCCACACACGCGCGCCGCCCGCGCCCGCCACGCGCGACCACTAACCGACTAACGGATCCGCCCGCGACGTATTCAAATCAGTGGCGTAGCTACCGACGCGCTAGACGGTGCTGTACCCCGGGGCCTTCGGAACCTGACCGGCAAACCTCGTATTGAACGAGCTAAAAGTTTTGTACCTTTAAAGTATTTACATAATTTATATATGTATTTACTTGATAGAACTTAAAAAGTTTAGGGATCTCAGGGCCACAGTATAATCAAGTATACAGTATTCCATCTTCATATAAACGGCCGAAACGACGCGCTTCGAAATCTCGATAAACTTCGGTACACAACAGTCGCGAGTGCGTCGCGGTTGGCTACGGACGTGGACAGTGCTAGACGCTCCCGCAAATTTATTCACGCAAATTACATAGCATCACGCCCGAAATCCCTAATGGGGTGGGCAGACCCACAAGACTACTTGTGGCCACGTTCGATTAATTGGTCGTAAGATGGTATGATGGTAAATTATGGTACGAGAATTTTTGATGGTTTTGATATATTAAACGCAAATTAATAAAACGCATTTTTTACTCCATACTTGAAAGTAGAAATAAGAACCAAGTAGAAATGATTAAAATGAAGACTAACAAACAGGATTTGCAGTTATATTTCATGAAAATATGCTAAGACAATTTAATATAGCATTATCAAATACGTAACCTAAGAAAAACAGTCGGCAGGCAGCCCTGGTGCATGTTTACACACCGAGCGGCCGTAGGTAATTATTTCGAGGACACGGCCGAGACAAAATACTGTTAATTTATTGTACTGTGCCAGGGCCTCTATTCGGGAACGTCCAAGCCATATTGTAGCGACGCGCTAACGAGATTCTCATCCCACTCTTCCGCACGATGCGTAATGCGTAAGAGTGGTATGGGAATTTCGCTAGCGAGCCGCAACAATATCGCTTGGACGTTTCCGAATAGAGGCGCAGTTCTTTTCTGCACCGGGGCCTTTGGTTACCTAGCTACGCCTCTGATTCGAATCGACTAAATTCCGCGATTTCCTACTTTATACAAATTATACATCAAAAAATATATAACACTGACGTCGACTGCCATTTAGCTACCTTATAGAATACGGCAGCAATGCGTAGCGTACACGTACAACAGATTTATTACTGGCGACGTCTGTGCCCGTGTCAATGGTCTGTGTTCAGGACTGATAACGTATGAGGAAATACGCCAGGAGTTTGATATCGGTCGTGGACACAGAACGAATACGGGCCTTGTACTCCGTGCGCCTGAGTGTTTGTTGCAGATTGAAACGTGCGGATGTTGTTACCGTCACTTAGTATTAACGGCGGCGATTTACGTCGGATGATCTGAATCCAAAATCTTGGTCTCGGTGACGTTAAGTTAAACTCTTTTTCTTAAAAGATCAAAATACTCACGTTTTAAAAGTCTCTTTATGATTAATTCATTATAATACCGGAATTTCGGCACTCAAATGAAAAAGATTACGTTTTAGTTCGTTTTAGATCTTCTTGACCGTGTCAATGTAATTGTTTTAACTAAGAAACTAAACGAATAATTAGTTCTTAATTATTAAAAAAGAAATTTAAAATTTTCTATAATACGATTGGAAAATCTGTTAACAAAATCATTACAAAATATAAAAAAATTATCATGTTAATATGTACAAACTGTTTAGGAAATAATCTTACTTATATCTTTTTGTAATTCCTATATCTCTTACCACTTCTAAAATTGATACATGAAAATTAAAAGAGTTTAGTTTAACCAACTGGACGTCATTTAGAACCAAGAGTTCGGAGTCTGCGGATGAACATTCAACTAAATCTACTTAGAGCTGAGCACATGTAGGCTACGCATCAGGACTTGCGTTATGTCGGGTAGGTTACTGTCGTGGCGGGTGCGGGGGCAATGCAAGCGGACTAAACATAACATGACCAAATAAAACTATATATGTACTGGCGTGCGCACTACACACTTAACCGACAACAGTTACTGAACTTGACGATACACTTACAGATTTCTAAAGGTTCGTAATCTTCAGCAATTTTCGCCCATATTGTTATAGAGAAAACAGATCTAATGCGCGTAAAAAAAACCCTCCAGAGCAGCTGGACAGATTATCAGCTGGACAGATTCTCATCTGGATAGATTCTCAGCAGGACAGATTATCAGCTGGACAGATTCTTATCTGGACAGATTCTCATTTGGACAGATTCTCAGCTGGACACATTATCAGCTGGACAGATTCTTATCTGGACAGATTCTCAGCTGGACAGATTATCAGCTGGACAGATTCTTATCTGGACAGATTCTCAGCAGGACAGATTAGCAACTACACAGAGTCTCCCTTAGAAGAAGTTTAGTCAGGAGAAGTAAACAAATAAAAATAATAAAATATTTTTATTAAACGAAGAGAATCAGTCCAGATGAGAATGTGTCCAGCTGAGAATCTGTCCAGCTGCTCTGGAGGCAAAAAAATCCGTTTCATATAGCCAAAACTTCGAGGTAAATAAAACAAACATTTTCGCGATTTAGTTCCGTTTTTGTCATAACAATTATTTCACAAAGATCAAAAAACAATCAATCAATTTCGACTTCATTTGTTTTAAAGAAACCTGTGAGTTATCCTCAAGCGAATGTGAATAACTTGTGCTACATAAGGAAGTATGGGGTGATAGTATCACGTGTAAATATAGACATAGAGTATATTTATAAATCGGATGTAGGTGGTCATACATTCAGGGAAGAGTTGTAGTTTTTTGTAACAGGTGTGAGATGTTCTGTAGTTGAAATGACAGAATCACATAATTAAATATGTGAGTACCTGTATTTACATAAGCCATGTATTTAAAATATATATGTACACATATACAAGATATTATATCAAACTTAAGGCTTCCACCCATTGAAACGTGGGTCGTGTGCGGGGCAGGTCGTGTGCGGGGCGGGTCGCTTGCGGATCAAGCGGTCACTGAAGTGAAGGCTTTCATTTTAGTGTGTCACTGAGTACGAGGGCCCGCAAGCGGCTCGCCCCGCGCACGATCCGCATTCCAGTACATGGAAGCCTTAAGTTAATACTATAGTGTTGGCAGTTGGTATTAACCGGTATCTAATGATGCACACAAACAAACAATCAAACATTCCATTAAGAGCCACACTTCACGTACGATGACATCTAAAAGAAAAACTTTCAAACGGTTATTTGAAATCAATCATTAACTCCATACGCAAAGATATATTTTTGTTTGCGCTCGTGTGAGATTTTCTTGCACCTTAGAACCTCGGGAAGTAAGTAGTTAGTTTTTCATAATTGCCGTGAAGGGTGTTACAGGGTGGCCATTCCATTCAGTGTAGTGTTCGGGTGTTCATTGGATTCGACTACTTATAATAATCTTAGAGAATCTCATACGAGCACGAGACATGAGTTCAATATTTTAAGTCATCTATAAAAATTTAATCGTACGGCAATACCCTTTATTTAGAGTGCAAAAGAAATAGCTTTATACTTTCATTATACGTATTTGTTACTCGGAAGAAATAATGTAATGTATTTTAAGAATCAGTCTAGTTAAATTGCATTCTTTGGTGGAAGAGCAGAGTGAAGAGAACTCATGAAATGTGATTGAGTATTCAAAGCTTATTTAATTAGTTATCAAAAACAAGCCTAAATTAATTATTACGCAATGTTTATCTGTTTATAACATATTTATTTAAACTTACATCTCAACACTTTCCAAAAGTTCACTCACCTTCTCTTACATCAATTATATAGAGAATTAAGTTGCCAGCGAACATGGCGCGGAAAGCTACCGTGACAAAATATAAAATATTCCCGATTTTAATTTAAAAGTAGGAAGCCGACTCAGACTAGACCGACCATGTAGATCGATTCGATACTGAAACATCGACATTAATCACATCACCATTAAATGTAATCCATACCTGGCAACACTTTCATCTGTCAATTTAATCCGCCGAATTATGGTATAGGTATGAATCACCCGCCCTGTACGACTTGATTCTCTATATGTGACTAGCCCCCTCCAGCCCCGCAAGTGAGCCCGGCAGGGCGAGGTACTCACGAGTGGCGCGGCTGCGTGAGCAGGTCGGCGGGGTCACGCTGCTTTATCTCGCTCTCTCGCACTGCCTCCGTCATCGACTTGAACATGCTGTTGTGGATGCTGCAACGCGAAAATGTGCCTTATTAATGAGTGTTAGCGTTGGTTATTTCATGGCCGGTACACACAACAGACAATACAAATGAAAGATGCGCTGTGCAAGGAATGGCTCCAGCAATAGCCTCGGTAAATGACTATTTGTCAAGCTAAGTTAGAAAATTTCAACAGTTTTAAGGGACCCTTATTTTTTTCTCTCGAGTGCTTCTATTTTCATATGGAAAGATAATTTACAAACTCTGCACGGTCTACGTCGCGATGACGTTATAGACGCTACTCATAGAATGTCTGGCTATATACTCCTATCTAGTCCTACTTCTACTACACATCATTGCCTTTAAAGTAGGCAAGTGTACTACTTTGGTCGGCCGTCAAGTGCTGTCTTCAGTCACATTAACTGTAAAATAAGAAATGTCTGCGAAACTACCACTTAACAATCTACAAGGCAGATTTACGTTGCCCAAGTAGCTGCGGCCAAGTATTAACTATACCGACTATGTTTTTAATTACACCGCGGTAAGGGGAATGCCTTTTTATTTTGGTAATCATAAAACATAGTCAATGGTTACCGAATCCAACATCAGTTTCTTTATTTAGAATCTAAACTGTTATGAAGGAATATTTTGGGATACAGAAATTGGAAAGTGGTAAGGTACTCTACCTATACAGTAAAAATACATTATAGGTGAGAAACTTAAGACAGGTGAAACGTCTTTGCAGGCGAGGATACGGGGCGAATGGGGGCAGTCTCCCCCCCCATCCCCCCTCTGACTCCGGAACGCCTTATTTTGAGGCAAGTTTTTTGATTCTATAACGATTTTTCTGGAAGATAGGTCACACAAAAACTATTTTTAAAATATCGTACGAATGGTTTACTGCTCTATGCAACAGTTGCCGTTTCAGATGTTTTTTATTTATACAGCTCCGTACTCTTATTTCTATATCCTTACAAATACTAAGTACTTAAACTAATATTATTAATTTCAAAACCTACTAACTACTTGTTGTTTGACCCTGTCCAAGTGTTACAGTTTCAACTCATACCTATAGAAGATAATTCTCTATGTAATCCTATCTACATCAAAAAATTTCAACATACAGCGGCCCTAGCAGCCACGGGGATAAGTTAAACTTGTTTATCTCTCTATCTCTTTCGTCGGCACTAGTGTGAGAGACGCACTTAGAGATGAGACGGTTCGACTTATCCTAGTGTCAACTTTGGTAGGCCCGCAAAATAACCTGTAATATCTACGCCATCTTCAACTTCTCCGCGGACGTTATAGATTTTTCTAAAACGCTTAGTGTGTTAGCGCTCACCGAAGTCGCATTGTCTTTGACAATTACGCTTTCCGAGAGGCTCCTGCGCCATGCGCTTTCTTTTTTGGCGATGA
The DNA here is from genome assembly GCA_947859335.1 of Tortricodes alternella. Taxonomy (NCBI): domain Eukaryota; kingdom Metazoa; phylum Arthropoda; class Insecta; order Lepidoptera; family Tortricidae; genus Tortricodes; species Tortricodes alternella. The sequence continues at coordinate 617,057 of OX401977.1, forward strand.
ACAGCATTTTAATGCTTTGCGACTTAGCCCTCTGCATGTTTTGGTCTCTTATGAGCGCGGTAGTTTTTGGGTTATGCCGCAATGGCGGATGCTCTCTCTTCTCTGCAAGTTCTTGTTCGCTCTTTATGTCGAATGTCGGCGTATATTTCTGCCGGATGTCAACGGACAACACCTGGCTCACTACTTGTGGTTGTAACCCGCTCGTTTGTGGTTGTGATTCGCCATCTTTTGCGTATTCCTCACGCGTCACCGCGCGGCGTTGCGCGAATGTACTAGAACGAACATGTTCCGTTAGGTAGGAATTCTAAGGCTGGGTTATATAAAGATCCGTTCGATCAAATTTCAGACGCGATTGCCAAAAGTTGTTCTGATTTAAGTACTACAACTAAAACCCGACTACTAGAAAATCACGCTCTAAGAAGTATGACATAGCTAACAATATATATATATGTATATATATTGTATGTCATACTTCTTATTCTTATATATATATATATATTTGAAATACGCTAATTAATCCCCCTAAATTGATAGCCAACACGACATCATTAAAAATAAGTTTCTCTTTAGTTCATGACTTTGTCCTCTAGACGGCGCCATAATATACAGTTTAATGTGACGTCACAAAGACTATGACCAGCGGACGATCAAGGCGCTTCCAACGATACTTCGTTTGTCAAATTATGATGAGTAGTTTAGAAGTAATGACGGAACAGATGAACATACATACATACCGGTCAAAATCATAACCCTCCTCTTTGATTCGCCGTAGTCGGGTAAACATTAGATCTGAAATTTGGTCTGACGGATATATATAAAATCCGCCTACGAGTAAATAATCAATTCTACATTCAACATTATCTACATTTAACGATATCTAGCGAGAGCTGGAACACTTATTATTAAAATATACTAAATGTAGGTGATTACTTATGACTATTACATACGAATAATTTAGAGACGTCGCGGCGCCGCAGCGCGAACGTCAAGTCGACGATGCACGGACGTTAACAAGACGCCGACGCTCGAAATACACTAGTGTGGGGGGTCTCTTAAGATATTATTGAGATGCTATTGTGCTCTTATTTCATTTTTTTTTGTCTAAATAGAGTAATGAATAACAGAATAATGGAATCATATCTATTTCATTATAGTAAAATCCCCGGCACATATGTTGAACCAAGTGGCGGTCGTCCGCGCAGGTCCAACTATGGTTACTTCTCGGCACGTAAGTTGAACTATGACCTTGAATGCGCACAACACATTTTCGGGTATCAATCGAGGAGCGGTATGAGGTGCGAGGGACCGCGCGTAACCATAGTTGGTACCTGCGCGGACGACCGCCATTTTGGTTCAACTTATGTGCCAGGGATTTTACTGTACTATTGAAAGCTTACTAATCCTACTAATATTAAAAAAGCGAAAGTTTGGATGGATGTAGGTATACATATTTGCTACTCAATCACACCAGAACGGTTGAATGGATCCGGGTGAAATTTGGCACAGAGATAGATTATAGTCTGGAATAGCACATAGGCTACCTACTTTTTTATCTCGGTAAATTTAAAAGTTCCCGCGGGAATAACTATATCCGAATTCCACAAGAAGTTGCGGGCAGAAGACATTTATGTGCGCCGAGGTTCAAATACATATTTATCTACATACAAATAAACGTCTCAATTACTACGTTCCAACTCTTCAACAGAGTAGTTACATTTTAAAAATCATGTTTTTTTCATTTATATTTATCGAATTATAATCAGTATAGAAGTATAGTTACGCTCAAAACCGGCTCCACTTACTTAGTGGCGAGAGGGTGGAGCTTATATTTAGTGTCGACTGCTGAATCGGCTGTCACTCAGCCAATAACATTAATCAATACATATAAAACAGTACCGTGACTCACTTATAGACAACGCACAGCCTAAGCGGTTGATCCTAGAGGTTTGAAATTTGGAGGAGACATTCCTCGAGTACCCTAGAGGTGCACTAAGGAGGTATTTTTTGAAATTCCATCCCTAAAGGGGTGAAAAGGGGTAATAAAGTTTGTATGGAAAATACCGCGGGCGAAGCTGTGGCGGGTCCTTTAGTAGGTTATATGTTTGTTATTATATCTTGTATGTTTCCTTCTTATTATGCTTTAGATATGAGCGCCACGCCGGCGCGCCGCCGTCGCCGCAAATCAACAGCCGCGCCGTCGCCGCCGGCGCGGCACCATCGGCGCGCCGATCGGGTGATCCGATCAATGCGATCAGTCGAAATTGGTTCGCCGCGGAATGAACCCACGTCAAATATCAAACCAAATGGCAACTGCTTCGACCGCGAATAATACAATAAGATATTTATCGATTAATTTTAGATCAATCGATTTAGATGGCAAAAGAAGAAGTGTTTTATGTGACCTAATATTTTGCGATGCTTGCTTGAAAGAATATCAATAAAGATGTTCTGTTTGCAGAGTAAGTCTATACAATTTTTTATTTCAAATATTATTACTTTCTACCAATTATGATAAATTATTTTCGCTATGAATTAACTGGAAGTGCTATGGAATTGTTTCTTTTTTTGGCAAAAAACATCTCGTTTTATATTCAATAATTTTACTTAAAAATAGAGTCGAGTTAACTTGGGTTTGGTGTCATTCCCCTTAGTAAATCTACGTTAAAAGCTGTGTGTTTTATTTTCATTTACTGAAGTTGAAAGTAATATTAATTTTATTGCTTAAAACTGAATCTGTCGATTACTTAAAAAGCACTGCCTGCGCATTTTATATTTTTACACAATATATTTTTTAGGTTATGGGTAACGATTGACTAAATTTTTTCAGAATTGTGGTGAAGGCGCACTGCAGAAATATATACCATTATATGTTATTAATAAGTTAGAAGATATTTTTACGTTGATTGTTTTAAAAAAAACGTGTTTAATTAAAAAAAATAACCCTGATGTATTGCAAAGTTACGCCGCCGACAACGCCGCCGCCGCCGATGGAAATGTTCACCCACGCCGCCGCCGGTTAAAATGCCATCGGCGCTCATATCTATTATGCTTATCGTCAAATAAATAAATATATATATATATATATATATTTATAGTAAGAGGGGGAAAACGAGCCTATATTTTCATTATGATCCATTGTGCGGATGCCTTACACATGTGCTGTTGTTTCTACTTTTAAATGCCATATTAGTAAGCGTTACTCTTCCTTACTTATTATAATTTGATGTTTTTATTAACCTTCTGAACGGCGGTTTTTCGTGATAGACACCACGATATGCCGTTTTCCATACATTTGCGTCGGCTTATGCCGTCGTTTGCGTCCGTGGCACGCTTTTATCGCATTTAGCCGAAGCGTTCAAAGGGTTAAAAGAAACACTAAAATTGAGACAGACCATAAGGGCACTGCTCACATTCTTCTTGGCACTAGCATGATGAGTTTTACTCCAGGAATAAAGAAATATTGCATCGTGTAAATGTACAACTGATAAATGTATATGACATAAACGTCCAAACCTTGAAGCGAAATCACAGATCATCCTAGTTTATTTCTACAATGTTAAACAAGAGTCAACTTTATAGTAATAGTAATAAGGACTAACAGGAACTTCGGCGATATCCGGCGATTGACGTCGTCGACTATAGGAATTGTATACAGCTGCCGCAGTATTCTGCCGCGCCCTTGCCAGCGGGAAAGGGTCTCAATTATATACTACACTACTCACCACGAAACAGCAGCTCAATTACGGGACACAATTGATATCGGTTTGGCTCGAAACGCAAACCAATTTAGTCCTAACTCGATGTAAATAAGGGTACAATTGGTTTACTTATCGCGAAAGCGATACCAATTGGTGTTACGTAATTGAGCAGCAGGTCAAAAGTAAGTCCGGCCTTGCTCAGTGTAGGGTTCCGTAGCCATTACAACTCCGAAAACCATAATAAAATGAAATCAAATCATTTATTCAGCAAACATATTGTCTTATTTGGTAAACAAGTTTCTAACCTAAAAAACCGAACAAGTGCGAGTTAAACTCGCGTGGAGAGGGTTCCGTTCAGTACATGATTATCTGAAATTTCCTATAATTTATAGGCAAACGACTATTTTTTGTACTTTTTTAAAAAATTTAGGCCCAGTAGTTTCGGAAGTAAGGTTGGTCAATTTTCGACTATTTTCCTAAATAACTTCCAAACCATTAATTTAAAATTAAAGAAAAATATATATTTAGAATTCTCACAATAAGCCCTTTTACTTGATATGTCACACGATATAGTTTGCATAACTTTTTTATTTTATTTTATAATTTACCCCCCAACAGTGGCCGGCCCCCATGTTTAAAATTCATTAATTTACGTTACGCGTCCGTGTTGCGGTCACCGACTTATATATGTATACCAAATTTCAACTAAATCGGTCCAATAGCTTCGGAGCAAATTAGCTGTGACAGACGGACAGACAGACAGACAGACAGACAGACACACGAGTGATCCTATAAGGGTTCGTTTTTTCCTTTTGAGGTACGGAACCCTAAAAAGCACCTTTTTTGGCTAAAACAGCAATTTCTTCGTAAATAAAACAACCTTTTAGACATTACTGTGCTAATTTTTCACCAGCATAGCTTTACTTAGGATAAAATAGCTGTTTCACCCAAAAAGGTTCATTTCGAGGTTATAAACTTGTTTACATACATACATACATAGCATCACGCCCGAAATCCCTAATGGGGTTGGCAGAGCCACAAGACTACTTGTGGCCACGTTCGATTTATTAGTCCTAAGATGGTATGATGAACTGTATGGTGACAGGTGATCAGCCCATCGCCCATACAGATAGTCCACCATGTTGGAGAGGACCCGTCCCTTAGTCGACTTTTACGACATGCCAGGATGATAAGCATCTGCACGCATTCTATGCTATTTCTTCACTCCCAGTGTAGCAGAGGAGCTTAAACTTCGTGTGTGTGCGGGGGCATCCTCTTTAGTTGTACAAAGGTTTCAGCTTTGATACTTAAATAGTCTTCTAGAAAAAGTGGCTGTGATATACGGATGGACACAGAAACTATAAGGTTTCCCAGTTCGAGTACGGAACCCTAAAAAGATAGATATTAAAAGGCTAATATAGAGATGTACAGAATATTTCTACATTTGCCTTTTTTTCTACCACTAATGCAGGTAAGTAGAGAAGAAGTAGGTATGATGCGAAACGTCAAATATTACCTAAGGGAAGCCCGAAGAGTTAGAACCGTACGTGCGAGTCTGACATTTAGTTAGAGTTACACGGACTTAGCCATAGCCGTAGCCGTAGCTTTCTAGCTTGGTAAAGCCGTCACGAATCGGCTTGCAGGCTAGGCAGGCTGCGCCACTGGTGTGTATGAAGGTGGTATCAGTCGAGCTGTGTACTCACACAGTGAGGAGCAGGTCGGGCGTGAGCGTGGCCACGGGGATGAGGATCAGCCCCATCCAGAACGCGACGGAGCTGAACACCATGCGGTCCATGCCCAGCATCACGCTGCCGATCATCACATGCGGGTACACGTTGCTGGAACACACAAAACACATATAAAATTAAAAATAAATAAATCAATCTTGTCCCAAAGTAATAAATAATAGTAATAATAAAAAGCATTTATTCAACACATTGCCAATCTTCGCCTATAAGATGGTAACTTGTAGCGTCGTAACACGACCACTAAAGTTAGTTAGTACATAATTATTGCAAGTCAAAAAAAAAAACAGTCTTGATTACCGCAGTCGGGTGAGTGGAAAACAATATGCACGGGTGCCCCTTGAATCGTCGACAAACATTTCATCGAAAACGATTTATAGAACATTCAGTTCCTATAATTTCTTTAGAAGTAATCTTTTTTCATCGATTATACATTACAAATTTCTAGAACAACTGTACATGGATTATTATTTCTTAAAACGTACATGTCATAAACTATTCAAAAGACAGAACAACTAAATATCGAAGTTCATTTCATCGGCGTTTTATTACAATTCTCTTTTATTTTATAGTGTACTAGCGATCCGCCCCGGCTTCGCACGGGTGCAATGCTGATACTAAATATACCTACCGACTACAGAATGTCCTTATAAACAACCTTTACAGCTTTTTTGTCATTAGCCATTTCTTTGATGGTTTAAGTGGCGGGCACTTAAATAAGTAATATTTACTGCGTCGCTGCGAGCGTTCGGCGCTAGATTCTCTGGCCCGTGATTGTGATGCATATTCTCTTTGACTTTCGAGTCGATCAGAATATTCTGAAGATGATTCTCCAACACGCCGAATCTTTGCTAATCTCGCTTGGGAGCTATGTTGAGATAATTGGGACCTTTTTTTTTTAGACATAATTGTTTGAAAGTTTTGGTTTTCAAGTAAAATAAATAAGAATTAATTTGATTTTAATATGAACAGTTTATTGAATAGAAGTTTTCATAAAAAAATACATACAATACTTAAATAGGTGCTTTAAAAAGAGTGTGACACTGCTATAAAAATAAACTGTCAAGGTTTAATCAAGTAATTTATGCGCAGTTTTGAAAATAACTCCTAATCGATAGAAAGAAAATGTGCTCTATCTGAAATGTGTTCTATGGAAAAATCTAAATGTTCAATATCGGTAGCGTCCGCTGCGTAAGGAGCCGACCGCGCGACCGAGCCGCGCGGCTACCTATCTTACAGACGTGCACCCACTCCTGTTTTGTTTACTGTTTGAATTTTTTATTTCGTAATATCTTTTGAATGGAAAGTCCAATTTAAATAATTTAAAAACTATTTTATAGGTAGTTAAATAGGCTTGACCATAAAATAATTTATTTGGATAAGGATTAATATAAACACATAAATAGCATGGTTTGAATTTGGTTAGCATTTTCATTAATGTTTAAAATGAAAAAAGTTGTTGTAGTGACATAACTACAATAGTTGGACATATGCTACCGCGGAGTTTTTTGTAGACATTATGATGTTCTTCAATATTGTTGTACATTATTTTGTTCTATCGCTAATAGTTTCGGCAGCGCATTCGACGAAAGACATTTTAAGACTCATTTTTCTACACCTTCGGTTACATTGTTCAAATTTTACCAAGGATCCCTAATTTTTTTCAAAATGAAATGTAGCTTATGTCAAATTGGAAGAATGTAGCATTCTATTGGTGAAAGAATTTTTTAAATCGGCCCAGTACTTTTTGAGCCTATTCATTACAAACATACAAACATACAAAAATAGGTACAAATCTTTCCTCTTTATAATATTAGTGTAGATACACAGTACAACATAATGTATCTTATGAATTTTAAAGTAGGTATAGCTCTGACTACCCATCTTAAGGAAATAAAAAAGAAAATATTCGAATTCAGAATGTAATGTTGTAACGAGGCGCCATCGCGACTCGTAAAAAACTCCTTCGACTGACTCCTTCATCTTCTTCTTCTTCTTCCTTCAAATTATTTTCCAATTCCAAATTCGAAACGCAAACGTTAGATCAATAGATCGGTTTAGAAAATTGACTTCACTTCATAAGAGAGCTCGGCCTAGAAAGGTCTTAGAATTGTAAAGAAATATAGCTTTATTTTAATACATATACGGTAAAATCATAGTAACCGCAGTTAAAAAGTGCAGTGTGAATTACAAAGGAAGCACAATTGTACCCGTTATCCTGTCATAAAGAATTACCAGTGAGGCACTTAATCGTAAGTAGAGTTTCACACAAAGCCTCCAAATCATCTCATTCCATAGCCTCACCTACCTATATTCATAAGTTTTGTAATGTTGTTCCAGAGTGCCTCGTATTTATAAAATAAATTACCTCTACCCTGTTACCTGTCTGTTTTATCTGCATCATCCACCCTCACCTACACCGGCAACCTATCCACGTTCCAATGTGTCATTATAAAAAAACGCTAAGAGCGAGCCAGCGAAGCGAGCGAGCAAGATACCCATCTTGCTCGCGGAAGCGCAGAGCGAAAGCGATTCGGAACGTTTAGGTTCAAAGGCTAATGCGGGAGCGAAGCGTAGCGAAGTGTGTGTTTTTAATGTATTTATAAGCTCTATGTGTTTACTAATAATATTGTATACGGATCATATCCCTGCGGAGATCTGAAATAAATGTAAAATATAAAATATATTTCAGATCTCCGCAGGGATGTGATCCATATGCAATATTATTAGTAAACACAGTATTACAGTAAAAGTTAGTATTTTTATTATTTTTTTATTTATTAATTGCCGCGCTGGTACTGACCTGTAGATGAGTATGAAGAGGAACCACATGGCGAGCGAGCCCCAGATGGCCACGTGCGTGACCCACGTCCACGAGTGCGTCGCCAGCCCTGCCTTCAGGCACACCGTCAGCACCACGTACTGTACCACGGAAATTAGAATATTTATTGTGCAAGTAGGACACACGGGCTCTTTAACCTGTCTGAATTTACCAGCGCTACGAAAAGTGACATCTGCTGAGATGAAACGCCGCAAGAAACTCAGCAGTAAGTCTTTTTCATACTTGTATTTAGAATTTCAACTTTAGTAACTAGATAGTATGATGCAAGTTCGATTGTATTTATGTAAAAAAATGGTTTTTTAAATGATTCCCTAGTAAATGACCAATATTCTATAATTTCAAAGGATCTTGTTTATTTAGAAAGACGGAGGGTGACAGTTTTGCTTTACGATCGATTACACTATCATAAAAAAAAGAATGGAACATTTTTGGACTGCGAAATCGAACGAATAATTTCACCGAGGCATGCCACTTTAAAATCAATAATAAGAGGAATACAAATTTAAATTTGCTGCACCTGTTTACTCAATTATACACGTACTCGTATGGTATTATCTGAAATAAATACATAAAAATCGCAAACCGTTATATCTTTAAAAAAAAAGAGAAAAAATATATAAAGTAAGATACCAAGTTATACAAGACATTCAAATGCACTTAATAAAGGGTGAAATCGACGTTGGAAATTGTTTGGAAAAATTGCGTTAGATAATGAATAAAAAGTGGTATATATTTTTTATAATTGACAGTTCTTATTATTGTTATAAACATATCGGTTGGTAAAAGTGGAATTTTAATTCCACCTAGCCCTACTTGTGGATCGAAATACAGATATGTAGAAAAAGAAATCCATTCTTACCCACCAGGGGGGATAGGTTGGTAGGGACTAGAGGAAAAGGCGTACTTTATTCGCCTAACATTCGTTAATCACTTTATCTACCCACTACTTTTTCCGCCTAACATTTGTTATTCAATTTATGTACCCAGAACTTTTTCCGCCTAATATTCATTAATAACTTTATGTACCCACTACCTTTTCCGCCCAACATTCATTAATCACTTTATGTACCAACTACTTTTTTCGCCCAACATTCGTTAATCACTTTATGTACCTACTTCTTTTTCCGCATAATATTCATTAATCACTTAATGTACCCACTACTTATTCTGCATAACATTTATTAATCACTTTATGTACCCACTACTTTTTCCGCATAACATTCATTAATCACTTTATGCTCGGGAAGCGCTATCTAGGATACAAATTTACTATGAAGACCCAAAGCCGTATTGATCCGGAATCAGACAGAACAGTTACTGACCGTGTAGACGAAGTTCCCGAGCACGAGGTAGCCGCCGTCGCGGCCGCCCGCCCACAGCACGTGGTGGTCGCACATGAGCACGGGCAGCCAGAACAGGATCACGGAGTGCAGCAGCGAGTTCACCACCCACACCCAGAACACGCGCACGTTGAACAGCAGCCCCTGCTGCGACGGGATGTACAGGATCGGGTGCTGCAACAACACTATTATTATTTCACTCACATATTGAAGGCGTACCCCACGCCGATGACCTCGAGCGTTCCAACTCGGTCCTTCCCCACTTGCCTTAGTTCACGCGCCGCAGTGAATAGTATAATTTACTCAAAAACTACAAAATAAATTGAAAAAAAAAAAACGGCAGATGAAATTATACTGTACATTATTGTCTTGTGATTAGTAAAAGTCTCATGTATAAGCGTCGCACAATAAGGGAGCCTTTACGGATTTTAGTTTGAAAAAAGGGTTTACTTTTTTTTTTTGCTCCTGATTTATCACTTTTTTTAAGATTCCAGGGGACAAAAAATAAAGAATAGATTCCATACTAGAATACATTTTTTTTTTCAAGATTCTTGCACAACTTTAAGTATACTTTATAGGATTTGAAAACAGCGAAATTCGCCGGGTAGGACCTTAGTAATTCTACATATCAAGTTCAGATATCAATTATATGAAACATTCCTTTTTTGTTTCTTAATCTTAATAAATTAGTTCAGTTAATTACATTATTTACGAGGGAGGATTGAAAAGTTCGCGGCCTAACAATAAAAAAAATGAAATATTTTTCTTTTTATGCCGCCATTTTGAACTATTTCACTGTCAACCCGCGAATTTTCAATTGGCATCTGTATTTAATTATAATTTTACGGCCAATTGAAGTACATGTGTAGAACAGATTTTTAAGTATGGAGAAATTGGAACAACTTGCTGTAATTAAACACCTGCATAAAAAAAGATTGACTCCGAAAAAGATTTATGAAGACATGAAAGGTACATTAGGGGAAATCTGTCCATCATATACGATGATAAGAAAATGGGCAGCTGAGTTCCAACGTGGACGAGACAGTATTACAGATGACCCACGCCCCGGGAGGCCAACAACGGCAATTAATGGACATAATGTGGCAGCAATATGCGATATGATTATGAGAGATCGTCGTTTAAAAATCAGAGAAATAGCTGACATCATAGGCATCTCCTATGAAAGAACTCAGAACATTATTGTCAATGAATTAGGTTTTTCCAAGGTGTCGGCGAGATGGGTTCCGAAGCTCCTTTCAGTTGAGCAAAAACGCAATCGATTTACAAATTTACGCGACTGTTTAGAACTCTATCAAGCCGATCCTCAAGACTTTTTAAACAGATTTATAATCACAGACGAGACGTGGGTTCACCACTTTACGCCAAAGACCAAACAGCAATCGAAGCACTGGGTTCGTGCTGGATCTCCGCCTCCCAAAAAAGCCAAAGCGATTTTGTCTGCCAATAAAGTCATGGCATCAGTATTCTGGAATGCAAAAGAAATAATAATGGTTGACTACCTCCAGAAAGGTGCCACCATAAACTCGGATTATTATTGTGACCTATTGCGTCGTTTACGCGAGGAACTAAAGTCAAAAAGACCTGGAATGTTGACCAAGAAAGTTCCTGATGAAAGACATCAGGATAATGCACGTGTTCACACGTCACTAAAATTAATGGCGGAAATTCACAATTGTGGGTTTGAATTATTACCCCACCCGCCCTATTCACCCGATTTAGCACCATCGGACTTCCACCTATTCCCCAATTTAAAAAAACATATGGGTGCATTGAAATTTTTGAGCAACGCAGAGGTTTAAGCTAAAGTGGACAGGTATTTTGAGGATCTGGACGAAGGCTTCTTCAAAAGTGGTGTAATGGCCCTGGAATCCAGATGGAAAAAGTGCATTGAACTTGAGGGGGACTATGTAGAAAAATAATAATAATAAATATAATATGTGTATTTGTTTTAATAGTTAGGCCGCGAACTTTTCAACCCGCCCTCGTATGTTGATATCACATTAATGATCCAGGAATTCGCGCACAGAATAAAGTGCGAGTGAAATCAATTTTGCTTTTATAATTTTCTAGCAAAGGTAACAACTGGGAATGTGGTATTTTGTTGTAAATTTTTAGGCCAATTACGTGTAAGCATTTTTTTGCTTTGGCGAGCCGCGTAAAGGGTACTTTGAGGTCGTTACGCCTCCGTATTCTGGAGGCGTGTGCTGATGCCAGCGTCGGGAAGTGTTCAAGATTGCGCCTTACATGCTTGGCTACCTCGAGAATGAGTATGCTTGGCAGAGTGAGAACTTTTGTTTGCTTGAACATTTCCCTCGCTAGGTGGTCCCAGCGTACACCTGATATTATACGGATGCCTCTCTTCTGCATTTTAAAAGCAGTATCGCACCTCTGACTCATTCATTATCTAATTTTATTTATTAGGTCTGCCAAGAGCGTCGGTTGCCTAATCAGTGGGCTAAGGATGTTGACTCGTGATCCTGACATCCGGGTTCGAAGCCAAGCGGTTGCCATGTACCAATTATCTGCCTGCGAATTGCGGTAACTGATGCTCTTACGGTGAGGGAAAACATCGTGAGGAAACCTGCACATTCGGGTAACTAAATGTGGAACCATGATCCAATTGGTCTGATCACGCTTTCACAAGGATTACGAAGGTCAGACGGCAGACGCTACACTGAAGTAACCCGACCTGCCGAATCCGGGATCATGTTCAAAGCGTACCCCGTAGTGAAAGCGGGAAAAAGCGCTAGGAAGAGGAGACGTCTGCCAACAGCGGATTACTGATGTATGGGCAAAAATCTTTTCCCAAAGTATCACATCCCAAACTATTTTACCCAAATTAAAATTTGGTAAAAAATCATTAGGTAGTCAAAATAACTTATCGCAATTTGACAATTAGTAAGAGTATTTTGTGGCAAATTATTGTTTAACAAATAAGTACTTGTTCATGTTTCATGTTACCAAGTATTATTTAGTCAAAGGTATCAAATGTGTCAAATTGGTGCAACCTCACCTAATCTAACCTATTTGTAACAATAAACAAATGTTAAGATTATAAATTTTTTACTGCAGGGAGCCTCGCCCCCGAGCCCCGCCTCTTATAGTTTTTTACTCTTATGTCGATAGCGGGAATCGGTCAGCTTTGCTAAGCGGCATTGTTGCCTAAATTAAATAAATCTATTAAATTTAATGCGTCTGAGTTAAAACCCAGTGTTTTTACATAGTTCGAATATTATCAAGCAATTTCTGTGTATATCAATAAGTCCAATAGCTCTCATCGTAAATGTGATCCTGTTGGTGCCACTGAACCGGGGATGAGCGGTGCGAAGCCAAGCTGGCCAATCAGAATACCTACTTGAAACACTTTAATAACATGAAATCTGATTGTTCAGTTCGGCTCCACTGCTCTCTTCTCCAGTGGCAAAGCAGCACTTAGGAACTCACCCTGATCATGATATCCGACGAGCAGATTTTGTCAAAGAGGCCGATAGCGAAGGGCGGCAGCGCCGTGAACATCACGTTGTAAAACCCGATGGTCCAGCGCTCGAACAGGATCTGTCCCGACCTGACACACAACTCGTATTACCCTCGAGGCAAAGATCTCAAAAGAAGGATATGCGTATCAGTACAATTTCGTGTAACAAGTGTTATAGTAGGTTATCAAACGCCAGCGCCATGGCTTACCCACACCCTATTGCTGATGTCTTAGTTCTCACGACAAACATACAAAAATCTAGTATTACTTGATTCACACGCTACCATATCATTGTAGACGGTGCGGTCGGTGGTGCTGCGGTCTCACACTGCACGATGCGGGAGGGCATTTTTTCAATTATAACAGTGACACTTAAATGGGTGTCGAGGACCGTGGTTGCCCTGCGACTGAACGTGCGATGGTGTCAGATTCGCATTCTGACACCTCAAACTTAAGCATCGCGAAAATTCCTTTGAGCAGTAGGTACCTTACTATATATTTTAATGCCTTGAGGGCTAAATGTGGGGACCAGGTCATCTGATACTGTTATCATTAATTAAACCAAATAGTCAAACATCTACTACGAGGTAAAGATTTTTTTTCGCATCATACGGACCTTACTTTACATACTACTTACATAGCTGGCCACCGTTAATCAAAAAGTTAACTTCGTGTGCTAATCCGTTACTAAAAAACTTTACTTCGTTAAACGTTAAACCGTTATATTTCGGAAGATTTAACGAAAGTTAAGGTTAATCGTTAACTGATGATAGAAATAATCCTTCATCGAACCTCAAGTAGCTCCGATTAGCTGCTTTTGGCCAATAGCAGGTATCTACTTAATTAACGACTTACGGACATTCGTTTTTTTTTAACGGAAGTTAATGTGGCCGTTAATTATTTTTAAAGTTTACTTAAAAGGTAAGCCGTGACTGGAAATGTCAACTTCGTTAATTAACGATTGACGGAGTAACGGTCTTGTGCCCAGCTACGATTTTAAACACATGTAAACTGGGTGGACTGAAGCACTCACCAGGCGGAGTATATCGCGAACCACAGCTCGATGACATACAGACAGATGTTCTTGTAGAACGAGTAGAGAATCAGCTTGCTTATCCGAGAATAGTTCCATGCGCCGTGCACCAGCAACAACCGGAGTAGAAATCGGAACTAATAACGAAGAAAAACTGATCATTAATATACATTTTCATATTAGAATAAAATAACCTTTAATGAATCCAAAATCGTATGAAAGATTGTGCTGCTGAGGTGAGCCGTGTCAATATAATTTTATAGACGGGTCATGAACACAAGAAAATAAAATATTGTTTTTCAATTTGATTTTATGATTTAATGGGCAACTGAAATTCTGGTTTAAAACATTTTTGTTTCGGATAATAAAATTATATCGTCTGAGAAAGTGAACCGGAAAACTGTAACAAATAATAATAAAATAACGTAAGTTATGTCGTAACATCAACAGTAATACGATTCCTCTTAATAAACAAAAAAATATATATTCTTAACGGTTCTTTCAATACCGACCTGGGCAGGCCTCTTTATTAAAATTAATAACGTAGGCACGTTGTTTCAAACCGTTAACTTTTAACCAATGCAATCTTTGACATTTGGTTGTACATTATATTCATAGGTAACTTTGGCGCCCTAACACATGATAATCTCATAGCGATGTGTAACTCTGCTGTGCAGGCGTGGCACTATTTTACTTGCTAAGTTCTACATATATTTCTGAGGATGCCAGTGAACTGTCAAAGGTGTTATTACATTGGAATAGTAATGTCTCGTGCGACCAGCTGGCAGAAGAGCACTGTGAGGTGTGGGTTGTGGGGTGTAAGGTACGCGGTATGGTCTATGGTGTGGGGTGTGATGCTCGGGGTGTGGGGTGTAAGGTATGGTCTATAGTGTGGGGAGTGACGCTTGGGGTGTGAGGTGCGACGTGGTGTGCGACGTACTTGCGCGATGCTGTAGTCGGAGGCGCAGACGGCCTGCAGCCCCTCGACGCCGGAGATGCCGACGCCGACGCTGGCGCGCTGGATCATGGCCACGTCGTTGGCGCCGTCGCCCACCGCCAGCGTCACGGCGCCCGTCGCCGTCGACACCATCTCCACCACCTGCGGGATATAAAAATATTTATTTGTGCCCGTATCATACAGTGGTAAATAGTAGTTTATGCAACGGTTGCATAATGATAGGCCTTAAAACACTAGTGCGGTTTTCATGAAACGAGCTTTAGCGAGTTTCATAATAAGATCGCACGTGTGTTTTAAGGCCAAATTATGCAGAGTTGCATACATAACTTTATCTACACACATATTATAAATACTTACTCCATGATGTGTTCAGAAACAATATTTTCTGGCAACAGGTTATTTGTTCCAATCGTGGCTGCATATTTCCGATATCCGGCGCATTTTCACATCACACAGTCACTCCGAGAAGACTACTGTTCATATTTTCAACTAAAATGTAAATTACAAACAACTTTTTACAATTCTACTTTCGTTCAGCAAAAAACCATCATGAAAGCAGTAATGGCGGCAATTCGATCCTCCGTCAAGACCATTTTTTTTTAATCATAGACAAACGAATGAAGTCTCTATTCTCATGTCACTCGAGATCAAATGTTGTGCAGTTTATATTAAAAAAAAAACATACTGAATTGACGTTTCGTATCAATAACTGTTTTAATATCTATGGATACTAGAATAGAGACCCACTTGAGTTTTGACAGGTGTTCCAAATTTAATCTCATTTCTATACTAAAATCGATACGGGAATAACATTGCAGCACTGGTTTTTCCTAATTGGTTGTCAAAATGGTGGTCATTTCCTACGGTTTTTGATTACACTATGGAGGTTTTATGATATGGGTGTAGATAAATAAATTTAACCACTGCATGGTATCGTTCGATTACCGACAGGAAAACAATTAGCGGCATGCTCGAGTGGACGCTCTGGGAAGGAGTAATTAAATTATCTCGAACGAAAAATTTTGAGTTATGTTTCAAGCACGCTGTAAAGGTGTGTTTTGTTGTGCTTGGCATGAAATAAAACTTTTGTCCGATGGCTTCCCTACAATGTTACGTTTGTATTAGAATAGAAGCATTTTATTCATGGGTATTCAGTACATAATAAGATTTGTTGTTAAAACATTAATTAAAATATGTGATCAACGCTGCCGGAAAATTGGTATTGTATTACCTTGTTTTGTTTTAATAATTATTTCATGACTGTAATTTCTTTCATTTTACTTTGAGAAGTCCTATGGTCCGGGTTTTCATTTAATGTTGAACTGTCAGGCACACATTGTATAGATTGTTGTTATTGAAAAGGTTAATTACAAAAACATCCACGTAAAAACCGTCGCGCTCACCTCTGCCTTCTGTATCGGCGACACCCGGCAGCACACCACCACCTTGCACGATAAACAGAGATCCAGGAAGTCCTTCTTCAGATCACAGCCCATGGCGTACGTTAAGGTCTTGCCGTCCACAATGAGAGCCGCGTCGTTCTGCTTTCGGAGGCTGTCGCCGAAATCCGCCAAGTGTCGTGAGATGACGTCACGCGTGGCCTGAGGGAATAAAGGAACGGCTAAACCTTTGCGCGGCCAGGAGGCTGGCACGACATGCCCGCGAGTCGTTTGTCTCTCAGTGCGTATGTCAAACTTGTGAAATATACAACGGATACAGTGAGCGACTCGCAGCGTGACTCGGACTGGTCGTGCTAGACGTGCTTGACATGATGTTTTTAGCAACTTTTTTAACCGCCCTCTCCCTGGTGAGGTTTCAGACTAACGCCCCCCCTCGCCCCTATCCAAAACCACGTGATATCTCTCTATCCCCCCATCCCCCTTGTGATATATCATGATTTTAACCTCTAACATCATTATTATTTCTCTTTGTTGAAATTAATTTAATTCTTTAAATTCTAATATGTTTTTTTTTACTGTTCAAAAATAGTATTATGGAATAAAAATAAAATAAAAAACGGAGTACCACCGGGCAGGACCCCAGCGATCGGTTGCTGAGGTTGTTCTGTCTGCTGTTTGTTACACTTACGTCCAAGCTGTCTTCATTGACTATGACGAGCGGCATGTTGGCGTGTATGAGCTGCGCCGAGTGCGCGATGTTGATGGCGGTCTCCTGCTTGTCGCCCGTCAGCACCCACACGTTGATGTTGGCTTTCAGCAGCGCCGCTATCGTCTCCGGCACACCGTCCTGCACACATTCAGTTACTAAGTGATGACTAGTTTTTATTTGATTCTGGCACAGCAATATATACACTGTACAGCTTAGGTGGAGAGCCAGCGCTAAAGCTTTCTTTTTTGTTGCGCTACGCCTAGAGTGACTGAAAACGTTGTGCTATGTTTGGCGTATTAAAAAAAAAACAGATTCCACGGACTATCTAATATATTACCTGTAGTTTGTCCTCGATCGCTGTTGCGCCGAGCAATCGCAAGTTATTTTCAATGAGAAGTGCCGCCTCCTCTACCTTCTGCTCGCGGTTCTGAATGGCCAGTGACGCTTTGTGGTAAGTATTTGACCATTCCTATAACAAACAAATTAAACCAACTGAGGCATCCGGTCATTTAATCGAAAAACGTTTCACCAAATCAGTTATTTACAAATGTTCATTACGGAAACATCTTATTTTCAAATGAAACTGTTCACTTTTCAGGGTATATGATGATAATATATATAATTATACGTTGACCATAGACAAGTCTCGCAACTTTTATACCGTAAGATGTGTTATTTAATTTTAGGGTTTGCACTATAATTACACCAAGATTGACGCTTGTTCAGCAAAAACAAAAAAACGTTGTTAAAACACGGTTATTGTATGGCCCTCTTTAATTTGTTATTTTTGTATTATTTCTTTAATAATTGCCTGGATACCCGCTATAATAACCACCATATTATTCGAAAATTTTAACTGGCTACCTACATCCTTTCCATTCCACTTCTTACCGCACGATCGTGGCAACAGAATATATAATAGTAGTAACGTAGAGAAGAGTCACTGTGTAACAAACCGGTGTTTAGGTACGAAAATATGCCTAATCATGCCTTCTCTCTCCGTCGCAGAAAGCGTGCTCTTTCGTGTACGCTAGGGTTGTCAATTTTTTATCAGCGTCACCCAACAACACCAAACATCTAGGCTACTTGATGACGCGCGAATCGGCCAGCGAGCGAGCGAGCGGGAACCTACTGCGATTTGCAGCCCCGAGCTGTTCGACGGCCGAGCGTACCTAAAGTGCCTGTTAGTACAATTTCATGTAACGAGTCTCATAGTAGATTATCAAACGCCAGCGCCATGGCTTCTTAACCACACCCTATTGCTGATGTCTTAGTTCTTACGACATACATACAAATGTCTAATTTTGCTTGATACACGCTATCATATCATTGTGCTGGGGTCGGTGGTGCTGCGGTCTCGCACCGCACGATGCGCGAGGGCATTTTTTTCAATTATAACAGTGTCACTTAAACGGGTGTCAAGGATGGTGGTTGTCATGCGGCCTGCGATGTTCCGCGTTCTGACACCTCAAAAGAAAGCATTGGGATGCTTCCTGGGTATAATAAAAGTAGTAATTCTAATTAGTCCGTCAGTTAGATTATGAAAAAACATTGAACACGTATTTTTTGCTTTGTCAAATCAATCAAAATTGACAGAGATAACGCGCATCAAAGTTCGGGAGTGGGGGCTCATGACGTCATTTAATGGTATAACAAAGTCGTGACGTCACGCGGAACTTCAACGCACTATATCTTCGTCATTTTTTGTTTAATTGACAAAAGAAAAATATGTGTTCAATATTTTATTATAATGTAAATGACGGACTAATTAGATTTTTCAGGAAACTAGCCAAAATTGCTTTGAGCTGTTCCTTACTATATATTTCAACGGGTTAGACTATACCTGGTACACGGATTCGGGTATGTCGGCGACGGCGAACACGAGCGTGCGCAGGCCCTCGCACGCGAAGGCCTCGAGGTGCGCCAGCGTGGCCGCGGCGTACCGCGCGTGCTGCGGGCCGCCCGCCAGGCGCGGGTAGATCACCGAGTCCGCGCCCTTGCAGTACAGCTTGATTTCACCTGCGGGCAGGTGACAGGTCAATGTAAATTATGCCTCGTACAGGACTGGAGTATCAAAATGTATGGGTAGATTGTATGATTAATAAAAACCATGTTCTATATCAATATCCGTACATATTTCCAAACCAAGTTAGTTTAACGGAATAATAGAAACTGATACGAACAGAGACGTTCACACACAGCCATCCGCCATTAAAGTTTGTTCGCCAAGAGTTGATTAAAAAAAAAAGCCTAAATAGACAACGGCATGGTTGATTAAATGCGTATACATCATTTCGTGTCTGTGCTGTTAACCGTTGAGGAGTGCTCTCGTTAGCTAACTTCGAGTGCAGTAGCCATATCACGGTAAAACTTAACACCGGCTATCATAATAAAATGTGTACACAAAATTTCGGGAATGTGCTGTTGACCGTTGGAGAGTTCCCTAGTTAGGAGCTAACTCTGAGTGCAGCAACCGTGTCATAGTAAAAATTAAAACCGGCTATCACAACAAAATGCCTACACAAAATTTCGTGTCTGTGCTGTTGACCGTTGAAGAGTTACTTTGTCTGGAGCTAACCCTGGACGTCGATTCAGGTCAATCTTACCATAAAAATGCATTGTCATCGGAACTGAACTAACAGGTAAAATTCAGCTCCGTAGGTGCTTCTAATTCAGGTTTTTTTTTTGAAGCTATTTGAAGTGCTAGAGAAAAAATAAAAATACAATATTTTAAGTTGAAACGTGTACTTTTAGAAAAAAACCCGTTCCCAGGCTCATTATGCATTGAAATAAGGAAAGTACAGAGACGAAATAATCCCTAATTGGATCTCTTCCAACTATCCTTGGAAATCTAGTGGTTAAGACTGATTTTACATACATAGCATCACGCCCGAAAACCCTAATGGGGTGGGCAGAACCACAAGACTTCTTGTGGCCACGTTCGATTAATTAATTAGTCCTAAGATGGTAAGATGATATGATGAGCCGTATGGTGACAGGTGATCAGCCCATCGCCCATACAATAGTCCACCGTGTTGGAGAGGACCCGTCCCTTAGTCGACTTTACGACATGCTAGGATGATAAGCATCTGCGCGCATTCTATGCTATTTCTTCACTCCCAGTGCAGCTGATTTTATCATAAGCATGTATTTATTTAATCTCCTTTATTACTTATCTATATATAAAAATGAATCCCTATTTCCCTTGGTCACGGCATCACGCCTGAACGGCTGGACCGATTTCGCTAATTCTTTTTTTGTTCTGTTCGTTATTATCAGGAGAAGGTTCTTATGAAAGAAAAAATTAAGGAAATTGCGCGGAAAATTAGAAAATTTAAAATTACTTAACCACCATATAAAATTATTAAACTTTTTTAATGTAACCTTAAGACATTTGACATAGAATTGACTGAATGCGTGCTGCAAATATAGTCAAAGAGGATGGCGTCTAAGGCGGAACAAAGTTCGCCGGGTCAGCTAGTTTATTAT
This sequence comes from Tortricodes alternella, assembly GCA_947859335.1. NCBI lineage: Eukaryota > Metazoa > Arthropoda > Insecta > Lepidoptera > Tortricidae > Tortricodes > Tortricodes alternella. The sequence continues at coordinate 637,767 of OX401977.1, forward strand.
AATTATTTTGTGCCCATTAGGCTTATTTGTCGCACTTTTTGTGTTAGTTTTAGTTATGTATAATTGTGTAAGATTATTGTATATGTACCTATTTCGCACATGCAAATTTTTTATCATGTGAGCCCACTGTGACATCTCTCGTCGGACGGCTAATCGTATCTGGCTTGATTTATTTCATTCTTGTCCGGCAGCTTGAGCTTGGTCATGCTCGCTCAAAGGTCTTTGCTTACGGCGCCGTCGTTGATCGGGTATCATCTTGGGTCGTCCCATTCGTTTTTTGTCAAGTTCTTAGTTCGTCCCATTCTGCTTTCGTCCTCCATTCTTAATTCGTAACTTTGACCGGTAGTCTTTGTCGTCTTTAGTCCAAATTGTTGTTTGTCTTGTTCTTATTCAGGCTCATTCGGTGTTCGTCACTTCCTCTTTTGACATGTTCGGTGTTAGTCTCTTTTTTAATCTCATTCGTTATTCGTTCTATCGTCTTTGGTCTTTTTCTAAATTCGTTTTTTTCTTATATGGCCTCTTTAGAAATTGGTCTCATTTTTTATTGAACACATTCACTATTTGCATTTGTTTGCTTTTGCATTTGCAGTGCATGCACTGCACTTGCATTTAATTTACACAATAACTTCATATAAGAAACTACACAGCGGCTATCAATAGATTGTCAATAATCAATTATGACAATTCTTAACCACTTGAAACCTTAAGCAGTCATTGAGTGGCCAGCGGAATATACATAATAACATAATAGCGGAGGTTGTATAACTAAAACGGGAGACGAAAGCCAAACAAGACGAATTGCGAATGGACCTAAAAACGAAAGTGACTTATTGCAAATGGGACCAAAAACGAACGTGTCGAAAAAAAAGTGACGAGTAACGAATGAGACTAAAAAATAAAGAGACTAACACCGAACATGTCAAAAGAGGAAGTGACGAACACCCAATGAGTCTGAATAAGAACAAGACAAACAACAAATTGGACCAAAGACGACAAAGACTACCGGCGAAAGTGACGAATTAAGAATGGAGGACGAAAGCAGAATGGGACGAACTAAAAACTTGACAAAAAACGAATGGGACGACCCAAGATGATACCGTTGATCGGGTCGCCACCTTCCCTAAAACATGCTTGAGGGAGACGATGGCTGAGCTTCGCGTCATACTCGTGAACGGATGCTGTCTGTGGGGTCCGGACAGTTCATGCTCGCAAGGACCTTTCAAAATGTTAAAATTGTTACCTTTTAATTTATTTGTTTGTGCGTTATCTGAACCTGACTAGAGAGACTTCATAGTGTTCTCTATACTATATTCTATAGTGTTTCATATTCGGTATTTGAATTATTAGGACATTAAATATTTTTATTTCAAATTATTATTATTATTTTGATATTTGGACACCTTACATCTCCTTTTTTATACTTGACCGTGGAGACTGTCTAAATCTCCGTTTAACCTAGATTAGGTAGTCATTTTAGATGTTTCATTAATTCTTTATTTTAATTATTATTATTATGACCCTTAGAGGCTTTATACATCTCTAAGTCACTTAACTTGTCCAGACGCGGAGACTATACATCTCCCTTATTAGTTATTTATTATAATTTTTACCCATTAGGATTGTTTGCTGCCCTTTTCATGTGTTAGTTTAGTTAAAACTCTAATGTAAAAGTTGGAAAGAAAAAAGACTTACCGCTGAGTTTCTTGCGGCGTTTCTTCAGACATGTAAAAGAGCCCATGTGGCCTACTTGCAAAATAAATATTTTCATTTTCATTTAATATTATAAATGCGAAAGTAACTTTCATGGCTAAACGGCTGATCTGAATTTGATTAAATTTCGTGTAGCGGTATTTTGAGAATTTAAAGAAAATCATTCCCTCAAATGTTTAAAAACGGGGTGCAAAGCTGATTTACGTTAAGTTAATGCGTGCCGGACGAGATCCGTTGATGTCTGTTTACGTATCTGTTGCGATTCTAGGCTAAATAGCTGAACAGAGTTTAATGTTTGGTGTGGAGATAGTTTGAGCTGTAAAAGGCAAATATGGGCTCGTGAATTATTTACGGCAAGTTCGTGCCAGATGAGAGCTTACTATACTTAGAAGAATCTATTTATAGTTCGTATTAGCTGCGTCTGCGACTTTGTTCGCGAACGATTGGGATGAAAAGTATATCCTACGTTTTATTCCAACATTTTTTTTGCACGGAACCCTAATAATTTTTTATACGGAACCCTAATAATTACCCGAAACGAGTATCTGTCGAGAACGAACGAGTGTGTGTGCGCGTACCTGTGGGCGCGCGCACGATGAGCGACATGCGCTTGCGCGCGGAGGTGAACTCGATGACGTTGAGCACCTGGTAGGTGTGCGCGGCGCCGCCCGCCTCGAGCGTGACGGTGGCGGGCGTGCGCGTCGTGAACACGAACCCGAACCGCGCCGCGCCCAGCACCAGCGCGCGCTCGTCTGCCGACACCCCGTCTCATTAATATGGAAAGGCCGTTAACCCTTACGCGGGCCCCATATATACAGATATGCGTTACCCTTGTTTCATCAAAAAAAATTGTCAAATTATCGGGTTGATCTCAGGTTGTCCAGGTCGCATAATGACTAGGTCACAAAATGCCCACATTTTTATTTGACTACATCGCACAATGACTAGATCGCAAAATGCCCACATCATTATTTGACCACATCGTGTAATGACTAGGTCGCAAATTGCCCAGATCTTTATTTGACCACATCGCACAATAACTAGGTCACAAAATGCTCAGATCTTTATTTGACTACATCGCACAATGACTAGATCGCAAAATGCCCAGATCTTTATTTGACCACATCGTATAATGACTAGGTCGCAAATTGCCCAGATCTTTATTTGACCACATCGTATAATGACTACGTCGCAAATTGCCCAGATCTTTATTTGACCACATCGTATAATGACTAGGTCGCAAATGGATCAGATCTTTATTTGACCACATCATATAATGACTAGGTCGCAAAATGCCCAGATCTTTATTTGACCACATCGTATAATGACTAGGTCGCAAATTGCCGAGATTATTATTTGACCACATCGTGTAATGACTAGGTCGTAAATTGCCCAGATTATTATTTGACCACATCGTATAATGACTAGGTCGCAAATTGCCCAGATATTTATTTGACCACATCGTATAATGACTAGGTCGCAAAATGCCCAGATCTTTATTTGACCACATCGCGCAATAACTAGGTCACAAAATGCTTAGATCTTTATTTGACCACATCGCATAACACCAGTACAGTCAAGTGTAAAATACTAATTATGCGACCTAGTCATTATGCGATGTAGTCAATCAGCCTATCTCGTCATTTTGCGACCTGGACAACCTGAGATCAACCCGAATTATCACTTCCCAAACAATTTTTCGTATAATTTCATTTGCCATATTTTTATTTAGCAAATGAACTCTTCACAAATAATTGTAACGCAAACCTAATGTTTGGCAAGTGAATGTTCCAACAATTTGGCAGTAAATCATAAAATATTGAAGGCATATTTTTTCTTTTATCAATTAATCAAAATTAAGACGACGATATATTGCTTTGAAGTTCCACGTGACGTCACGCCTAGGTACACTTTTTACCTACTCCCGAATTTTAATGCGCGTTATCTTTGTCATTTTTGATTGATTTGATAAAGCAAAAAATATGTTATCTATATTTTTTGATAATCTAACTGACGGACAATTTTTTTTGCCCAGTCTACATCCCTATTAAACCACTCTACAAAAAGAGGATAGTTTTACTGGTTGTACCTGGCGAGGCGGCGTGGTAGTTGATGGTGTCGCCCTGCGTCTCGGGGATGACGGTGTGGCAGATGGCCAGCATGACGAGGAACTCGCGGATGACGGCGCTGGTCTCGTCGCCGACGGCCAGCCGCCGCTGCAGCGGCGTCTCCGCGAGCGGCACGCCGGGGCCCACGCGATTGTACATTACCTAGGGAAACGTGTTTGATAATGATATCAGAATCACGAATCACGGCATTTTTTTTCGGTCGGCTATCAGTCGCAAAATCATAAAACTCGTGGAAATTACTTGTTTTTTGTTAGGTACATTAGAAATCCTCACTTCTCTCGACATTTGAATCTGCCTCCGAAACTAAGTGATGACTGGTGAACTGGTGATGGGTGAGTTATAGCCGTCGTTAGCCAGTCAGTTGTTTAACACGGATTTGGTCACCGTATGGGGCCGGAGTAGTGTAACTGATGTCAGTCGATCAGATTAAGTTGATAAATTATAATAATAATAAATCAGGGGACAATCTTTACACAACTCGATCTAGTCTCAAAATGACGACGCGGTTAGCCTAGTTGGCAGTGACCCTGCCTTAGGAGCTAGCGGTCCAGGGATTCGATCCCCGGTAAGGGCAAATATTTGTGTGATGAGCACGAATGTTTGTTCATGTGTCTTGAATGTTTCCTATGTATTTAAGTATTTATTTATCTATATAAGTATATATAACATAACACAAGCCGTTAGAGCTTACTTTGGGACTAGATCGCACTCTGAAACCCTCGACTTTATTGTGCTAGCACTCACCTCAGCTATAGAACACTTATGGAACTCCATGATATTGGCAGTAAGGGTTCCGGTCTTGTCGCTGAAGATGTACTTGACCATGCCCAACTCCTCGTTGAGGTTAGAGGTCCGCGCTTGCGCAGGAGTGTCGGTCGCAGCGTGGTACATCTCAGAGTCCATCGCTATGAATTTCGCCTAGAACATAAGGTCATCCATGTAAATAACTCTCATACATGTTTAGGCATTTTAAATATCATTGTCCCGCCGAAAGGGATATGATCAGACCTCTGAATTTTTGTGGCAAAATCAACTGTCAAGTAATTTTAGTGCCAAGATCTCAAAATGCCAAGAGCTCATAATTTCAATATAAGAAAATACGTAAATTTTACATCGCCAAAATCTCATTCTGCCAAGATCTCAAAATGCCAAGATCGCAAAATGACGAGATCTCAAAATACCACCAATTGTACCAATTATATTATTATTATTTCGTATACATGTATAATATAAAAGCCGTGAATGTTTAGAAAGCGCCCCCTGTTTTATATTAGTCTGATGAATATCATTCAAGCAAGTATTAGGTCCTTACATATGAAATTAGCGTTTTGTCGTACTGACCACTTTGATCTGAAATATCTCCTCTTTGGTTAAGAATTCCAAATTCAAATTTATAAATTCATTTAGTTGGTACATTTGAGTTTTGAAAACAGTTATTCATTTGCTTGTTCTCATATATTTTTTGGCGTCGCTTATTACCGCACAATGGAAAACATGAAATATCGGTATATTTACGAGTACGAGTTCTACCGTGGCACCAGTGCTGCAGAAACAGCTCGAAGGATTAATGATATGTACGGCGCTGGTGTCGCAAAAGAAAGCACGGTGCGTTTTTGGTCTCAACGTTTTCGTTCTGGAAATTTCGACCTTCAGAACCAACTCATTGGAGGGCCGGAGACCAAAGTGGAAAATGAAGAATTAAAGGCTATTGTGGAAGCGGATCCATCACAAAGCACTTCAAAGATAGCTGCAGGCTTCAGGGTAAGTGATAAAACTGTATTAATCCACTTGAAGCAAATCGGCAAAGGAAAAAAAATTGAACAATGGGTACCTCATGGATTGAGTGAATCGAACTTGCAAACAAGCGTCTAATGTTGTGTTACTTTGCTCAACCGACACAATAATGAAGGGATTTTAAATCGAATCATTACTTGTCATGAAAAGTGGACACTGTACGATAATCGGAAGCGCTCGTCGCATTGGCTGAACCCTGGAGACCTAGCCAAATCCTGCCCAAAACGAAAATTGACTAGGAAAAAGTTACTTGCGAGTGTTTGGTGGAAAAACCATGAAAGAACTAGCTGCTAAACAACCGAGATTGGTCAAACGCTCTAGGCCACTGCTGCTTCACGACAACGCAAGACCACACACTGCACAAAAACCAACCACTAAGTTAGATGAGCTACAATTGGAATGTCTGCGACATCCACCGTACTCCCCGGACCTTGCTCCAACAGATTACCATTTTTTCCGGAATTTGGACAACTTCTTACAAGGAAAAAAATTCAACTCCGATGCGGCAGTCCAAACCGCCTTCAAAGAGTTTATTGATTCTCGCCCCCATGATTTTTTTTAGTAAAGGGATCAATGAACTACCTATGAGATGGCAAAAGTGCATAGATAACAATGGTGCATAGTTTGATAAATTAAATATATTTTACAAAAAAAAATGTCTTTATATTCCCCCGTACAAAACGCCAATTTCATATGTAAGGACCTAATATTTCACATATTTGTATACAAGAAAGTATAAATATAATATAATAAGTACTCAAGCCCTTTCATTTGATACCAATAATGCATGGGCGAATAATATCAAGAAACAAAATGTCTTCTAACATCCGCATTTTGCCATCTAGTCATTTTGGCGACCCAGTCATTTTACCACCTAGTCATTTTGGCGATATAGTCATTTTGCGATCTAGGTATTTTGCGAACTAGTCATTTTGCAACATTTTATTAGGCAATCTATAAATAGTAGATAAAAGATGTACGTTTGGTTTAAGTGTAGGTAGAGTTTAAATTCTGGGGTGGGCCAGGTCCATATTTATTATCAAAGAAAAAACAAATAACCGAACTCGATTTAACCTCTAAAAAGAGAGAAAAAAGAAATTCATTTTCCCGTACTCATCGGGGTTAATATAGAAATAGCAGTCGGTGACTTCGAATAGCTATTATAGGATTTTATCACTTCCATATGTTAAAATCCATCAAATCGTTTAGGCTACAGAGCTTGCTAAAGTAATATATATACATACATACACTAGAAAAGCATTACCCACCTACTGACGCTATCGGGTAAAAAACTAAAAATACTCCATTCTTATTACTATCATCATCGGCCTACATACGTCCTACTGCAGGCCAGATGTCTCCTCTCATAGTGAGGGATTGGGCAGTAGGCCCCAAGGGGGCCCAGTGCGCATTGGGGACTTCACGCACATCTTTAAGTTACCACACAGACGTGTACAGGTTTCCTCAAGATGTTTTACTTCACCGAAATTATCATGGTAAATATCAACTTTTTCCCGCGACTTCGTCCAATTCCATAACGTCTAGCACGACCTGCCCACGAGTCATTTGTCGCTCAGTGCATCCCTTACATATTTGACTAGTTTGATAGTGACGCACTGAGCGACAAACGAGTCGCGTGCATGTTGTGCTAGCCCCCATGGACCTAAGTAACTATATACCAAATTGCATGAAAACACACACACACACACACACACACACACACACACACACACACAAACTTTGGCGTTTATATCACAAGTAGGAATAGGATTACGAAAATAGTGTCGAAGAATACTCACTTGAAAAAATCTAACTATTTCCGCCGTCACTTGCAACGATATGGGTATAAGATTGTTGTACAATATTAAAAACGTCAAAAAGTTAAAACCGAAGTTCGCGTTCTGCGCCTCTGTAACAAAACAAACACACTGTTAAAAACAAAATACTCACATCCTATATATAATAAGCCGTAATAATAATATAATAACGTTACTTATTATCCTATATATTAATTTTACTTTAACCTTTTCAACTCCAAAGATCCCTTCTGTCGTATGAATTTAGTTGATATTTGCATAGCTTTTAAAACGCGCTTGGCGTGCGACGGTGCGAATGTCACATTTGTATTTGACGTAAGGCGTCGAAACGGTTAAAAATAAGCGAAGGAATCGATTTCCCGATCAATCTAGTCCCACAGTAAGCTCTAAAGGCTTGTGTTATGGGTAGTATCCATTGAATTTTACGATGGGCATAGATCAATAGATGAGGCATGCCGTACAGCGACCGCGCTGGAATACGTCGGTCGTGAAATGAGCAAAGTTGCTCATTTCTAATTAGTGCAAATATGAACGCAGTGCTGGGTTAAAATAAAGCTCAATTTTGAATGAACAAATACTAAACAAACGCCGTCAGCGTTCGGTGAACGCATACATTTATAATCATATCTTGTTATTAAATACATGATAGTACAAATAAAAATATTATTAATTTACTTTACTAATATTAAAATAGATTTGTTAGTTACGACAAATTAATATAATGATAAATAAAATAGATATAAATTAATATTACAATGATGATATCCCACCTTTTAGTGATATATACCAGTCGGTGGTTCCGCGATGGTGCAGCCACAGCTCGTGGAACACGGCGCTGATAACGGACAGCGCCAGCAGGATCATGAACAGCATCAGGATCTGCGTGTTGGTCTGTTTGTCTATCGACGACCGCTTTAAGGGCGCTGTGGACAAACACGTACTTTAAACAAGTTAAAAAAATAACAGTATTGCATCCACCCCAGCATTGCCATAAAAGGGCTTCGGACAGAACCATAATTACTGAGAAATGCCGCAAAACAACTCAGCGGATAGTCCTCTTGAGGGGCTCATAAACGGGCTAGTTTTTCGGCAATTTATTGCTGCAATTCGGGCTATCCCCAGAAGGATTACATATTACATCACTAATGAGGACAAAAAGTTTGAATGTCAACTTTTAAGGATAGCCCGAATAGGAACAATAAATTGACGAAAAACTAGCTCGTTTATGAGCCCCTTAAAGGACTATCCGCTGAGTTTTTTCGCGGCATTTCTCAGTAATTATGGTTCTGTCTGAAGCGCTGGTAGATTCAACCCATTTTAATTTATTCATGTGACAAGTAAAAGAGCCCACATGTGGCCAACTTGCTGAATAAACCTTTTGAGTTTGAGTATGGTATGAACCTTACGACCAAGATCTGAATGTAACTTGCTTCGTGTTTCGTCGGGGCAGGCACTGAAACAACCCTCCTGTCTCTAGGCTGTTATGAGCTTACCTTTGGTGGAGTTCTTCATCAGTTTGGTCTCGTGGCCGGTGTAGATGACGACGGCGTGCACCCAGGCCGTGTTGCGCAGCATGGAGCCTCGCAGCAGCATCTGCTCCAAACCCAGCGGTATCGACCTGCGAACATCATACCTGGTGACGAGACAGCTCTGAATTTTCACGACGGACATGCTGCGCGTTTCAGGTGGTTGTTACTACCTGATTTATTTAGACTGAACACTTGACATAAGGGCTTCATTCGCGATTTACTGTCAGATAATGGTCGGAGATGTTTCGGACTCGTATGGAGTACTTCCTCAGGGGTTGAGTGCCGTCGCGGTCAAAGCATCCCGCGCGACATCGGTGGTGAACGGCGACTAGCAGCCGTGTTTATTTTATCATTATGAACACTCACAAAATCACTCACTCACGATTTCTCTCGAAAGGTTTAATGTCTTTAGACTGGCTGTCGATCAGAAACGCGCGAGGAAGCGAGCTAGGTTATCCACGAATAAGCGTGCGAGATCTTTATGGATTTTATTCCAGCTTTAGTTCGTCGGAAAAATTTGAAGATGAAACCTTGTTTTACATTAAGCTAGGCAAAGGATAAAAGGACAGAACTGCACCTTTTTACCTGACTGGCGAAGCAAAAAGGAGGGTTATAATTTGTACCAGTATGTATGTATGTTTATCTGTTCCCTCATAACTTATAAATTACATACATACATACATAGCATCACGCCCGAAATCCCTAATGGGGTGGGCAGAGTCACAAGACTACTTGTGGCCACGTTCGATTAATAAGTCCTAAGATGGTATGATGAACCGTATGGTGACAGGTGATCAGCCCATCGCCCATACAGATAGTCCACCATGTTGGAGAGGACCCGTCCCTTAGTCGACTTTTACGACATACCAGCATGATAAGCATCTGCACGCATTCTATGCTATTTCTTCACTCCCAGTGCAGCAGAGAAGTACGACTTATAACTATACTTACTTACTTAACTTGCAACTTATCAATTACTTTTCATAATTCGTTAAAAATGAGGTATCGTTGGAAGCGTCTTGATCGTCTGCTGGTTATAGGTTGTGACGTCACATTGAATGGAATATGGCGCCCTCTAGAGGACATAAACTCATGAACAAATTTTTTTTTAGATTTTTTAGTTGTCGGGTTTTTATTTTTGATCTCATTACTTGTTAACCTTAGATTTAATCATCCAATAGTTTGACGACAGCAGAGTTCCACAACACAAACGAGAACCATACAGTCAGAGGCAGCACTCACTTGCCATTGGTTTCCTTGAGCGTGCCGTTGAACTCGTAGAGGTGCCTGTTGGGCGGCTCGCACGTCACGGTGGCGCGGTAGGGCGCCAGCGCGGCCAGCGCGCCCAGCGCCGCGGTGTCGGGCGGCGCCTGCCGGATCTTGAGGTTCGTCTCCCCGTCCAGGTTCGACGTCTCGATGAACGAGATGCCTTGCGGTTCGCTGTCGACACGTTTGCAATTCGGTTATTGATCCTTATTTGAAAAAAGAAGAAGAATCTGTGTGAGCACTCACCTGGTGGCCAGCAGCACCAGGTCGGCGGCGAAGAACTGGTTGTTGAGCACCTTGACGACGTCGCCGACGCCCAGCTCCGTCCAGCGCAGCGACACCCAGCGCCCGTCGCGCATCACGTCCGTGCGGTTGTTGTTCGTCGCGCCGTCCGCCCGGTGACGTTTCTGTACCACATTAAACCAGCTACACATGTGGAGAGGATCAACGAAACAAGACTAACGAAGCAGATTTATAAGGCGAGTGTGCACGGTAGGGTTGCAAGGGGTAGACCTCGGCGAACGTACCACAACCAGATCGAGGACGCTTTTAACCTTTTGACCGCCCCAGTCTTACTACTCAGACATGCTTTGCGGTGAAAAGGTTAAGAAAGGCCAAGTCAAGAGTAATCTAAACCGGCGAGCGTGTATGAAGGTAACCTAATGAGAGTAGACGTAGCGAAAGGTGTGTGTCAGGATCGTAGCAGGTGGACATTCGTGGTCCCTGCCTACGCCTTTAGAAAACAGGCGTAATTTATTTATTGTATGTATGTTAAACAAGCCTACAGCAAAGACTACGCATAGTTGTGGTTTCGCAGCGCGAATTCAATACTCTCTCAGACTGAATTAACGTTACGTGAAGAACCATATTTTTTTCTAGCTGATGTCATGTCGGCGATGTTTTCTAAGAGCATCCTTTAACTCATATTTAATTGTTTTACGAAGATCACCCCTTTTAAAAAGCACCGACCGTATATTATTCCAGGATTTATTTAACCTCTTCAACGCCAAGCATAATGTCTGAAAAGTAACACGATTTTCAATCTTACGTCAAACTAGTGAAAGGCTTTTTTTTGACCTGTATACCCTGACGGATATATCCCTCGTCGGCGTTGAAAAGGTTAAGCGGTCGGCGAGTTCCTTTGTGGCGTTAGCACTTTTTGGCAGCGGCGTTCATTTGCAACGGATCGGGGGAACACGGAACATCGCAGCTATTTATGTGTTACAACACTTACAAATCCTTGTTATAGAAACCAAGATTCAGTGTAATATTTGTATGGAAACGGAATTTAACCGCGATATTAAATTATTATTTACCACGACTTTTCAACCGTATTGCAGCGGCTGTTTCCATACAAATATGTGTTTAAATTGCGAAAGTGTTACAGTGTAATGGTTACCATCACCATTAAAATATATTTGGACAATATTGGAGTACTATTAGGCAAACTTATAAATACACGGTCTAATGGACCCACACTATTTATCGATGAGATAGAGAGATCTGTTCTCTTAGCTTAGCACCTAGATACGCGTCTTTCAGCAGGTTTCGGAACATCAGTATGTTCTCCGTTCTCAGTAGAACGAACTTAATGTTACCAAAACTAAACATCTGGGTCCTAGAAAGTCTTATCCTGCCGAAGTACTCATCAGTGCCAAGTCCACCTTGGGCATCATTTTATTCGATTTATGACATCTTAATCCAATGGAATTCAGCGTGAAAGAACCGCAGACAACGAGACTGCACTGATCAGTGCTTACGCATACCAAAGGTTAAAATTTTCCGCTGCAGGATCGTACGAGTGCAAGTGGGAATACTCACATAGTCCTCGACAATCTCCTTGACAGCGGAGACGAAGAGGATGAAGAAGAGCGGCGTGAGCGTGGTCCAGCGGCCTGTGGGCGACACGTCGGGGATCTGCTGCAGCATCGCGATCAGCAGGAAGAAGCAGTTGGAGTACCGGCGGAACTGCTCGAAGAGGAACAGGGGCAGGAACGACGCTATGCTACGGACAAAGGGGAAACGTTAAAGACAAATTCCGAAGTACCGAACTGAATGTAGAACAAGGATGTTTTAAAGACAACAATGTCCTTCTGTTTAGATATTTGTATTTTCTATTTAAGAATAAGAATAATTTATTTTCCACAAAGAGTACAAATAACATCAATATGTGTGTCCAACAGACCCCAAACTAGGCTGGGCCTGTATCTTGGGAGTCCCTAGAGTGAGGTATAACAATTTTTAGTCTGTAAGTAAATAAAGTTTGGTTAGATTATCAGACTGAATATAAAACATAAATCAGACTGAATATAAATTTTAGTCGACGTCAGGTACAAATTTAGTCAATTATTTCCTCTCGGGACATAACTCGTAAAATGCTTCGGAGAGTTGTATCATGAAGCCTCGTGAACGTCAGCTGCGGTTCCGTGGGTGGGTTGAATTTGGTGGAGGGGGATGGGGTGGGATGTTTTTTTTTTCAACCTGCTTGGTAGGTTACCGCTGCTCAACTCGCCCCCGGAACCGCAGCTGACGTTCACGAGGTTTCATGATACAACTCTCAAGCGTTTCAGGAGTTATCGCCCGAGGGGGACTTGGAAATCTGTTGCTGGGTCACGGACTATTTGTTTAGTGTAAGTAGCTCAATATGACATTCAAACTGTTTCATGTTTACCTAGGAGAAATTTTTTAACATTATTTTAACAACTGAATAATGTGAGGAACGAAGTGTCGGGTTTCATCCAGTGGCCAAGTTACAATGCAACTTGCGATGTCACAGTCACATGCATAAGTACCTACTCAACAAACTTGAATACAACTTCACCTTACACTTATAATGAGGTTACATCTTAGTTGATCCTCATCGTATACGCCAATTGCTTTGAAACTTACCTACGCCAATGACAATCCTGACATCATGGTACTCTTTTACAATTTCCCAAAATACAGTTGCAAAAAGTCTTCATTTTGCGTTTTCTTAATAAATCTAAATCTAGCTAAATCTTAAAACGTATTATAGGATCACAGGGTAATGTATAAAAAATTTCGAGGACGTCGTTAGTCTATTGGCCCTGCGTCCGAAGCTAGCGGTCCCGGGTTCGATCCTCGGCAAATATTTGTGAGATGAGCACGAATGTTGTTTCTGGGTCTTGGATGTTCTTATGTATTTAAGTATTTATTTATCTTCTATATAAGTATGTATATCGTCTTCTAGTACCCATAACACAAGCCTTTAGAGCTCACTTTTGGACTAGATCGATTTGTGTAAGGATTCTCGCCTGATTAAAAAGCAAAATATAATTGCTTATACCTAACCTCTTAAGGCCGAATTAAGAAACGCATCTTAAGCATTTGATTAGAGATTAAATAGTTAAATGTCCCTCAACTAGTTCTCATCCTATACAAAACGTCACCCAAACATCACTTACTTAAAGATCATTTTGAATGGCCTTTCTGAATTTATCCATTACTGGTTCTGGCATCGGAAACAATCATCGAACTTTCAAATCCTGAATAGAACCTATATCCTGGATCATTGACCCAGCTTGAGTAACTTCAGAAGCTAGGCCCGTGCCAGCTGACGCGATATAAGCACGCGGCAACTACACGCCCGTGACAGCAGCCAGCGCTGGCGGCCAGCCAGCACGGAATATTTGTTACGCGCGTAAACAACACACAACGAATCATGCATTGTTTACTGCACGATGGCCTATAAAAAATCTAAAATCGATTGGTGTTATCGTTTTCTATAGCTGCATAGCTAGCTCATCTATGAGCAAATTCAGAGGCGGGAAAGCAAGTTTGCCGCTTGGCGTAGTGCCGAATAGCATGCCATTACCAAGCACTTTTAGGGTTCCGTACCTCAAAAGGAAAAAACGGAATCCTTATAAGATCACTCGTGTGTCTGTCCGTCGGTCACAGCCAATTTTCTCCGAAACTACTGGACCAATTGAGTTGAAATATGGTACACGTATGTAAATCGGTGCCCGCAACAAGGATGTGTACTTTAAATAAATTAATTTTAAACATGGAGGACACTTTTGGGAGGTAAATTAGAAAACTAAAATAAAAAGTTGCATACTAGGTATATGGTGTAACGTATCAAATGAAAGGGCTCGTTGTGAGAATCTTAAATATATTTTTTTTAGAATTTTATGATAAATAGTTTGGAAGTTATTTAGGAAAATAGACGAAAATTGACCATTTCCCCCCTATCACCGAAACTTCTGGGGCCTAAAATTTTTAAAAAAAAAAGTCTATGGTATTTAAAGTAACATAGGAAATTTCAGATAAACATGTACGGAACGGAACACACTCCACGCGAGTTTAACTCGCACTTGCCCGGTTTTTTAAATTTGCAGATGGCAGGCTGAGTAGACAGTTCACAGCAGGTGATTTAGGTCGAACGTATATAAAACGACGGTAGGCAGGGCGCGGCCATGTTATTCTTTAGTAGTGCTGTCCGCCAATATGCTAATGAAGCGAACTTTTCAACGCTTCATCAAAATAATGCTACAAGACATTAACTTAATCACTCGTAGACATTCATAGACAACATCATTTTAGATGAGGTAACAACAAACTTAAAAGGAGGCAGAAAAAGCCTTTTTGTTTATATAAAGTCGTGTTAATACTTCGTAATTTCTTTTAACTAAAGCATGAGGATAAAATCTAGATCTTGAATACATTTGGGGCAAGGGCTTTTGATATATGGCGCTATTACCACCACGTGAATTCAGGTGATACTATCAGCAAGGGAGCTTAGTTTCAAGAAGGAAGCAGGCTCAAGGATAGTTCCTCAACAGTGCTGTATACTCATGAGAATAAAGATATAGTGGAAAAAGGAAATTAGCTACTACCTATATGACAACTGCACGGCTAGCACGACCTGCCTGCGACTCATTTGTCGCTCAGTGCATCCCTTGCATATATGACTAGTTTTGACAGAGACGCACTGAGAGACAAACGACTCGCGGGCATGTCGTGCTAGCCTACCTGATAGAGGTGAATGGAAGCGGATAATGACAAAAAAATGCGAAATTCTGAACTTCTGAAATTTTATCTTTGGTATGAAATTTACCTGTACTTGGCGGTGGAGACCTTGTTGGAGAGGAACTTCTGCGGTTGCGGCTGGTTGACAAAGATGATCCGGTTCTGGACCTCGCCCGGCGAGCCGTCCGTCAGCCCGGACGTCGTCGCCTCGTCCTCATCTGTAACCAACAACATGGATCTTATTACACAGTGAATACAAATAAATAATCACCATCATCCTACTGCTGGGCACAATATCTGTCAGCTTTGGGTTTAACTTGCTCTTAATATGATTGTAATATCGCAACCACTTCCAAAAACAGGTAAATACGTGATGTGAAACATCGAAAAATGGAAGGAAAAGCAGCAAGCCGGTTTTTCCGCAATACACAATCGCGGAGTATTTATGTCTTGCTCGATAAGCAGAACACAAGCAGGTCCAGCAGCAAATTTTTACGACAGGGATCTAAACAAACATCTCGACACAGTCTTCAAACGCTACTTACAACTCTTGTTCACAAGAGGGCGCTAAATTATAGAAACTTAACTGAATTAAGCAGCTCATTTCCTTATTGGGCCGCTCTTTATTTTTTTGGTAATTAGGAAATTAAGGTGGTTTGAGTGAATATTCGAGGCATTAACATTAGCATCCGTTTAAATTACGTTCAAACATAGTTAAATATTAAAATCTGTCCGAAGTGTTTCGCCTGTGTTGGCGATTTGTTTTTCTTTCAAGTACGTAATTCACATGACATGACACGTTTAAAACATAGTATTTGTGGTATCTGCAAGCTGCTAGCGCGCAAGCTGTCTCCAGAGTGAACCGAGATAAGGCACCTAGTTTTTCCAGTGCATTTTAAGGCTTTAGGTTCATTACAACTGAATTACATAATGTTTTATTCACTTATTTGACTAAATTTCAAATTGCCATGGTCCCACAATACCTAAATATGAAATTCATAGGTTCCTAACGACTTTGCCCTAAAACGTTACATTCCCGAAATGCCTAGGTAAACATTAAAATTCAGCCATAAGTAATCCGGAGTTATGAGAAAAAAATTAGGCATTCTGGGATTTAAGTAAGTATTTTGACACTTAGTCCTTATGAGATCTAGGAGTATTGGTAAAAGGGTAAAACGAAATTTAGCCGCGTAGCCGTTCTGAACCGAAAGCATTTAAAGTTGCACTCAGCTCGAGCGATCATGAATGCAAAAGTGAGGAAAATATTGGGCAAAAACATTAAAATAGAATACGTTATCGATCAGGCTCATGTCGGCTCGATGATACAATTACAGGCAGCAATTGTGGAGCAACTTCCTTTTGATTAGGGTATCTATTATTCAACGCACCATGTAAGCAATCACTTGATTCGCTGCCAGGAATTGCTTCTAAAGAACTTTATGTGCATCGCGGAATAGGTAAGAAATAGCGGGCGATTTAGTCGGCCAACTTTTAATGCATCATCATCATGGCGCTGTGAGCGCGATTCGGAACGCTCCCGATTGCTGTGATGTTATGCGTCGTGATTACTGTTTTCACTCACGTGACTTAAAAGTAAAAAAAAAAAACAGATTTTAATTAATTGTTGAAATATTAATAATCTTAATTTACATATTTCTGCATGACTCCTGTTGTATACTATGTATTGTTGAGGGTTAAAGTATTCTACAGAAATATTTTAATATTTATAACTATAGTCAACTACCCAATTCACGCACGCGATTCTCTAACGTGCGCAGCGTTGATCAGCGCTGCGTGACACATTCAAATTTGGAACGATATACTTAGTTGTAACACACATTCAAATTTCGAACGATAGACTTAGTTGTAACACACATTTAATTTTGGAATGATAGACTTAGTTGCAACACACATTCAAATTTGGAACGATAGAGTTAGTTGTAACACACATTCAAATTTGGAACGATAGACTTGGTTGTAACAGTCTAAGTTAATAGTTTTGTTTTTCCGGTGATCAGCCGCTGCAAACTTTAGAGAATCACTCCACAGACGAGCTAAATTGATACAAATTACTGATTCCGTTTTCGGCGGCATCGCGTCACTTGCATGACACCCGGTGATTGTATGATATAAATAAGTACAATGAATGCTTCTGCCTTGGGACGAGCGTGTGTGTCCTCAGATGTATAAGTATGGCCGAAACATATACAATAAAAACCGGCCAAGTACGAGTCGGACTTGCGCAAGAAGGGTTCCGTACCATTATCTATAATCGAGCAAAAAAAACACGTTTGTTGTATGGGAGACCCCTTAAATATTAATTGTATTCTGTTTTTTAGTATTAGTTGTTATAGCGGCAACAGAAATATGTCATTTGTGAAAATTTCAACTGTCTAACTATCACGGTTCATGAGATACAGCCTGGTGACAGACGGTCAGCGGAGCCTTAGTAATAGGGTCCCGTTTTTACCCTTTGGCTACGGTACCCTAAAAATTAATCATTATTTTAAAAATGTTGCCTTTGCAAGTACCTAGTCTAGATTTAGACGCGTGAATGATGGCATCCGCTGAAATGCTAAGAAGAAATGCCGCCAGGAAATTAGCTTATTCATTACTGCCCGAGACTTCGACCACTTGCTTATCGCTATTCCTTTGGAAACTGTGCCTTATTCTGGGATAAAAAGTTATGGTCCGTGAGCCAGCAACAGATACATTTTCATGACCTCTCTCAGACGATAACTCGTAAAATGCTTTAGAGTTGTATCACGAAGCCTCGTGAATGTCAGCTGCGGTTGAGCAGCGGTTCCGGGGTTGGTTGAATATTAGTTCCGTGTGGTGGTTGTTCAGCGGTAACCTCCCAAGCAAGTATTTGACGAGTCATCGCCAGAGAGGAAATGATTGGCGAAATTTGTACCTGGCCCGTGGACTATTATGTCAACTCAAGCCCTCAGACTGTTTTTATGGACATCACTAGTTGATACACATATATCGTATCTGTATGAATGTGTCACAACACTACGGAGCTAAGATGTCCAGCAATGGAACGTCCCCGGATTGAAATGATGACTCAATACAAATTCGTCTTAAACAGAGAATTTATGTTAGTATGTTGTTATCGCCGCGTAGGTAAGACCGATCACTTAAAAGGTATTGAATGAGGATACTTAATGCACGGACGTAGCTAAAGCGTTGACACAGGGGGGAGGCATAATAAAAAAAAGCCGGTCAAGTGCGACTTTGACTCGCGCGCCTTGGGTCCCGTACTTACCTATGAAAAACACACTGTTACCTACAAAGTACGGAACCCTAAAAATGAACAAAAAAGCCTTTTCAACCGGGTAGCCAACCTACCTATGAATTAGAATATAAGACAAAAAAAATACTTTCGCAAGCTCCTATCTCCGTGTAACCGTCGAGTGTGATACGATTTTGCAAAGGTTATTCCACACTATTATTTTTTGTGATGTAACTAAAAGTTTATAGATTTCGGACTTTTTCCTTTACTTGTGCTATAAGACAATGTTTCATGCCAAATTTCATGATTCTAGGTCACCGGGAAGTACCCTAAGGTTTTGATTCCCTCGCGAGTATCAAAATATGTGGCATAAACGGCCGTATCTTTTGATTACGGTGACTTAAATAGAAGGTTGATTTTTTCACAGCTCAAGGAAATTACAGACTTGAGTATTTGATATTAATTTGAACTTGATACCTCCACGTGTTCTTGAGAAAAAGGTCTTGACACACAGACAGACAGATAGACGGACAAAGAAGTGATCCTATAAGGGTTCCTTTTTTTTTCCTTTTGAGGTACGGAACCCTAAAAACAGAGCTCTAAACGCCAATAAAATCAATTAATGTGAAACATTTGCAACTTTTGCTTCTCGGACACGAAAGATGGATATGAACGGGGAAGTTCCGGACCCCTTAAACCCCCCTCCCTCATACTTCCGTGCTTAAATGTCCAATTCATTACCAGTCAGGTATTTGCGACAACATCAATAAGTCAGCAAGATGACTTCATAACGAGAAGGTAGTCATAGGAAAAACAAATTTGGCTTGTGATGTAAATATGTAATTAGGTAATGTTATATTGGCAGAATTTAATAAGCACCTTTTTGGCCTCATTGCCATGTTAATGTATACTCACGGCGCCGGCGCTGAAATCTGATTCGCTCGTTATTTTTCGGTTCTCATTTGATGAGCGAATTAACTTTCGTAATTAGAAATCTTCTAAAGGTTTGTTTGTAGGTGTGGGTATTAGCAAATTCGCGGAATCGCATATGTAGTGGACAGAAATTCCAAATTTGAAATTTCATTTTCATCATACTTGCTCGGAAAGGGTGTTATTACACGCATACCGCCGCTATAGATGATTGTACTCCCGCGGGAGTAATGGATTTTTATAACTGCCGATGGAGTTATGAGTTTAATTTTAAAATACAGTCTAATAATTTAATAATATAATAGTCTAGTAATATATTGACTCGTACGTCATCTCAGACTAAGGAGGTTTAAAATCAGCCAAGGTTTATTTCCTGTCTTCGAAACTTGTAGAGTTGTAGTAATGTAGAGTCAATGTAGGGTCAATGTAGAGTCAATGTAGAGTAAATTTAGAGTCAATGTAGGGTCAATGTATAGTCAATGTATAGTCAATGTTGGGTGAATGTAGATCAAATGTATAGTCAATTTAGAGTCAATGTAGAGCCAATGTAGAGTCAATGTAGGGCCAATGTAGAGTCAATATAGGGTCAATGTAGAGTCAATTTAATGTTTCAACTTTAATATAATCTTAATCTCTCTCTGTAATTACTCTTATTACACAATCGGGAACGGGACTAAGGGAGTAGGGCACCCATACTACCGCCCGCCACCCGATACATCGTATCTGGTTTATCGCGCAGTGTAATACGCGTCTAATCTATACGAGTACGTACGCTGTTTAAGGCACTGCTTATCTGGTGGGGATTGGTACCGTTCAGTTTTTAAGGTAACTTAAACAAATGTTTTGACATAGATTTTTTCAAACGCAAACTTTCGAATTGCTCAGTACAAAAAAAGCGACAATGCAATTCCGTGGCAAAAACAGCGTTCTTTATCAAAGTTGGGTGTTTGTTTTAATTACTACATTCTTCACTTATAACTTGGCTTCGGAATAGGTGTTTGTTGGGAAATGTTCCTGAGTTTATAACGACCGAATAGTCAGGTATTATAAAAATAATAAAAGACATTTATTCAACACACATTTGACAGACAGATAACAAGGAAAGCAAAGTAAACAAACATAAGAAGCTGTGACGAACGGTGCCAAAGACGGTGCCACTCAGCGTTATGCCGTGGCGAGCCTCGGCGCTGATTTTCTGTGGCCCCTAGGTAACAGCACGAGCGACAGAGAACAATACGATGTGTATGGCAACATTTTGTTTAAATAATATTTTGATTGCTTGCAATGAATGTAGTTTACCATTGCCTATTAAAATTACTCTCGCCGCAATAATTAAAATAACAATAACGATATCGGTGTATAGTTCCAACTCTAGATAGGTATAACCTTTCCGTATTAAAGCGAAATATAGCGTTAATTTGCGAAATACCCACTAATAACTTCCGCAATAATATGAGTTAATTGGCTTAATCAGTAAACGCATGCTATCGCTGCATGCCGCGAGCCTGACTGGTGTGCTGCCATAGTCGTTTTATTTCATTTCAGTTTTCATAACACCCGACAGTGTGCCAAATTTCCTACTATGGCCACTGAATAGATAAGGTAGTAACGTACAGAAGAATAACTGTCTAACAAAACCGGTATTTAGGTACGAAAATATGCCTAATCACGCCTTCTCTCTTGGTAGCGTAAATCGTGCTCTTTCGTGTACGCTAGGGTTGTCAGATTTTTATCCGCGTCACCCTCGCCCAATATCGCCAAACATCTGGGCTACTTGATGAGTATTGATGACGCGCGACCCGGCCAGCGAGCGAGCGAGCGGCAACCTACTGCGATTTACACCTCCTAACTGTCCGACGGCCGAGCGTGCAACGCAACGCAATGTGCACTAAATCGAGACCCAATTTACATACATACATACATACATAACATCACGCCCGAAATCCCAAATGGGATGGGCAGAGCCACAAGACTACTTGTGGCCACGTTCGATTAATTAGTCCTAAGATGGTATGATGAACCCTATGGTGACAGGTGATCAGCACATCGCCCATACAGATAGTCCACCATGTTGGAGAGGAGACCCAATTTATATGAAATTTTATGCTCTGTCTGTGCGCAACTTTGCCAGACCAATGCGAAAATCATGACGAATGCAGCACGTGTGAGTTTATGATCATACGTAAAACAATGTGATAACAGAGTGTGCCGACAGAACGAAATATAGTTCGCGGTGCGTCACGTAAAAAGAGCGCTGACGGCCATACGATTTACATCGCCGTCGGCGCTGTTTTTACATGACGCGACTTGCACCATTACCATGAGTGTACTCAAACTGTTCTCGTTATCGAAAACTATCGCTCGGTCCCTTTTACTAGTAAGGGCAACAAGCAGTATTAGCGATAGATTTCGATAGCGCGAACGGTTCACATAAACTCATGGTAAGGGCTCAGTATTACCAGTATACAGTTTTTGCTTGTGAAATCGTAACTTGTAGCTTTGTGAAACAAGCCACTAATATACGCGTGGTGGCACTATAGGAAATCAATTTGCACTTGCGTTCATTATAGCCTTCATGCTGTTTGTCTCAAGTTTCTTGGAAACATTGAAAACAATTTAACGGTTGTGTGACAATTGATACCGCTGAAGCGAATGGGCGATAAGCGGTAAATTACGTTTGGAATATTTTTCAGCGGAGTCCTTTATCGGGGATCCTATTTCAGACCATAAGTTGGATATAAACTTGACTCTTATTCGGTGAAACGATATTCTCGACACGCTGAGAACATGAGGGTTCAAGTCAAATTGAATAACATATTTTAATATAAAGAAAAACTGGCATTTTTTTATCCAATACAATATTCTCTCTTAAATTCCGACAAGCGCCGTTGCGAACGCCGTGAAAACCTAAACGTGACTAACGTACCAAAATACATATGGTTGTCTTGTTTGCCAGAAATTCTTTTAATATAATCTCTGATGCCAGAATTTCACGTCTCACAAAAAATATGGCATTCTATATTAAGTATATAAAAAAATATTGAACATACATTTCTTCTGTTGTCGATTAAACAAAAAATGACAAAGATATAGTGCGTTGAAGTCCTTCCTGATCAGAATGTCTAACTTGCAATTCGTCTATGAAGCAAAATGACTAAAAAAAATGTCTATGTGGCAAAATACCTAAGCAGTAAATCGTCTAAAGATCAAAATGTATGCCAAGCAAAATGCCTAAATTGCAATAACACCTAAGCAGCAAATTGTCTAAAGATCAGAATGTCTGCGAAGTAAAATGCCTAAATTGCAATAGTACCTAAGCAGCAAATCGTCTAAAGTTAGAGTTGAACATGTTGATGTTGAGGTCCTCGAATGTGGCGGCGCCGCTCTGGTTGAGGATCTGCAGCATGTCGGAGAGCTCGTGCGGCGCGTGCGAAAGGCTACTTTTTATCCCGGAAAATGTTAAAGTTCCCGAGGGAATAATTCTAACCGAATTCCACGCGAACGAGATCGCGGGCAGAAGCTAGTATCTAATAATTTCACTGCAGAATTATGATAATTACTCAACAGAGTGCCTCAAGCGCCATCATCATCATCGGCATATATACGTCAGCTACAATTCGGTTTGGGTTTCTTAGTCAATATACAATGAAGTTCAAGTGCTGCATAGTCATATTGCCTGGTAGGCATTTTGCTTCTTAGTCAATATACAATGAAGTTCAAGTGCTGCATAGTCATATTGCCTGGTAGGCATTTTGCTTCTTAGTCAATATAAGCCTTAGGCTAAATTTCACGTAGACGTTCTGATTTTTAGGCAGCATGAGTCTGGCGTGGATCATAAATCGTTGAAGTTTCGCGTGCCGTCACGACTGCGCACTTGGTACCAATAAGTGGGGACTTGTGACGTCATAAGTCCCCACACCCGAACTTTGATGCATGTTATCTTTGTCAATTTTGATTGATTTGATAAAGCAAAAAATACGTGTTCAATATTTTTTGATAATCTAACCGACGGTCCAATTAGAATGTTTCAGAAAACTTCCTAATTCCTACCTATCTGTTGCAAGATATTTTTTGAGGCTTTTATTTAACTTCACTTGTTAGTCGGTTAGTTTGTTGGTTTGTATGTTTGAGTTAAACTTCCGAAGGCAATTTTGAACCAGCTCCTGTCATCGGACGGAATAGACTGAAAGGTACATGGCAAAATAACTTATAATTGTTACAACAAACACGCATTCATATGTTCAGTACATTGTTAGTAGCCTTGTTAGTCTGTCTACTTTACTCATTGAATCATTGCTCGCCAAAAAAGGGGTACCTACGGCACAGAAAGCCGGCTCAAGGCCAGCCGGCTGCATATTGTCTAGATAAGGATCTCTGGAGCGTGGCGAGGCGGCCAGCCAGTTGCAAATGCAGCCTTGACAGTAAAGTAGTTCAACACCGGCCCTTTACGAGTATTGTTGCCTCGATACAGTAGGCAACAATTAGGGCATGCAATACCGTTACCGGGAACAGTTTCAAAATTATCGGTACTGGGTCAGGATCGGTAGCCGGAAATCGGGAAAAATCAATACTCGATAAAAAATAATCAATAATCTTTTATTTTAATTAAATTATTCATCAAACATAATTACATAATCTTCTACCCGCATAACAAAATCAAATAATAAAATTAAGTATTTATTATTTTTAAGGTAATATAATGGTGAGCATGAATGTTTGTTCCTGAGTCTTGGATGTTTCCTATGTATTTAAGTATTTATTTCTCTATATAAGTATTTATATCGTCGTCTAGTACTCATAACACAAGCCTTTAGAGCTTACTTTGGGACTAGATCGATTTGTGTAAAGATTGTCCCTTCTGTCCTTAAGTAATTTAGTAAGTAATCTAATCAACATCAATGAATTAATTCACATGAGATCAAAGATATTAAAATCAAACAAATAAATAAACTTGGTGAACTAATATACTAGCTAGGTTTTGCATTTTATGATTATGATATTATCGAATTTAATGTTGTTTAAATAAACAAATATATACATTGATAATTGATTCTGTCGTTCGCAATTTGACTTTCATTAATTTCCCGAAAAATTCGATACTGTACCGAGTATTTCTTCATCAGTACCGGTACCAGATAAAAAGGTAAAATACCGCGAAATCCCGGGAAATCTCAGTAGTACATTGTGGGAGTGGAGCATAAAATATTGTGCACCGTCAAGCTGGCATACCTACCCGCTGACCGGGATCACACAGAAAACGATTGAATCCTTGACCCAGTTACCTATATGACAAAACACTTTTTAGTTATCCTGATCACTGCAAGCTGTAAAAGTTTTGTTACACGAGCAAGTTTTTTACGGCAATGTGTAGCCGGCAACTATAGGCATCTTTCTCTAAAATACTAAGTCAGAGTAAGACAGCAATAGTTGCTGGGTATAAATTTCCGTGAAAAGTTGCTCATGTAACTGCACTTTTAAGCCACGAAGAATTCGGAAATACATTGAAGTATTACGTTACACTGAAACAGGCAGCTCAAACAAATGACAGCGAGCACTTGATGACGGAGCGGGCATGCGCGCCGCGTCCGGCGGTGATCGTTTTCTTATAGGCGTTTGTGCCATTTGGCCTCAACAGACTTTACAAAAAATCAAGTTGAGGCGTCCACTCTAGTATACATAATTACTCAAAGCGGAAACAAATGAATGTTCTTCAATTTCGTTTAGCATAACGTCAGAATGGCATTTTGCGTTAAAAGGTTAAAAATTCTCGGAAACATTTAACGCGAGTTCCGTCGCCAGTGCACCCGATCTCAAACTAACATTTTAACAAAACTCTGAAGGCAACTAATTGAACTTTGCATTGGTTTGTTGCGTTGCGTATTCCATTTGCTCAACTGTTTCCATTCGAAATTTTTAATAAAAGCATAATAGGTACTATTCGAAATTAGACGTAAGAGACTTTCTAATAAGCAACTCAGTCATTTTCACTCAGAAAATGACGTCGGAAACAGATCAAGCACGCTCTCATTAGGACCTGCAGTTAGGGTTGCCAACATTTTTTCAACTGATTATAGTATTTGTCAGAAAAATATAGTATTTTATGGAAAGGGTGAAAAAGACAAAGGTACATATTTGTTAGTTTTATGTTTCTATTAAAATAATCATGTTTTTTTTTAATTAATGTAAATTAAACGCTAATTATTTATTAAAGAGATTCTTGCTCCGTTTCTCTCTTCTCGCCATTTCAAAGTTACATATTAAACTCCTTCCTTTCCGTGAAATAATTATCAAAATCCCAAAAAAGACATTGCAAGAGCATGTTGCAGTTGCATTTGCTTGACGTTGTCAATATTGACATTGGCATGACAGTTTCGAACGCAGCAAGAGAGAGATGCGTTTGAATACATGATCATCCTGATGATCCCATCCGTTGTCATAGGTGCGTTCATATTTTAATACAAAATAAAAAAAAGATCCATCCTACTGTCATATAGTATTTTGGGTACTATATTTCTTCAATAGTATATAGAACACAAACACGAAATACATTACCATAATATATTATAATTTTAATACGGTTGGCAACCCTAGCTGAAGTGCATATACATTTCCTCATATTACTCTCGATTCTTAGTATTGTATGACGGATTCCTTCTGTGGGAATACGCAAGTATTAATGTAGTTAGTCGTATAGGTATTTCTCGCGCTGCAGATATTGAGGCCAAACTTAATCTGCTGCCAGTTCAGTTCTTTTGACCCATCAGTGAAGCTTCGGGGGTAGTATGCAATGTCTTGTAAAAGGGACTCTTTCCAAGTAAAGATCGGGCGTTAAAGTTTCATAAAAATCTAAAACGATTAAATTACGACACCAAAAAAACACCAGCGTGTCTAACTTACTGAACAATTCCGTTAGGAATTGATAAACCAATTTCACAGAAGCAATTCTATTTTCCAACAGACCTGCCATTAAATGTCCAAGCCCACTCGCCCTCCACAATTTATCGGAAACCAATATACCCTACCTACGAAGGTATTCAGGCCGATTAAAATCGGTCTTTAGTTACCTGATTAGAAAGCTAGGAGGTCGCGGCTTTCATGGTCACACGACGTTGAGGTCAAGGGCGTCGGTACATACTAAAGGGCCATCCATAAATTATAATTCGCGGCACGTAAGTTGAACTTTGACCTTGAATGCGTAGAACACATTTTCGGGTCTCAATCGAGGTGCGGTACGAGGTGCGACGCTTTTTTTCCATACTTGTAGGTACCTGCGCGGACGGCGGCTATTTTAGTTCAACTTATGCGCCGGAGATTAGGTATATACCTGTCATACGAATTTCATGATTTTTCGTGCTCCCTTGGCACGGGTGGTCACATTTGATAGATTTGAAGGTTAGAGTTTTAATACTTTAGATTTATACATGTGACGTCATGAAGCTTATGACCTGGTCCAAATTAGAGAGGCGCATTCGGTAATTATTCGGCATCCGGCATTATTTTATGTTTGTAGGTATGTATATTCGGCCGAAATGTTTGGTTCAATTGAACATGGAACATATATTATATTTTGTGCACATAGTTACTATAATTTTCAAAACGCGTCGTATAAGCGTCAAAAGTATGTTTAAGTAGTATTAAATTATCCGTTTTATACCTAATATTTTTTTTAAACCACATTCTGATAAGAAACTCATATCACATTTGGTCTTATCACATATGAGAACCAAGCAAACAAAACGTTGGCAATATTTGGTTTCAATCTTTATTTAAACTGCCACGTTTAAACATTTTAACCGACAATGAACAGTTACTTTGTGTAGTACTGGAAACTATGTGGTTTGTATTCCCTATGGTAGAAATTTAATAAGATACATTTGTTATCTTTGGGCCACTTTTTGGCATTCAATAAAGTATAAACAAATGAAAATATTTTAACATCAAATCCATTTTCGAGTAACAGGAAAATCAAACAGCAAAGGAGACTGTCGCAGTACGCACCGATACAATAACATTCAAGTGGATATGATTACTCCATAAAAAGCATTTGAATGGAATCAATAGTCCAAGGAACTACAACTGTCAGTTAACTCTCTTAAGAGGACTGTGACCCAATGGCAAAAATCGACCTTTTCATACAAAAGGTAATAACGATTTCCACCCCTTAAATTTTAACCAATTTTTGATAGGTTGTCAGTCAGAACCAAATCTAGTTCTTGATTGCAGTTAAATATCAAATTTAAATCCACACATGAGATCCAGAAATTTTAGAGGTATGAGCCAAAATTTAAACCCTTGGTTGCATGAGGCCGCCCGTGTGTTAGACCACTGATAGCTCAGACTACCAGCCTTGACCCATTCATCATTAGCGATTACAATAATTCTAGAGGATAAATGTTATCAATTCAAATGTGTATTGTGTGAACTTGAAAATCCCAAACAATGAACAAAATATCTATTTTTTTTTTTTTTTATGTCAATTGACTGACAAACCAGCTGACGGCCCACCTGATGGAAAGTGGTCACCGCCGCCCATGGACATCTGCAACACCAGAGGTGCTGCCAATGCGTTGCCAGTCTAGGGAAGATGGGGAATGGGGATGGGATGGGGATGAGGAAATAGGCCTCCGGATCTATGCAGGAAAATTACAAAAATGTGTGAACACTAATCTATTGTCAATGGCATAAGAGTGCAGAGATATTTTTGCGTTGTTGGTAACATATATATATATATATATACATATATATATATATATGTAATATCCCGTATACCTTATATACAGCCAAGGTCATATATATATATATGACCTTGCCTGTATATAAGGTATACGGGTTATTACAATAGATAACAATATCCACATAATATATGCCTACTAAGTGAGTCCTAACTAAACTTTTTTCCATTTACTTATATAATGTGTAGGCATTGATTAATGTAATAAGAATTCTATGTGAACATTCCTTCTTTCAGATCAGAACGGAGGAATGGGTCATGATTTCCTGCAGAGGCAATATCAATAAATGAACAATAACATAACAGGAAAAGCCTAACTATCAATTGCTTTATCGTATGTCATTGAAATATTTTACATATGTTAAAGCTATCGGGTCGGTTAGCGCGGCTCATCCCCGCCCTGCTCCGCTCCAGTGGAAAGGCACCATTATCATCAAATATTTTAGGTAGGTATTTGTTTTTACAACTTTACATTGTATATAAACAACAACAAAAACAATATTGATGCCAGATTAAAACTTTCGTGAGAGATTACTAAGACTAGAAATAAGCAACAGGCCGCGCGCCGGGCAGTGCGTGGGTTGCCGTTAGCGCGATCGCACTCAACCCCTGAACAAGGACTCCATATGAGTCCGAAACATGACGGACTATTTCTGACAATAAATGGTGAGTAAAGCCGTGCTTATTTCTAGTCTTAATATTGATGCCTCTAATTTCAATCGCGAAGTTCAAAATACCTATGTATCTTGGACAGCTTACCATGTTAATGGGCAATCTCTACTATGTTTTTATTAAGTGACAACCTTCTCATGGAAATATATTTTAAACAGGGGGTGTTAACTGTTAATATAGAACTATGATGCAGTTGTCCAGAATACTAGAATATTATGTTCCATTAAGACAATCGAGTTTTATGTTCGAATGGCTTGTTGAGCTTGAAGAATTGTTAGTAAATAATTCCTAAGGTGAGGACTGCGCCAACTGGCCAAGACTTGCTTGATACTAAAATAGTTCCCGAGTTTTCCACTACATGACATTTTAACAGTAAGATTAGGTATAGAATAGTGGACTGTGACTTACGCTGGTTCATTTTGAGGACCAAGGCCCGATAAATGCGCGTGAAAGGCGCCGACATTCTGTCGCGCAGAGCCATTTAAGACCAATACTGTTCACTTTCTACACTAAAACGAATTCACACGTACAATTCCCCGCTTGACATCATTTAGGCGAGTAAAAAACTAATTTTTGACACACATTATCACCAGTTAAATTATTTTCGTTAAGTGAAAAACTATAAACAATCTGTTAGAAAAAATATCTAGGGCAAGCATTTTAGTAAATTTTTAGGCAAACACTTTGAATAATGGTTTCGTACAAGTTATCGCATTTTTAGTTTCGCGAAGTAATTTTAATTTGAGAAACGCGTTGACTGACATTGCAAACAACCGCAAGCGGGTCAGCCGAGTCGGGATCGGTGTTTCCACATCGTGCGAGGCTCTATCGATATCGACCGGGCACAGCGCCGCCCAGCCCACCTACGAGCAAAGGGATTCATTTGTTGTCGACAAAGTATTTAATATCACCATTAAGACCATTTTTAAAACTTTCACTATATTCATGTCATAATTATGCCGAAAAAAGAAGTGTTTTCAAATTTTTTTCGTGGCGTGGTCGATATTTTATCTCACTTTTTGATTATACCATTAATATATCATGGATTATAGATATAATTCTTTTTAAAAATAAATCAATTTAGAAAGTTCTAGCCCCAAGTTTATTATTTCCGATTTGTTGACTTTGTGTAGTTTTGTATAAAAGGAAAACAAAATAACAAAATGGGAATAAGTCAAACTTGGTTTTTATAAGTCCATAAGTATAATAATAATTTAAGACGCAAGTTCGACCGAGTATTGAGTATTGTTCGCATCTCTGGCACGGTTCCACACAGTATCTCCTAGATGCCCTTGATTCCCTCAAGAGGAGAGCTATCCGCATTATTGGTGATACTGAGGTTTCACAATATCTTGAACTTCTGCAATTAAAGCGTGCGTGACATGTGCGCCTTAAGCGTTTTGTGTCGCCAGTATCACGGCGAGTCCTCGGAAGAGATTTTCAATCTTATTCCTCCATCGTCATTCCGTCTTCGATCTGCCCGTACGGGGCTGGGGTAGCATCGACATACCGCGAGGGAAATTTCTGCGCGTACGCAGACATTTCGCAGATCATTCTACTGTCGAACAGCAAAAATATGGATAGCTCTCCCGCCCGGCCCACGTTTATCCCTTTTCTTACAACCCAAGCTTCTTCAAAAGAAGCGTGAAGAAGGATCTCCGGAATAGTGATGGCGACAGACGCTGTACTTAATTTTGGTTAAGCACCTGTCGCCCGCACTCATGGACTCCACGTGCCGCTTATCAACAGGCAAGAGGAGTCACATGTCGTACTTAAAAAAAAACCAAGAAGTACTGTACTGACATGGAGCTGACCAAGAGAGTGATTACATTTCGCTTCTATTTGTATGCAGTTTTAATTATTTTTACACGCTTTATGGTGCTTATAAGCCCACCTTAATAATTCCTATTTTGTGGCCATCATTCTTAGCTATTTACTGTCCTATATGGAGTTGAATGATTTTGAATTTTTATTTTAAAAAATGTGTACCAAAATTTTAAGAAATGCTTTTGTACTTACATTCAGTGACCTTCAACTTTTATGTATATAAAGCAAAATTGCCGTAATTCTGTATATTAACATCAGTTATTTTTTTTAAATGTTTATACTTTACTCTCCTTCTGTGCCTTTAAAAAATAATATCTCAATAATAATCGTCACCACAAAAATAAAGAAAATTATCGATATAAGACCCTTGTACATCACTACTTCTCCAGCATCATCAGCGCCATAATGGCGAAAACCGGAACTAGTTTGACACTTGATATTATGAATGACGTTCCACAGACTAGGCGTTTCTTCGCATAAAATATGATATTCAATAAGTAAATTAGTATTTCTGCATACTCCTTAAAATCTCCCTAACAATTAAAAAAAAATACTTTATCTACACCCATATCATAAAACCTCCATTGGTTAATCAAAAACCGTAGAAAATGACCACCATTTTGACAACCAATTAGGAAAAACCAGTGCTGCGATAAAGAAATAATATGACTTCTTTATCGTTTTTAGTAAAGAAATGAGATTAAATTTGGAACAGCTGGCAAAACTCAAGTGGATCTCTATTCTAGTATCCATAGATATTAAAAACAGTCACTGATACGAAACGTCAATTCAGTATGTTTTTTTAATATAAACTGCACAATATTTGATCTCGAGTGACGTGAGAATAGAGACTTCATCCGTTTGTCTATGATTTAAATAAATGGTCTTGACGGAGGATTGAATCGGCGCCATGTTGGTGTTTTGCTGAACAAAAGTAGAATTAATTGAATAGAAAAAGTTGTTTGTAATTTACATTTTAGTTGAAAGTATGAATAGTAAGTAGTCTTCTCGGAGTGTGTGTGATGTGAAAATGTGCCGGATATCGGAAATATGACTCGAAACTAGCATGCTCATTATTAGCAATGTTTCGAAACACGTACCACTAAGTAGCAATTGCTCAAAAGTAGCATGCTTTCGTGCTACTAACTAGCATGTGTAACTGTACCTTAACTTTTTAGCCCGTAAACCGATATCGATAATTCTTTTTTTGTTGGGATTGTCGTAGTTCAGAAATGGTCCCATACACAGAACTATATCGAGATAGAATGAAAGAGTGTACGTACCTCGCGTGCCGAAAGGATGTCGTGAGATCATTCTTGTTCGCAGCGAACTCCAGTCCGCTCCCGACCGCTTTCCGCGTATGACATGTGACGTTTATAATAAAATGTCTTGTTGTGCAATAATTAACTGTTTAAACATCACCAAAAAAGTTAGAGCTGTTAATCGAGGTATTTCCTTTCATTGGTAAGTAATTTTTGTCTTAAAATATATGTTATTATTTTTTATAAAATAATTTATTTGTTTGCTACGTATCAGTTTCATCGAAACAGTAGCGGGCGATTGTGTGTCCAACGCTACTTTTCCATTGCGGCTTTAATTTGACGCGTCAGACTTGGCGTGCATTGAAAACCAGCGATATAAACATTAAGCAATCCAAACTGTCGAGACGCGTCCAAAGTCGATTTATCAATTTTTCTGTCAAAAGCAAGAATAGTGCGGTACACTGCAATTTTCAAAGCCGATCTTAATGCGGTTCACAGAATACATCCGTCCGTCCGTCCATCCGTCCGTCCGTCCGTCCGTCCGTCTGTATGTCACAGCCACTTCTTTCCGAAACTATAAGAACTATGCTGTTGAAACTTGGTAAGTAGATGTATTCTGTGAACCGCATTAAGATTTTCACACAAAAATAGAAAAAAAAAACAAATATTTTTGGGGGTTCCCCATAGTTAGTACTGAAACTCAAAAAAAAAACATCAAACCCATACGTGTGGGGTATCTATGGATAGGTCTTCAAAAATGATATTGAGGTTTCTAATATCATTTTTTTCTAAAGTGAATAGTTTGCGCGAGAGACACTTCCAAAGTCGTAAAATGTTGCCCCCCCCCCTGTAACTTCTAAAATAAGAGAATGATAAAACTAAAAAAATATATGATGTAAACTTCCATGGAAACTTCAACGAGATCTAGTAAGTAGTTTTTTTTAATACGTCATAAATCACGGAACCTTTGATGGGCGAGTCCGACTCGCACTTGGCCGCTTTTTTATTAACTTAAGCCACCATCAATGGTTTTTATAATAAATTATTATTAGACCTCGCTTTCAGACTTAATGGTACGTAGGTCAGTACATTAAATCTGAAAGCGAGATCTAATAATATCACAAATCGAATTGACTTTGAATTGATACAAAATCCGCCGCGTGCTAATCGATTCTTTTGAATCGTTTTCGCGCGGCTTATGTTTCCCATCACTAAATTACCCTCGTGACGTCAAAGTACCTACGCAAAATGTTACACGCTCGGTTTCCATACAAATCGACGAACTCTTTCCTTCTCTCTCGATATAGTTCTGTGGTCCCATAGATTGCCCAATTGGCGGCATCTGATGATGGGATCCATGAGGAATCAACAGAACTCCTCCAATTTTGTAAGGCGTTTTTGCCATTTTCTAAGATAACTGATGCATTTGCACAAAAACAGCATCATTTGGTGAAGCTGGGTGATGATGGAGTCCACGGACTACTACTTGGAACTCTTCAATGATAGACAGTCAAAGAATAATTATGACATTTCCTTGTCTCTGTCGCTAAGCAACTTGATCTCGTTAAAGCGCATCTGGTAAATCGGAACTGATAGTGGGGTTCGGGAAAGAACTCCTTAACGGTCAACAGTCCTTGCATTCTGAACGCAATATTTTAAAAAGGTAGATGCGCTGTTGACATTATGCTATCGTCATTTGGTACACGTGGATATAATGGAACTATGTATACATATATTACATCATATTCAATAAAAAGCTAAAATATAATAATTTTTAACAATAAACAAAACCGACTCCGAAAACCCTTTGAAAACGAAGAAATAAAGACTGGCCGTTACTAAATTACCTATATTTTTAGATTACCTATCTCACAATTACATTTTTTCCATTGCGGCGGCCCTTAGTAAGTTGACACAGGGATAACTTACAGTACAGATACTTATAGCACAGTATAATTATACTGAGCTTATAGTGAATAATATGTTTCCATCGGTAAAAATCGGATTTCAATCGGAAGACGACGGGACCCGAAGTGTCAATTAATTATCGTATTCAATGAGTGACATGTTTATATTCATTAATATGAAACTTTATTATTTACTGTCAAATGTCAAGATCATGGGTACTGGCCCCAATTCTCGATGCATTCGAGATAATTTCGATTGCGAGATTAAACGTCAGACTCATACAGTTGTGTCAAATCACTGTATGCACTGACGTTTATCTCGATTGTGAGATTATCTCGAATGCACCGAGAATTGGGGCCCTGTTGAAGCTAATCGAGAGAGCACGATAAATACGAACTTTTCCGATAAAACACGATGGAAACTAATTATGCACTACATCTGTACGATTAAAATCAGTTAACGATTCAACTTTTCTCGGCTATTATCGGCTAAAGCCGGAGACGAAAATAACACAAGTGACATTGCTGCGATTTCTTTTAGGTAGCATTCAACTTAAAGTATCGTAACCGCAATGTACATCACCTGCCATGATGACATTACTTACCAGTAGATAGACCTAAGAAGTTTATAGAAGCGATATGAAGTTAACAGAAGCGATATCGCCATGCAATAATTATTGATGTATATAAATGTACCTATAATATAAAAAAACATGAATCATGATACTTTATTAATCAATAGTTACTTACTGTTTTACATAAGGTAACAGTAGGATATGTGTCATGCGTGTCATACGGTCAATAATTATTTTTCTCATCTTGGAAATCAGATACGAATGCCTTAGTGATCAGTGATACCTTTATAATAATAAAATGTCAACTAAATTCGCACAAAAATAACAAGCATACGTGGTTAATTAACTGGTGAATAGACAGACTAAAGCCTCGGTCACATTGTGGGCGCGCAGTAGCGCGGCGCGGTCTACCCCGCGGGCTCTCCACACTAGTCCGCGAAGGACTGCGAACGCATCGCACGCTTAGGTACCCTATGTGTAAAGTAGACAAGTATATGTTAGCGCGCACATACTTTTCATAAAAAAGGCGATAACGATTTTCACCCCTTAAATGTTAACCGATTTCCACCAATTTTGATAGGTTGTCAGTCAGAACAAAATCTTGGTCTATACATTTTGGTTTTTCACTATTATCAATAAATTCAGTTCTATTTTTGTTTCAGTATTCTCTTACAAAACGAATTTCGGCGATTATTTGTCGATGTCGATCTTTAATCAATATTCAAAAAACGTATAGACCTAGATTTTGTTCTGACTGACAACCTGTCAATAATTGGTCAAAATCGGTTAATATTTAAGGGTGGAAATCGCTATCGCTTTTTGTGTGAAAAGGGGGATTTTTGCCGTCGGTTCACAGTCCTCTTAAGTGTGGAGAGTTCATCTTCAACATTACGCATATGGCGTGTCGCACCCAGAGATCCGTCCTCTGAAAGTTTTTTCATGTATCATACAAAATGAGTAAACATTCCGAAAGTTTTCAAGACCGGCACATCTCTATTCGTACCGCACTCTCGCGGCAGCCCGCGGCGTGCGGCGGCGCAACTGCGCGCCCGCAATGTGACCGGGTCTTAATACAAAGCGTATTGCCGTGGGGGACGCCACAAACTTGGCTCCCTCGTGCCGCTGCCAAATAACCAGAGTGCCAACAAGTTATAGCTTAACACAAATTAGTTAAGTAACATAGCTGTGCTATCACGAGTCCTCCCGGAGGAGTGGTTAGAGTAGAAGCGCAGGATTGCATTTGTGCAACGGTTTCCACCTCTAATAAGAGAACATGCCGTTTGACCTAGATTGAACACACCAAGGCATCCCATTTTAGAGGGAGGTTACATTTATTTCTTGAACGGTTACCTAATTGTTGGGTTCGTAGTGCCTTTATATCAAGTTTCAAGTTGATAAGCAAATGGAATCGGTGTCCTATTCAAAGTTTTAAACACAATTTCTTGTTTGTCTCTTTTTAAATGTTAGGCCCGGCCCTAGCATGCCAGACACGGGGATATGTGAAACCCGTTTATCGGCACTAGTGTGAAGAGACGCACTTAGAGATAAGACGGGTTAACTTAGCCTTGTGTCAACTTGGCTAGGGTAGGGCCGTTGTTAAGTTTTTTGAGTTTGTAAGATAACGAAACTACTCCTACTCCTCTGCTGCACTGGGAGTGAAGAAATAGCATAGAATGCGTGCAGATGCTTATCATGCTGGCATGTCGTAAAAGTCGACTAAGGGACGGGTCTTCTCCAACATGGTGGACGACGCGGATAGCCTAGTTGGTAGTGACCCTGCCTCCGACGCAAGCGTCCCGGGTTCGATCCCCGGTAAGGGCAAATATTTGTGTGATGAGCACGAATGTTTGTTCCTGAGTCTTGGATGTTTCCTATGTATTTAAGTATTTATTTCTCTATATAAGTATTTATATCGTCATCTAGTACTCATAACACAAGCCTTTAGAGCTTACTTTGGGACTAGATCGATTTGTGTAAAGATTGTCCCCTGATTTATTTATTATTATCTGTATGGGTGATGGGCTGATCATCTGTCACCATACGGTTCATCATACCATCTTAGGACTAATTAAACGAACGTGGCCACAAGTAGTCTTGTGGCTCTGCCCATCCCATTAGGGATTTCGGGCGTGATGCCATGTATGTAAGATAAGAAATAGCGATCAAATAGACTTACTTACCTACCAATTTTTAGAAATACTAACGATGGCTTTACTATCCTTTCTTGCATGTCACATTTAAAATAATTGTCTCATAACAGGACGTCCGTCACAGTATAATCAAGATACTTTGACATTAATAACTAACTTAATATAGTTTGCTTCCAGTATGCGTACCTGCGTAAATACCTACTGGGAACTCGATTGTTTCAACGCTGCTGTTCTAATTAAAACTAAACTGGATCTGTTTTCCCAGCGTCTTGTACCGCGCATACTTCGCAGAACTGCTGATCGGGGACATCCTTTGTTAAAAGACAGAAGGCTCATCAACTTGAGTTAAGCATTGTCTGATAAAACTTGAGACTTAGAGCCTGTTTCACAATCTCCACGTAAGGGGTCATCTATAAAGTACGTCACACTGATTTCGTCATTTTTGACCCCTCCCCCGCTCTGGTGACAATCTGTAACATTTGTGAACCCTCCCCCTCTAGTGTGACGTCACATATTTTGCCATTTTACATCTAGAAATTATTAATTAAAAACAGCAGTTCCGAAATTAGTCTTATTTCCATTTAAATTGTTTTTAACATAATCCCATCAAAATTATTAATTACATTAATGGAAGTTACTAACTTAATCATCTTGCAAGGCCATGGACATTGAACCCATTCCTTAAATACAGATAGAGTTGGATATATTTTTAAGTTTTTCGTTAATAGTAAAAAAATTGCATTTTAACACTTGGATGTATGATTTCACGAGAATCGGTTGAGAAACGCGACCTGTAGAGCAGAACAAATGGACAGCCGCTGCAGCGGCAGAGTTACGAAAGCATTGTTGCCCAAGCTGAAACGGAGACGCTTCGCTCGCTCGGTCGATTATAGCTTTATACAATAGGGCCCAGTCTTCCCGGTATTATGTACACTCCATCAATCCGATGCGAACATGTCCAAGTCGCCCCGTGAAAAAGAAAGCTGTCTATGCGACATGCTAAAATTAACAGACGTTTCATCTACCCACAATAGATAAACATGAATTCCACAAACACCTACAAAACGGTTAATGATGTAATGGCTCGTTTACGCGCGACTAAACGTTTGTCAAAGCAATCGGGGCCCGTGGCGGTCGTAAAATGGTTCATTACCTGAACCAACACAGTTTCGACGCACTTTGTGTAATGTCATGCTGTAAAGGCTGCAATGGGCCGTGCTCAGTGGGGCTGGCACAGCAAACTGGGGGTTTATCGCTCAGTGCGTCACTGTCTATAACTATTCAAATACGTAGAGTGCACTGATTAGCTGCTGTGCCCACTGCAGTCCAGACCTCTGTAAACTTACAACACTTTTGCTTCAATGTATTGTTCAGAATGCCTAGCACACTAGCTTTTATCGCGCACATAAAGTATTTGTCACTTTTTGACTAAAATGCGGGTGCGACAGGGACGAATGCTTTATGCGCGCGATAAAACTTAGCGTGCTACGGGGGCTGAGAGCAGGGGCGTATTTACACTAGGGCCAACCGGGCCATGGCCCGGGGCGCCAATTCACCAGGGGCGGTGTAGGCGAGTTTTGAAATTATTTAGGTAAATAGGCGAAAATTTACCACCCCCCTTATCTCCGAAACTAGGCCCAGCCCTTTTCCTTGACTTCTGGGGCGGCGAAACCTATTGGCCCGGGGCGCCAAATTTCAAAATACGCCCCTGGCTGAGAGACAAAATGTTGTGGATAAAATGCTCTATGGAGATGCTTTTTAAGTGTAAATTGCAGAAGATGATATGCTGAATACCACCAACAGTTAGTTAGTTAACTTCAATGAATGAGGTAGGAGGTTAAAATAAAGCGCCACATGCAACTTAACACCGTAGACAGTGGCGTTACTGTCACCGGATCAGATAACTTTGTCGCACTACATTTTTTTACACTAAGCGCCTATACTAAAATCATTAGCAAAGATAAAGTATAAATGATTTACTATCCGTTAGATATCAGGGTTACCTTTATTTATTTTGAATTTTAAAATTCCTAAAGTAAAATCAAAGTAAAACAAAACCCATTTTCTTTTATGTTTTTCTTTTGAAAATCGCAATAATGATATTACGGAGTTATAATTAATTTATCAATTTTTCTTCGAACTTTGTATCGGTTCGATTTTGAATCAAACAACAAACAACAATGTGATTAATTCTGCGTAACATATTAAGAAATAAAGCGTAATACATACAGAACGCGTGTGCAAGTCAGGCGCGGATGTATATGACTGTGTATGCTGTTGAATTTATATGGACGACAACACACAGAACGCGTGCGCGGGACGGGCGCAGGCCGGGTAATTCATAGCTGGGCATCGTTATTCAAATAGTAAAGTTCGTTAATCGTTAATCCGTTACCTTAAAAGTTAACTTCGTTAAACGTTGAAGTGTTCCATTTCGGAAGGTTTAGCGGAATTTAACGTTAATCGTTAACTCATGACAGAAATTGCATTTTATATGTCGTTGCGTTAGGGATTTACTTAAGTGAAATGAAGTGAAGTTCAGGCAGGACATGAAAAATTAATAAAACCGGCCGTAACATTAGAGTTTATAATAATAGGTAATAATTACTACCTGTTGCTAACATGTGTTTCGCGACGCAGCGCGGTCCGAGCGGTTTCTTTTGGCAAATAGTAGGTACAAATACTTCATTAACGATTAATGGACTTTAAATTATTTTAGCGGAAGTGAACCAGTTCGTTAACAATTTTTAAAATTTTACAAGTTTATCCATTACGCCATGTGTTAACTTCGTTAATTAACGATAACGGATTAACGGAATTAACGGTCCTCCGGCCCAGCTATGGGTAAAATTCAACAGAAACACCCGCGCTCGACCCGCGCACGCGTTCTGTGTTTGTTGCGCTTAAATGAATTATGACTTTGATCAAGAAATTGGTAGACACCGACGAATTCGCTCTAAAATTCT
This sequence comes from Tortricodes alternella, assembly GCA_947859335.1. Classification (NCBI taxonomy): domain Eukaryota; kingdom Metazoa; phylum Arthropoda; class Insecta; order Lepidoptera; family Tortricidae; genus Tortricodes; species Tortricodes alternella. Next base: position 677,256 of record OX401977.1, read on the forward strand.
TCTCTTACGAGAGGTAATTTGAGGTAGCAGGTACCACTTAGCTCAGCTCCCAAATTACCGGTCGCTCCTAGAAATTACATTTTCCAGGTGAGTTGTCTATGTTTGTAAAAGCTTATTTATTTTTGCAATATTGTTTATAAGGTTGCCATCAATTCTGTACAGCCTTTCGGGGATTAATTTTCTTTATCCTGTTCCTTTAGAAATATTTTTATAACAACGTATTTATCTCTTTATCTGCTTAATATGTTTAAGTAATTAAATCGTATAAATATGGTATTATTGTTTAATTTATTTATAAACCCTCACCTTATTTACAGTTTTTTCAGGGCATTGGTCAAGTTGCGCTATAATGATAACTAATTTAAGTGGACCCGCCACAGCTTCGCCCGCGGTATTTTCCATACAAACTTTATCACCCCTTTTCACACCTTTAGGGATGGAATTTCAAAAATCCCTCCTTAATGCACCGCTAGGGTACTCGAGGAATGTCTAATCGAAACTTCAAACGTCTAGGACCACCCGTTTCGGCTGTACGTTGTCTATAAGTGAGTCACGGTACTGTTTTATATGTATTGATGATGATTAGTAAAATTACAAATTTTATTACCGGTCAGAACCCACGGCTCAAGCTCTAGGTATTTATACTGACTATCTTTAACAAGCTTTTTAAATAGTAAAATAGTGTTCAAGATAAACGCCGACAATTATTCGATCGAATAACGTAACTATATTGATAAACCTTGTATCTCCAAATCATTTAGTACCAAACTCAACCCTGCTACAAGCTAGAAGGTTTTCTTTTCCATTAAACGATTTGGAAATAAGAGTTTTTTTAACCAGTGTAGATAACCTTTCGGTGAAACACGTGCGGGTCGATAAGGCTTCACAAGGCCAAGACGCTGCACTACTATACATATTCATTATCTCATTAGACACATGCTGGCGAAATGGACACGGTTTGCTGTACAATGAGGCGCAGTACGGCAACACAGCTCGACGGACTGTGCTAAACGCGTCGATGTATTATGTTTTGGTAGGTACTTTATGACGTTTCTGCACTATGAACCGGGCGCATCTTCGCTGGCTAACCGCGCCCTCGAAAATTTCTGTGCCCCATTTTGTCAGAAAAATGATAAAAATGTTGTTGTATTATTATATATTTTCGTCTTATTATTATGTGTTTTTTTGTGTATTAATTATGTATGTCCGCTGACTGTCTTTCTTGGGTTACGTATTTGATTAGGCTAAGTATATTAAATTGTCAAAGTTTCTTTTCATGAATTATTACTTCAAATCTTGTAAGTTTTAATTTGAATTATTTCTACTTGGTTTATATTTTTAGTTTCAAAAGTGACCGTAAGTCAGTATGGAATAAAAAAATGCATTTAATGTATTTGGCTTTTAAAATATCAAAAAATTTCGTGCCATACGTTACGTAAATAAATTCATGGGAACATGACTATCGACTCGACATCCGTACCCAACCGCGGCTCACTCGCGATTGTTCCGTACCGAAGTTTACCGAGATTTCCAAACGCGTCGTTTCGGCCGTTTGTATGAAGATGGAATACTGTATACTTGATTATACTGTGACGAAGTGTTACTTGAGAGAATCACACCCAACAAGGGAAGAAAAAAGTACCTAAGTAACTGTTTCTATTGTCGATGATGACTAAGCTTTTTACGTTTTTGCCTTTCATCGCCTCCCTAGTTTTTATTAAATTTAAATGGGGTATAAAACGTAAAGATTCCCTTGGCGCGAGTCGAGAAAATATTCCATTTTATTTTATCGTATTTGTACGCCAAAGTTTTAAAAGCATCTGCTGTTTCTTTTTTCTCTATTGTAAACTCTGTGTTGTGAAATCTAAAAGTATTCGGGTCAAAACCTACCATAAAATGACTTGCCAGTCTATTTTATTAGGCATACTGACTGCAGCCGTTATATTTTTTTTATATGGTGACCCCTGTATAAGAACTGCCTGGATACGCGGGGCCATCAGTTCTGTAACTTCTGTACTTGTACAAAATTTCAGCTTAGTAAGTTTATAGACTTCGAGAAAAACTGACTGTGACATACGGACAAACAGACGGACCTGGCGAAACTATAAGAGTAAGTTTAAAAACGGAACCGTTGTCAACGAAACAGTTGTCAATCATCAATAAGTCGTGGTGTCATGTTTTGTCTTTCGTCTGTAATATATACATAATTCGACTAGTTTTGGCAATGTGTATTAAAAATAATTCATTTATTTCAAGTTACTGATTAATTGAGTTACTGGTTATTAGCTTGGTAATAATTCAGTCGTATGGGATGGGATTCATGAATTAATATTGTATGAAACTAGGTTTCATGTATGTACCTCAACCAGGGGGTCTCACTCCGCACTTTAGGTACGCTCGGCCGTCGGATAGTTCGGAGCTGTAAATCGCCGTAGGTAGCCGCTCGCACGCTCGCTGGCCGCGCGCATCATCACGTAGCCTAGATGTGTGGTGTTGTTGGGTGACGCGGATAAAAAACTGACAACCCTAGTCACGAAAGAGCACATTTTATGTGACGGAGAGGGAAGGCATGATTAGGCATATTTTCGTGCCTAAACACCGGTTTTGTTAGACAGTGATTCTTCTGTACGTTAGTACACAGCAGCGGCACAAAAAATATACGACTGCATTGCAACGGCTCTGGACGATAAGTATAAGGTAGCAGGGATATTCTGTGACTTATCAAAAGCGTTTGATGTCATAGATAATGAATTACTATTAGAAAAAATGAGTCATTATGGCATCAAACGTAACGTGCACCAACTTTTTAAATAATTTCTTACCGGTAGAAGTCAGACAGTCCAGGTCAAAATGAACGGTAAAAATCAAAAGTCTGGGCCAGGAGAAGTAAAAGTCGGCATACCGCAAGGATCCGCCTTAGGAAATTCACTATTTACAATTTTCGTGAACGACCTCCCATGTGCTGTCACCGAAGGGCTGACGGTGTTATTCGCTGATGATACCACGGTGGTAGCGAGCGCGATCACGTACGAGCAGCTCGAGAAGCGAGTAGCCGACGTATGTGCTCAGCTTCACAGCTGGTTCTCAGCGAACGGGCTCATCCTCAACGTCACGAAGTCCAGTGTGATGATGTTCTCAGCCGGAAATGCCACTGCTATCCCGCCAGTACAAAGTCCATTGCCACGTTGCGAGTCATGCAGGTTCCTTGGGTTCACCATCGATGCTAGGCTAAACTGGAAACAACACGTGTCCACTTTAAGCGAAAAGCTGAGTAGTGCAGTATTCGCGCTGCGAAAGCTTAGACCACTTGTTTCCGGTGATGCACTAGTGCAAATATATTTTGCTTATTTTCATTCGCTGCTATCTTACGGCATAATCTTATGGGGTAATTCCACAAACTCGAAGCAAGTATTTACGCTCCAAAAGCGAGCTCTGCGCACATTGGTAGGTGTCAAACCACGGCACTCTTGTAGGGAACTATTTAAAAAATTGGGAATAATGACCCTTTATTCTCAATATATTTATGACATTCTATTGTACACTCGACGTAATTTACATAGTTTCAAGCGCGTCAATATGCCTGGCAGAATAACCCGCCAAACAGGGCGCTTACAGCGTGTGCCACGACGGTTGGCGCTGCTCGCCAAAAACCCGCGCGTTATAGGACCCGCTTTCTATGAGAAGCTACCCGCCGACCTAAAAAACGAGTGTTCCGACGAAAGGTTTGGTTGTCGACTCAAAGAAATATTACTGACGCGGTCACTGTATTCCGTCAAAGAATATAGTGAAGGCTAAATTTCACATTATTATTTTATTGCCATTTCATATTTTGTTATTATTTTGACATTTGTTATTTTTTTCTGTTTATACTTTTTATTTCCTGACATATTTTTTTCTATTTTTGTTTTATGTATTTTGTGACATTTTGATTATGTCTAGAATTATTTCTAGTTTATTTTTATATAATTCTATTTTAAGTGACGATCTTTTTGTGAAAGCATTATTCTTTTTGACATGTAAATTTTAATGTTCTTTCAATAAGAAATAAATGACTACCTACCTACCTACCTACCTATTATCTATTCTGTCAATTGAGAGGCACCTCACGAAGACGCGGAGTAATTATAATAATATTTTCGAAACTTGATTTCATGTCATATACATTACGTATATTACATTCACTGCAAGAGTAATTAACAATTGTAGTTTCTGTTTAATTCTGATTGTAATTTTCCTATTTAAAGTAATCGTATATTTCTGGTGGAATTATTAATAGGTCTGGAACTGGCTGAAATGGATCCTGGAACTGTAATTATTAACCCTTCAGCAGGTGTTACTAATGTGCGCTGTAAAGTACTCGGAGCCGGGAGCGCGCGTTTAACGCCACATAAAGTCATTTGTGTGAAAAATCTGCTATAAAGAAGCACTTTGAACAAATTCAGGATTCTAGTTTATGACCAGAAATAATGAGATGCACAATGTGTTGTATAAACACCCGACTTTGCGTGTGTACCGGATGGAATCGACTTTTTTATGGGTTATGTCGAGGATTAGTGATTTTGAAATGAACTAAGTACCTACTGGAGATATATTGTTTTTTTTTGTTTTAAAAAATCTCAAATTGGTAATCTGAAAGTACCGGCCATGAGTTTCTTTAAAGTAAATTTTAGAATAGTTATTTTAATACCCTAAAATTTAAGTTTAGACGTTTTCAGACCAACACAAAGAAAAATAATTGATATCAGTCAAAAGCGTAGATAACAAAACTTCTTGTAATGTTACTTACCAGATTCTCAATGAACAATGCCAGTTTATTTCCTCATAATAGTTAAAATACACAAGTCGATATTTACGCAGAGAGTGCTTAAGTTTAAATGCAACAAAAACATCTAAATATTATTTTGCGTTTGCGTAGGTAGTTCAGCACATAGTGTGAAGTGCATAGTGCAGTGACACGGGAGCCTGCGTTAGTTAAGCGTCTAAGAACCAGTGATGCGTAAGCTGTATCGACATTAACTTATCGATGTATGATAATCGCGTCACCGTGTTATACTTGAGACCAGCAGCTCAATTACGCAGCACAATTGGTATCGGTTTGGCTCGAAATGCAAACCAATTTAGTCTTAACTCGGTGTAAATAAGGGCACAATTGGTTTACTTTTCGCGAAAGCGATACCACTTGGTGTTACGTAATTGAGCGGCAGCTGTTTTATTCTCTAACAAATCTCGTCGCTTATTTTGTCTCTCATTTCACCCGACAATGAACAAAAAATGGCTTGACCGATTATAATATGAATTTTTTGTTTTGTTGCCATTAACCTTTTGCACGCCACAGTCGGCTATGCCGACAGCAGATTTCCGTGCCCCTGACGACACAACATGCCGTTTCCCATACAGACACGCCACGACATGTCGGCTACAGCCATCACTCGGCGTCCGGGGCAAACTTTTTCGCGTTCGCGATAATACAGGGGTGGTATAAAAAACAAAAAAATAGGGAATAACGATAACCCAATTCCACAAGAACAAAGTTGCGGGCAGAAGCTAGTTTTGAATAATTTTTAACTTTATGATTTACGTGTGCTACTTACTCCAGACGCGAGACGCATATGGTATTAAAGTCGTAGTAACCATAAATTAAGTATAACCAGATAGGTCAACTCCATACATTGAAATGTGACCACCTCAAACCCCCGTATTTGTAGATGGCGCTAGGGAGCATCCTTTTATTTACAAAGCCTCTAGGATTTCAGCGCCATCTGTCAGTTTTCTTTGAAAATACATGAAAGAATAACTGTTTCTGATTATGGATCTTTGGAAAAAGAATCGCAGATGGCGCTATTTTAGGAATTGCATAAGCAATTTCGCAAAACGATACCCAGCAGCGCCGTATAAAAATAATTAGGTAAAATTTCATGACGCGACCATAGCTTCATAGCGTGAGGTCGGTAGGTAAGTACCGTGCGCTCCCCGCTTTTGACGTCACGCCACGGATAGTTTTAATATAATATGCGTATTTCAGATGATCAAGCAATTTTTTATTTGATTTTAATTTTTCAAATGTATATTTAATTATTGTCTTTTTTTTTAAAATTGTTAGTCTAAGTTTGGTGACGCATTGGTTATATACTGTAATGTCATGTTAATGTGTTTATAAATAAATAAATAAATGCCGAATACGAATCCGTTTCCGTTATCAGAATTACAAAAAATGGCGGCCATTTTTATAGCTGGGCACCGTTAATCAAATAGTTAACTTCGTAAATCACTACTGCGTTACTAAGTTAACTTAGTTAAACGTGAAAGCGTTACATTTCGGAATATTTAACGGGAGTTAACGTAAATCGTTAATTGGTAACTCGTGATAGAAATTGCATTTTATACATATGTCGTTGCGTTAGGTATTTACTTAAACAAAATGTTGGTAGGTGCTATGAAAGTATAGGCAGGACATGGAACATTAGTAAAAATTGGGTACCTCCTTATTGCATTAGAGTTGGTAATAAATAATACCTATTATTTAGAGATCAAATTCAAATCATAAGCTATCTGACATAACCCGAGCATTGTTCTTTTTGCAAACAGTAGGTACTTAATTAACGTTTAGCCGACTTTAATTGTTTTAACGGAAGTTAATGAGTCCGTTAACAAAACTTAATTAATCCGTTAATCGAAATGTTAAATTTGTTAATTAACGATGAACGGATGAACGGTCTTATGTCCAGCTGTGGCATGGCTGGGCACCGTTAATTAAATAATTATCTTCGTTAATCGCTAATCCGTTAATAAAAAGGTTTAATTCGTTAAACGTTAAAGCGTTACATTTCGCAAGATTTAACGGAAGTTAAAGTTAATCGTTAAAACGTGATAGAAACTGCATTTTATATATCGTTAATGCTAGTAATTTACTTATAAAAAAAAAATTGGTATGGACTGTGGAGGTTTAGGCAGAAGGCCAAACCGCGGTGCGGTCCGCTCGGTGTCCTTTTGGCAAATATTTGGTTGTTTTAACTGCAGTTTATGAGTCCGTTAACAATTTATAAAGTTAACTTAAAAGTTAATCCGTTACTAGAATTGTTAACTTCGTTAATTAAGATTAACTGATTAACGGTCTTGTGCCCAGCTATGACTATGACTAGTTCGTGCGTGTCTTCGACCTTGGTCATTTCGGCGCAAGTGGCCCTGGACGTAGATACCTAACTCCGCGTGATGCCGACGAGCACGCGGGTCAATTTATGATTGTCAGACGAAATGTGGGATGAAATGAGAGACGAGATTAGTTAGAGAATGACGTAACATCGCTGGTGAGAGCCCGTTTATGTGTTTTCTTCCAACTACGCTTTAATTTCATCATTATGGCCTTAAATACTCAGCAGAAAGCAGCCCTTATTTGCTCTAGAGCAATTTAAGTTGCATACAAATTTCATTATTGCACTGTTTTGTATTTTTTTAAATTTGGTTAGTTGATCAAGATGTTTAGACTCAAGAGTCAATGTAGAGTCAATGTAGAGTCAATGCGGAGTCAATGTGGAGTCAATGTGGAGTGGAGTCAATCTGGAGTCAATGAGGAGTCAATGTGGAGTCAATGTGGAGTGGAGTCAATGTGGAGTCAATGTGGAGTCAATGTGGAGTGGAGTCAATGTGGTGTCAATGTGGAGACAATGTGGAGTGGAGTCAATGTGGAGTGGAGTCAATGTGGAGTCAATGTGGAGTCAATATGGAGGCAATGTGGAGTCAATGTGGAGTCAATATAGAGTTAATGTAGAGTCAATGTGGAGTGGAGTCAATGTGGAATCAATCTGGAGTCAATGTGGAGTCAATGTAGAGTCAATGTGGAGTCAATGTGGAGCCAATGTGGAGTCAATGTGGAGTCCATCTGGAGTCAAGTACTTTGACTTTTCTTTTACCAACTTTGTGCAGTAGTTGAAAAAAAAAGCAGATTATGCACCTAGCATTCAGTGATTTATTGCGCTCGTGTTTTTGGAGCCCTCGCTTGCGCTCGCGCTCCAAGCTAACACTCGGCGCAATAATGAATCACTTTCTCCTTGGTGCAACAATCTACTATAATATGAATCTGCGCAATTATCTCTCAATCCGTCCGTACTAACTTACAAGATTAAATACCGTTGTTATTACATTACCTACCTACTTTATTTTATTAATTTTAAATTTCTCTAAGGGTTCCGTACCTTAAGGGTACTATATGTTTTCCATAGGAAAGTATGGTACTCTAAGCGCGAGAGTCAGACTCGCACTTGAATAGTTGTTGAAAACCGGACAAGTGCGAGTTGAACTCGCGTGGAAAGGGTTCCGTTCCATACATGATTATCTGAAATTTCCTATGTTATTTTAAATACCATAGACTTCTTATAGGTTTTCCTGTAATCTATAAGTCAAGAACTATTCTCTGTATTTTTTTCAAAATTGTAGGCCCAGTAGTTTCGGAAATAAGGGGGGGGGGGTCATTTTTCGCTTATTTTCCTAAATAACTTCTAAACTATTTATTTCAAAATCCTAAAAAAATATATTTGAAATCCTCACAATAAGCTCTTTCATTTGATATGTCACAAGATATAGTTTGCATAACTTTTTTAAAAAAATTCTTTACCCCCCAAAAGTAGCCCCCATGTTTAAAATTCATTTATTTGCATTACGCGTCCGTGTTGCGGTCACCGACTTACTTATGTGTACCAAATTTCAACTCAATCGGTCCAGTAGTTCCGGAGCAAATTGGCTGTGACAGACGGACAGACAGACAGACAGACACACGAGTGATCCTATAAGGGTTTCGTTTTTGCCTTTTGAGGTACGGAACCCTATAAACGAAGTGTACTTCGATGTACAGACGTAGCTCTCTCTGTTACAAGTTTATAAAATAGGATATTTTGACGACGCGGTTAGCTTAGTTGATAGTGACCCTGCCTCCGAAGCTGGCGTTCCGGGTTCGATCCCCGGTGAGGGAAAATAATTTACGTGTTGAGCAACAATGTTTTTTTTTTTAATCTTAGATGTTTCCTACGTATTTAAGTCTTTATTTATATTTATAAGTATGTATATCCGGTATCTATGACCTTTTATATGAAAACCATTGTTATCGGTCAAATTAGTCACATCACAATGCACAAACGAAAAAGTACGCTACAATTGTGTAAGATGGCGCTAAAACAGATTTTTCGTATATTACTTTTTATTGTTAAGTGAATGATTTTAGGTCATTGAACGTATAATTTTGATTATTCATACATAAAAACCTTAAAAGTAAATGAATCATTAAATTTTTAGACATGAAATCGATAGATTTGGAAAATATGAAATGACCATGTGCATACTAGCGACATCTGTTCAAGGTTTTTTTAAATAAGTAGTCCACCGAGGGCATGGTTTCTCTAGGTCTTATTCCTCTATGTAGTAACGTAATATATAAACGCAATTTAGAAGGTCTACTTAGGATTACAGTTACTACTGTCAATTTTGCCCTCCAAATTATGGATTCTACTTTAGTGGATAGTAGTAATAGCAGGGAAGTCTCACTCCAAACTTTGGGTACGCGCGGCCATCGGACAGCTCGGAGCTGTAAATCGCAGTAGGTTGCCGCTCGCCCGCCCGCTGGCCGATTCGCGCGTCATCACGTAGCCTCGATGTTTAGTGTTGCTGGGTGACGCGGATAAATTGACAACCCTAGCGTCTACGAAAGAGCACGTTTTATGCGACGGAGAAGGCATGATTAGCGTAGATTTTCGTGCCTAAACTGCGGTTTTGTTAGACAGTGATTCTTCTGTACGTTATCTATTCTGTAGTAGTACTTTCACGACAGTTTTATTCGTATAGATTTAAAAATAATAAAGCTATTAGTTACACTTCCCTGCGAGCGACAAAACGTCGACGTTGACAAAATCAATATTTACGCCAATTACTCAAACACAACTACCGCACTGCAATGCCCTTTCACTGCCCTCGCGTTCACACGAATACGAGACAAGCCAAGTGACAAAACATGTCAATTTTCAACTAGTTAGTAAACGAATCTATCCACGGATTAAATATTGGGAACAGGCGTTACTCCGAGCCCCATACCATGAGTTTACGCGAACCGTTCTCGTTGTCGAAACCTATCGGAAGTGCTGCTTGTTGCCGATACAAGTAAAAGGGACCGAGCGATAGGGCAGCGGTTGTTCCAGGTAGGATCATACGGGATTCGTTGGGGGGCAGGGAGGGAAATTTTGCAATTATTTGAACTTCCAGAAAACTTTCTATAATATAAAATGTCATAGAGCGATATTATTACTTTAGCATACATTTTATAAGTTGATGGTATTTATTTATTTAAGGTAGGTACTGCCCCTTCGTGCAACGTATTCGTCCAACGTCGAATACAAGCCTATTATAAGTCTGAAGCAGGCGTAAGATAGGGCGTTATAGTTGGAGAATTAGCGGAACGCAAATGCAAAGCAAAATCGGACGTATTGCATATTCAATAGTGTTCGTTGCGTGGACCTTCCACTTAGTGCCCAGGTAACAAATCAATCAAGCAATAGTAGTCTTTGTTTCAACGCTATAAGAACTTTTAAACACCGTGAATGATTCGGTGCGGACGTTAAGCCATGTCAATATATTTTTTACCGTTTCTCTTTAGAAATAACGATGGTAATCCGCAGCGTTGTTAACTCAAGACTCAAGTGTTGCCCTAACTGCCAATTAAACTCCACGTGTATGGATTGAGCAACAAACAACTATTACCAAAGCACTCTAAACTACTCTAAAATGAAAATGTTTGGTCAGGTGACAATCACAGGTGTGAATCTACCACATGCGTTTGGGAAAGTAATATTAAAAAAACGATGCTAATCAGTTTCTTTATCACCCAATGTCGTTAAGAAATACCTTCTTATAGCAAGCTTAAATTTAAATTTAAAAATTAGAATAGAAAATTCTCAGATTATAAATATGAACAAAAAAAAAACTCGGTCTACCTGTATTGCAGGTCAAGAGTTCAATGCTTAATTAACACTTTTAGTGCCAGGAACCCGCTAGGCGGGCGCTCTGTTCTTAGCGCATTTTCGCAACAAAGCGTAAAAACGCTGCTACGCGTAGGGTGTAGCGATTGTTGGCGTTTAAGGTGTTAAGAGAACCGTTACGAGAGCGTAGCACTATCGTAGGAATATGCTACGTCTGCGTAGCACCGCACAGGCCCGTAGCAAAAGCTACAGTGCCGGTGATCTGTCAAAGTTAAATTCAAATTAACTTTATTCAATTTAAGCGTTAATAAGTTTTTATGAAGGTCAAGAAATAAATCATACCACCTCTACTGAGAAGAGCCGGCAAGAAACTCGAGATAGGTATATTTTTTTCAAAACAGTAGGTACACATATAAATTTACAATGATGTCTATAGTTTTATACAAATCTAGTATATCCCTCAGTAGGTACGCCCATCGAGACCCAGGGATCACCGGAGCAGGTCAGGGCCTCTATTCGGGACTGTTAGGCGATTTAATATATCAGTCAACAGTCAGTCAGTATAACAGTCAATGCGTGTTCACGTTCACATTCGCGATTTTGTCATTTAATTTGCGATATAGTAAATCGCTTAGCAGTCCCGAATAGAGGCCCAGGATTAATTCCAAACAGCCCATAACGCAGTCTTTTACCGTGTAAGCCCTAGAAATAAGAATTCGCTTAACAGTAGATTTAAACATTGTGTCTGTTCAGCCTTTTAAATTCCTAGAAATTATGTTTTAGTTAACAGCTATCTTATCCTAAATAAAGCAATCGTAGGCTATAACTTGTATGACGTCTAAAATAATGTATCTGCTTGCTTTATTTGCAAGAAAATAGCTGTTTAAACCAACAAAGGGGCATTTTGAGGTTAGAAACTTGTTTACCGAATAAAACATGCATGGATGAATCGACTTTAAACATAACGCAGCGCAGCCATTGTTCTGCCTTGAGCAGTGCCACGCAGCCTCGCTCTTGACGCGGCCATCACTGCATTATCCTTTCCCACTCCATTCGCATTACTAACAATGTAATACGTCGTCATGTGTAAAGGGATTTGCCACTGAGCTGTTTTGTGAGTAAACACCCATAAACTTATTGTTTCGAATTTTGAAAGTCATAAATTGATTCACATATTATTTATGCCGCTCATTATTATCAATAGTCATAAAAAAATTAAAGCATAACGTTAGTAGATAATCCGTAATGTAAAAGATTATAATTTTCAAAAGTCATCAAATTGATACCTATAATATCCAAAGGCATATCGATAGTTATTTTCGTAGTGGTAGAGCCAAACAGTAATCCTCACTAAATGATTACTGTTCGTATGGGCCGGCTCGGCCGGGGTAGTACTATGAGGTAGTATCACACTTTCACAGAATATCGGCGTAAAGTAATAGCTTCCTATTGCATTTCGTACGGTGAGTGACGAGATCCGGAGGCCTATTCCCTCATCCCCATTCCCCATCCTCCATAGACTGGCAACGATTTGGCAGCACCTCTGGTATTGTAGATGTCCATGGGCGGCGGTGACCACTTTCCATCAGGTGGACCGTCTGCGTGTTCGTCAGTCAATTGACATAATTCAGAAATATTTTAGGATGTTTAGTACTCATTATTTTTATTTATACGGTTTCATTGCCTAAAGTTTGCCTAAAGTGGGGTAACGCAGCGAGCGAACAAGTCTGCTTAATGCAAAGTCGACTTTGTTATTTTAGGTTCAGAAGGTTATAGCGTAGCGGAGGTAGGTTTTTTTTATATGCCCTCAATCCTATTACTGCTATTAATTTATGTTCATAATGTATCATATTTTACTTTTATGTTCAATAAGTTTAGATCTTATAATCGCTGTTACAAGTAATATTATAAACTGTAATAGGTAATTATGACATAAAATGTTATGATTATTTTTACTTTTGACAACATAACCATTGTAAATCGGAAAGCCAAATTATACCTTGCAATAGAATTATAGACTGTTAAATCGGAACTTTAGTTTCATAGAAGAATAGTTTAGTTTATTTATTACTCATATGTCAAATTAAAAGCAATTACATATTGAGATCGTCAAAAAAGTAAATATACTTAAGCATTCAAAATAATGAAATTGTTAACAGTTTGATATTCAATATCGAAGAAATAATAATATAAATAAGATTTCATATTGGGTCTCCTCTAGGGATATAGACTTGGACTGGACATTGGATATAATTAGTGTTTGAAATGTCCGATTTTTATACGTCTTTCTCATATAAGTCTTGTATTTTGTTACCTAATTGCAACGTACTACAACCATTATTCGAACGTTTTATATACGATATGACCTTCGTAAAATCACGCTAACATATCAGTTGGCATTTTTGAGTTTCGACTCACGAAAATTACGTTCGAAAGTGATGAACGATGCAAAGAACCCTTAAGTATTTTGGAAATTCGAGTTCGCCACTCGTTTTCCAATTTCTATAGATCACTTTCGATCAGAACTTTCGAGCGTTTGGAACTCAAAATTGGATTCCTGTATCATTATCAAACCGTTTTCGTTATCGAAATCTATCGGAAATACTGCTTGTTGCCGATACAAGTAAAAGGGACCGAGCGATAGTTTGCATAAACTCATGGTAATGGTACTGATCGCGCTTCCGAATTCAGTGCGGCAGTCGTATATTGAACTGGGATCTGGGTTAATTCAGAAACTCACCGAGCCGTGTGAAGAGCGCCCAACCTCTAACACAGCGCCACATCATTCCACACTAGGTCTAAAGTTTCAGTCCAAAACTAGAGCACAGTGAGGTAGTAATCTATGACATGAGCTACGTAGAACACTAGACAGGTAGCGATGTACATCATGATGAGTATCTGAACCAACATGTTGGGCGGCCGCGGACAGACTGAGCGAAGCCCTGTAAGTGAATGTCGCTCGAATGCCACTTACTGGTAGTACACGGGGTTAATTAATCTTAAGCGGACACTTTTAGGGTATTTGGCTTACGTCGTTCAGGGCCTCTATCAGCGGCCCTAACATGCAAGACACAAGGATAAGTTAAACCGTCTTATCTCTAAGTGCGTCTCTGACACTAGTGCCGACGAAAGAGATAGTCATAGAGATAAACGGGTTTAATTTATCTTTGTGTCTTGCATGTTAGGTACCTAAACTCAGCCGTCGCGATACTCGGGGCTGTAAATCGCAGCAGGTTGCCGCTCGCTCGCTCCCTGGGCGATTTGCGCGTCGTTTTCGTTGGGTGACGCGGATAAAAACCGACAACCCTAGCGTACACGAAAGAGCACGTTTTATGCGATGGAGAGAGACGGCATGATTAGGTTTTTTTTTGGTACCTAAACACCGGTTTTGTTAGACAGTGATTCTTCTGTACGTTAGTACTATTATTTATCCTTCTGTACCACTATTCGGGACTGCTAAGTGATCCACTATATCGTCACTAAGATGCGAAAACCGCGTGTGTTACGTTGTTTAGTACGTGTTCGACGTTCACATTCGCGGTTTTGGCATTTTAGTGACGATATAGTAAATCACTTAGCGTTTTAGGGCCCTTGAATGAACAGTTAAATGTTGCGTCATCACCGTTATTACCGGTATTTTCAAATTCTCTTAACAATAATAATGGGGGTAGTGTAGTGAGGGTATAAATAGAGCCAACGAGCTCGTTCTTAGACCAAGCGTCGGACGATCAACTTCTCCTGAAGATGCCTCGTAGAGAGGCGTAACACGTGTCGAGTGGTATTTTTGGTGGTGGTGGTGTTGGTTGTAGCTGCGTTAATGTTGTTTATTTTATTATATGCGGAGGGAGGGTTGGAAAATTGCATGAACAAACATATATTATATTCAACATAAGCGCCGCTATTTGCGCGATTTAACCCCACTGTGTTCGCGAAATAGCAACGTAATTACAATTTTCTAGTATAATATGGATTTCCGCAAAGTAACGCCTGAATCTATTAACTATCTTCTATCCAATTATACATACAGTCGAGGATACAGATCCCATCCAATTTGTTGTATCCAATTATACAATCTGTCCTGGTTTGTAGACTCCAGACGTTCTTACTCGCAATGAATATTATATGCCTCATTTACATTCAGCCACTGCCGATGCTGATCGCGCTGCCAGAAAAAATCCCGAAAATACTTCGTGGCTGCATCGAAGGCAGTGGGTGTTTACATGGTGCTCCTTAACTAGTGAGTTAAGGGCCAGTGGTGCGCTCGACTGCTGGCAAGGGCAGCCGTCAGAATAGCAACAGCATCGGCGCTGTCTCCTAAATTTATAATTATGAGAGCGAAAAAGCAGCATGTAAACACTCCCTGCCCCTGCTGCTGCTACTCGCGCTGCTTGCGCTTTGACTTCTTGACGAAATTCGCAAGCGCCAGGCAACGCGAGTTGCAGCCGCAGGAGCAGGAGAAGTGACTCATTTACAGACTCGCACTGCCCACTTCCGTGCTCACTTCGGCAGCATGAGTAACGCGAGTAGCAGCGGCAGGAGTAGGAGAAGTGACCCATTTACATACTCACGCTGCGCACTTCCGTGCTCACTTCAGCAGCATGAGTAACGCGAGTAGGAGCGGCAGGAGCAGGAGAAGTGACCCATTGACATACTTGCGCTGCCAACTTCCCTGCTTACTTCGCCTGCATGGGCAACGCGAGTAGCAGCGGCAGGAGCAGGAGAAGTGACCCATTTACATACTTGCGCTGCCCACTTCCCTGCTTACTTCGCCTGCATGGGCAACGCGAGTAGCAGGGGCAGGAGCAGGAGAAGTGTCCCATTTACATACTTGCGCTGCCCACTTCCCTGCTTACTTCGCCTGCATGGGCAACGCGAGTAGCAGCGGCAGGAGCAGGAGAAGTGACCCATTTACATACTTGTGCTGCCCACTTCCCTGCTTACTTCGCCAGCATGGGCAACGCGAGTAGCAGCGGCAGGAGCAGGAGAAGTGACCCATTTACATACTTGCGCTGCCCTCTTCCCTGATCACTTCGCCTGCATGAGCAACGCGAGTAGCAGCGGCAGGAGCAGGAGAAGTGACCCATTAACATACTTGCGCTGCCCACTTCCCTGCTTACTTCGCCTGCATGGGCAACGCGAGTAGCAGCGGCAGGAGAAGGAAAAGTGACGCATTTGTATACTCGCGTTGCCCACTTCCCTGCTCACTTCGGCTGCATGTAAACAAGCTAATGAATTTCATTTCACGTTCCACCCGTGTCCAGCCTCCAGCTGCGCTCGCGCCGCCCTTCGTCTGCTATTCGCTGTCCTGAACACGCGTACGACAGTGACAGCATAGTAGACATCTTCCACAATTCAGAGCCAAGTTTCCTTGCTTCAGCTAGTCGGAACTTGGAAACGATTACTACCGCAAACTCAGTAGGTACTATAAATTTTCTAATAAGTAGACTTCAAGAACTCCACTTTTAAGATGTGCGGCTGGACTTTTGGTGTATAAGTGTCCTAGATATTATCGGTTTACGGAATCTACATCGACCAAACGGACATATCAAGTGGTCAAAACCTTTTTTTTTTATTCTAAAGTACGATCAATTTTTAATAAATTTTTAAACTACTCATTATATTATTGGAACGAACAGACATGGAACAACGCCGGCTTATGCCGCGACAGTCCAGCCGGTCCATTTGCATCTCTAATCTAATTGGGTCGCCACAAACACCCAGTGGGCTGGGAGCCGAGGATCATGATGGTAACACTGCAATCAATAAATAGTGTGTAGCTTCTACGTGTTGGCTTCTTACTGGCTGAAATAATCACAGGATCTATGGAGGTCTATACGAACAAAAAAGGATAGTGTGTCATGTGGCACTACATCAGTGGTCCTTAACCTTGTAGTGATGAGGGACTGGTTGACATTTTTTTTATTTTGCCATAGAACACTTATTGTTTGGAAGTAAATACAGTAAATGAAAATGAATAAAGAATTGTTCTAGTGTTTGTTCACTCGTAGCGCAACTCGCGGCGCGTCGTTGTGTCGACTCCTTGTCACTTATTCAATATTTTTCCGATGGCTTGGCGGACCACTTCGTGTGCTTCCAGGGACCACCAGTGGTCCGCGGTCCAACGGTTAAGCCCAACTGCATTACATAAATCGAAAATAACAATAAATACCCACTTGTAACTATTGGTTTGTAGTGACTTATAAGAGCGTTCGATATCTGATAATAGTGTCTGGTATTGTCGTATTTTAAGTGATAATAAAAGTGGAGATTTACTACGTGAAACAATCATCATTTCGCAGCTCGCTCTGGCTTATTAAAAACTAGCTTCTGCCGGCGACTTCGCGTAGAGTTCGGATATAGTTATTCCCTCAGAAACTTAAATTTTCGAGAAAAAAGTAGCCTATATGTGCTATTCCAGACTATATTCTATCTCTATGCTAGATTTCATGCAGATTCGTTCAGCCATTCTGGCGTGATTGATTGACAAACATTCATCCATCGAAACTTTTGTATTTATAATATATGTAGGATTTCCTTGAAGTAGTAGGTACGATCTGCGTCAATATTTCTCCCGACTACACTTTCGTTTAGTTTTCTGAACGTTGATTATGGCTGCTCTTCACATTGGGCCAACATGGGCGAATAAATGGCTGAATGTTGGGCGATTGTGTGGGCACGCGTACCATCATCGGCACGAATTCCTTTGATGTACTGACAACTGACCGATTACTCACGAATACAGGCCATGTTGGCCTCACACGGACTAATCGACCGAGCGAGCGAAGCGTCTCCGTTTCAGCTTGGGCAAAAATGCTTTCGTATGTCCAATGTCCAGCGGATGTCCATTTGTTCTCGTCTACAGCTCGCAGTTCTCAACCGATTCTCGTGAAATTTTGTGAGGAGGTTCAGTAAATGTATGATTTTTTTTGTCGATTCAGTTTTTCAAAATATTTGAAAATGGCGGAGATATGGAGGTTTTTGCAATTACAAACTTACTGGCGGTGTTGGTAAACTGATTCGATGTATGGAGATATCAGTTTTTCAACGGCAAAGTTAAGTTTGTCGCAAGGCCAATCACTTCATTCTTACTTTTTCAAAGGGTTTTTGTTTTAGATTCAGTTTTTTGAAGTCTTTTGTCGCGAGGTCTACAGCTCACGGAGCCACTAGTTATACTCTCCACACAATCGTGCGTGCCTATATTCATGCCATTAAAGTTTACATCAAAACGTTGAGCAACTGTGTTGATGTTGCCAACATTATAGCGAGCGATTTGAGTGCTTACATCGAGTCAGTTTGCTCAGCCGCAGAACTGTTAACACACACACGTGTGAATGTACACACACACGAGGGCAATGTATTTGTCACTGGCCACAAAATGTTACAAGCAAAACGAATTACGTCGACCAACATGGTTCTAATTTCAAAATTACCTGACACGTTTGTTGACTCAATTCGGTGGGTAAAATGGCATTTATAGAGCTGAAACGAAGGTTTCACTTGATGAAGTTTAAAATAATGAAAGGGCCTGAGGATACGTTACAAATTGGATAAGATAAGCATTAATGTTTGTGTTGGTTTTTGCTTGTTTTTGCAAAATTAGGCCTATTTGAATAATGTGGAAGATGCATTATATTTACCTACCTTTATCCTGAGAGTCTGATATTTTGCGACGCTGGTATTCTGCTCTGGAAGGGGTCGAAGCTGTGGCGGTTCCACTAGTTTCGTATAAAATGAATTAATTTATTGTTTGTAGTTGTTTCCGCTTAAAAATTCTAAACTACTGAGTAGATTTTGATGCAGATTTCACCATATTTAGAAAATGTTTTGTGGATGGTTTTAACTCAACGAATAATAGATATCTACATATGCGAACGATGGGGCGGTCACTAGTGTATGATATAATTAAAATTATTGATATGACTGTAATGATAATGGAAGTCAGTTGAATTTTCCGTTCAGTTGCACAAAAGGAAAAGCTGAGAAACTTTCGCATTTGAAAAAATAGTAACTTAATAATTAATATTACAAAAGTTATAAAAGGTGTATTAAAATAAAGCCTTTATTTAATACAGCCAGTGAATGTTTTTTCATCGATACGTTGTGCAGGGGATTGCCCTGCTTTTGCTTCATTTAATATTTGATCATCGGGTTTCCCCGGGTATTGAGTGAAAGGCTGTGCGAGTGTGGAAATATAACATTGATCTTTATTTACCCTGCTAAAATACATATTCGTTCGTTATTATTGCAATTCCATTCAGGCGCGGTCGCAGCCTGTAATTTTGGTGGGGGGTCACTAATAATAAAATATGTCGAGTAAATTAAACTTTATTTTTAGACTTGATTTTTCTATTTGACGTGTACGATTTTGGGGGGGGGTCATGTCCCCTGTGACCCCCCCCCCCGCCCCTGGGACCGCGCATGATTCCAGGTGGCAAAATTCACACCTGATATCTTTTTTTCTTTGAGGAAAACTTCCACACGATATAAAGAAATATACCTAGTGTGTTCTGCATATTATGGCTCTGTCACTAACAATTTGACGATATCACCCAACTAGCACGCAGCGTTAATATTACCCGTATAACGCCTGTACAACGGTTCTACTTGCCTATAGTCTAAACTCTTAAGAGGAGTGTGAACCTACGGCTTTTCATACAAAAGGTGATAACGGTTTCCTCTAAAATGTTAACCGATGTTGACCAATTTTTGAAAGGTTGTCAGTCAGAACAAAATCTAGGTTTTTGGATCACGTTTTGGATTTTTCACTACTTATAATCAATAAATTCAGTTTTTTTTTGTTGTTTTAGTATTCTCAGACAAAACGAATATCGGCCATTATTTGACGTGGTTGATCTTTAATCAATATTCAAAAACGTATAGACCTAGATTTTGTTCTGACTGACAACCTATCGAAAATTGGTCAAAATCAGATAAAATTTAAGGGGTGGAAATCGTTATCGCCTGTAGTATGAAAAGGTTGACTTTTGCCGTTAGTTCACAGTCCTCTTAACCATTATTTTATACTTAGTGTAAATGTTTATTAGACGGGATACAAAATAGCACACAGATTTCCGAAATAATTATTGAGTGCCATTAATTGGGGAATAAAAAAAGTGAAAAGGACATTTTACCTAAGTAAAATAATCGTAAAATTACAATACAATTATCTTAAACCAAGTTCGGCACTAAGAAGAAGAATTGTACATCTTCGATATATCATTAACATACACACATACGTTTATGTCGCTTTGCGGTCGTGACTGAATATAATTAATCAAACGAACTTTTAAGATGCCATCATTGTCGCGTGTGACTCAATCTTTCAACTTACAAGTTAAGTTATTAGAACTTGGCTTCGTGCGAACTAGGCTTAACTGCATACCAAACCAGCACTTAACACAGAATGGGTTGGTACTTGACCGCAATATTATTATTATTATTATTAAATCATTTATTTCAAATAACGGGATTCATATTTGTTAGTAGTACAGACACCTTAAAAACTATGTGTTAGTGGTTACAAAATATCCCTCTGCTGTGGTCCACCCGTCAGTCATCGCTGGGATGAGGGGCGTGCAGACCACAGCAGTGGTTGATGAAAGGACGGACAGTCAAACAGCCAAGCCTGTCCGCGATCATGGCCAGGACGCTGTTGCGGCTCGCCCTCACTCGGCGCACCAGGGAGGTACCTACACCTCTTGCGCATATTATTCGTAGGGGAAGGTATACTTAAGGCTTCCACACCGAAACGAGGAACACTAGAGAAACGGGTCCGAGGTCGGAAGCTAGATTGATGTGAAGGTTTTCATTTTAACCCTGTTTCACTTCACCATCAGCCGTAAAACGTCTACTAACGGACATAGGCCTCACCCAAAAATAGGGTGTTTGCCATAGCTTGGCAGGCGGGTTGGCGAACGCAGTAGGTCATGGTAGTACTGCTTTATTTGCTAGAAATAAATTTCATGAAGTAGACTAAGTACACTTACTGTGTCCCTGGGGAGTTTCGAGAACAGCCGTCCCCGGCGTGCTCAGCGTCTCCAGGGTATCATTGCTGTCCACTGCCCGCAGCGCCAGCTCCACCGAGTCCGGCGAGCCGCCCGGCCACGCCATGCTTCCATCACCGCTCACACACTGGCAACACCATAACACCCGCTTGCCGGAGACGCAGTGGATCACGCGTTATGGTAATGTTTGAACACTTTAGGCACCTTATGAACACGATGTTTTCAGTGAGTTTATATTGTATTATTTAAATTCGACGTCATTGCTGTTTGATTTGGATAATCGGTTTAAACTCAGACAGAACCAAGCGGGGGCATAATTTTTCCCCCATGAATAAATATAACCTTTTCTGTACCCTCAAAAAGGGTAAAACGATCCGGTGTGAAAGCAGAAACTAGAATTTCTAAAATAAACATTTGCATTTAGTATTTAAAATAACTTTTGGATCAAATAACGGTCGTCGGCCACAGTGACGGGCGGCCACCTAAATCAATATTGTCACTTTCCCCCTTCGACCAATGTGATTCGTTTACAATGATACGTTTTTCACGTGTACTTTTGTATAGTCGACGAAAAAGTTTTGACAAAACTTTCAATTTAATTGAACCATATTTTAATTACAAAATACTCGTAGACGTAATAATCGTTTAATGAAGAGCGACATGAATGAACTTCAATATGATTTGTTATATAATATTGTATATTAGGGAAAAATCTTTTATGCAATATCAACTAAAATTTATTTAAATTATCAATCTTCGTCATATGGAGTCAAATTATTCTTAACAAGCGCTTGCTCGCGGACGACTCGCCTGCTGCTTGCAAAATCGGACCAAACGCAAACCAAATGCAAAAATAAATAAATAAGTAAATAAAAAACCAGATTGTACCAAAATGGGACATGACATCGAGCTATCGCCTGGTAAGTCAAAGGATAGCACTGTGTCGTCCCTTGTGTCTGTACAAAGATTTGAATCAGTAGACGCGACATGCTATGTAGTGAACACGTCAGTCGTGAAATGAGCGAGTCGTTCATTTGCAATTAGTGCGAATCTGAATGCAGTGATCAGTACAAATAAGCCTAGGGCTTAATGCTGAATGAGCATATACGAAACATATGCCGTCGTCGGCGTTCTGTCAACGCGTACTGATACATTATAGGTAATCATAAATATTCCCCAGAACTTCGATGTCATGTCATATCCTCTCCGAAGATTTTAGTTAATTGGGATGCGAAGACATTCAACATTAACTAACAAAACAACGCGCTTCAATACTTAATGAATATGTTTCAAATAATGCGTTAGATATGTAAAATGGTCGAATATTTGTGGTTGATATGAGAACGTTCTGGTAAACATTGTTCAATCCAATGGGTAGAAATAATGGTCCGATTCTCATTTCAATCGCGGTGTGAATATTAATTGGTGGTTTAAATATTTAACACACTCTGTATATTTGTATTTTCGCTTATATGTTATACCAAGCTTCCGAAAACTAATCTTTGTAATGTCGATTTTCTAGAGCGCCAGAAGGTTTTTACGATTTTTTGTCATTTGGTCACAGTGTAGTGAAAGTTTTATTTTCTGTAGAATATAGGTTTGCGTATATTGGAAAATAAAAGACGTGCTTTCTAGATCAGTAGCTTGAGAGCGTCTTCAAACCATGGATAGCGAAGTTGAAAAACACACAGCTTTTGGGGGCAGCCCGACACCACTAAAGGCTAAACAAAAACCCTAAAATAGAAAAAACGTGTAGACATTTCTTGATAAATTTAAACTGTTTCAACTTGTAGAAAAACTAAACGAATATAAATACTTTTCGTTTAGTTTTTCTACAAGTTGAAACAGCTATTTTCATAGCAAAGCTACTGAATAAATCAGTAGGGGTTTAATTTCGTTGCTGGCATTTGGTAATTCAAATGTCCTTTGTGTCGTTTAGAATGGGCAACAAACAAGATGTTTACTATTGTACATTTGTTGTAAATGTACATTTTAATTCATCTTTTAATTTAGGGGCTTTGATCTGCTGAACATGTCAGTTCCATTATGTCACAGAATAGATAATAGTAGTAACGTACAGAAGAATCACTGTCTAACAAAACCGGTGTTTAGGCACGAAAATATGCGTAATCATGAGAAGGCATGAAGGCTCTCTGTCACATAACACGCGCCCTTTGGTCTACGCTAGAGTCTGTTCGTCAAGAGCTGATAAGAAAATAAATAAATCAGGGCTTCTTAACTAATTACAAATAGCGGCCCGCTAATTATTTTTACCGATGATAATAAGAAATGGGAAGGAAAAACTATATTCTTTTCATAGAATATTATTATTGAA
Organism: Tortricodes alternella; assembly: GCA_947859335.1. Classification (NCBI taxonomy): domain Eukaryota; kingdom Metazoa; phylum Arthropoda; class Insecta; order Lepidoptera; family Tortricidae; genus Tortricodes; species Tortricodes alternella. The sequence goes on from OX401977.1 coordinate 700,550, forward strand.
TGGCCTGTATAATGTCCCATTGCTGGACGACGACCATGACGACGTCTCAGAGTCGGAGGAAGAATCAGAGTCGGTGACGTTTTTTATGAAACGTTCAATTGCTTCGTCTACCCTGCCATCAATTTGTAAAAATCTATCACCTTCTTTTACCGTATGCCGTATAGTACCGCCAGTTCGGCGCGGCGCCGCGCTTTACAGCAACTGCGTGCCTCGTAGCACGAAACTCAGTGCGCCCGGCGATAAGCGACGCCCGTCATACAGTTTGCGATAATTAAGCGACAGTCGCTTTTTCGAGAGATATCGTAATATTTATCAACCCTCGGCGAACAGACTTTAGGGTGGTCAGTTTTTTATCTGCGTCACCAAAAAAACCAAACATTGAAACATCTAATGACGGCCGTACCTACTGCAATTTACAGCTCCGAGCTGTCTGACGGTCGAACATACCTATGAGGTTCCCCTGGTTATGTACAATATGTACATTTATCTGACAATAAGCGTGACGAAAGCCGCTTTTTTCCAAAAGACATGAATTTTGAATTAAACGCTGCGCTATGTTGTCATGTTATACTAATTTTTACTTGCTTGAACTAAGATCTAAAGAAACTTCTTACTATACTATATAATTCGCCCGGAGGCACACACAAAACTCGATGAATTCCAACTTTTCTATGTCCAAAACATTTGATGTGGAGACAAAAGTTACAAATATTCTTTTCAACGCGTTAACTGCAGACTGAGTCATCGATGCTACAGTAACTGCTTTAAAAATAGTCTTAAGCATAATCACATTATATAAAAAAAGAAAAATTAATAAAATCAAAAATCCTTGACCAATGTTTAATTTTATTTTATCTACATTGACTTTTTTTACATACATGACCACCATTTTGACAACCAATTAGGAAAAACCAGTGCTGCGATGAAGAAATAACATGACTTCTTTGACGTTTTTAGTAAAGAAATGAGATTAAATTTGGAACAGCTGTCAAACTCAAGTGGGTCTCTATTCTAGTATCCATAGATATTAAAACAGTTATTGATACGAAACGTCAATTCAGTATGTTTTTTTAATATAAACTGCACAATATTTGATCTCGAGTGACGTGAGAATAGAGACTTCATCCGTTTGTCTATGATTTAAAAAAAATGGTTTTGACGGACGGCCGCCATTATGTTGACGTTTTGCTGAACGAAAGTAGAATTTTGTTGAATTCAATAGAAAAAGTTGTTTGTAATTTACATTTTAGTTGAAAATATGAATAGTAAGTACTCTTCTCGGAGTGTGTGTGATGTGAAAATGCGCCGGATATCGGAAATATGCAGCCACGATTGCAACAAACAACTTGTTGCCAGAAAATATTGTTTCTGAACCCATCATGGAGGATTTATAATATGTGTGTAGATAAAGTTATGTATGCAACTCTGCATAATTTGGCCTTAAAACACACGTGCGATCTTATTATGCTAAAAGCTCGTTTCATAAAACCGCACTAGTGTTTTAAGGCCTATCATTATGCAACCGTTGCATAAACTACTATTATAATTTAGTTTTCAGTGAAACTAGTGTATTTTTGGGAGATTTATAAATAAAACCCAACTCAACCTAACCTTACCTACATAATCGATAAATATTTTATTCTAAATATTTATTTCAGGGGTTCTATTATGAGCTCCTGAACTGCCTGGCAACTTCTCATTATGAGCCGGCCTCTTTTTAGAACGCTACCAGCTCATAATACGATCCAAGTTTAGAGAAAATTGTAATTTTAGTTATCTAATGTAATTTTATGTTAAACGAACGATTAAGATTTCTGAAATTAAGTATACCAAATGTAGAGCTCCCAGTAAATACAATATTTACAAAAAAAAAACTTTATGAGCATAGTAAATATTTGCTTTTCTTGCTTAAAATTCTTTGGCTTTGTACTTACTTTTATTGTATTGTATACCCGGCGGCAGATAAGCCTTGTACCAGAGAGAAAATCGCGGGCGACTAAACTTTTAAATTATAAAACAAGAAATATGTTTTATAACAAACATCAAATTAGGTACTACCATATCTATCATAAGGCTTATTAACGTGCGAATTTGTTTAATCGAAAAGCCTCTCCTACATAGACTAAACGAATGACCCGACAGGACACGTTTAAATCAATTTCTCAACCTCGTAAGTATCGTTAATGGGTTCCATTCGAGAGGTTACAAATTAAAACGACCGATGTACACTCAAAGCAAATAAATAGGCTCACTGTACACGTGTACCTATCTGTTGCTCTGTCAAAACTTCTCTTGTCTAACTGACGCCTTAGAGGTTGCATTTAACACAATCATTACAATAATTTGATCACTTAAAAACAACGTTGAATATACTATTTTGTTTTAACTGTAACCACTCGTTAACTGTGATAACAGAACCGCTCTCAATCGGAACCGCGCCGGCGACTGAAGAGGATCCAAGGCGGATAAGATAGATAAGATAAGATACAAGGAAACAACGAAGATAAGGAAAAAAACACTTTGCGATTGACACAGTAAGACTTGATGTGTTTATGGCTGCGATAAAGGAATGTCCCACGCATTAGAAAACAGTCTAGTGTCAAATTATTTAAGGAGTGATTACAAAAGATCATAATCAAAATATTTATTGTGCAAAGCCACATGAGAGTTTAAAACCGGTCAAGTGCGAGTCGGACTCGCGCACGAAGGGTTCCGTACCATTATCTATTAAAACGGAAAAAAATCATGTCTGTTGTATGGGAGCCCCCTTAAATATTTAGTTTATTCTGTATTTCAGTATTTGTTGTTATAGCGGTAACAGAAATACTTTCATCATCTGTGAAAATTTCAACTGTCTAACTGTCACGGTTCATGAGATACAGCCTAGTGACAGACGGACAGACAGACGGACGGACAGCGGAGTCTTAGTAATAGGGTCCCGTTTTACCCTTTGGGTACGAAATCCTAAAAACTCAGATTTCTTAATCGTCTATGTTTCTTTTGTTTGTAATTTTAAGTTTGACTGTAACGGAATCTTCAAAGTGTGGCCTTTTGGGTATGATTTCCTCATGTTTCATATTGTTAGGGATTACAGTTCAGGGGTCGTATTATGAGGTCTTATCCAAGCAATTACTGCCCTAGACTGAGCTGCCTGCGACCCTAACCTGCATGACACAAAGAACAGGTAGACCTATCTACTTATCTCTAAGTGCGTCTCTCTCACACTAGTGCCGACGAAAGAGATAGCCATAGAGATAAATATGCGGGTTTAATTTATCTTTAAATTCTTATTAAGAGCGTGCTGAAGAGGCTGGTTTTAGCGGGCGCATAATATGAATTTGCCAGACAGCTCAGTTTACGGCGGAAACTGCCTGGAATAAAGAGCTAACACTACGACTCCAGTACCCTTACCATGAGTTTACGCAAACCGTTCTCGTTATCGAAATCTATCGGAAATACTGTTTGTTTGTTGTTGTCTCTTCTTATCTTATCTTATCTTGCCGATGTAAGTAAATAGGGACCGAGCGAAAGTTTTCAATCGATTGGACAGTCAATTAAGGTCCTACGTCGCTGCGTTTTAGCGATACAGCGCTTAAAATCTATAAAAGAAAAAAGCTTAAGCTGCTCCTAGTGCCGTTCGTTAGATTCAATTACGACTTGTCGAGTCCGCTCGCGTTGACTACCATTACATCTTCAAAACTACATAAAACCTAAAAAAAATTGGCACGGATGTTCCTTCTAGCTACAGAATGCGGATTAAATACGGATTCTATTAAAAATTGCTATTAAAGGGGAGAAACGAAGTCAAAGTCAAAGTCAAAGTGTTTTATTTGTGAATCACAGGTAAAACTGAATACAATGGTGGAAAAAAGAAATACGTGACACTATGATTTGCCAGTTGGTGTACAAAAACATGCTTGTTATAATAAATATAAGTGACAAAATTATCAAAACAAAAAGCTAACGAAATGTCCCAAGTATTATTAAATTAAAATGTCAGAGCCTATTATTATTATACAATTTTATCATTATTGAATTGAATCATTTACAATTTAAAATTAGATGTCAAGAAATCTGAGACTGAATAATAACAGTTATTAATTAACAATGTCGATAGCTTAATTTTAAAATCTTGGGTTGGCAATGTTCTTAGCTGAGTAGGCAATTTGTTGAAAATCTTAATCGCTAGGCAAAATACGCTTTTACGCATCAGTGCAGTCCTTGAACATTTGGTACTGAGATTCTGGCCGTGTCTGAAACTTCTGTTGAAGACCTCAGACACTGTCCTAAATAAGGTTGGGTTCGATTTGACAAAAACGGCAGTTTCAAAGATGAAGATACATGGTAATGTCAAAATCTTTAAATCTTTAAAATGCGGTACGCATGTGTCAGTCTGCTTAAGCCCACGGATTGCTCTAATGCATCTCTTCTGAGCCTTGAAGACTGCTTCCCTGTTAGTAGAATTACCCCAGTACATGATTCCGTAGCGTAAGGTCGATGCTACAAAAGCATGATATGCCGTCATAACAGTTTCCACACTTACTTGCTTAGCAAGCTTGTAAAGAGCGTAAGCATTTTTTTTTTTGCAGATTTCTTCGTTGTGAGGTTTCCAACGAAACGAGGGATCAAAGTTTGCATAGAATTTGACACGTTGAGGAATGCACTTCGCTCAAAAAAACGAGACAGCCAAATGCATCGCTACGTTCAAAATAAATACATAACACTACTTCTCCGTACCGCAGTCGGGGAAAACAAAGCTACACAATCAGGTTACTGATTTTTTTCTACCTACTACACGTCTCATTCCCACGTGGCTAAATACCTCGTATGTGTCATTAACCTGGCATAGATCACAGCAGTAATGGCTGGCGAAGGCGCGGTGAGGTGCGCCGCAATCTGTGACGTCACTAACACTCCCTTGCGGACTATGTGCTTGAATCTGTCGTGTCGTGTTAAACCCGGTCTATTGCCCCGGATTTTCTAACGCAAGTGTTTAAGACGGGTCGAGCCACGGCCAAACGCAAGGGAATCTCTGGGAAATAGTACCTCAGTGGTACGAGATGCGCGTCGCAGCCTCTGATCTGATTTTTTGACCGGGCAGAAACTTACTAGCTAATAAATTTTTCATTTGTGTGACATAAAATTAAATATAGGAAAAATATAACTAGGAAAGACACCAGACACTCAAGTAATTCCCAGCATTATTTTCTCTCTAATCTTGTGACAGCTTTACACTGCGTGCTTTCGATTCTGCGAACATATTTTATTATTATTTTGGCGGCCACTGAAACTGTCTCACTGTCCCGAAATGCTCGGCTCAGTAGAAACCCGGAATAATTATGTAAGAGCAGTTTGTAACATTTCATTACTACTTATAATATTATCCGAGCTGGTAACGTATTTTAGAACGAGCCACGAGAATGGCACGTGTATTTGTTTGACTACCTATACAAAGATTTAGAAGTAGAGATTACGGAAAAGCTAGAAGCTTCGCACAAACGTGTCGACTACGATTTGTTCAAGAGGTGAACGTAGAGCAGAACCTACTTAATTAAAGTAGTGGCTCCGTGACCTGGAGACCTCGCGACAAACTTAACTTTACCGTTGGAAAATTGTAATTCCCATACATCGACATAGAGCGCGATCAGTTTACAATTACCGCAAATAAGTTGTAATCGCAAAAACCCCCTCTCATCGCTAAACAGCCGCAGCGGTGTGAGTATGATACTCCTTTGGTGTGATTCTCTAACGCCTGCAGCGGCCCTAACATGTATGACACAAAGATAAGATAGACCGTCTTATCTCTAAGTGCGTCTCTCTCACACAAGTGCCCACGAAAGAGAGAGTCATAGAGGTAAACGGGTTTAATTTATCTTTTTGGCATGCATGTTAGGGCCGCTGCAGGCGTCAGAGAATCACACCAGAGGAATATCATAAATATGCGCGCCGTCGACCTTTACATGGTCCCTTACCGTTTAAATGGAACTTTTTAAGCAAACATGTATTTAAAAAATAAGTATTGGGACAACCCTTGTTTAAAAACAAAATCAAGCAGATTGACCTAAAAATGAAACTAACAAATCCAATATTGAATACGTAATCACTGTCGGACATGTCCTGCATTTAGCGAAATCGGCCATTAGGCGCGCCCGTGATTTCGGCGATAAAATGGCCGAAGGCCGAGCATTGTCTGACCCAAACAACGGTATTTCGTGACACGCTTTTTTGACAGGCGCTGATGAAATTGTCTTCTATTTTTGAACGAAGTGGAACGGTTTATCATTTATTATTTTGTTTGAAAAAGCAATTCGATTTATTTTCTGACAGGTACATACCTGACTATAAGTATTAATTCGTATAAAGCATAATCTCTACCAAACGGCCCGCATCGCATCGAATCAGTACGGATTTTACAATCTTTAAACGATATTAAATCATGTACATGTACATTTAAAGTCTTAAAGTCTCTGTATTACCCAGCCGCGTTCCGTTTGGTGGAAATTAAGCTTTAGACACTTCAATATTAGTAAGCACAAGATTTTTGCACTGCAGAAACTTAATATTTCAAATTCAAATTTAAATTCAAATGGTTTATTTGTAAACATAGTAAGGTGCGAGTCTCGCTCGCGGGTCGCTGCAGTATCAATCACTTAGATGTTCCCGAATAGACGCCTTGGTACCATTACCATGAGTTCAAGTTCATGAGAGCAAATCGTTCTCGTAATAGAAAACTATCGCTCGGTCCCTTTTACTTGTATCGGCAACAAGCAGTATTGCCAATAGATTTCAATAACGAGAACGGTTTGCATAAACTCATGCATGATAATGGTACAGTTAGGGAGTCCGCATCGAGCGCATCACTAGCGTCTTCCTCTGGGGTTCTAATCCACTTATTCCACAAGTGACCTAACTTTTAAATGCGTGGCCGTGGCGTGAACAACAAGTTCTAGCCGGGTGTAGAACAAGTTAGATTACAAGTCGGCTGGAATTTGTTTGAAACTGTAACCTTGTTGTAAACGGGTATTTTATTAGGGTTTAGTAGCTCGGAAATTTCTACTAAGGTACTAGAAAATATGGGACTGTAAACAAAAAAGCGGCCAAGTGCGAGTCGGATTCGGAGTAGTATTAAAAAAAAACTACTTACTAGATCTCGTTCGAACCAATTTTCGGTGAAAGTTTACATAGTAATGTACATCATATTTTTTTTTAGTTTTATCATTCTCTTATTTTAGAAGTTACAGGGGGGAGACACACATTTTACCACTTTGGAAGTGTCTCTCGCGCAAACTATTCAGTTTAGAAAATAATGATAATAGAAACCTCAATATCATTTTTGAAGGCCTGTCCACACGTATGGGTTCGATGAAAAACTTTTTTTTGAGTTTTCTTTCTAAGTATGGGGAACCCCAAAAATGTTTTGTTTTTTTTTCTATTTTTGTGTGAAAATCTTAATGCGGTTCACAGAATACATCTACTTACCAAGTTTCAACTGCATAGTTCTTATAGTTTCGGAAAAAACTGGCTGTGACATACGGACAGACAGACGGACAGACGGACAGACGGACAGACGGACAGACGGACAGACGGACAGACGGACAGACGGACAGACGGACAGACGGACGGACGGACGGCTTCCACGCCATTATTCGCAAGAGAGCGGCATCCCCGGTGCGACGACTGGCGAGTGGAACTAGCACCCTCCTGAATGTATTTACCTCCAAATTCGATTGCCCATTTATGATGCATTTACATATGATTAAATCGACTTAGTAATTAATTGTAATTGTAATTGTGATTTGGAATTTAATTGAATTTATTCATTTTAGACATTTATTTAATTTGCATTAATAGTTTAAAAAGTAACTGTGATTTCGATTTTATTTAATTTTCTATTTCAATTCAATTACCTATACTTTAATTAATAACTTAACTAACATATTTCTAAGACAAACTGTTACTAATCATATATGGGTCAAAGGACCTGAAATAAATAAATAGTAATAATATTAAAGCTCAAAAAAGTAAATTTTAAAAATTCTTAAAAATATTATAATGTGTGGTGCAGTTAGACACGTGTTACAAATAATAATAGATTCCTAACGAGTCTAATTTTATTGTACCAAAAGGCGAATTATTACTAATTTTACTAAGATATCTAACTAAATAGAATCAGAACAGCGATCTCCTCAGCCTAACCCTCGAGGCATACAAGTGGCAGAACATCGGAAAAATATTATATAAGATTAAATGAGATCACGTTAACACGATAGGAAAAAAAACTTACAAAGTTGTAAGACAATATCCCGATCGTACCAAGTCATCCTTTGTTTCAAGCAAGGCAACGTTGGCCTGGAATATTCTAGACGATAAATTAAACTGCGAATATTTCTCAGTAAACTGACTTTACTGTGACCCAATGTAACCTTTAAAGTATTCTGAGATCTATTTACAGGGATAAAGAGTGTTAGTCACATCGTGTTCTGAGAATCAATTCCCAGAGGAAATACGAGTAGCGGCAGGGCTATGAAATTAAAGGTACGAGTAGGCTTTATAATGTCTTTACCTGACGGTGCGAAGCCTTAAGATTGTATGCGAGAAAAAATCAGATGTTCTAGCAGGGGGGTTTCACTCCGCACTTTAGGTACGTTCGGCCATCGGACAGCTCGGAGCTGTAAATGGGTTCCACTCGCTCGCTCGCTGGCCGATTCGCGCGTCATCAAGTAGCCTAGATGTTTGGTGTTGTTCGGTGACTCGGATAAAAAACTGACAACCCTATCGTACACGAAAGAGCACGTTTTATGCGATGGGGAGAGGAGGCATGATTACGCATATTTTCTTACCTAAACATCGGTTTTGTTAGACGGTGATTCTTAAGTTAGTTTAGTACTATTATCTATTCTGTGGTTCTAGTTCCTGAACTCCTGATTTATTTATTTAAATGGCTCTTACAATTAATTGATAAACATACAATAATAACAATTTAAAGATTCAATACAATGTACATAACGCACAAAATTAAAAAAATAAACTCTGAAATAAGAAACACGTTACTTGCGAGTCGTGCGACAGTTTCGCGGTATTCAACTGTCCGCGAAAACGCAACCACAAACGATATATTATGATATGTAAATACGTTATGGACTTATAAAGATGCGGTTCACCTTTTGATTTATTACTTTTAAGTCCCAAGTCGGGTTTTAGCTTTTCAGTTTAATAGGTTAGTTTCCTGAAAAAAACTATTTAGTCCGTCATTTACATTATCAAAAACGATTTTTTCTTTTGTCAATTAAACAAAAAAAGACGAAGATATAGTGCGTTGAAGTTCCACGTGACGTCACGACTTTGCAGACTTTACCATTAAGTGACGTCACGAGCCCCCACTCCCGAACTTTGACGCGCGTTATCTTTGTCAATTATGATTGATTTCCTAAAGCAAAAAATACGTGTTCAGTATTTTTGGATAATCTAACTGACGGACTATTAGACTTGTTAATTTTCCCCAGGAAACATCCCTATCTCATATTCATAACAGTAACTATGTGTCTACTAAGATTTGTTTTCTTATACAAACGTGAATATTTCCGCGCGAGCTTACTCTTTGGATAAATAGCAGAATCGAAATTTGGAAGCTATCTTGCTTAATATTGAACCCAGGCCTTTACACTCTGGATTATTCATGCCATTTCAAAGTACATCAAATATCACTCTCCGTTACAGTACTTAACATTCGCCTTTTCACGTATTTGAGATATAAAATGTCGGCTCTTTATTGACTCTGGAGGCACGCCAAGCCAGGTGTGTGCGCAATAACCGAGGGGACTCACAAACCTCGTCGCGTCACTGGCTTCATCATCGAATATTAGATATTTGGTGCAGTGAATAAGAAAAAAACCGGACAAGCGCGAGTTAAACTCGCGTGGAGAGGATTCCGTTCCGCACATGATTATCTGAAATTTCTGAAAAATATTTATGTTAAATTCTCACATTTATTTTATATTATTTGATATGTCACACGCCCTATTATTTGATATGTCACATGATATAGTTAGTAGTTAGTTAATTTTCTGATTTAACTCCCGACAATGGCCCCAATGTTTAAAATTAATTAATTTACGTTACGCGTCCGTGTTGCGGTTACCGACTTACATATACGTACCAAATTTCATTTTCAATTTCAACTCAATTGTTCCACTAGTTTCGGAGAAAATTGGCTGTCTCAGACAGACAGACAGACACACGAGCGATCCTATAAGGGTTCCGATTTTTCCTTTTGAGGTACGATACCCTAACAAGTATTTACTTAGGTATACAGTAACTATTATCGAAGACTATCACGAAGCGACGCGCGCTTTACTTGTGGTGACCTGACCAGTTAACAAATACGCTGTGAATGTAGGTAAGTACAAGCGTCGCACCTCTCATTAGTTGGTTAGGTGTCCTGCATTCCACTTCCCAAAAAACTTATCGCAGTAGTTTCATTTCCTAAACGAATCTTTAGCACATTTACATTTCGCATTATATTCATTTGGTCAAATTATCATTTTGCATCATTTTACTTTGGCAAGTTTTATTAAGACAAAAGTGTATTAAGCAAACGTTTTCTTTTGGCTAATATTATATTCCAAAAAAATGTTTGTTCAAATTGTCACTTTGCTTATAGCATAAGTTTGGCAAGTGATAATTTATTTTTACTTATATTAAAGTATAGAGAAATTCCAAGTATAAAACGAACAATGGCAAAAACATATTTAATTGCATAAATAAAGAAGACAAAAGGGGGGTCGGGGGTGGAAGCTAGCTAGGAGGGGGGCTCGGGGGGCGAAGCCCCCCGCAGTGTAAAACAAACAACCGTAACAACTGTATTAACTGTCGACTGAATCATCGATGCTACAGTAACTGCTTTAAAAATAGTCTTAAGCATAATCACATAATATAAAAAAAAGAAAAATTAATAAAATCAAAAATCCTTGACCAATGTTTAATTTTATTTCATAATTTAGTTTTCGGTGAAACTAGTTTATTTTTGGGAGATTTCTTAATAAAACCCAATTCAACCTAACCTTACCTACATAATCGATAAATATTTTATTCTAAATATTTATTTCAGGAGTACTATTATGAGCTCCTGAACTGCCTGGCGACTTCTCATTATGAGACGGCCTCTTTTTAGAACGCTACCAGCTCATAATACGATCCAAGTTTAGAGAAAATTGTAATTGTAGTTATCTAATGAAATTTTATGTTCAACGAACGATTAAGTATACCAAATGTAGAGCTCCCAGTAAATACAATATTTACAAAAAAAAAAACTTTATGAGCATAGTAAATGTTTGCGTTTCTTGCTTAAAATTCTTTGGCTTTGTACTTACTTTTATTGTATTGTATACCCGGCGGCATGATTACGCATATTTTCTTACCTCAACATCGGTTTTGTTAGACAGTGATTCTTAAGTTAGTTTAGTACTATTATCTATTCTGTGGTTCTAGTTCCTGAACTCCTGATTTATTTATTTAAATGGCTCTTACAATTAATTGATAAACATACAATAATAACAATTTAAAGATTCAATACAGTGTACATAACGCACAAAATTAAAAAAATAAACTCTGAAATAAGAAACACGTTACTTGCGCGTCGTGCGACAGTTTCGCGGTTTTCGCATTTCATTTCAAATATATATTCTATGTCAAAATACATATCTTCTAGGACATATTCCATGCCAAAAAGATGTTGTTTAAATTATGGTATGCCAATCAATACATTTCACGAATACATAAATGACATCTTAAAAAAATCCCAAGTAATAATTTGACTAACAATAATTTATCAAATCATTATTTGGGAAATGATATCAGTGCAAAATGTCGAGTTGGGAAATAAAATTTAAAAATAAAAATAAAATATGGGATAAATAGTTTGGGAATTAAAAAGTTGCCAATAAGTTTTCACCGATTCATTAGTGGACCAGTTGGTTACCACAAGTGAAGCGCACGTCGCTTCGTGTGATAAAAGAGGGAGCCTGCTGTTTCATCGAAAAACTTTTGACAAATGATCACTTCCCAAACAAATATTAGCAACCGTTTTTTTGCCAATGCAATCTTTGGAATAATTTTAGTACGCACATTTTCATTTGGTTAAATTTTCACTCAGCAGAATATTACTACGGAAAACGACATTAAGTCATTTCATCTTTTATCAAATGATTTATTACAGCAAAAAAATCATTAGACAATAATCATTTAGTCAAATGAGTTGTTGTGATAAAAAGTATAAAGACAAAAACCAAATAATCATATATTGCGGCGAGCGAGCGAAGCGAGCGAGCAATACAGGTCGGAGCAGAACCGAGTCGGACAAAGTTAGGTTAGAAGGCTTAGCCTTCGAGGTTTTTTTTTTCATCCCTTAATAAAACATGATTTAGCGTAATTTTGTTTGCGTAAAATATGTTATACCAACTGAAACATTTGACTTCGTGAAATTTGGTATAAGTACCAGTTGGCAAGTGACTCATTGTTGGAACGTTCACTTGCCAAACATTAGGTTTGCGTTACCATTATTTGTGAAGAGTTCATTTGCCAAATTATAATTTGGCAAAAGAAATTATACGGAAAATTGTTTGGGAAGTGATAAGTAATTAGTATTTTTTTTTTGATGAAACAAGGGTAACAGTAAATTGTTAATTGGTTACTTAGAAAATTAAAAGACTTTCAAGTAAAATCGTTTACTTATATTTATTTACTGCTAATATTTTAGTAAAATATTTCGGTTTAGCAACACTAAATTATTTGAGTAAAGTTTATTGATAGTTGAATCGTCAACACTGAAGTTGGTCAGAAATTTGGCCGAGTCGATGGCTCAGGGTAGTCACGGATGTTTAGTGTCTAAAATGTAAGTATTATGTATATGAGTATTTGTATCGGGAAAATACGGACATATAAGTAGTTTTATACTAAAAATCAGCACAACTACCTATATTCTTTGTTTCAAAATCTCTCTTAACTATAAAATGCCAAAACCGCGTAACCAAACATCAGACAGGCACAGAACATCGACACATCCGTGGTTTTGGCATTTTAGTGACGTTATAGTAACACTTAGCAGTCCCGAATAGAAGCCTTGGAGTATTATCTGTGAACCCGCATAAGGCCCCTCGGGGAGGAAGCGACACAATAGCCCTTTGCATAACTTATCTAAAGTTAGGATCCGCACGATGACAACTCGGCATGCGAACTGTTATGCATATCATGCTCTATCTAAACTTATTGATAGAAGCACAATCACATAGTTTAAAAGCTCTTAAGGCCCGGTCGCATTCCGGGCGCGGAGAAGCGCGGCGCGACCGCAGCGTGCCGTTATCGGTTATCTATCTTGTATTGGAATTCGTAATAAACGCGACACATATCCCGCGCGCGCTGCGTTTGACTTGGCTTAGCGCAGCTTGTTACGCCTTCCAATACAAGACAATAAATGGCGTTACGCTGTCGACGCGTCACGCTGCCGCCGCGCAAGCAACGTGACCGGGCAGTTAAAGTTCGGACATGGTGCTTGACAACATTTTAACTGGGAGTCATGTGTGTTGTTAGCTGTGATGCGTTAGTGGCTGGGTGATATAAACTGCGCAGGGATTTTGAAGCCTGGTTTTATTAATCACAATCAGAGATGTACAAGATACCCTAATACAAGGTATTTGGAATACAAAATACAAGATACTACTAAAATAAGTATTTGAGATACCAGATACAAAATAATTTTAGAGTCGTATTTGAAATATGTACTAGATACTAAATACGTATCTTCTAAATACTTTTTAGAGATAAAATACTTTTTGAAGGAAAACCCAATTTTATTTTTAAGGTTTTAATTGAGACTTACGTATCTTACGCATCTTATCGTACTTTATCTATACGGTGGCAAAGTAAATGTGGAAAAACGCATAGGTAATTATGACTCAAAGTATTTTAGGAAACAGTATTTACGAGATACTGAGATACAAAACGAATGGTATCTAAATACAAGATACAAATACATTTTAGATATAAGATGAAAATACGTATTTTGTATCTTGTATCTGTATTTCAGATAAATGTATCTTAAATAAGTCACATCTCTGGTCACAATACCCTTGTGCAGTTCTAAGCACCTTGTCCTGTTTGATGCGGAAGTAGTACAGACTGTACGTGTATTCGGTTCAAGTTTTTCGTGAGAGAACAAGCTTGGCTTAGGGCATTTAACATTAGTATACCTAAAAAGGTTCTCTCGGAATTTTAACAACCTGTACTTTTTCAAATACGCGCTTCTCAAAGAACTTTTACAAGAAACCCTTAAGGCGTTTCAAGACCTAAATCGGCTTTACTTGAACACTTTTTAAACAAAAAATATTTTATTTCGCAAAGCGAAAAAATATACGTTCATATTCATTATATTATTGAAAAAATTACCAATTCCAAAACACGATTTGATGAAATCGATATGATAGAACAAAATCGTGAAGTTACGTCTGAAATCCTCTTTAAACAGTTCTATGTCTTATTTTTTTTAACTTATGGGTCTATAATTAATAACACCATTAAATAACGACCATACTAAAAAAATACTAATTTATATTTTACGTGCAGTGTGTTTACTTAAATAATTCAACCGTTTTTGATTTTCCCCATACCACACCCATACAAAAAACCACACAGTGCTTCTCGTTCACTCCAGTGCAAACAGACAGTGACCGATCACTCAAGGTCATTCATTGGCTCTTTTCAGCGTCTTAAGGCTGTTAAGGGTCGTAATAGCATTTTACACGAGTGGCTCGTAGAGCTCTACTGCGTGGAATTGCGTGACTTTATGCGGTGTTACTGAGCCGTAAATTGTATTTTCTTTGCTGTCAAAGTCATAAAGTATGTAATAAAAATCACGATTTAATTTACGGAAGTTTTCATATGATATGGGTCAGTAAGTACTCGTGTATAGGGCGAGTTATATGAGCCTTTTACTACCTCGGCGTGGCCGACACGCCCGTTTTCTTAGTAATTATTTATTTATCAGCTGAGCTTCGGCAGTTACTACATACGTATAAACATTATGTTGAAGTAGATCTCCATTTGAACGTAATTTTATCACAAAGCTCAGTACCATTACCATGATCGTATCCAAACCGTTCTCGTAATAGATAACTGTCGCTTGGTCCCTTTTACTTGTATCGGCGACAAGCAATATTTCCGATAGATTTCGATAACGAAAACGGTTTGCGTAAAATAATGGTATTGATACTGGTTCTGGTAAATCATTCAGTGACGTATATCACTCGAAAAAGCTGTTAGTGTTGCTTGTAGACGATGCATACAGATAATGTTTGTGCTTATGAGTAAGTACAGATGTTCACTGTAGGTTGCTTTGCAAGATCATTCCTAGCGCCAGCGCCAGGGGCGCCGAGTCTTTAAAAATGACACCATATTTTTAATGTACTGTGGATTCAGATACGCTTCAGACGTACATACGTTCAGTGTAATATATTTATTTTAAATTATATTTTCTTATTTATATATTTCTGTTGCGTTGGAGGCACTACTTACGTCCTATCGCGGCAGTGAAAGGGTTAACATAGCTGCACGTTGTATGTAACCGCTCAAGTGCCTCAACTTTATTATCTACACAAAAACGTCAACTTCCAATGACCCAAGTTGACTTGAAATGTTTAGGTGCACTAATTACAAACCGCTTTCATAATGCAAATATTAAAGTAGCAACAGGTAAATGTTACGGAGGTCGAACGTTTCCATTGACCGTTTCAAAGTTTCATTAACGAAAAACTTTATGGAAGTTAACTTGATGTTACAGTAGTTACACTTGCTTTGGAAATTATCCAATTCTAGTTTAAATGTCCGAAAACGATGCATACATATTATCACGCCCGAAATCCCTAATGGGGTGGGCAGAGCCAAAAGACTACTTGTGGCCACGTTCGATGAATTAGTACTAAGATGGTATGATGAACCGTATGGTTGACAGGTGATCAGCCCATCGCCCATACAGATAGTCCACCATGTTGGAGAGGACCCGTCCCTAAGTCGACTTTTACGACATGCCAGGATGATAAGCACCTGCACGCATCCTATGCTATTTCTTCACTCCCAGTGCAGCAGAGGAGTAGGATGCTTTATTAAGTCTTTATTTAACTACAGTCCGTTGTCCGCATCAAAGCTCAAATAGGTATTGCAAGTATTATTGATTATCTTATTGGCTTGCAGACAGTGTTCGCCACCTTCCCTAAAACATGGTTGAGGGAGACGATGGCGGAGATACGCGTTATACTGGTGAACGGGTGCTGTCTGTGGCTGTGGGGCCGGGACAGTTCATGCTCGCATTGACCAATTAATTAAATTTACTAGTTTTTAAATATATACGATGTAAAATCAATGTTGGACTTGAAAATATCAATTACTGCAGAATTTATTGCGGCGGTTATTTTCAGTAATGATGATGGTCTTGACCTAATCGCTGGCAGAATCAACCCGTTTTTATTTAGTCATGTAAGAGTCCATAGATGACGCACTTACTGAGTAAATATTTTGAGGTTTGCAAAATGTGTTTTGATTTTACAAGATAAAATAATAATGCGTGCAGCAGCATGAGTATTCGAAGTATTCTGGCAGTTTTTCAGTTCCAAATATCCGTTTCTCTCGTAT
Organism: Tortricodes alternella; assembly: GCA_947859335.1. Lineage (NCBI taxonomy): Eukaryota > Metazoa > Arthropoda > Insecta > Lepidoptera > Tortricidae > Tortricodes > Tortricodes alternella. Next base: position 717,227 of record OX401977.1, read on the forward strand.
TAGCATCAAAAATACGACTGTTAACTAGCAAAATAGGACTTAATTCTACAATTTTTGAAATAATTCAGTCATGTATTTTTGTGGCCAATATGAATTAACCGGAGATTTATAACTCAAAACTGTCAGTTTATTTCTGTTAATTAAAACTCCAACTTAAGGTATGTTTTACCAATATCAATGAAAATGGAAAGAGGATTGTTTTCACTGCATAGCCTTTCTTTTGTTTAAATAATTAAGTTAGAAGTATGAATTTGCTCATTTCTTTACGGCATTTTGATGGAAGATGTTTAATTACATTTTAATATAAGACTATAATTATTAAAAATGCCTAAGGCATGATGATATTTAGATTTATATCTGTTGGTAACTTCTACAAACCAAACAACGATGACGCTTCAATTCTACCACTTCACACAACACTGGAATTAAACTTTATTGTGACCACTATAGTAAACAAGTCAGGTCACTCAAGTCAAACTTATCAAAGTTACGTGTGAAAGTCTAGTTTTGGGCGGAGGGCGGGCGGTTCGCTCGCGGCGCGGACTCGCACTGACGCGACGCGCCTCCCGGGGCGGGAACCCGCACCGAGCTTTGTCTCAACTTCAAAGATTATGCTATCGTGATAAAGTTTAATACTTGATTATGATAATGAACCATCTTTTACAACGTTAAGCTATTCTAAAACCATTTGGAGTAATAGACTTTTGTATAATTTCCAATTGGATCGGAACTCCTTCCGTAGCTGAATTTGTTAGGTGGTTTGTTGTTTGGGTTTTATTAGCGAAAATTATTTCATCAAATAGGTATCGACCGAATCAGTTGTTGTGGCGATCATTGGACGAGGCGTTTGTCCAGCAGTGGCCGTGTTTCGGCTGAAATGGCGATGATACCATTTCCCTGTTGTCCTCTTTTCTGTTTCTATGTGGACTTGGTTATCATCATTTCCATTGCTTGGGTCGTTGTGGTTCTCATCACTCCTGTAGTCACGAGACATGCAAGTATATGTATCTTGCCCAGTTCTTTTCCCAGTTCCTTCACCAGTTCCTACACTTTTGCTCTATGCCATGATACTACAGCTAGGAGTCTCGGAAGTATCACCGATACTGTGCCGATACCGTACAGAAGGTACAAAATATGGGTTAGTATCAGATGGTCGTAAACGCAACTGGTCTACGGCATCAACTCGTCTCAAAATTATCTCGACGAAATTGCAACTAGCCTAAATAGTAACTCGCCTATGAAGCAGCTCGTCAGAAATCAGTTTGACAAATTATCAGGTTACCCATGAAGTAACTGGACTATATATAATCGTCTTAAAATAACCTGGACAAATTCGCAATTCGGTTAAAAAGTAATTGGTCTAAAAAGACACTCGTCAGAAATAATAGTTTGTTTAAAAGATCATCTGTGCAAATAAAAACACGACACAACACAGTTATTCTGACACTCGTAGACCTTAAGAACGCCCCCGTGTAGGTATAGGTACTTAAACAAACTAACCCCAAAATATATAATCTTGATTAGTACAATTATTAAAATACGTGATAATGATATAGGGTCGACGGAGCTCCACTCCTGTGTACGTAGTTTAGGGCCTTCAGCCTTGACGCTAGGTTTTGAACGTCCTATAAATAGCATTAAAAAATAAAACTGTCTGTGGGTGTTTTCGTTTAAAACTACTAAACTACTTAACGGATTTTGATGTGGTTTACCGCGGACATTTAAAGAAATTCTCGAAGAAGGTTTTAACTGTAAGTATAATAAAGACCTGTACGGAGCCAGGTGGGTTGCTAGTATTATATGTATACACAGGTTAAATAAGAACAACCTTTCCCGGCTAGCTTGACGTGGCTAAAATAAACAGAGGGTCTTTTTAACTAAGACAGTAGATTAGCTTTCACAAAGAATTTGACAACACCGAACCGTTTTTGATCTAAGAATAAATGCAAATCTGTTTTTAATTAAAAGCTCGTTCAATAAACATTCTATAATCTTGAAATTCCTTAATGGAAGCTTTTAATCCAGCGAGCCCTTTATAAATTTAACTTTAACCTTAATATTTAGTATACATTTCGAGATCGCTTGGTTACTGAGAGCTCATTGATATTTTTAAGAGAATATATTCCATCCATAGTGACAGGAGTACTCGTATTACAGTTCTTATTATTTCTGAATGTTAATTGAAAAGTGATTTAACAACTTTTTTTAACAGAATGAGTTGGTTTATAAATCTATCAAAATAAGGCGTCTTTCACGTTAACACGCGGGCGCGGTCACGAAATATCAAACATATGGCGTTGTATGCAAGTGTTCACGTACGTAAAGACAAGGCAGCGCACCCGCCACCGCGCCCGCGCAGACGCCTAAAGCGACATAAACCCGCGTTTACAATGACCGTTTCACACCAGATGCGATCGGGGGCAAATTTGTAAAGTAACTCATTCTATATGTTATAGAATAACATTCCTATTATCATTCACAAATCATTAAAAAAACCGGCCAAGTGCAAGTCAGACTCGCGCACGAAGGGTTCCGTACTATTATCTATAAAGACGGCATTTTAATTTAATTATTTGTCTTTAAAGTGAATAGTCCTCTGCTGCACTGGGAGTGAAGAAATAGGATAGAATGCGTGCAGATGCTTATCATCCTGGCATGTCGTAAAAGTCGACTAAGGGACGGGTCCTCTCCAACATGGTGGACTATCTGTATGGGCGATGGGCTGATCACCTGTCACCATACGGTTCATCATACCATCTTAGGACTAATTAATCGAACGTGGCCACAAGTAGTCTTGTGGCTCTGCCCACCCCATTAGGGATTTCGGGCGTGATGCTATGTATGTATGTATGTATGTAAAGTGAATAGTAAACTAAATATTCTGTTAATATTTCAAGCGTCTACCGTTTGCCGTTATCAACATCGAACAAAAACGAGCAAAAAAATCACGTTTGTTGTATGGGAGCCCCCTTAAATAATTCTCTAATTCTGTGTTTTAGTATTTGTTGCTATAGCGGCAACAGAAATACATCATCTGTGAAAATTTCAACTGTCTAACTATCACGGTCCATGAGATACAGCCTGGTGACAGACGGACAGACAGACAGACAGACAGACAGACAGACAGACAGACAGACAGACAGACAGACAGACAGACAGACAGACAGACAGACAGACAGACAGACGGACGGACAGCGGAGTCTTAGTAATAGGGTCCCGTTTTTACCCTTTGGGTACGGAACTCTAAAAAGGTACTCAACAGCATGTGATTGTGCATATGCTATGCTATCACTTTGGAATAAACATCCTTTTAAGGACACCTGTCTACTATCTTTTTAAAACAAATCCTGTACTTAAAGGTTTCTGTTTCATAGCATTTTTTTATTGATTTAATTCAAAAAACACGTGATTAAAATCTTACCGTAACTATATTTAATGTTTTACAGTTTCTCATTTCATATCAGTATTTGTTTCAACACTGGAAATAAACTCGGCTTTATTCCCGAATTACTGTCAGAAATAGTCCGACATGTTTTGGACTCGCATGGAGTCCTTCTTCAGGGGTGGAGCGCGTTCGTAAAGCAGTCCGCGCACACATTGTCATGTCCGACAATAATTCGTGGGTAAAGCCGAGTTCATTTCTAGCATTAATAATGTCTCACGAAAGTTTTAATTTGTCTATACTATTTGTTTCAGTAAATTTATTTGCATAGCCAATATTATCACCTGTATTGAAAAAATATCCTGTGGAATCTTCATTAATAAACGAATTGAAATGCTTATTGATCGATAAAGTACTGACCTACATAACCTGATTGCACAAATAAGGCTTTATTAGTTGCGGTAGCTCCTTTGAAAGTTAACCTATTTTTAACCGACTTCATAATTGCATAAAAAGTCCATGGAAAGCAGTGCAGCTGCCGGTAATAAGTACCTTTACAGAGCTTCACCGGGGGCACCAATTAATGATACCTATTACTCGCAGGTAAATATAATCGCAGAAAAAATGGGTTTTATGAAAATTGTGCAAGCTACGCATTAGCGTAGCTTTTTTCTTTACACTTTTTCTTGAGAAATAATTATAGATTGTACGACCCCAAACGATCCATATAGATTATAAATAAGACACGAGAAAATTTAAGAATAATGTTAGTAGACACAGATACAAAATAAAATAAAAGTAAAAAAAAGCTCCCCGACCAAGATGCAATGCAGTGCCGGAGGGCACTGTCCCAGGCGTCTACAATGACGGCCAGTGGCTCGTTCCACAAAGCTACAAGTTCCATTTTTACTGGTGAAAAGGCAAGGCAGATTTATTTTTTTGTTTAAATATTTTTGCTACAGCTAAAGTCAAAACAGCACAAACTTACAACTACTTAAACATTCTATAAATATAATGGCACTTTCACTCTATCGTGCTCTGAGACATCTCCATTTCTACCGCACTGTTGCACTCTATCATCAGTCGGCCAATCGGACTCGCAAACAGGGCGTCTATTCGGGAACGTCTAAGATACTGCATCGGCCCGCGAGCGAGACTCTCATCTCGCTCTTACGCATTACGCGTCGTGCGGAAGACTGAGAGTAATAGAGGCGCAGATCACACTGCGGCGCCGCCTCGAGCACGGAGTTGAGCAGCGCGATGGGTGCCTGCGCGTGCGCCGCCGGCACCGCTAGCAGCGGATGTCTTCGAGCGCGAATGTACCGACCAGGCACAAAAAGACTCACAAGTGCCTCTAAAGGACCTAAATAATCTATTTTATACCTAATTATGCCTAAGGCAAACTTTACCAAAGAGATGTATGGGATCGTATCAGTGCTGCCGGGCGGATGGCAGGCAACCCGTCCGCCTGCACCGCATCCGCGTGCACCCCGCTGGCACTGCACCAGCGCGGCAGCGCGGTAACCGCAGCAGGCCCATGAATGCGTTATTTAAAGAACTCGCAGGGCACCGAGCGCCTTTTGCGATTGTTTGTCCACAGCCTACACGTAGGTATGATGTACAGCTTGGAACAGAGTCATTTTTATCTGAACTGTACTGTACATCATGCAGACGAATTATGTGTTCTGAATAAATTACTTTTTCTCCTTTCGATGTCATTCTGAACGATTGAAATGACATCTGAATTAGGTATTTTATCATTATCAAATTTTTTGAAGTCTATACCTCTTTAGGCACGTTTGGGTTCTTTCTGAAGGGTAAACGAAACTGACTCGTCACGTTCAAATCGGTTACGCTGTATATACGCCGTGTATACCCGGGCTCCATTCGCCATGAATCGCGCTCGGATCGGTGACGCTGAATCGCGTATACTCGCCTCTAATCTTCATTGCGCTTTTTCTTAAGGCTATGGTGAGTGAGTGAGTGAGTGAGTTAGTGAGTGAGTGAGTGAGTGAGTGAGTGCATGCTTGCGTGCGTGCGTGCTTTATTTTAGTAGGTTTTCACTTCTTTCGTATGTTTTTATGCACACACATTATTATTTTTGGTTTTCCGGAACGATCTTTCTTCGTAAAGGTTTCCAGTCCTAGTCTTGGTCTTTTAAGCTAAGTAGATACTCATACACCTGCTGCAGTGGCGATTTAGGGTGAAGAGGTGGGATGACCCTAAATCGCCACTGCCGCAGTGGCGGATACTCACGCAACAAAACGCAGCTTTAGTATTTTTCCTCGTAGGTGGTATTCCAGCAATATTACGGTGATTTCTTCCGTCTTGCATGCTGTTACCGCTTCGTGAAACCATCGCAGCGATTTACGAGGCGCCCGCGCCGCGCCAAAGTCATTAAATGATCTACGGTTTGCAGCACCAGTTAAAATAGACGCGACATAGTTCGTCGTAAACTAGTTAATTAGTTTAAAGTTTAGTATTATCCTAAGATTGACGTGCGAGGAGTAAAATAACGTTTAATGTACTATAAAGCGGGTTCAAATATGGTGATGATTTAATGTTTATTTGAATCGGACACATTGTGCAGCGTGATATCTGGCACGTATGAACTTACATATGTTACACTTCCTATTATTACAAGACAACAGATGGCGCTGCGCTACTGCCGCTCCCGTAATGTGATGGGGTCTTTACAAATTTAGCCGAATGCAGTTTATAGGAGAAAAGTTTGATGTAGTCATGGTACCTAAAAAGGTATCGTGAGTTAATGTTATTGATATGCTTTAGGTGCTTTAACTGTATCGAGTTTTAAACTCATATTCTTTAATATTTCATCCAGCTTACTAAAGTAAAAAAACCTACTTTAGCAACAAATAAAAATAAAATGCAGAATTGTTGTTTGTTGAAAAGTTATTAGACATTACACCTTTATGTTTTGCCTACATGAGTAGTCATAATGGAATTTATTTGTTTTCATCCAACACATTATTATAATATTCAAAGACAGTTCTTCTCTCTCTGTCTCTTATGTCGTAAAACGGATGTAATTGCGTTGTCAGCAAAGCCCGTCTTCTCTGAATGAATCATCAAAGCGGAGACGTAGGTAATGAGTTCTATGGAAAATACTCAGTTAATAAATGACAAGTTTTGACATAAAGGTAGACAGGTGAAATAAAATAATGTATTTTTATTTGTTTCGTTCATTATGCGTATCTCCATAAAACGTGTCACCAAACAGTTTGCGGGGATTATCGATATTGAAGTGTAAAAAGAATATCCCCAATCGTTTTCTAGATGGCACATTATTTATATTCCGAAGACTAGGTATCGCCCAGGGTTCAATTCTCTTATCGCTATTCCTTCGACTGCGTTTCTACAATTATTAAAAATAATGCAATTTTCTTGTCATTATGCAGGACGAGTCAGTACGGTTTTCGAAAGAATCGTCCAATACATTCCAGAAGTCTTTGAGATAATCAAATCACCCAGCATACATGAAAATATATTAACGGGCTCTCATCGGACACGCACAAATGCCTATAATGAATTTTCAAGACCCTATTTCACCCTTTTAGGGGTTGATTTTAAAAACCTTATCCAGGGATCAAACTATCTCAACACTATCTCACCCTAATCGATTCAGCATTAGCCGTAAATCACGGCATCACAATCATCTAAAATCAAATGTTATAAACATGATACACATAAGTCTAGAATGTCGAAAGCCTAAATGAATAATGATTGTAGTCTATAACGTTCGAAATACATACAACACGACTGCTCAAAAGAATACAATATCGAAGTACAAAATGAATATGATTATTTGTCATAAACTTGATATACGTCTTAGAATGTAGAGAGCCTGAATGAATAATGTTCTTAATCTATCTATCTAGCCTAGCCTATGTGTTAATCCTAGGTATGAGCTGCCTCCATTCCAAATTTTACCAAAATCCGACCGTTCTTTTTTGCGTGAAGGAGTAACAAACATCCATACATCCTCACAAACTTTCACATTTATAATATAAGTAGGATAGTAGGATAAACCAAAGTCTCAGACTATGTCTGTCTATTATGATATATTAGGTAGTACTCCTTGTAAAAGGTCCTTGGTCTCATACCAACAAAAGATTTTATAAATTTCGTATTATGTGAATTTATGTATTTTTAACGTTATACGTAGTGAGGAATTTAGAGCGTAGACATTTTAAACTTATGATAAAACATGTTATTAATGTCGTACGTTATGCAATTTGACTTTATATATTTTGATCGTATGAAGCACGAACTTATAACATTTGATTTTAGATGTTTTGCTACGTAACCATAAAAAGACAACGTGCTAGCAAAGGGCCGCACGAACCCACCGTAAATAAATGTCCTTTCACATTTATGATATTAGTACGGAAGTATGAATTGAGTCATCGTCTTTGTATATTAACTACTTAGTTTATTTCATGTGTTTTTTTTGTGATGAAGAATTTTTAAACGATCTAACCTGTCTACCCTTGTTTGTGAAACACTAACGATCAGAATGGCATGACATTGCGAAAGAGTTACTTTAAAAATAAAAGATATCATGTGGCGTGACCTGACCGGAAGAAGGCTTGGCTTCCGGGAGCGGCCTAGCCTCAGTATTAAGCTATAATGTCTTAGTAATAAAATGTAGGCGCTCTGTCATGCAGTGAGTGAGTGTGTAGAAGTTGGTGATTTTTAGTAGGTACATTTGAAGCAGTTGTTTTTTTTATAGTAAGAGGGGGGCAAACGAGCAGGTGGGTTACCTGATGGTAAGCAATCACCGCTGCCCATGGACATCTGCAACACCAGAGGTGCTGCCAATGCGTTGCCAGTCTAGGGAGGATGGGGAATGGGGATGGGATGGGGATGAGGCAATAGGCCTCCGGATCTCGTCACTCACCGTACGAAACGCAATAGCAAGCTATTACTTTACGCCGATATTCTGTGAGAGTGTGGTACTACCCCGGTCGAGTCGGCCCATTCGAACAGTAATCATCCAGTGAGGATTACTGTTTGGCTCTACCACTAGTAAAGTAGTAGTAGTTTTTTTTATTGTAAAAACTGACCAGCGATTGGCCTCAGTCTCACCTAATGGTAATTGATGACAACTCTGTAAGCCTGGTGGTTGGTGCCTTGACAAACATGTAAGTAGTCTTAGAAATAATTGTGGGTTGCCTGCCAACTTAGAATAATAACAATATAGAAACCAAGTCCGCGCGCATACTCTAAGGAACCTCCATTTTAATTATTTGCCCGAGTTACATACAGGTGGACTCCTGTGTATCCAGTAGACTCCGCATAGCTGGGCGACCGCCGCTGCTAGCATTACAGACAGAAAGCCATAAGCGTCGGGCCTCAGGCCGGTGCACATAACTTCGATCGCACCAATCATAGCGCTCTAGAAACCCCGCGAATCCCGTAAGTATTTAGGCTAAGCTTCTTTAGGATATTTGCTCTGTGTATAAAACTATTAGAGGTAGTATATCTAGTTAAAGCTTTCAGGTTGCTTTAATCTGACACACCTTCAACCTTCATGCTAGCTATTAATTAACCCTGCCCTTTCTGCATTGTCACGGATTCCTTTTACAATTAACAATGTTCATAGCATGACTACATAAAAAAACATTTAAGTAAATACAAAATAAGATAAACAACTCAAACCAAATGTAATCAATCCTAGCCGCAAGTGCAAGTTAAACTCGCGTGGAGAGGGTTCCATGATTATATGAAATTTCCTATTTCACTTTGAATACTATAGACTTCTTAAGGGTTTTTCCTGTAATCTATAGGTAAAGAACTATTTTACGTTTCTTTTTTTCAAAGTTTTAGGCCCATTCGTTTCGGAGATAATGGGGGGACGGGAGGTGGACAATTTTCACCTATTTTCCTAAATAACTCCAAAACCCTTTATCTTAAAATTATAAAACAATTTAAGTTCCTCACAACGAGCCCTTTCATCTGATATGTCACATGCTACAGTTTGCAATTTTTTTTTAATTTAATTATCTAATTTACCCCCAAAAGTGGCCCTTATGTTTAATATTCATTTATTTACTTACACATCCGTGTTGCGGTCGCCGACCTACATATGTGTACAAAATTTCAACTCAATCTGCCCAGTAGTTTCGAAGCAAATTGGCTGTGACAGACGGCCGGACAGACAGACACAGGAGTGTTCCGATAATAGTTCAGTTTTTTCCTTTTGAGGTACGGAACCCTAACAACAACAACCCTGATACAATTTTATATAGTTTTATTTAGGTACTTTTAATTTATGTTATATACCTAACTAGTTAATATTTATGTCAGTTTATATAGACGTACTTTTTATGATAAAGTGGTTCTTGAACGAATAATACGTATAAATAATTCGCAAATTAAGAATGTGTCCCCAACATAAATAGCATTTAGTTCGCAGGTTTACATCCTATTTATTTAGGTAATTAACTGAATGTAAACAAAGTAACGTTCACGTCATCCAGCCCATCCAGTCAATCTTTTTTGTCTAGGTATGTCTTGATTGGCTGGTTAGCTGCGCTACGCGGGTCATTTTGTTTACATTTAATTAATCATCTAATCTGAGCAGAGTATAGTTAAAGTTGTTTCAAAAACAAGTATCATGCAGTTTAAAGGCAATATCTATCAATAACTTTACATATCGACCTTAGAATCATTTGCACTGACGCTGACGTCACAAAACAATGTTAATCGTTAATCTTTTGTAGTTCTTTTTTTAATTATGAATGAATATTTAATTATCATTGAAACACGAGCTTTTAAGCTAATTACTGTAAATAACAAAAATAAAACAGATTGGGTAGCTCAAATCTATTACAATAATGAATTACATACGTCTGTTCGGCACGCACTGGCTTCCATGAACACGTTCGCGTGATGTTTGATTAATCTACTTTTAAAAGCAACACTTATTGTGAATCTAATGAGGATAATAGACTTTTTTTTAACACGGGATACCCCGCCCTTAGAAGATACAGTTGATTAGCAGGAATGCTCACGAACCGTAAAGTACTGGTCACTGATTTATGGTTTTATGTAGCTTACCGTGTGTGTTTGTGTCTTGTGTGGGTCAAATTAAGTAACGAAAATGAAAATATAAATTTTGCAAGTAGGCCACATCGGCTCTTTTACATGTCTCAAGCTACCAGCAGCGCTTCGAAAGGTGACATCTGCTGAGAAGAAACGCCGCAAGAAACTCAGTAGTAAGTGTTTCTTTGTACAACTTTTACATTAGAGTTTTAACTAAAAAACATACAAAAGGGCAGCAAAAAACCTAATGGGTACTTACAAATTAATTATAATAAATAACTAAGAGCTAGTTCCCACTTGTCGGATGTCGGATTCGACAAAAAATCGGGTGTCCTGCACGTCTAGCACGACATGCCCGCGTGTCGTTTATCGCTCAGTGTGTCTCTGTCCAACTTGTCAAATATGTAACGGCTTCTAAATTCAATTTACTTTATTCTCTAGCTTTAAAAATGGCTCAAACGGCTTTTGCACTCAGATATCGAAGAGCAAAAATACTCTTTCATACATGGGGGAATAAAAATATATTTTATCTACACCCATATCATAAAACCTCCATTGGTTAATCAAAAACCGTAGGAAATGACCACCATTTTGACAACCAATTAGGAAAAACCAGTGCTGCGATAAAGAAATAACATGACTTCTTTATCGTTTTTAGTTAAGAAATGAGATTAAATTTGGAATAGCTGTCAAAACTCAAGCGGGTCTCTATTCTAGTATCCATAGATAATAAAACAGTTATTGATACGAAACGTCAATTCAGTATGTTTTTTTAATATAAACTGCACAATATTTGATCTCGAGTGACGTGAGAATAGAGACTTCATCCGTTTGTCTATGATTTAAAAAGAAAAATGGTCTTGACGGACGGCCGCCATTATGTTGACGTTTTGCTGAACGAAAGTAGAATTTTGTTGAATTGAATAGAAAAAGTTGTTTGTAATTTACATTTTAGTTGAAAATATGAATAGTAAGTACTCTTCTCGGAGTGTGTGTGATGTGAAAATGTGCCGGATATCTGAAATATGCAGCCACGATTGCAACAATTAACTTGTTGCCAGAAAATATTGTTTCTGAACCCATCATCGAGGATTTATAATATGTGTGTAGATAAAGTTATGTATGCAACTCTGCATAATTTGGCCTTAAAACACACGTGCGATCTTATTATGAAACTCGCCTATCGGCTCGTTTCATGAAAACCGCACTAGTGTTTTAAGGCCTATCATTATGCAACCGTTGCATAAACTACTATTCCTTTACTATCTTCTATCCACTTAATAGATATGAGTATCAAATGAAATTTCTTAGCTTTTAGTAAGTACTCTGCATCATCATTGTTTCTTTACAAATAAAACCGATTAACAAAAAAAAATATTCTTTGGTTTTTCTTAGCCTGCCCCTCCCCCCACTTAAAAGAACCCTGGCTTCGCCCTTGCCCAACTAAGTGTATCATTTTCCCAGCTGCGGAGACGTTTATTGGAAATTTTAGTTGAATTATAAGTAGTAGTTTTTTTTTATGGAGCAAATACATAAATCAAAAAATAATTTAAAAAACTTACAACTTGACTTGATAAGACTTGCTCGGAGCGGCGTGACCGCAGCGTGGCGCCATCTGTCGTGTAATTCTCCAACGTGCGCAGCGGCTGATCAGCGGATAAACGAAACTGTTAATTTAGACTGTAAGGATATCACGTATAGTTTTTTCGTATCACGTATATCGTAACGCCGTGTCGTGCCATATCGTAGCAAAGAAATTGCGATATCACTTAGTCAAATTAGAATAGAGGCCTGAAGGTTGTGATGTCCTGGAGCCAGTCAATTATCGTCATACACCCCGAGCGTTCAGTTTATACTTTAGGTTCAAAGTTAACTGTGCAGTCGGATCGAAATCTTTTTATCATGTTAAGAACTACTACTAATAATATTATAAATGCGAAAGTTTGACGTTTGTTACTTAATCACGCTAGAATGGCTGAACGGATCTGAATGAAATTTGGCAAAGGGATACATTAGAAGGAAATAAAGAACAGACATTTATTCACTACGCAAGACACACAACAATAAAAAAATCAACAAAAAATACAGCAAAAAGAGGGATGTGTGTCATCGTGAATCGGTCACTGGCTCAGCATAATGCTGCCTTCAGCCAGCACCGTCTGTGGCAGCCGGAGCGGTATAAAACATAATAAACACTAATAGGTAATTACACAAAACTTGGATAAATAAGTGGAATAGGTATATAATAATAAATATTGTTGATTAGTCTGGAATAGCACATAGTACATTTTATCGCGGAAAATTTAAAAGTTCCCGCGGAATCTACGCGAACGAAGTCGCTGGCAGAAGCTAGTGTATTCTAAATCCTTCTCATTGAAAAAAGGGCACGACGCTTTAACGCAACCTTATTCAAAATGTTCCAAGTGTGATCCTCCCTTTGCCCCTTAGCCTAACTTTAACTAGCAAAAAAGGCTGCCAAACTTGTAGGACGCGTGGGGTTTTGAGAGCACTGTGACTAGTGCGTTCGCGGAAATGCGCTCCCCGCGCTTGCCTATAGCTCCGCCACTTATGGCTTTTTGCCTTTAACTTCCAACAAAAACTTTCCTAAACTTAATTATAATTTTATGATTGTTTTAATGTGTAAGCTGTTGGTGTGTCTATTTAAATAAAATAAAATAAAAATAATAAAAATACTACACTTGTTGCTGTGACAACTTCGAATGCATTGTCAGCACTGATCTGATCGGTGCTCGGATCGGTACACGAACAAAATTATCAAGAGCGTATCCGTATCCCCTTTGATGATCAGGGAAAATCCGACTCGAGATGGATCGCGGCGTATCACGTATCAAATCATAACTGCGTATCATACTGTATCAAAACACGTTCGTACTTCCCGATCTTGATACGCGTATCAGATCGTGAGTGTGTGGCATATTCCATAAACGTGTAGCAATATGGATCGCGAGCGATCAGATACGCGTAGCATGATTGCGATCTTTTTGCATCTACACTAACGAACATGATACGCGTCGGTGCTACGCTATGGAGATACGATACGGCAAAATGATACAAAAGTACGAATACGAAGCTTTATGCTCGCAGCGGTGGTCACGCGGGCCCAGCTATGCGGGGTCTATAAAGCTGGGTCCACATTTGTATAATTTTGCCGTATCGTATCTCCGCCACATAGCACCGACGCGTATCATGATCGTTAGTATGGACGATAAAAATATCGCGATCATGCTACGCGGCGTATCTGATCGCTCGCGATCCATGTGTATACGCGTTTATTAAATACCCCACGCAATCGCGATGGATACGCGTATCAAGATCGGTAAGTATGGATATGTTTTGACACCATATCACGATACGCAGTTATGATTTGATACGTGGATACGCCGCGATCCATCTCGAGTCGGTTTTTCTCCGATCATCAAAGGGGATACGGCGTTATGATAATGAATGATACGATACGCTGCGGCTAGCATGGACGCAGTTTTTCACGTCACGATACTAGTACCACATACCGTGTCGTATGGCAAAAGTGAGCATCCATGCTTAAGATACGCGTGCTCTATACGATACCTACCCATGATCGTGCTCGCCTATACGAAACAAATGTGGACCCATTTTTAGATATATGGTCTGTGGATCATCCATATTAATGGTAGACGCAAACTGCGCAAGGGTAACGTCCTTTATCAACCGACAACTTATACAAAACAACTTCCCATTTTTCTGAATGTCAGAGAATATCAAGGTTGGCTCAGCGAGGGCCGACCGTTTGTAAAGGTTGTTTGCAAAAAAACACGCTCTTTTATATAGAGTAAAGACTCGTGAGCTACTTATGTCATCCTTAACCTTTTGTCGTAATAAGTAGAGCAAAAATACCGTTACATCGAATACATCCCACGTTAATTATGGGAAAATGGAAATAAATTTCCGTCGTCCCGGTAAAAACTGTATATGAATTCGTATACTTATATAAAGGGTTGTGGCATTTATGGTCTTATAATCCACGAGCAAGGTACAAATTTTGTCAAACATTTCCTCCCGGGCGATAAGTCATAAACTAATTCGGAAAGTTGTATCATGAAGCCTCGTGAACGGCAGCTGCGGTTCCGTGGGTGATGGGTTGAGCAGTGGTAACCTCAAAAGCACGCATAAGTTTATTTTTAGGGTTCCGTACCTCAAAAGAAAAAAGGAATCCTTATAGGATCACTCGTGTGTCTGTCTGTCCGTCTGTCACAGCCAATTTCCTCCGAAACTACTGGACCGATTGATTTGAAATTTGGTATACATATGTAAATTGGTGACCGCAACAGGGATGCGTAACGTAAATTACCGGGCCTAAAATTTTGAAAAAAAATACAAAATATAGATCTTTACCTATAGATTAAAGGAAAACCTATAAGAAGTATATGGTATAAATACCATATACTTCTTATAGGTTTTCCTTTAATTTTTTACTTTAAAAAGTAACACAGGAAATTTCAGTTAATCATGTATCGAACGGAACCCTCTCCACGCGGGTTTCACTCGCACTTGTCCGGTTTTTATTTGTTGTTTATAGTTCCCTCTCGATGGAAATTTTATCAGATTATAACTAAATCCATCTTGAAGAATAAAAAAGTCAGATGACTATAAAAAGATGGATTATACGTAATCTGGTCACCAGAACATGAAAGCTGCCGTATAATCCACCACTTGGGTTAGTTATAATCTGATACATTTTCAAACAGGAGGTAAACATTTAAAAATAAAAGGCTACGTGCGTTTGAGGTTACCACTGCTCACCCCACCCACGAAACCGCAGCTGTCGTTCACGAGGCTTCATGATGCAACTCTCTGAAGCAGTTTACGAGTTATCGCCCGGGAGGGAATTGTTCATGAAAATCTGTTGCTGGCTCACGGACCACTAAGGGTCTCTTAAAGCGGCTAGTTTTTTGGCAATTTATAGATTACAATATTAATCACTGCTGCAAACAAAAAATTTAAAATATAAAATTTTGAGGATATTCCAAATTGCAGCAATAAATTGCATAAATTGTCAAAACTATTGCTAATTAACAAACACCTTCACGGGGCTAAATCCGGTCGCTCTCGGAAGATAGGTCTGACATGCAAATAAATGCGTAAATTTCTTACGACGGTCTTAGGAACCATGTGCAGAATCAGACAACTCAAATTTGTAACAATACTTATTATATTATGCTTCCTGAAAACTACGAAAGAAATGGGCCTTTAGGTTTTAATAGAAATTTTAGAGCCCAGTTAGGTCGATAGAAATTTTACGAATTTCAAGTAGGTATTGTGGGTAGATTAATTCTGTTTGGTTGTTATTAATCCACATCGATGAAAAAATGCGTCGAGCGTATGGAGCGCTATACAGATTACAATGTTTACTGATGATACCCACCTGGCATGCTAGGGCCGCTGAAGTGATTAATAGTCCAGATTTCGTTGGGATTCTCTCCAAAAAGCGACATTGGAACATCGTCTAGTATCAATGTCGCTCTTAGGCGAGATTCAGTCGTGGGAAAGAGACTTCTTCCAAAGTTTCAAATGTGTGCTTTGGAGCTTAGCCTTCAGTCAAGCCTGTAGTGTAGTGATCGTCTAAAAGGTAGGGCTAATCTAGACGAAATCGCACATTGCGTGATGAATGATGTGCCATGAAGGGTGGGTATTGATGGCTGTGACCAGCTGTGAAAGGTTTGCAGGGTTTGACTGGGAGTGCCGGGCCGTGTGCCAGATTGGCAGCAGGTCAGGGTGATTCCGTTTTCCGACGTTATGAATTAAAGTGTGTTGCCAATTCGTCCGATACTATCCTTACTAATATTATAAATGTGAATATAAGTTTGTTTGTTTGTTTGTTACGCTTTCACGTAAAACTACTTAACCGATCATCATGAAACTTTGTACACATATTTTCTGAGGTATTGGGAAGGATATAGGGTACTTTTTATCCCGGAAAATTTTAAAGTTCCCTAGAGAATAACTATAACTGAATTCCACGCGGACGAAGTCGCGGGTAGAAGTTAGTTGTTCATAAATGTTACGAATAGCTAAATTGGCTTCCTTTATTACCCGACTGCACGAAGCCAAAAGGAGGGTATAGAGTTTAACAGTGCATGTATTCTGAATCTACCAGCGCTTCGAAAGGTGACTCTGCTGAGAACAAACGCCGCAAGAAACACGGCAGTAAGTTTTTTTTCAACTTTAAAATTACACTTTAACTAAAACTAACACAAAAAGCGCAACAAATAAACCTAATGGACACAAATTAATTATAGTAAACAACTCATAAGGGAGATGTATAGTCTCCGCGTCTGGACAAGTAAATTTAAGTGTCTTAGAGATATATAAAGTCTCTAAGGGTCATAATAATAAGAACGATAATAAAAACAAAAAATAAACTAATAACAATAATTAAAATAAATTGATTAACATTGTAATAACAAGGAAAATATATGTATATTATATACCTAGTGTCCATTGAGGAAGATATATATATATATCGAGTGTCCTTCCATGTGACTCACGAAGTTACAAGTTACAGTTGTACAGGAAAAAACTGGTAACACCGATGACAGATCCCATACATCTTCCTTTGAGTAATGCAAATTTTTGCCTGTAAACTTGTAACTCGAAGCTTTTACCGGGCCACAGATCAGTAACAATTCGTTATCAAAAAACCGGACAAGTGCGAGTTAAACTCGCGTGGAGAGGGTTCCGTTCCATACATGACTATCTGAAATTAACTAGGTTACCTTAAATACCATAGACTTCTTATAGGTTTTCCTGTAATCTATAGGCAAAGATCTATTTTCTAAAGCAAAATTTTAGCCCCAGTAGTTTCGGAAATAAGGGGGGGAATGGTCATTTTCCGCCTATTTTCCTGAATAACTTTACACTTTTTTACTTAAAAGAAAATATATTTAAGATCCTCACAATAAGCCCTTTCATTTGATATGTCACACGATATAAGTGGCATAACCTTTTTTTTTAATTTTCTAGTTTACCCCTAAAAAGTGGCCCCTATGTTTAAAATTCATATATTTACGTCACGCGTCCGTGTTGCGGTCACCAACATATGAATACCAAATTTCAACTCAATCGGTCCAGTAGTTTCGGAGCAAATTGGCTGTGACAGACGGACAGACAGACAGACAGACACACGAGTGATCCTATAAGGGTTCCTTTTTACCTTTTGAGGTACGGAACCCTAAAAATTGTAGAGATGTAGGTACAGGTTTCCCGGACTAAGTAATTGGGCTCAATTCGAAAATGTGTTCGCTAATTTAAAAGTCCCTAAAGTTAAAACTCGATTTTCATAGCTTCGCGCGGCACAGAGTTGAGTTTGACGTTTCTTATTAAATTTTAAGTTTAGGAAATTTTAAATTAAGAAGACACCGTTTCGAATTGGACCCATTTTCTAACTATATCTATGGTTTGTGTATGCATGCGCGGTCCCAGGGGGGGGTCACAGGCGACATGACCCCCCCCCCCAAATCGTACACGTCAAATTGAAAAATCAAGTCTAAAAGTAAAGTCTAATTTACTCGACATATTTTATTATTAGTGACCCCCCCCAAAATTCCAGGCTGCGACCGCGCCTGTGTGTATGTGTACCTATGTGAGTGTGTGTGTGTGCGGGTGTGTGTGCGTATGTCTGTATGTTTGTTACCACTCAGCTCCATATGGCTGAACGGATTTTCATGAAACATTGTATACCTATAGTAGCTCCTGGAATAGGAAATAAGTAGGCCATTTTTTATCCCGGCTAAGTCAAACGTTCCCTAGGGAATAATTATAACCGAATTTCACACCGACGAAGATGTACTTATAGGATATTCAGGTCAATTTCATAAATACCTGCACATCACATGTTGATAAACAAACAAACCAGATAAATTATTGAAAACATTCGCTTCACAGCTACTTTACTAGATAGCGACCGGTATAATTTATTTCTTATCAAAAACAGTCATCTAAACAGACTCTACACACGAATGAATTTTCCAGTAAAATCCAAAGGTACAAAAAACCGGCTAAGTGTGAGTCGGACTCGCGCACGAAGTGTCCCGTACCATTATCTATAAAAACGGCAAAAAAAATCACGTTTGTTGTATGGGAGCCCCCTTAAATATATATTTTATTGTTTTTTAGTATTTGTTGTTATAGCGGCAACAGAAATACATCATCTGTGAAAATTTCAAGTGTCTTACTATCACGGTTCATGTGATACAGCCTGTCGACAGATGGACAGATAGACATACGGACGGACAAAACGGAGTCTTAGTAAAACGAATTCCGTAAGTAAAATAGTTCATATGGTCGTAAAAAATACTCAAGTACCTACCTTTAAGCTGAATATACTCGGAGGGGTAGCTCCACCGGCGTCTCCAGGGAAACCACGCCATTCACACCAACAACACTCACAATGTTGACATTTCAACACCCAACAACACTAATTTTAACACCGCTTTGTAATTATCCATGTTATACTCGAAACTGGGGGAATTACAAGCCGTATATTGATCGCATACAGCTGTTACGAGTGGATACTTTGCGAGTTGTGGTCAGAGATAAGAGCTATCAGTAGCTATGTGTCAGTAATGAATGATGCATATATAAATAAAGTTTTCCTTACGAGAATCGCTTCGTTATTAGCGAACGCGTCTTTTAACCTTTTGAATGCCACAGTCAGCTGTAGCCGACAGCAGATTTCCGTGCCAGGGCATGCCGATTTGCATACATTTTGTCGGCTACAGCCGTCACTCGGCGTCCGGGGCAAGCTTTCTTGCACTCAACCGTGGCGTTCAAAAGGTTAAAAGCCAGAAATTTAATTTTCAAACACCATTTTTTTAATTTAAAGAGTAAAAAGAAATGGTTATTATTTACATAATAATTGCATTAATAAAATCTGATATTCAAATCAATCTAAGCCCGTGACTAATCATGACCGAAATTCACCAATAGGTACACATCTCGTATTATATTGTTTGTTATATTACCAAATCTATTTTGAGGTGTCGAAGCGCCTTGCCGAATCGACCGGTGACCAGAGGGCTGGGTCATTTTTGGCACAACGAATCAGCCTAGCCATACAGCGTGGTAACGCTGCCAGCCTTCTGGGCACCCTGCCGCCTGGCTCTGATTTGGAACAAGTATTTTATTTATACATACATACATACATACATAGGCATCACGCCCGAAATCCCTAATGGGGTGGGCAGAGCCACAAAACTACTTGTGGCCACGTTCGATTAATTAGTCCTAAGATGGATGGATTTTATTTATAGATAGTTTTAAATTAGTCCTAGTTTATTTTGTATATTATTTAGTTTTATTTCAACTTAGGCTTAATAAGTTATTTTTAATTAGATGTTATTATAATTATATTTAATTCTTGTGAATAAACGATAAAACGTTTTATTATAATTCTTATTGCAGTTTATAGTATTTCTAGTATTCATACTTATTAAGGATGTCTCCAATTAGTTCTTTCTCTTTAGATAGATGGCATAAAATTTTCGATTTAGGTATGTAGCTACGACTTGTGTTCAAACGTTTTGGCAGACTATTTCCTATACCGATCAATAAGTACATTGATAAAATGGTGATCTCTCGTAGGAACTAAGGGGACCCAAAAATTAACCAGTCATCGAATTCTGTATCACAACGATGGTTGAAATAAAAACACATGTACCTAAAAAAGAGTATTTATTTTGGACTTTTAAGCTGGTCATTAAATAATACTTATAAGTATGTCGTGCCCTAAATTGTAGGGTCCAATGAAACCCCCGCTTTAGTCCACGTGGAAGCTACATTACTTATTTACATCGAGGTAACTCAAGGGCAAGCGTCAAATAAATAATTTATTATGGAGTCTACCCCTTGCGCTAAGCTTAAATAACAAAAACATGGTTAGGTAAATTCAATTTTAAGTATAGTCCACGTGCGAGTAATAAACCATGCATTTTTTAGTGAAATGATTACTCACTCGTACACTGGGTCCAATTCGAAAAGGTTTCCTCTTACTTTAAAATTTCCTAAAATTAAAATACATATACATACATATTATCACGCCCGAAATCCCTAATGGGGTGGGCAGAGCCACAAGACTACTTTTGGCCACGTTTGATTAATTAGTCCTAAGATGGTATGATGAATTAAAATAAGAAACGTCATAAGCACTCAATTTTGTCAACACTCAACACAGAGCTGTCAAAATCAAGTTTGACGTTTTGTTTAGTGACTTTAGCGAACACACTTTCGAATCGGCCCCACTTTTTACTAAAGTATACCGAGACAGTAGATTCCACATCAGCTTATTCGTTACATTGTTTCGCGTTAAACATACAAAAAACAGAAAAATAGGTATATAATTTCTCTAGGTATAGATAAATCACTTCGGGAATGCATTTCCGTCTTTAATAATGCGTTTACGTAAAATATGGAACACTATTTATAACACAAAATTCGCACAAATTTATACTTTTTCATAGCTACTCACACATACGCAAATGCAACTCGAAGTGAGTTAGCTGTACATACATTTATCTGTGGTACCAACTGCAAAAATGTGTAACTAAAAATTGCCATAAAGATTAAATCTAGACGAATAAAATGTTTGAAGGAATTGCAATTGAAATTTACCGATAGATGGCAAATTGGCAACACAACGTCCATCGAACGCTTGACTATTATGTCAATTGATAGCCCCAACCAATCCCCAACTTTATTTCCAAATTTAAAAAAAATAGCTTTCATTAATAATCGGTGACTACTCTTATTAACCGACTTTAAAAAACCGAAGGAAGAGGTCTCAATTCGACGCGTATATTTGTTTTTGCAGATTCACTGGTAGCGTAGCTTACGTTTTTTTTTTACACGCTTTTTATTTTTAAATATTAGAGGTGAGCCATGGTCCTGAAGCATAAGCGCTGTAAACCACTCACCACCATTTTGTTTTGTATTGCTTTCTTAATTTATATTACTCAGTGTGACTTCTGTGTTAGTGAATAAATGTATTTCTTTCTTTCTTTCTCTCTATAAATTCAAAGGGACGTTTACAATTACTAGAAGCCTCATTATAATTAAATACGGGGTGCTTCATCGCAAAGATGGCGCCACTCAATTTGAAGTCTAGACAAATTCGTAACAAGCGCTTGTCATTAGTACCAAATGCAAAATGTACAGGACATGGTATAATTGGGTATAATACTGTCATTGGGTAAGCTAAGCAAGTTCGAATAATATAACGGGCTAGTTTACATTAAGATAACGGGGCCTATTGCATAACCTACAAGCAAATAACATCACAATAGTCTGTAGTATACCACACACAACCAATGTAAAAAGAGTGCTGACGGTAATACATTTTATATTGCCATCAGCGCTCTTTTTACATTGGGCAAGTTATACTGTATGTTTTAGTGATCTTTTTATTGGAAATTATTAGTATCTGGTTGAAAATTTTATTACTGCAGTTTCTTGCAGCGCTTATGAGCAGATATCACCCTTTGAAGCGCTGGTAGATTCAGACATGTGAAACAGTTTACTTGCATTTTTTTTTTCAATAATATTTGTGAAGTACAAAATCATTAATATTACCTTGTTATTCATTAATCATTCATTGGGCCCTGACCTCTCAAAGATAAGTCGTATCAATATGGTATTTTTAAACAAAGTTAAGATCTAAACTAATTAGCCTAATTGGACGTCTTGCATAAATTATTTAACTTTAAAAACCTACCTACCCCACAGACCAAATTTCCTAAAGAGGGCATCGTGCGTCCAGTGGCGCCCTCATTACTGTAATTGTGTTTTAAATTAAACTATAGTATGAGAAACGAAGCCAGACAATTTAATACACAACTTAATACACAATTTAAATGCTATGTAATAAAACTTTATATTAATAACTTTTCCCCGGTTCCATAAAATGATTACATGAAGGTTATATTTTATAAAGCTTAGGCACTTATTTAGCCTAAAATTTGTGTAAGTATTCAATTGCGCAACGATTTGTCAGACTTCGATTTTAATAAAACAGTTTGGTTTAATAGAAAATACAATTAAAGTCATGTGGGATGATGAGGGATCGTGCGTCCAGTGGCGACTGGACGCACGATGCCCTCTTGACACCGCATAGCCTAATTGTTACTATCAAATAAAGCTGCCAAACATGCGGGGCGCGGGGGTTTTTTAGAGCGCTGTGATTGGTGCGTTGGAGGTTGAGGCTTTTATACTTCATTTACATGCAGCCACTGCCACTGCTCCTCGCGCTGTGAGAGCTGCGCAGTTGGTGTTTACATGCTGTCTCTGACTCACGCGCGCCGCGACGCGAGTAGCAGCGGCAGGAGCAGAAGTGACCCATTTACATACTCGCGCTGCCCATTTCCCTGCTCACTTCGGCTGCATGTAAATGAGGCATTAGCCTCTATTGCTGGCAGCGGGGATCGCCAGGCTGTGCGGTGTCTATTGGATGTATGCTCTGTGTACATACACAACACATGCACAAGAGCGTGAAAAAACTAGCTTCATCACAAGGGGTTCCGTATAAATAACTTATCATCAATTCAAATCGACACGTAAGTATTCTTCTATGTGTGGTTAGCTAACTTATACTGTTGTTATTTAATAGCGGAGCAGAATCTTCACTTTCGGACTTTTCGCTGTCACTCGTCACTGCAAAAAAAAGATAAAAAAAACAATTAGCGAAACATTATTGCCTCGAAAACTGCTGGTTATTAATATTTTAATTTCACTGATTAGTATGTGCAAGGAAAATAAAGCATGCAGGATTAACACAAGAAGCGAAATTAGTCAATAATGGAAAAGAATTTGGCTACAAAACTAAATATAATTGTACCATAATATCATACTCTACAACTAGCTTTCTTATGTATGGTCTGCGCGCGAGTTGAGTGCCGTTGGGGCCTGAAGTAAAACGCGGGTGCTGCTCCCCCCGCTTCGCCTATCATGCCCACATTGTAGTTTTGTGACAGCACTATAATCAAATTCAAAGTGAAACTATCTTTATTCAATGTAGGCTTTTACAAGCTCTTATGAAGGTCAAGGAATGAATCTACCACCGGTTCGGAAAAAAACCTCTATTGAGAAGAGCCGGCAAGAAACTCGGTGAAGTATCATTTTTTTATGAGGGCATGATAGGCGCGGCGTGCGGAGCTACACCCGCCTTTTACTTCAGGTCCCAACGCCACTCAACTCGCGCGCGGACAAACGCACTGCCATGAAATTGTCTACTTTCTTATGACACTATATTAATATTTTTTCTTTAAATTTATTGTCATAGACAAATAACATTTTTTTAATTTTTACGAAAGCTTCTTGTGGCGAGGATAAGTTGACACTGTCTCATGTCTAAGTGCCTCTCACACTAGTGCCAACGAAAGTGATAGTCAGAGAGATAAGTTATCCCCGTGTCAATCTTGCTAGGGCCGCTGTTGTTTGTATGTATGTATGTATTCCAAGCTACCCTCATTATTTCATCGAAGGTACCGTAAAACCATGCAACTCTGATTCAATACTTCAAGAATGGTCCAAGAATTGTACCTAAGTTCATAGAAAAACATGCCAGACAGTTGCAAAATGTTAGATGTTCGTCGGTTTCATAAATCTTCGACCCAATAATGTAAGAATAAGTTAAGTAGTCCTGTTTTCAGCACCCTCCTAATGATTGGCACGGTAAATTTTATTTAGTGTTGACAACTGGTACGTAAGTGCCAACAATCGGGTAGTTTACCCTAGTTCATGTCGAAAATGCACTGATTTCCATAGAAAGACTGGGACTATTGTTGCAAGTTTAGGACCATAATTTACGGTATCCTAAGACTACAATGACTTGATTAAAAAAGTAAACAATAGACAAAAACAATACAGCGAGTGCAATGAAGCAAGATACCACTAACCTTGGCATCCGTCAACCGTAGCTTCAACTATTAACAACACATCTGAAAACAAGTGCTGTGCATATCACTCTGGCAACATGACATTTTCTTATAATTCATCAATGCATTTAAGTATCTGAGTTTTATACGGGAATCAGATTGTGACGAGAATTCAAAGTACTATTTCAGTTCAGGGTTGCCAGACGAGTGCAACTGGATTATCGTACCAACGTTTTAAAATTATGGTACCAGGTGAAAAAAATATCGTACAACTATCAAAGCGGCACTAGCTAGTGCCGCTTTGATACTATACTTCTTTTTCCGGTTAGAAAATACTGTAATCAATCTTTATTTATTTGTAGTTTCGTCGTAGGTTTTATCTATTTCAACATAAGCACTTCAATAAAAAGACATACTAAGATTGTTTAAAAAATTTCTAACTTAGAAAAAAGAGGTATTATCGTTCCCAAAATTAATAATAAAATGGGAACTTGATAGCCAATATCGTCTACTAACAATCAATATAATTGCGCAACCAGTGATATTGCACACCTAGACTAACCGCCTATGCCTCTGAGTACTATATTTTTTTCGACTTCTCAGGAGGGCTGTAAATTATCGTACTGTTGCATAAGATCATACATATTGTATCGTACCGGAGTAGAAATTGTCGTAAATGTACAATAATGATCGTACGTCTGGCAACCCTGTTTTAGTTGATGGTGTTTCAACAGAGGGGCCATTAATGAAACAAGACTCGGAAAATGTACATTTGCTTATATTTCATATAAAAAACACGTCATATGATACAGCCAGCTTGCGTCGTGTGACATTACACAATATATAACATATATACACTTAGCACTACGGCTCCTAAACACTATTCCAAATAAACCAAATGTTGAGCAACCTTTGATTTAAGGATTATCCAATTCTAGAAAAAACGCTTGTCATAACTCTAAATCTGAATCCAAACTGAACAAAATTTATTGTACATAAATAATATTTCTATAAAATTACAAATAAGCAAGATAGAAACAGCTAACAAATATGGATTTCACTTTAAATTTTCAATAAAGTTAAAAAACTTTTTCTTTTATTCCGTCGTGATCGGGACCCATGTTTGAGAGTTAAAACAAGCATTCGCACCGTCTGTTTCAAGGACATGAAAAATAAATATTTAGAGACTAGATACGGGGACTGATTTACCTACGTAATTCAAGCTTCAAGCACTCGCCTCTCACGCCTTCCACAAGAAAAATAAAGTGTTTTAAATACGATATAGAACATGACAAAAACGTATAGAAGCGGCACTCAAGAGATTGTGCTGCTACAGAGCTGGCGCGAATGAAACGTTGCGTGTGGCAACCCTAACGAGTTAGACTCGACCGAGGCGCGTCGTTTGACCTTGAAATGCTTGGCTCAGCTAGTGTCGCTTCTATACGATTCTGTTTTTCATGAGATGCAGCCAACACCGTCTTGCAATTCAAGTTAGAACAGATGACAGAATAGCTGGAGTTAACGTACACACTATTTTCATTTAATCATAAGTGAATACGGTAACGTCTCAGAAAATAGCGGGTATGCGCACGTTTGTTAGTTTTGCACAACTTACACTAGAATTAGTTAATTTACAGGCATATCCTAATCCGTGTCCATATATCATCTTAGTAAACACTCGACTTACGGGGAGATTTTAAGAGTTAAGAATACAATAGAATTGCTCGTTTCTACTGGCACTAAGCGTCTAGCCTGGCTGTGAGACTAAACACGAATAGATAGAGTTTAGCAAACTAGGTATTTCTGACATTACCAAGGTCAAACCAGGCTTTGAAAAAATGATTTGTTAGATGGGCTCCGCAAACTTTAATTTCACTTTCAAAATGTTGTATACGCAAATAATGCTAAAGATAGAAGTTATTTACGAATGTATCATTCCTACACTTAATTTTTGTCAACATGTTCAGCCAAAATTCAAACAAAATGCGACTTTTGATATACTAACCACCATTTTGTTTTGTTTCCACGAGTAGAATGCTGAATTGCGGAAAAATGCGACATGCGGAAAAGGTATGAGTAACGAGTAAAATTTCGATGAAGGAGTTAATCGATCGCGGAAAAATGCGCCTCGGAAAAAAGCTACATGAAAATAAAGCGTTCGCGGAAACCATCTAACCAATCGAAAAAATATTGATGCTTGATTGACACTCGTGCGGTTGCCGCGACCGGCTTCAATGCATGATGCGCGCGAGCCACACACTCACTTACTGTTCATAGGTTCCTATGGTTATTTCGCAACAATTACTATCCATAAGGTGTTGAGAATCTAAAACAGGTAATGCCGTTTTAGTGCCAAAACATTCAAAAAACGACCTTAAACTTCAGTGATACGGGTGCATTTTTTATGGCATAAGTTTGTTGTATGTCATTGTAAAGTCACGTATATATTGGTATAAGATTGACTTTGATACATGGCATTATAATTGTTCGGAGGAGGAAGTGACGGAGAACGCGAGCAGCGTTAATGAATAAAATAATCGATGAAGTTCTAGAAACTTCGATTTTCGCGGCGTTCCTAATACTAACTACAATATAACAATGTATCAACCAAAACTGGTTCATGGCAAGAATACGCGTTGTGGATTTACAATTTTGTCTACAGCTTATCTCAGTTCATACATAATTAAATCAAACAAATCAGGGGACAATCTTTATACAAATCGATCTAGTCCCAAAGTAAGATCTAAAGACTTGTGTTATGGGTACTAGACGACGATATACATACTTATATAGATAAATAAATACTTAAGTACATAGGAAGTATCCAAGACTCAGGAACGTCTTTCGTGCTCATCACACAAATATTTGCTCTTACCGGGGATCGAACCCGGGACCGCTAGCTATGGAGGCAGGGTTAATTACAAGAAGTTTCATCCGAGTTTTATAATTATTGCGGGTGTGTTACAGGTCAATCTATATATTTATACTAACATTATTAATGTGTAAGTTCTGTCTGTCTGTCTGTTGTATTTTCATAGTCAGACCGCTGAACCGATTAGGATGAAATTTAGCAAAGCTCTACTTTAGAACATGGGGAAGGACAATCGCAATAAACGAATTCTATGCGAAGTCGTGGAGTTACAGTTTTAAGATTTTTTATCTGTCTGAATGTTCGTTCCAAATAGGCTACGAAACGGCTAAATGGATTTAAATGAAACATTTAGGTATAGTTAACGGTATTTTAGCTTAGTTAATGCAATTTATTTCATTTTGCCGTCTCGGTGAGATATGACATTGCTGTGTGTATGAAAAATCATCCCAAGTCCACGTGAAAAAAGTTGCGGGGTTAGCTAGTTTACAATAAGAGAGCATGCGTCTCGAGGTATTTAGAAGAATTCAGGGAATTAAATATTATACTACTACTGACACCGTGTACTAACCCATACAAATTGGCAACATTTGGCGCTCTAAATCTCTCAAAAATCACTGATAAGTAGATCTTAATCTACATAGAAAGTCCCTTAAAGTACACCAACGTCCAACCAACTTTAAGGCTTAAGAGTCACCAGTAAGCAGCGTTGAACTCCACAGATCGACACGCCATTTTGTTGCTGTTTCACTCGGAGTAAGAACGAGCGCTACTAAAGTGAGAGCGCGAAGGAGTCCATTTCGTAATGAATATTCGTACAACCGCTGTCGTTAATTGCTTTCAAAAAATCTGTTATTTTAGAACAAAATTAAGCTCAATCTCATCGTCGAAAATGTATATGTCTACACTACAAATAAAGCAGTTTAAAAGTGCGTGAGAAAAAGCGAACAGTGACAGGGTGTAGTGTAAAATGTATACAATGCTGTATTGTTTTTTTTCTATCTCAAACAAATGCCAATTTTCGACCTTGATATAGGTCATCTTATATTGGCCAAAGTCTGATGTAAGCATAACATAATTCTTTGTATGAAAACACGAGCTCATTGGCGACCCCTAACTTATGAATTTATCACACATATATTTTAATATAGCTAATTATTGCAATAAAATGTTGTGCATCCAAACAAAGCGTATCTTATGCGGGGTTTCTGTTTCCTGTTCCATTTACAAGTTTTTATTGAAAGGACAGATTGATACAATAAGTCTTAGGGTCAATCAATCAATCAATGATAGTTATGTCGT
This sequence comes from Tortricodes alternella, assembly GCA_947859335.1. Lineage (NCBI taxonomy): Eukaryota > Metazoa > Arthropoda > Insecta > Lepidoptera > Tortricidae > Tortricodes > Tortricodes alternella. The sequence goes on from OX401977.1 coordinate 745,770, forward strand.
TCGATTTTTATACACACTATAATGTCTTGAATGGTGGACGATTTTGGTTTTCTATTTAAATGATCTTTGACAGAGAATATTCAACACAACCAAGGTAAATGGTGCCTGATTCGGTAATTTAGTTTCCATTACAAGTCTAAGGTCTTAAAACGATGCCTACAAATCATTAGAGTTGAAAAAATCGCCAATAAACGCAAATTTGTCAAAACATGCAGCGTAACTGATTTCATCGTTTTACTAATCGACATGGTATTTTGATCTTAATAGCCTTCAAAGCAACAACCGCGTGACCCATCACAAACCGCATTGTGCACTCGAACTAGGATTGCGCGTTGCGCTTGCGCGCGGGCGCGCGGCGCGCGTTCGTACCGTTGCGCTCGTGCGCGTGCGCGGGGCTGGGCCGCGCCGGCGCGATGCGGAACAGCTGGATCTTGAGGTGCTCGCAAATCTCCATGCAGATTTGGCCGCAGTAGCGGATCAGGTCCACGAATACCCATATCTGGAAAGATATGTTGAATGTAACGAAAAGCGAAAACCAAAGGATAAACAATCGGCTTTTGCGATCGTAGCTCGGATTCTCGTATTAAGTCCAGTTTAACTAGATGGCGCTATAATCAAAGCTCGCGGGGTATTCAGTCAAAGATATATTTTAGCAAAAAAATATTTTTACATCAATTACCCATCCGGGTTTACACGTGTACCAAATTTCAGTAGTACAAAATATACTTCCAAGACCGACACCGATAGCAATGAACTTAAATAACATGGAAAAATTAACTTGAATTATTTATGTAGTACATTTTTGTTTGCGCTTTTCGGAGGAAAACAAAATTATTTGAAAAAAATAATAAATAAATAGCAGCCGCAATTAATGAAATTGACCGATACATCGCGATACGAAATTTGAGGTATAATTCATTGTAAGGCAGTCCTCAAGGGCCCTTAGACACGCTGACATTTACAGTATGATTGTATAAGTGACAGCGATCGGAACACGATTTGCTTGCGCGCAGCGGACGTCCAGCGTTTGGTGTGTGGACGCCTGCCTGAGATCAAGACCGTTATCAAACTCAATTAGGTACATTCACAGCACGTAAGACGTAGATATCGCGTCGTTGAAGTACTAATTGAGACCATTAGCCATGGTCCATCTCGCTCTGCCTCATAAGTGCCACCTAGGTGCGAGCGCGACAGCTACAGTGTACGTACCGTGCATAGCCACAGCACGTAATACTCGGGTATCGCGTTTTTGAAGTACTGGTTGAGGAACAGCATGGCGGGCCCCAGTAGCGACCAGTCGTAGTAGTCCATCTCGCTCTTCGTCATATGCGCCACCTAGGATCGAGTGAGATAAAAATACAATTAGAAACACGTACGTTTTCCTGTTAAAAATTAAAGTGCAGTAATAACAAAGAGTTTCAATAAGGCTAATCCATTCTCACTTTTAATATTTTTCGGGCACTCTTAACCTAGTTTACACTAGCAGGTTAGCAAATTTTAAACCAAAATTGGGTAGGTAAAGCTTTTTGAAGACGGGCAAATACTTTTTTTTGATAGAGGAACCAAGGATCTTAGGATAATAAATTTTTATTTCATATCGTTTTTCAGGAGATTTCAGATAAAGAAAAAGAAAGTCACAGCTCAGTGAAGAAGAACCGTCACTTTCTTCTTCTTTATTTAACTTAAGGATGTATACCCAATATATCGATTTGTATATTTTTCGCTGAAATTGAATAGTATGGTAGTATTAGTCGTTTCGCAAAAGTGTAATGAAAAATAAAACCACTTTACCCTTATTTTAAAGGAGTTAAATGACATTTAAGATTACATGTGTTATGTGATGTGCCTGTGTTATTTGTACCGGAAGTTGATTAAATTACAAGAAAAAGCGAAAAATGTTTCTGTCTCATAGTACTTTTACAATCAGAAAATGTATTTTGTATAACTTTGCACTCTCCTCGATTTTTCGATGACAAAAAAAAATGTCGTTACCGTTGTTCCCACGGAAAAATTCTTGATTGAATTTCCATGTGTCCGGACCGTTTCAACAACTGCATATTCATTGGTTATGACTCGAGTAGTCAAATCAGGTTCTGATTTTATTTCACATACTAAATAATTATTAATAATCACACAATTTGTACATTTTAAATCATTATTCGTACAAAATTACTCATTGCCGTTATTTGGTGCAAATGAAACAAAACTTGAAAAGTAAAATATATGTACTGCGGATTGGACGTGGTATATATCCTTAAGGCAAATATTTATTCAAACTATAGATTCTTGGTCCCTAAGACCTCCACTATCAAAAAGATGTATAAATTTGCCTGTCTTCAAAAAACTCTACCTACCCAATTGAATCTTTTCCTCTTTTTAGGGTTCCGTCCCTCAAAAGGAAAAAAACGCAACCCTTATAGGATCACTTGTGCGTCTGTCTGTCCGTCTGTCACAGCCAATTTGCTCCGAAACTACTGGACCGATTGAGTTGAAATTCGGTATACATAAGTAAGTCGGTGACCGCAACACGGACGCGTGACGTAAATATATGAATTTTAAACATGGGGGCCAGTTTTGGGGGGCGAATTAGAAAATTATAAGTTATCCAACCTATATCGTGGGACATATCAAATGAAAGGGCTTATTGTGAGGATCTTAAATATATTTTTTTTAGGATTTTAAATAAAACAATTTGGAAGTTATTTAGGAAAATAGGCGAGAATTGTTTATTTCCGAAACTACTGGGGCTAAAATTTTGAAAAAAATACAGAAAATAGTTCTTTACCTATAGATTACATAAAAACTAATAAGAAGTCTATGGTATTTAACCTAGTAAATTTCAGATAATCATGTACGGAACGGAACACTCTCCACGCGAGTTTAACTCGCACTAGTACGGTTTTACTTTAAAACTTGCTATGTAGAAGTCTATACGCAATTATTTTTGGAATGGAAAGTACTTGATCAAAATAGTTTGTATGTATTGGTAATTGTATCAAAGACAAAAAATTGACGTAAGTAAATGAAAATAACAGTTCGATCTGTTCCTTTTCTAATTGCGGACAAATTAAGAGATATTGTAAAGTCGTACTTACCACAAGCCTGTTGGTGACCTTAGCGGCGACCATCCCAAACGCTAATATATACAGCGTCGGATGGTTCTCATACACGTGGGACTCAGATTTCTGGAAGATGATGAACGCTGGCACCACGACCAGCGAGAACGGTATCACAGGCGACAGGATGCTGGTGCCCTGGGGAAGTTACTGGGTGTACCTCGGTCGGTGGTGGCGTGCTCCAATAAAAGCATGGTGTGCTTCTCCGAGTGACACATGCTTACGTCACAAGTTTTCTGATCGTATATTATATAAATTCCGCGCTGTAATACGCTACGTAACCAGTTTCCTCGGAAGAGTACAACAGCCGTTTATCAGTTTACCATGATAAAAAATTCTGAGCGAGTAGTCTCGCAAGGCAGCGACATGGGACACGCTTATCATCTCATGAGTCTACTTGCTCAGTTGGTGTCGATACTGACGTAATATTGAGCTGGATTGAACGAGTTTACAGACTAAATAACATCTTAAACCGGTGGTCATCTAACCATAGATTCTGAATTGTTTTTAGGTTAGTGCGGAATGTCCAATGCCACCGCATGGTCTGTTTCACTTACTCTACAGGAGTGATCAAACTTTGGAACAATACTAAAAGTATTTTTGCCATTTCAGACTCCACATCCATCTCTACCTTTTAAAAAGTCTCTTAAACTATTCTCACAAATACACTGAAAAAAAAAAAAACTGGGGATTTAGATATATACAATTGTACATCTAATGTTCTGAAGTTTTTGAAATCACACTGTTTACACTTTAAATATCGTAGATGATTCTGAAGTTAGTAGACCCGTTCAGTAAGTTTTTTGATCTTTGAAGACAATAATCAAGCTTTTGTATCACGTCAGTATCTACTTCATCAGTATCAGACAAAGTCAAATGGACTATTCATTACATCTATTCAAACCATGCACTAACTAAAACATGCGGTTATCGACAAGCGGTGGCGATAGAGCGAGAGTGAAAATGAGTAAGCAGGACAAAAATGTAAATGACAGCTACATCGCATAGTTCTGTACTTCAACCATGGTATTTGTATACATTTTGAAGAAACGTGCGTCACGCGTTTTAAATGGGTCTCTATCGGGATATATATAGTAATTCTCCTAAAGTATAGATCATTCTACTGTATTTATTGCCCTAACGCAATGTGCACTGAAACCCGTAATTTTTCAGGATTGCTACAATACAAATAACCTAATCTACAAGTCACATGTTTAAGAAATCCTGAAAATGTGTAAGGTTCCAGCAGAACTACCGTTAGGATAATCGTAACATTATGATAATCGATACTTTAGGGCAACCAACCATTTTAAATGCATACTTGTATCATGGAGCAGAACCATCGAACACAACTCAAAATGCGTCATATTGTACGTAAGGTTTTCGCTTTAGTGCCGCAAGCCGAAACCTCGATGTCACTGCCATTGGAACTGTTTCATGAAGAAGCAAAATCCATTGATAAGTTGGTGACATTGCGGTACAGTATGAGGCATTTTGAGCTGCGTCGAGCAGAACTAAACGCGAGAATATCCACTAGCAGCACCTCAAGACCTTCCGACGCATCCACAAACAAAAAACAATGAGCACGGCACAAACTACAAAAGAACTGGCGTCAGAACGAGCTGTTATCATCAGCGCTGCGACTTCGTTATCTGTGCGCTTGTTATGAAGTGTTAACGGCACAATGTAAACTTGTCTTACTGCCACTGTGGACCCGTTCTTCCCCACTCCGCCCCTCATTATCACATTAAGGTATCCGAGTATCAGGTAGAGGGACAATAGGACCACCAGACAGTTGGACGCCAGGGTGAGGTTGACGCCGATCGGCAACTGTATCGCGTCATGCGGCAGACGGTATACGGCGATCGCGAGCGGCGGCCATGACAGAAACAAAATACAGACATGCCATTAATTATTAGGATGAGCGAACAACGTATATGGAGTACCATGTGCTGTCACATTGCTTCCGTTTAGGATATAGAAAACCTATAGGCACGTGTGATGGGATATTGAACTGAATTTTAAAATGAAAAGTACGTATATGTATATGTGGGAACGGAACGTTACAAATATGAGTGAAATGGAACGTGTGGTGTGACGATAGCAAGGGTGCGAGCGAGACGAGAGATCAGATTAAAGGCTGAACGGTGTGAACAGCTACGATGTAATAAATTCAACTTATAAAATAAGGAACATAACATAATCGAGAGTTCTTAGTGAGAAACGAATAACTATCCCGCATAATTGTATCCCGAACGAGCCCCCAAAATTATCCGGATTAGTTATTAGTTTATTGCATCATAGCATTACACACCGTTCACCATCCAAACCTAATTTCTCTGTCTCGCTCGCACTTCTGCTCTCCTCTTCACACCAAACGTTCCACTACTTATATGTCTAACTTTCCATTTCCACATTCAAATACATAATAATGAGACTAACCAACCATTTACCACTAAAATAGTAGTTTATGCAACGGTTGCATAATGATAGGCCTTAAAACACTAGTGCGGTTTTATGAAACGAGCCGATAGGCGAGTTTCATAATAAGATCGCACGTGTGTTTTAAGGCCAAATTATGCAGAGTTGCATACATAACTTTATCTACACACATATTATAAATCCTCCATGATGGGTTCAAAAACAATATTTTCTGGCAACAAGTTATTTGTTGCAATCGTGGCAGCATATTTCCGATATCCGGCGCATTTTCACATCACACACACTCCGAGAAGACTACTTACTATTCATATTTTCAACTAAAATGTAAATTACACATGAACTTTTTCTATTCAATTCAACAAAATTCTACTTTCGTTCAGCAAAACGTCAACGCGGCGCGGCGCGTCAATAATGGCGGCCGTCCGTCAAGACCATTTTTTTTTTAAATCATAGACAAACGGATGAAGTCTCTATTCTCACGTCACTCGAGATCAAATATTGTGCAGTTTATATTAAAAAAACATACTGAATTGACGTTTCGTATCAATAACTGTTTTAATATCTATGGATACTAGAATAGAGACCCACTTGAGTTTGACAGCTGTTCCAAATTTAATCTCATTTCTTTACTAAAAACGATAAAGAAGTTATTTCTTCATCGCAGCATTGGTTTTTCCTAATTGGTTGTCAAAATGGTGGTCATTTCCTATGGTTTTTGATTAACCAATGGAGGTTTTATGATATGGGTGTAGATAAAGATGTTTCCCTGCCGCGTACCGGTAACAGTGTAGTGATAGAATGTTGCGATAACTTCGAGTAAAAGAGATTTGTTATATCTATTTTCCGATATTTTTATTTTCATGTATCAAAAAAATTCCGATCGCCTTTCTTTGTAGTATTTGTATTTACTTGTATAAAAAAATCTGATGGCCTTATTTTCCAGTATTTTCCTATTATTTATTCTTGTATAAAAAATTCCAATAGCCTTTTTTTCAAATTACTTGATATTCATTCGTACTGGATAGTATAGTACTATACTATCCAGTACGAATGCACAGTCCTTCAGAAAAAAAAAAAAAACTATTACGTATGTGTAGATTTTACTTTACGTAAAATTTCTCATTCGCCTTTTCACCTAATCGGACATGCGTATGCGGATGCGCTAATCCGCATAGGGCGTATGAGAAATTTTGCGAAAAATAAAATGTACGCGTACGAAATAGTTCGTATGGAAAATCAAGTAATCGGAAAAAAAAGGCGACCGGGTTTTTTTATTCAAGTAAAAAAAAATTATACGATAAAATACAAATACAGGAAAGAAATACGATTGAAAGTTTTTATCCAAGAAAATAAAAATATAGGTAACAATAGTAAATACATGTAACAAATCGTAAAGGAAGATGTTTCGTTTTATTTAAGGCTTAGTATTTGTACCGAAAATGATATTTAGGATAATACAGGATAACACATTTACAGGCTCCCATTACGCACCCAAGACGACCGACCACCCCGTAAATAGAACTAGCAAAGTATACGGAATATACAATTTACTGGCATTAGTGAACACAACGATACTTAGCGATTGACGAGGACCACACAAACATACAATTTGCGATTACAACGTCCAAGCGCATATCTATTTCATTCGACTAGGGCTCGGTTTTAGGGTGTTTATCAAAACTCTCCGGGTAAAATGAAGTTTCGCTCTATCACCGGGAAATATGTTAGGAAGATAACTTTATGAAATGCCGGCATGCGGCAGCATTCTTGTGCGGCGAGTAAACATATCGAGCCCATCAAATCTATACTAGCGGCAAAAGAAGTCAATCCTGAGAATACTGACACTTAAACGCACATGAAGTTTCTAAATACAGCCCATTGTGAAGGATAAAATTGCAAGCTCACGCTTGTTACGTAGGTACTGAAACGGGATCCCCTTGTTACCCATAAACTTATTGTATCGAATTTTGAAAGTCAGAAATTGATTCCCAAATAATTTATGATTATAATTATCGAAAGTCATAAAAGTTTTAAAGCATAACCTTTATACTTCTAACGTTTATAATCCATATTGTTACAGATTATAATTTTCAAAAGTCTTAAAATTTATATCTACCTAACTTACAAAGGCATATCGATTATTATTCAGAAATATTTTAAGCTATATATTTTAAAGTGCTAATTATTTTTACCCATAGTGGTTCATTGTCTAAAGTTAATAATCGTATTTTTCAATATTTTGAAAGTATCTTGCTTGTTTGTAAGATGATATGCTGAAGAGGTTGACATATTATGACTACAAATAATAAATGTCAGTGAGCGAGCGAACGAAGCGAGCGAGCAAAATGGGTTTGAGCAGAAGCGACTTGGATTGGTTAGGTTCAGAAGGCTAAGGCGGAAGCGAAGTGAAGCGAACCTCCCGCCTTAGCCTTCGATGTTAGGTCTTTTTTTTTGTAACAGCCCAGAAAATCTTGCTTGTTTGTAAGATTTTATGCTTTATTCTCGTCTGTTACTTTGCAATTTTGAAGATTACCTAACAATATTTAGTATAAATAAATTATGTTAGGTTCATGCTCAGCAATTTTCGCCCTTGCAAAAGTTAGGTACTTAAATTGTATGTATATAATTGTTATGTTCAACAAGTTTAGACGTAATAATCGTTATTACAAAGTAATATTATTACCTGTAATATTATAAAGTGTAATAGATTATGACATAAAGAGTTATGAATATAATTTTTATAACTTTCGACAAATATGACCAGTGAAAATCGGAACTCTGTAATTATACCTATTAATATACCTATGACTTTCAACATTATGACTAATAATAATTATGACCAAAAACGTTATGGATTGTGAAAATCGGAACATAATATAGACCCAACTGAAACACACCACCGTTCTTTTTTGTATTATTATCTTGATTTATATCACTCTGTCTTCTGCGTCAGCGAATAAACGTTTTTGTTAAAAAATGCATTCTTAACGTAAAATTAGTTTTGGCTTTTGCTACCCTCGCCACAGACTCAGAATAAAATTACAATGTTTAACCTCCAAGAAAGGTTTATATTCCTACCAATTATGTTTAGCGAAAGGATACCATACAAAGTCATATTCATACCACAATTATATTTATACGTTCTCTATTAAAATATCGTAAATTACCGCATTTTAGTTTTTTCTTTCAGAAGCCACAAAAACAATATCCTTATATACACCAGTTATTTATCCAAGTTTTGTGTAGGTACCTAGTAGGGTTTAGTGTGTTTCTATAGCTCTCCGACTGCCACAGACGGTGCTGGCTGGAAATCAGCGCTGCGGGTGTCTGACAGCTCAGCATTATGCTGAGCCAGTGCCCAATTCACTGGCGCGATATTAAAATACCCCTAGTTTTTCTTTATTATGTTTGTTTTAAGTGTGTCTTGTGTAGTAAATAAAGAGTAGTGTGAACTTATGGCTTTTCATACAAAAGGCGATAACGATTTCTACCGCTTAAATGTTAACCGATTTTGACCTATTTTTGATGGTCAGAACAAAATCTAGGTCTATACGCTTTGGTTTTTTCACTATAATCAATAAGTTCCGTTTTATTGTGGTTTATGTATTGTCACAGAAAACTAATTTCGGTGATTATTTAATTTTGTTCATCTTTAATCAATAAGTAAGTATTCAAAAACGTAAAGTCCTAAATTATGTTCTGACTGACAACCTATCAAAAATTGGTCAACATTGGTTAACGTTTAAAGGGTGGAAATCGTTATCGCCTTTTGTATGAAAAGTCACAGTCCTCTTAATGTATTTTCTTTATTGCTAAAACGATTGAAGGACTATAACATTTGGCAGAATTTCATTTTGCATTTTAGTAGCCCCTACCAAGGCCCTTGTTTTAACTTTGTCACAAATGACTCATCTAACGTGTCCAAAAATGCTTCAGTGACAATAAAATGAAATTTTTGCCAGATGTTCCAATCGACTCCACGTTATTTGGGCTCGTTCCCAAAATACAGGATTTTTAAATTTCAGATGACTGATATACGGGATCCCGGATTACTAATGAATGGCCAAAAACTTTTCCCAAAGTATCCCATCCCAAACTATTTTACTCAAATTATCATTTGGCAAAAAATCATAAGTCAAAACAGCTTATCGCAATTTTACAGTTAGCGAAGTATTCTTTGGCAAACTATTGTTTCACAAATAAATACTTGGTCATGTTTCATTTTACCAAGTATTATTTAGTCAAAAACCTAACCTAACCTAACCGCTAGCGTGTCGACGCCTATTTCCGCTCTAAAGGACACAAGTTAACCCTAACCTAGCCTACTTGGTTATTCACTTGTGGGGGGGGGGGGGGCTTTGCCCCTATCCCTTTTGATTTTGTTTTGAATGTAATATTAGCCAAAAGAAAACGTTTGCTCATAAACTTTGTCTTAATAAAACTTGACAAAGTAAAATTATGCTAAAAGATAATTTGACCAAATTAATAAAATGCGAAATGTAAATGTGCTAAAGATTCGTTTGGGAAATGAAACTACTGCGACAAGTTTTTTGGGAAGTGATTTGGCAAAATATTTTTCCCAAAGAGCAGTACACCACCGGATCCCTGAAATAACAGATTCCCGAAATACCAGATTCCCAATAAAACGGTTTCCTGATGCTACCAGTTTCTTAAAGCGCTTGATTGAATAAGAAAAATAAAACCATAGCTCAGATTCTTTAATAGATCTGGTATTATGAGAACGAGCGGCGAGCGGGTACTTCGTATAGACATAGAATTACAAACCATAGAAGGATAGTTTACGTACAACCGCCCTAACAAAAGTGAAGCAATAAACCGGTTCGATTTGACATTTGACACTACGGAGCGAGCCTGCCTTGTATGAATTTGGAGCCATAAATGGCTCCGATTTTGTTGCTTCAAGTTATGCGCGCAGAGTTGGTTTCTATCATTTTCTAAGGGTATAGACTAGCATATTTTAAACGTGGCATAAAAGTAATGTCAGATGTCAGGATTGACTTCTCATGTTGCAGCAACTGTAGCAAGTCCATGTCCAATCGCAATAGTTCCCCGTCAAAGCACTCATCGTACTGGGCCTTACAGCGACTGTGGATCCGTTTTTGCCGCATCCCCTAAGGCGGAAGGTGGCGACGAATCGCAGGGCAAAGTTTAGCTGCGCCGCGAAACACATACTGGTCACCGCCAGGCTCCCGGGCATGGTGGTGAACGGGATCTGGAGTTAGCACGATTATTTTGGGCAAAAATTGACCACGGTCGATGCAGTCAAGTTCCAACACGTCTATCAGGAACGGGTTGAGCGAGAAACATTTTGTTCACGTATAAGAACTTTGACGTGTAACCTGGTCGTGTTTATATGCGCAGTGTATTCCCGTATCGTTATGGCGACGTCACATAACCATTACGCAATTGACTATCACATGACACGTACCAAAACCTACATACAACGAGTACCTCGAAATACCTTCGACTGCTCATTGTTACAAATCAAAATAACAGGAGCATTACTACTGAACAAATTATTGGATAAAATGAACGGGGCATGCGATTAAAAAAACCCACATGATAATAAGCGATGAACTAATCGTAGTCGACAAATAAAAGAAAGCGATCAAAAACGTCGGCTCTTACACACGAACGACGAACTACAAGAAATATAGTGTAATCAAGAATACTTCAGTTTTTTATCTACGCAAAAAAATATTCTAGTGCGTTAGAGCTAACGTTTTTTAGTGAGCGTCAAGTTGGCGTACCCATGGAAGATATCCAGGATCTGATGATTCCAAAAAATAGTGCCTAAATAGTACCGAGTTCAAAAAAATAGTACCTTCGTAATTTCGGAGATATTAGCCCTGTTTAACGGGTACGCTAACTTGTCGTCAAGCTGGCGTACCAAGTTTGAATCTCGAGAATGGTGCTGCTCCCAAAAATGCTGTATATCTCAAAAAATAGTGCTCAAATAGTACCCCTGGCTCCCGAAGTCTCAACTTCGTAGCTCTAACAGAAACTGAGATTTCATACCAAACACGGGTAAAATATTTTGCACCGTCAAGCTGGCGTACGGGTGGCGGCTGGGGTACTATTTGAGCACTATTTTTTGAGATATACAGCATTTTTGGGAGCAGCACCATTCTCGAGATCCAAACTTGGTACGCCAGCTTGACGTCAAGTTAGCGTACCCGTTAAACAGGGCTCATATCTCCGAAATTACAAAGGTACTATTTTTTGAACTCTGTTCTAATTCGGTACTATTTAGGCACTATTTTTTGGAATCATCAGATCTTGGATATCTTCCACGGGTACGCCAACTTGACGCTCACGTTTTTTACAGACTACTTAACGGTCTCCTACACCTACCAATTCCTAATTACTTAATGTTAAACTACAATTTATAAAAAAGTACAAATGAAGCTCAATGCATTCCCGACCCTTATCGTTGCTGGCATACGAGATCCGATTACATAATTACAAATACTCAGTTTCTTGATTTGTAAAAAATATCAAAAATCCATAGTCCCGCATAATAAAGACCAAGTTTGATTACTCGAAGAGATTAAGACCGGTTTAACCCGATTCAGTAAAATAAACTGCAACGGCATGGACGATTGTCGCCATCTTTATTTACATTTACGTTAATTCGAAAGGGTACGCGTACGAGCGTCACAGACCAAATATCCTAACGACGCCGCTTAGCCTCACTTTTACTAGCAAATAAAGCTGCCACAATTGCGGGGCGCGCGGGGCTTTTAGAGCGCCGTAATCGGGGCGTTTGTGGTTACGCGCCCCCGGGCGGGAAAAACGGGCTAGTTTTTCGGCAATTTATTGCTGCAATTCGGGCTAACCTCAAAAGCTAACATTCACACTTTTTGTCGCCACTAGTGACGTGATATGTAATCTTTTTGGAGATATCCCGTAGCAATAAATTGCCGAAAAAGTAAGCCGTTTGCGAGCCCCTTAACGCGGTCGGCCGGCTACGCGGAGCGTTTCGGATATTGGTCCGCGCCCGTAGTGCGCGCCGCGCGCAAGCGGAGCCCGTGTGCCAGCTGCGCGCTCACTGCGACGGTGGAGCCGTGGCGGCCGACGCCGCCGGCGCGGATGGCGGCGCCCAGCGCGCCCAGCGCCAGCGCGGCGCCCAGCGCGGCCGCCAGCGCCAGGCTGGCGCGCAGCTCGACCGCGCCGCCGATCTGACGCCACGCCAACATTTCATGATATCCCCCGCTTTTCGGATCGATTCGCCGATTCGTTCGCCCCTTTGAGCGTTCGTCCCCCGCCGTCGTCACCGGGCCGTTACCGTGTAGTTCGAGATAACGTGACGGTGATCGTTCGTCTCCCGCGACCGATCTCGGTGGTTCGGTCTGTTCTAGCTATCGCACCTGGTAGGAGCGTTTTGTCGCAAAATCGTATCTTTGACTGCTTCCTTGCTTTCGTCCCGCAAACAAACTTTGGTTTCTACGAGTTCTATCGGTGTATAAATATAGTAATCTTTTTTTTCGAAGCTAGACAAGAGAAATCGGGCAACGGCGTGCCGGCTCGTCAATGCGTGAACGAGTCCGGACGTGTTTTGTATTGCCAGCACTTCGGCCCGTCACGATCACGGGCCGTTTTCAAGGGGTTATGAGCGAGTTGCCTACAAAACAAGATGCCTAACAAAGTAAGATGCTTAAGTATTATGCCTACAAAGCAAAAGTGATTAAATACCGTCTAGGAAAATGGCCTACTTGCTAAAACGACTACCAAGCAAAATATCTAAGTAGTTGAATGTCTTGAAGACAAATTGCTTGGTAATTAAAAGCCTGCAAAGCAAGACACCTAAAATGGTATTTATTGTTTAACGTACGTTTACCACGTTACAAATAAAATAAAGATAGAAACAAAATATACGGGCTCAAAGTCCTGCTTTTTGGCTATCTTACTTCTGAGACATCTTTTTTTTAAGACATCCAGCTTGTTAGGCATCTTGCTTTTTAGCCATCTTGCTTCTGAGACATCTTGCTTTTTAGCCATCTTGCTTTTGAGACATCCTGCCTGTAGGGCATCTTGCTTCGTAGGCAACTCGCTCATAATCGATTTCAAGCCGTAGCGCCGGACTACAAACAATCTCGGGGGTCGAGATGACGGCGCTCGGTACCTGCCGTGCGGTGGACAGCCGGTCATAGTAAATGTATGTTTCGTTATATCGACGTCATCTCATTCTCGGCAACGACCCGGTGACGGCGGCGGTGAAAAAACACTCTTTGTCTCTTTTTGAATTTCGTTTCCCGCCGACTGATTGTGAGTCGATCGGAGGTGTGATTCCCTAACGTTTGACAGCGACCGATCGGCGTTTCAACGATACTATTAATTTGTACTGTAACATCGAAGTCTTTCGTTCCAAATTTGAATGTGTCGCGCGTCGCTGATCGGCGCTGCGTAAGTTAGAGAATCGCGTGGCGGCGCTCGACCATATCAAGGTAGGAACAAACTGAGCCCACCTACGGCCACGTATGCAACGCATTGAAGTCTAGACTCTTGAATTTACATGAAAACACATTACATACAAGTGTGTTTCTAAGTCATCGGTTTTCATGCAGGGGGGCTAGCACGACATGCCCGCGAGTCGTTTGTCGCTCAGTGCGTCTCTGTTAAACTAGTCAAGTATGTAAGGGATGCACTGAGCGACAAACGACTCGCGGGCAGGACGTGCTAGACGTGCAGATTCAAGAGTGTAGACGTCATAATGCGTTGCATACTTCGCGTACGTGAGCTCAGTTTGTCCCTACCTCTCTTTCATTCGGGCGGCACGATAGCGACTCAAATCGAACGATCAGATTGTTGAACTCGTTTGGCCTGTGACGTGTCGCCCGAGTGAAAGTTAGTCCCGAGCTTTCCGAAACGATAGACCGAAGGTTCGACTACCCCTAAAACACTCTCGATTCGTTTACGATTCAAAACAGAATTTCCGTATTTCAAATCATTCTGACGCATTCGAAAATCAGCCCTGCATTGGAGACATCTCTGTCATAAATATAATGTAGATCTAAAATTTAGGGACTAACGGAATTTTGGTATTAGCAAAATTTTTGTTTAGCCAGTTGGGTTTTGTTCGTGAATTTAACCTAAGAAATACTGTTATTTCTTTTCTGTTCTGTTCCACATAAACTTGATAACTTCACGTTGTTATCCTATGCACTCTATATTAATATAATAATACATTACCTAACTTGTTGTGTCATTGCTTCCTACAAAGTCAGTTAATATTGCTCTCGTATCAATTTCAAAACATTTTAACAAAATAGACTATTCTATCAAATATAAAACAAAAATCCAGCTTATTGCAATGGTAAGTTCGAGCGTAAAAATAAATATTAACTGAGCTCATGTGGGTATTTTTAAACTAACCTTTTCATTGGCATTGTGTATTATGTACTAGGACGTGACCGCTTCTTCACTAGTGGGACGGCAACACTTTATTAGACCACTAAATATACCACATACTGGTTATAGTTCATTATTCCTCGATAGGCACTTCTAAACACAATTTAGTTACAATGGGACATTCAACGAGACTATTCTAAGGCACCTTTTGTGGTCTTGACTTATCAGGATTTACAGATATAAAAATACGATGTTTACGATGTAACTCTACTGATGCTTTTACAACCATTTCCATAATTCTTTTATATAATTACAAAACCTTTAGCCTTTATATCCGACTAGTGGACCCGCCACAGCTTCGCTCGCGGTAGTTTCCATACAAACTTTATAACCCCTTTAGGGATGGAGCACTTAAGCACTAGTGGTCGCGTTTAGTGGCCGTCACTAGTGGCGCAGTGTGCGGGAGAACTTAAGAGGACTGTGAATCAATGACAAAAATCACCCTTTTCATACAAAAGAAGTGGAGTTTGAGTTTACCTGTTTTCGGAGGCTATGGGTCTCTCTCATCTCTTTTTAATTCTCACTTTTTTACTCATCATCAATAAAGTTACATCATAAAATCTCTGGTGATCGTGTAGCAAAGGGGAGACAACACTAACTAACCATATGGTAAGACTGTCTCCTTGGCCCTTTGCTGCACCACCTCCCATTAATCACGAGCTGAACAATCAAGATGTCATTACCTGCGTTGCCCAGATGCCGGGGCCGAACAACGCCGAGATGAGGTGTATGGCGATGATGGAGTATTGCGCTTCCGTGACATCCACTCGGCCCAACTTGAGCGTTCCCGTCACGTACGCTTGCCAGTGCGCGCAATAGAAGAGCGTCATTGCGCAGAAACACTGCAAAGTGTAAAATAAGTTTATTATAGGATAAACCAGGAAAATATAACAAAATGTATAACTAGTTTCATAGTATATGAAATGCGCTTAGCAAACACCTGACACAGGTAGAAAAAGCGCAGCTGCATGTTGTTCAAATTTCCACAGTAACATTACTTTAAAATCCATATCTTCATTTAGCGAAATAAATATTTTCTATTTCTATTTCTATATAATTGCATACATAGAATATACCTAATGCATAAAATGAATCTTATTGCCAGTATATTAGAGTGTAGTGGTAGTATATTTTAAGTATGAATGTATTAAGTAACTGACTTTAGACATAAACGGACTCTTTGGAAAAACAGTTGTATCATTCATCAAAGGCGGGGGCCTCTACATGGTGACCGTGACACCATCAAACAATAGGGTCTCATGAAAACATGCAAAAACATTTAGCATCTTATATGAGAATTCAAAAAAATATTCAACCGGAAAATTGGTGTTTTGCTTACAAAACAACAGTAAAGTTGATTCATCCTTATTTCTGTTATTTGGAAAACAAGTTTCTAACCTCAAAATGCACCTTTTTTGCCTGAAACATTTTTGGCTATTTTTTCGCAAATAAAGCAACCGGACATAATATTTTAGACATCACTTTGCCAATTTTCCACCTAGGAGAAAATAGCTGTTTCACTCAAAAAACGGTATATTTTGAGGTTATAAACTTGTTACCCAAATAAGTCAAGTAAGGATGAATAGAGTATACCTACATGCGGAAACTAAATAGGTACACACCATATGGGCTGGTGTTTGGCAAGCAATGCCACCTGGCTCAAAATCTCACTAGCCACCTTGACCCATTGTATAATTTTATGATTATCCATAAGTCGGAAACAGAAGCAAAAGACAATTTTAGCTTAGCAGAAGTGTGAAAGTTTCTTCACTATGTTTTCCTTTACCGAAATGCTTACAACAACACACAACTTTCAAAAAGCTCAGTATCATACCATGAGTTCACGCAAACCGTTTACGAAAATACTGGCTTGTTGCCGATACAAGTGACAGGGACCGAATGTAGTTTCCGATAACGATAACGGTTTGCGTAAACTCATGGTAATGTTACTGTAACATGGGTTAAGCAAAGATGGAGGCCGGCTGCTCTACAGTACAGAGCTGCGAGCCAGTAACACTGTGTTTTGAACTTATTTTCAGTGAGTATTCGCACTTTAGGGATAAAGGCCCCTTCCTTAGTGCGTATGTATCTTCAGTCTCATCATGCTGCCATGTTCCATTTCTTCCTAACAATATAAATAGCCATCCGGTTTAGGTAAAAACTAAATATTGACTAATGCGCTTGGCTCTGAGCCAGGCTGGCGTGATCGCTGAGCTTGGCAGCAAGCCGCTCAGTAAAATATCCAAAACCAACCGCCATGCTGTACTGTATTGTGTAACACACGGATAACACAAGATTGTTAAATGAAACCGAACTTTCGTCATCTCTGTAACTTAAAAAGCGACGACATAACTAAGGCAATACCTCACCAAAATAATATTAACAGTTTTGTTCTTTATAGTGTTAGCCTGAAGAAAGAAAAACAATCGACTATAGATAGCTACTTTGTGTAGCTATGTGTCCCATCAGCTCTGGAACACACTACACTTGACGACGGGCTCTCGGCGCGTGACGTTGTTTACTATTCTCAATTGTATTTTTAGTTAATTATATTAATAAAATCTATACAAGTGAGTTCTGTGTTTATTAATAGATAAACCATTTGGTTACATAAAATTAACTTTAATAACGCCTTTCCAGATTATGTTAAAACTGAAATAACCGAAGTAGTTTGGTTGTAATTTTTTCTCAGTGTAACAAAAAACTGAAAAATACCAAAAATTCGAAGGTGAGAGAATTTTCAGCTAGTTAAATACGAGGTTTGCCGGTCAGGGTCCGTGGGCTCTTGAGGGCCCCGGTAAACGGCACCGTCTAGCCCTTCAGCAGCTACGCCACTGAATATTCTGTGTGGTCCAGTGGTGCAGCGTGGGTGTCAGCTACCCGGGGCGGAGGTAAATTTCGCCGCCCCCTTATAAGTATTTCAATTTAAAGACTAATTATATACAGTAACTCCTCTCCCCGATTTCGTCACAGAATAAGTAATGAAAAATTCCGTGCTTATTTCAATCGATTCGAATCGCAGGTACGTCAAAAAAATATAAAATGATTTAATTTTTACAAGATTTTATCATCATTTATTGTGCAATTTTGCCACCCCTGCCGCTTCCACTACGCTACGCCACTGGTGTGTTCATTTCAATACTACACTTGTGCAGTTTGTGAGAAAAAGAGCCCCGACAGACACAGGACGGAAAACAAAGCGATTGTAAAAGGGTCAGTTACAACATAAGTTTTAAGAAGTCTTAAAGCTGTTTGCTGTACTTAGTACATATAGAAAATAGTACGCGTGTGTGTAATTGTAAACATTACTGTTCTTTATTAGTAAACAATAATTGTCAAGAGAGACTTTTTTCCGACAATACAACCACGTCAACAACATCGCAACGTCTCGTTCGACACTACCTACTGTCCTACTGCACATAGGTACATTATTCCTAATTGCACCAGTTTATCACAGGCTGACATCGAAGACGTGACCAGAAACCAGTTGTTCAGACTGTACTTGATGGCCATTTTCAAGCAATATTAGTTACAAGAAACAAAAGCTATTTTTTAAAGCACCGATTTACTAAATCATGGTTAACCATTTTTAGAAACATACCCTCTTTAGATCCTAACTAATGTTGATTGAAAATGGCCATCAATTACCGAGTCTGAAATAGTAGTTTATGCAACGGTTGCATAATGATAGGCCTTAAAACACTAGTGCGGTTTTCACGAAACGAGCCGACAGGCGAGTTTCATAATAAGATCGCACGTGTGTTTTAAGGCCAAATTATGCAGAGTTGCATACATAACTTTATCTACACACATATTATAAATCCTCCATGATGGGTTCAGAAACAATATTTTCTGGCAACAAGTTATTTGTTGCAATCGTGGCTGCATATTTCCGATATCCGGCGCATTTTCACATCACACACACTCCGAGAAGACTACTTACTATTCATATTTTCAACTAAAATGTAAATTACAAACAACTTTTTCTATTCAATTAATTCTATTTTCGTTCAGCAAAACACCAACATGGCGCCGAATCAATTCTCCGTCAAGACCATTTTTTTTTTAATCATAGACAAACGGATGAAGTCTCTATTCTCACGTCACTCGAGATCAAATATTGTGCAGTTTATATTAAAAAAACATACTGAATTGACGTTTCGTATCAATAACTGTTTTAATATCTATGGATACTAGAATAGAGACCCACTTGAGTTTTGACAGCTGTTCCAAATTTAATCTCATTTCTTTACTAAAAACGATAAAGTTATTTCTTTATCGCAGCACTGGTTTTTCCTAATTGGTTGTCAAAATGGTGGTCATTTCCTATGGTTTTTGATTAACCAATGGAGGTTTTATGATATGGGTGTAGATAAAACTGATTTTTGATCACGTTTTCGATGTCACCCTGCATACCGCTTTAGGTTTGTGGCCAAATTCAGAAAGGCCATTCAAATTGATCTTTAATTAAAGTGATGTTTGAGTGACGTTTTTGTATACCACAACTAGTTGAGGGACATTTAACTATTTAATCTCTAATCAAATGCTTAAGTGGCGTTTCTTAATTCGGTCATTGGTCTGTTATTATTGCTAATGAAATTATGGGAATATAATGCATCATAAAAGTACTAGGTACCAGAATATTTGACTGTGCTGTTATAACCTAGCGTTTCCCAATTAGCTGTAATATATAATTCCATTAAACACCCGAGAGTTTGACCTCCAATTAAAGCAGCGTTCTGTTTACTGTTGGGTGCGACGGTCACATTTGACGCACTCTTATCAATCAGCAAAAGGAAGCATGCGCATGACAACAATTTCATTTGTTTTAGATAACATTAAACAAAGTGAGCGCGTCATTCCCACACCGAAATGTCTAGGCGTTGAAGTGTTAATGACACCTCACCTAGATCGCGGCACCGCATGCGAGCGGTTAAGTATACAATACTGTCCTTGGCGTACGACTCGTGCCAAATTCTGAAGGACAAGCGTCTAGACGACGATCTGCATCTAATAATAGTTATTATAATCACAGTCCCGTTTAATTTTGTAAGTGTTTTAATAAGCTTTCATCAGCCTTTAAACTTCCCACTGGTGGGCGCTCTCATTTATTTATTTAGATACAGTGTAAGTTTATAGCATAAAGCAACACCAAACAGAAAATAGTACGTGTCAAAAGGAAGTCGTCAAATTGAGAATATTCGAAATTATAGAAAACATTAAACATTATAGAAGATACTAAAATAATAGTTAATTATAAATTAAAATTGTCAAGGAACTGCTTAGCAATGCGGCACAATAGAGTAAAGCGATCACCAAAAATGTCAGCTTCCTTATAATGAGCCTGCGGCCCTAGGCTAGGTTGACACAAGGATAAGTTATCTCTAAGTGCGTCTCTTTCACACTAGTGCCGACGAGAGAGACAGTCAGAGAGATAAACGGGTTTAACTTATCCCCGTGTCTGGCATGCTGGGGCCGCTGAGTATACCCACTTGGGTCTAGACTGATTGGGGACAAGTCTTTACCGTCTAGGAAAAAATTTCTTGTGGGTACCGAATATGTAGGAATGAAAAGATGTGAACTATTCCAGCTTCTGGGTCAGAAAAAAGACTGATCAAATATGAATTAAGCAACAGACCTAATATCCTAGACAAAGCTTAGGGTATCGTTTACTATAATATACATATAGCAAATAAACCTGCCAGGCTCGCGGGGTGCGCGGGGTTTTTAGAGGACTGTATCGAAACCCCGCTGTCGTACATGCCGACTGTTTAAAAGGAAAAAACGAAACCCTTATAGGATCACAATCGTGTGTCTGTCTGTCTGTCTGTTCGTCTTGTCACAGCCAATTTGTTCCGAAACTACTGGACTATTCGTACATAACACCAGTAAGGTCACAAATATATCCAAATGTCATGAAGGTATAACAGTTAGCGCCGACATTAAGCACGTGGGCGAGGGAAGTCAAAGGTCCGATGATTCGTCCGCGAATACAAATACGAAGTAAACTCGGCGGCCGTGACTTCAGCCGTGGCCGCTCGTTAACCGACCGACGCGTTTGGCGAAAAACGTATCTTCTCTGACTTTGGATAAGGTTGAGTTTCCAAATGACAAGCGGTTACAATGAAGTAAACAGTGGCAAGTAAAAAGAACTTGTTCTGAGAGAAATTTTCCGTCATCTGACTTCGGTCGCGAAGTTTCCATCAATTAGAGTTAGAGTTGACCAGTGCGAATTTTTCGCACAGTATCTTGATCGGTCACCGAATGGTAATATATTAATGTTGACATAAGCAAATGCAAGTATTTATTAATCAAAGGTATTGTGATTTTGAAGAGTAATAATAATAATAAATCAGCGGACAATCTTTACACAAATCGATCTCGTCCGAAAGTAAGCTCTAAAGGCTTGTGTTATGGGTATGGGTACTAGATGACGATATACGTACTTATATAGATAAATAAATACTTAAAATACATAGGAAACATCCATGACTCAGGAACAAACATTCGTGCTCATCATACAAATATATGCCCTTACCCGGGATCGAACCCGGTACCACTAGCTTCGGAGACAGGGTCCCTACCAACTAGGCTAACCGCGTCGCCAACTGTAGAAGAGTAGCAAATAAAAATTGGTTAGGAGTATAGCTATTCGCCCGTACAAAACGAACACATACGAAATAAACAAAGGAGAACGCATGCGCTTAATGGTTTATTTCGCCTGAGAGAACGGAAACAGGCGCATTTGATAAAACCCATGCGCATGTACGAATATGCAACACACGTTAGTTAAAGAGACTGTAAATAAATGGTACTATGCGCGTCTTTAAAAACACTTTTTTCAATGAAAACATTAACATTACTTTATTTGTCTATTTTTCGTCTGTAGCGGAGAAAATAAGCTTTATAATGGTGTTTAAATCAAAAATGTTGTCAAAGAATTAACGGAGATATGGCGTTGCCACCGAAAAACACTTGAGGAATAATATATTATGACAATTGAGATTCTAGTGCATTGAATAATCTAGGGCTGAGCAACAGCACAAAACTAGAATTAGCCGTATTTCATGACTTGAAAATAACCATCCTTCATGTAAATATGAAACATTCCCGAAGCCGCCAATGACCTATATAAAATGCAAATCGAGTAAATCGCAATTACTTTATACCGGTGCGCATTGTCTATAGGCCTCGGGAAAAAGTTCTCATTAGCCATTCTAATGGCCACTACAATGATTACTGTTAATTGACCCAGTTAATCCCAGTGGGATGATTTCTAGGTAGCCCTTACCTGAGTCATAACTATTTCTATTATGGAGCATTCCCAGCGGAGTATCCGTCACATTACATGAACAGTTTCTGTTTGTGAAAAACATTTTTATATCAAGATTTTTTGCCGACTGTTCTTTAATTTCCGGACACACTAACGAACTAACAAGTTAACACTTCAGAAGCGCCCCCCCCCCCCTCTTCGCTCGTAATCCGACATGCTTATAACATATAGGTACCAGTGGCGAAGCGTGAAATATTTCCCAAGGGAAGCCGGAACAATTATAACCGTACGTGCGTGTCTGGAATTTAGTTAGAGTAACTGACTTCACTGACATCGGCTTGTAGGCAGGCTTCGCCACTGATAGGTACAGTCGAATTCATTAACATACATATGTTTTTTTTTTTATAAAGTACTGCAGCATAAATGATATTAATTATTAACCGACTTCAAAAAAGGAGGAGGTTATTTATTCGTCCCGTATATTTTTATAATAAGCCCTATTCTGTTTATTGTGATGTTTAATTTACTAAAATCCACATGGTATGATTTATAGTAGGTACGTATAGAATCTTACCACTTTGATATGTAATTTTTCGGATTACGAGGTTCTCTATAGTCCGACAAATTTGAGAAACCGACACCGCCGTGCAAAACGTTTGTAGGATTCCGCGGGTCAACTGTATATAATGTTTCCTTCAGACTTTTGTGAAGTACTTAGGTACTTACTTTGTGAATGGTCGACTGTCGCTAACTACGAGTATGTGTTGGCTGAAAATCAGCGTTGCGGTTTCAAGACTGCCACATAATGAGCCTGGACCTTTATCCTAACACACAAGTCAAATTGTTTTATATATATGTGTGTCTTTCTCTATGTATATGTAACTAACCAAATAAACTATTTACTATTCTAATTACGCCTTATGACCAACAGGTGAAGTCGAATTACGTTTCTGAGAATACCGGCGGCCTGACCATGATTAACACAATAGATAATAGATTATCTCCATGTAATCCCTCAGTGTGTCCCTGTCTTTGAAACAAGTATGAGAGAAACAGAATAATTAATCCTTATGGCATTTAAGCTACCGCAGGATACTGCAGTTGATACATCCTTACTTGTCTTCTTTGGTAAAAAAGTTTCTGACCTCAAAATGTACGTTTTTTGTGTGAAACATCAATTTTATCCTAAATTAAGCAAAAAGGAAGTTTGAAAAATTCTAATTAGTCCGTCAGTTAGATTATCAAAAAAAAACCACGTATTTTTTGCTTTATCAAATCAATCAAAATTGACAAAGATAACGCGCATCAAAGTTCGGGTGTCGGAACTTATTTATTCATTTACATCATAAGTTATGAGGTCGTAAGTCCCCACTTATTGGTACAAAGTGTACAAAGTCGTGACGTCACGCGGAACTTCAACGCACTATATGTATCTTTGTCATTTTTTGTTTAATTGACAAAAGACAAAAATTATGTGTTCAATATTTTTTTTATAATTTAAATGACGGACTAATTAGATTTTTTCAGTAAACTTCACTATTCTGGCCGAAAAACTGACAAAGTGATGTTTATAATATCGTGTCCGGTCCCTTTATTTAAGAGGAAATTGTATTATTAACATAAGTGCATTTTTAGGTTAGAAACTTGTTTACCAAATAAGAAGAGTAAGGATGGATCGACTGTATAAAGGTTCTCATACCTGAAAGAACATCCACGTCGGGTACTCCCCAAGCTTGACTGCCGTGCAGGCTCCCACCGATATGAACACAGTCGATATCGAATCACATCCGTGATCAAACAGCTCTCCCAGCGGGCTTTGGGTGCCCGTGCGCCGCGCCTGTGAGTTATTCATTTCATTTTTATTATAAAAAATAGAAAAACAAATACACAGTGGGACCAATTCGAAAGTGCGTTCGCTAAATTTGAAATAAGCAACGTCAAACTCGATTTTGATAGCTTGGAGCTATATAAAATCGAGTTTAACGTTTCTTATTTTAAATTTAAGGGACACCGTTTCGATTTGGATCCAGTAATAGCCGAATTCACAAACGCCACTTAAACATTTGATTAGAGATTAAATAGTGAAATGTCCCTTGACAAGTTGTCAACTTACCTATAAACACTCGTCACTCAAACGTCACTTTAATTAAAGCTCAATTTGAGTGGCCTTTCTGAATTCGGCCATTAGTTTATCAAATTAAAAGTGTGTAATTTTTTATGAGGCGTGGGCTAGTGGCCCCGCGAAATGGCCTGGCGGCGAAACGGAAGGGTTGTTTATTTATTAAGAGCCACTAGCCCCCGTAGCGCGCTATTTTTTATCGCGCATATAAAGTATTCGTCCCTTTCGCACCCGCATATTAGTTAAAAAGTGACAGATGCTTTATGCGCGCAATAAAAGCTAGTGTGCTATGGCATCAGTGGGTGATACAATAACACATAGAGTATACATAAATCGTCGTAGAGGTAATAAGGTGTGCAAACTATTAATGCGACCACAGCATGCTCTGGTAATATCATAACGCAGTATAATCCTCGGCACACAAGTTGAACCAAAATGGCGGTCGTCCGCGCAGGTAAAACTATGGTTACGCGCGGCCCCTCGCGTCGCGCCTCATACCGCACTTCGATTGAGACCCGAAAATGTATTCTGCGCATTCCAGGACATAGTTCAACTTACGTGCCACGAAGTAACCATAGTTGTACCTGCGCGGATGACCGCCATTTTGGTTCAACTTATGTGCCGGGATTATTTGTAGTTATGATTTGGTATTTATCATAATTAATCATAATTATCAAAAAACATACCTGTTTGCCATCAATGGCATCAAGGCTCTGATAGACGAAGACCCCCAGGGCGCAGAGCGCGCTCGCCCAGGCCGGAGGTTCCGTCCGCGCGTCTGGACTGTACCTGGAATGTTGACATGTTTTTGGCTGAACTTGTATAAACCTAACGCCGCACAGGCAGGTGGCTTGCTTAGCGCCTAGAGCTCAGCGAGTCAGGTGACTATTGAAGGCACCAAGCGCGCAGTGCAGTTTGTTTATAGCCAAGGCTCTAGGCGCTAAGTAAGCCACCTGCTTGTGCGTAGGTGGCCTAAATCAATAAATCAGGGGACTATCTTTCCGACAAATTGATCTAGTCCGCAAGTATTCTAAGGGTACGGTAGGTAAGGTACTAGACGACGATATATATACTTATATAGATAAATACATACTAAAATACATTAGTAATTAGTGAACTTGTATATAGGTATATGTATAATGAGAGGAGATTCTTTTTCTTTGCTCAGAAAGTTTTTGGATGAAGCAGGATTGATTTCTATTTGTTCAGGAATGGGTTTGGCTAAAAGGTAAGAATGTTTTTCTTGGTAAAGAAGGTTATACTGCTCAAAGAGTATGCAAATGTATTGTAGGAAGTCTCAGTAATTGACCGAGCGAAGCGTCTCCGTTTCCGCTTGGGCAAAAATGCTTTCCTATGACCGGTGTCCGGCTGTGGTCCACATGCCGCATTTCTTAACCGATTTTCGTGAAATTTTGTGAGCATGTTTTTTTGTCGATTCAGTTTTTGGAAATTTAGTTTAGTAGTAGTTTTTAGAAAACGTAAAAAAAAATCATTTCATCGCTGTCGAAAAATGTTACATAATGTCACAAAACTTTTTTGTTACCCTTATTAAGACGCAAACTCGCGTAGACTCGTTATCTTCTTGCAATACACGGTATTCATGGGGCGGATTCCATAATAAAATACAACTTAAGCTAATAGTACTATTAGTTTTTTTTATACGTCAATTGACTGACAAACGAGCTGACGGCCCACCTGATGGAAAGTGGTCACCGCCGCCCATGGACATCTACAACACCAGAGGTGCTGCCAATGCGTTTTTGGAGTGATTTTTATTAATAACTAGTGGACCCACCACAGCTTTTTCCCTACTTTAGGGATGGAATTTAAAAAATCCCTCTTTAGTGCACTTCGAAGGTATCTATCTACTCGAAGAATGTCTCCTTCAAATTTCAAAACTCTAGGACCACCCGTTTAGGCTGTGCGTTTACTATAAGTGAGTCATGGTACTGTTTTATATGTATTGATGATATCAGCTGCCCCAGGTCTCAGAATACTATTAAAAGTTACATGAAATATCATATTTCTGTCTACCAAACCAGTTCGTTCCATAAATGTAGAAATGTGTGAAAACCATTTCTTGGAACACATGAGATGGGATGGACGGACAAAAGCAGGTAACGTAAAGGGTAGTACACGGACTTTATGAACGAGGACTTATCACTAGATGACACATTCAAGAGAGATATAAATAACTGCCATGAAAATTCAAATTTCATGTAACACGATGGAGTGCTGCGTGAAAAAAGCGTCACGATCAAGCCGAGATGTATTTAATTTAGGTAATAGGTACAGTTCAACCATAGTCATCATCTCATCATCAAATCAAACAGAAGGCTCACAAACTGATTAAATTTTCAAACAAGTAAGTATAGGTCATTGACCCGAAATGATTTCAGTTTAGCTGCCAGTTACCGATATTTAGACTGGTTAATTAAGAAGATATTTTACAAATTTCGTTTATATTGAACTGAATACTAATTATTTTTATATTTTGCATATTTCTGCATAATTATAGCAGGCGCCTCATTCGGGAACGCTAAGTGATTCTGTAGCGACTCGTAAGCCAGATCTCTCATCTCGCTCTTACGCATTTCGCATCGTGCGGAAGAGTGGAATGAGAAATCTGGCTTACGAGTCGCTACAGAATCACTTAGCGTTCCCGAATGAGGCGCCAGGTTATATGCCATCTCTTTAAGACACTATTGAAGCTTTTGCTCTTCACATAATATTGGTTACAGTGAGTTTCTCAATTCCGTTCTTCATATTAACCAGGTACCAAAATGATTTTGATTTGTTTAAAAGCATAATTGATGAACAAAATTAAATGGGTTTTATGAATCATATTAACCCATATTTCAGAACTGGTTCAGAGCCCTGATCAAACATGATTGATCTAGAACAATAACTCATAACATAATTGTAGCAAAGAATATGCAGTAAATAGAGATAAATAATACTATACTCCATAGTTAGGTAAGGCGATGGCCAAAGGATTTGTTTTAAGTGCAAGGAACACAACAATAATTTGGTTATCATGCTCTATCTCTTTTGAATGAAATTTTGGACAGCAGTAGGTGTCTTTATATCTTTCACGACCCTGAGCCCAGTATCCTTGCATCAGCCAACCAGCACTTGGAGTCAGTGTCGTAGCCAGGGTCATGAGCGCCATTGACCAGATTTGAACTTTGAGCCAAGACTTATTTTCTATGAAGAGAAACAAAACTGTGAGTCCGCAAATTGTGCCTGTCTGAAGTGAGGTTGAGGTTATCCCTAGGCTAGCCCTTAGCTATGGTGCGGCTTGGAGTCAATTCTTACTCAAAGCTCAGTGCAGGAAATTCTATAATCACACTCGGATAATAAATTTCTCTTATATATATGTAATTATTAAAACTGGCCTGGCCCACCCCAGAAAATTAAACTTACACTTAATTAAAACTAAGTACATCTACTATAATATCAGCTTTTTTTAAATGGAGTACTTACTCACTTACTTTAAAAAAAATGCAAAATGTACTAAAAAAAGCACTGATCAGTGTTTAAGCATATGAAGGATTAATGAACAGCTTTCTTCAAAGACAATTTTGATTTACTTTTTATTAAGATGTCTCTTGGGTGTGCTAAGTTGTAACTCCAGTTCTGTTATAATAATAATACAATTCCTGGACCTACTAATAATACTTGTCTGGTAGGTACATATTATTATATTATTTTGTGCTTTGTTAAGTTTATAGATAATCGTTCAACTAGACATAACCTTTAAAGTCATAAGATAAATGATAAAATAAATCTACGATATTGCAACATGTTATCTGCATTATCAATTCAGATTTCGTCTTTTGATTAATCACGCTGCGTGCCGAGTTACGCCAGACAGTTATAAAGAACTATTATTGTCTTATCAAGTGGTGGTTCGACGACGTCGACCAATCGTGGGGGCACGATATTATACTTTGTAAATAAAGAACGAAAGCTCAAGTCAATGAAGCTGCGTTATTGGCACGTTATTAGCCAATTTACATGCCAATGCCAACAAATGACCTAAGTAGGTTGATAGAAAGTGCCGATCGGTTGGAAGCAAAAACGAAAGTCGTTCCGCTGGCGTCACGCCGCGCAACTTCCTGGTACTTACCAGATCAGTATGAGTGTTGTGACGATATTTACTATTAAACCTAATATTGTAATGAGATTCGGAGCGAGCCATAGCGGTGTCTTCGACACCAGCCATATCCACCACGGCTGCAGCCATGGGTCCAAAAGACTGTTACTCGTACACGAATATTTGTGTTCGCCGAGTTTTCTTAACTGAGCAGCATTTAAAATCCTTTCTTTATAGAACTGCATTTTCACTGTCACGACATTAAGACCTAGAACTACACTGAACCAGTTACACTTAAATAATTGCGGTTACTATTCGCGATTTTAATCAAATCGAAAAATACGCACGACACTCATCAGCTCATCACATCACACCATGCATGGCATAGACACTTGAGGTTTTTTTTAGGAGGCCCCGCTGTAAGCTGCTCTCTGACTTTTAATCATTTAGCCAAAGCCATAGACATGTTTTTGTTTCATTTACCCCACAGATTCCATAGACTAAACGCTTATGACAGGTGTGACGTTTATTTTAAAAAGGTTGCCACATTATAAATTTCTACCTGTACATTGGGACTTTTTTCTTAATTCGTGGTAGGTTTGATCTTGCATATACAGCTGATAATTTACTTTTCAATTTAAATACGTAAATGCATAATGACTGATTGACGCAACTAATACGATTTCTAACCTTTATGTTTTCTTTGATGTAGGTAGTAGGTAGTCTAGATTTTTCTTTTTGTACATATTAAGACGCTTGGTACGGTACTTCTTCAATTGATCTTGTTTCAAAATAAAATGTAAAACAATTAAACGTAAAGCTTTATTTCAACAATACTTACATTTTTTATTACAGTCACATGAATTTTGTTTATAATCATTTATTAAGTCTTGATCTTTTGATCTACATAGTAAAATAAAATACCTTTTATTTAATACAATATTAAGTTTACATTAGGTAAAACATACCTTTACCTTTCTATACTTATTACTTATTTATTACATTTTTTTATTAATTATTAATCAATATAAATGTGTCAAGAGTAGAAATTTGAAAACGACCGATACTGGATTATGTCTTATTTATAATCGTCATCAATTACAAAAAATTTGAATACTTTGCGGCGATCCAGATAATGTGTTTTTTAATGCATACCTACGAAATATAATCAGTTTTTACATTTTAACGTAAGATAGCAATTAACTAGCAACTTAGTTTACTAAATAGCATTGTATAATTTTAACTGAGTTTACTTATTTTAATCGTTGCTAATCCATATTGTGCTAGTCGCTATCTGCTTTTAGCCTGACTCTTCCTGGCCTCTACTCTCTTTTGTAGGGTGTTCAGCAGGGCTCCTAGTACGTTGTGGCCCGGAAGTCTTTTTCCAAAAAGCAAACGTTTTACAGAGTCATCGTAAGTCAATAGTGCAACCATATTCTGTAGTAGGAATCCTTGGCAGTATTCCAGGAGTTGTGTTGCTCCATAGACCTGGAAATAAAATCATTGTAGATGGTGCTGCGTACGTGATTAACTGCTAATCAGTTATGAAGTTGTTTACATAAAGTTTATACTTAGTGAGAATTTATTGCGGACTTTCAGCACCTAAATCTAAGAAGGCAGTTAATTAATCCTCTAAGACAGTATTCGTTAGGTATTAGATTAAGAAATTGCCTTTATTGGTGAGCGTCGAGTTGACGTACCCTTCGAAGATATCCAGAATCTGATGATTCCAAAAAATAGTGCCTAAATAGTACCCAATTAGTACCGAGTTAGAAAAAATAGTACCTTTGTAATTTGGGAGATATGAGTCTTGTTTAACGGGTACGTTAACTTGACGTCAAGCTGGCGTACCCGTTTTGAATCTCGAGAACGGTGCTGTTCCCAAATATGCTCTATATCCCAAAAAATAGTGCACAAATAGTACCCCTGGCTCCCAAAGTCTCAACTTCGTAGCTCTTATAGAAACTGAGATATTTCATACCAAACACGGGTAAAATATTTTGCACCGTCAAGCTGGCGTACCTGACCGAGATCACACGGAAAGTCATTGAATTTCTAAGGCAGCTATATACCAAAAAATAGTGCCTGAAATGGTACCCCTTTTACGACAAAAACATAAAAAAACAAAAAAGAAAAAGAAAGAAAAAAGGGTTCTATTTGTGCACTATTTTTTGGGATATAGAGCATATTTGGGAACACCACCGTTCTCAAGATCCAAAACGGGTACGCCAGCTTGACGTCAAGTTAGCGTACCCGTTAAACAAGGCTAATATCTCCGAAATTACAAAGGTACTATTTTTTTCTAATTCGGTACCAATTGGGTACTATTTAGGCACTATTTTGTGGAATCCTCAGATCCTGGATATCTTCGAAGGGTACGCCAACTTGACGCTCACCTTTATTGGGATTGCTTACAATAACAATTTTACCGTGTTCAAAATGCCAATTTTTTTGCCTGCAGAAATTGTTTTTTACGCATAATGATTTTTACATTGCCAGGTTTACCTTAGCATGTATATACACAGACACCAAGTTGTGCAGGTCCACAGACTTGGCGGCGCGCGCTTCACAGTGCCTCTGCAGCGGCAGCAGTTGGAAGAACGACGCAGCAGCTAAAACTTCCAGCACGTCCGTCTCCGGGATCTCCAGTCCGGAGCAGCCACCAGAGTACAAGTACTTCATTACTTGCTGGAAACAACAGTAGAAAAAGGTTTTTTTTTTTAAACTAAATTTTGATTACTGTATTGACTGTTGTCGTTTTTATATTATTTTACTTTTGCTTAGCATATTTCGAGGATAACCACCTCAAGCTGAGTTGTTGTGAATTGTGAGAAAAAATAATTGTTTGATTCAAACAATCGGTTGTCTTTTTAATTAAATTCGCTTACAATATCACTGTATGTTGCAATTAGTCAACCCTTTGCATTAAGCTAATGTTGCCTGAATAGTGTTCGAAACCTAATAAAAAAATATATCACATTAAACTACCAAAAAGTGTTAACAAATCCTAAGATAATCATTATAAGTATTTTCATGACTTCTTGCACTCGAGATAAAACCGGCAACTTTTCGCTTAAAAGTCTCTTATTATTATATAAGTAGTAATGTAGTACATAGATAAGTAAGAGAGCCTCATAATCATGCCTTAAACTTGAGAAATATTTAAATATATCGGCCTACCTCGAATATGTGGTATCTGATGTCGTTGATCTGGACAAGCGGCGGCGTGGTGCCGGCTGCCGAGACGGCCTCACTCGGCGCACGCGCCGGTGCCAGCATGGACCTCAGTCGCGGGGATTCAGATACTAGAACGATCTTGTGGCCGTAGAATAAGCGGCCTTCCACCCTGAGGGCAAAAAATAAATCTGAAATTATGTGGAGTTTGATAATGTCAACTTTTCAAGTTGGCGCATTTCTTTTTAGCAAATTCTTTAAGCCCAAATCGCAAAGCGCTACACACGTCGACTAAGACTTTCCTGCAACATAGAGAGCCGGTTTCCGCCAGGATGAGGCTCGCTAGTTCGGCAATCACACCCCATGCTTACTCGTTACTACATACCTGAAGGTAACATCAGCGAGTGAGGGGTTGTTGACGTAGGAGGGGTCGACGCGCGCCGGCGCGGGCGCGGCGGCGGGCGGCGGCTCCAGCACGGGCGGCACGGGCTCCCAGCCGTAGCACGCGCACAAGATGTCTGCCAGCAACAGCACCGTGCCCTCCTTCTGGCCGGTACAACGGTTATATTAAGCGTGGATTTAAGACGGCACACTTTCGAGCAACCTGCTTTCACTTGAAAAATGTTTTCTTAAACGTGATCCTTTTCATTGCAGTGCTGTAATTTCCATTTTATAATGACATATAATGACGTATCTATTTTACAGACTTCAAAAAATGGGGAGGTTCTCAATTCGTTGGAATCTTTTATTATAGGCTTTTATTATATTGAGAAACGTGCGTCAACGGCGCGTTTAAAAAACGTGGTGTGCACAGGCCCTTACGTAACGTATATTTTTATAATGTCTTTTTTGAACTTTTAATTCACAATTTATAGTGCAGCAGCCCTAACATGCAAGATACAAAGATAATTTAAACTCATTGAACTGTATGACTATCTCTTTCGTCGGCACTGGTGTGAGAGAGACGCACTTAGAGATAAGACGGTTTAACTTATCCTTGTGTCTTGCATGTTAGGGCCGCTGGAGTAGAATAAAATATTATTTTATATTATTGTCAAAGCGTCAATGGTAGGTAGGTAGGTACGTAGGTATTACGAAAAGGGTAAAGTTTTCTACTGTGCCCAGTCTTATGCTCATAATAAGTCTTGGAAGTGTACATGTTAGTATAGGGAAATAGTGGTAATTTACCTTGCTATACCGCAAAATATTGAACAGCAATGGAAGACACTCGTAGATAAACTGCTTGCTGTAGTGGCTATCATCCGATGGGCACACCTAAAAGAACAGATCGTCAAATAAAGTATGCTGTACCTACACAAAAAAGGAAAATAACATTATCATTAGTTACGTGATAATATTAATGCCCAATCCGCTCAGGGCCCACGTTGTTACTAACACCCAGTAATGACAGTAAGCCTAGGACGTATATAGGTTCATGATGATAATCCAAAATTAATGATGGCTTGATAAGTAGGTACATCATAAACGTGTTTTACATAAAATAATATAGGGCTCGAAATAGCATGACAGTACAGATAGACGATCAAATAAAAAATAATATTTACCTGCAAGAAGTCCTGCAGCAGTTGGTCAATAATGTGGTCTAGAGCCGCATCTGCTGCGGCAGCCAGCGACAGAGTCCAGGCGTGGAGCGACCACGGCACTCCCAGTGCTCGTAGCTCTAATGTTATATCTGCAACATATAACAATATTAGAATGACTTTTACGAATGAAAGCTGCACTACGTTGACGGTTATATCTTAGGGCGATGGCCCATGAGTACTTTTTGCAAAGATGCAGTCGTGCGGCGCGATTCGTATCGCTGTCATTTTCACTCTTTAACGTGTAAAAGTGACGGCAATATGAAACGCGCGACTACGACGCTGCAAAAAGTCGTCTTGAGCGATCGCCTTAACAACTGGCTGCTGCCGTATCACGCTAATGGTTAGTCGAACTAGTCTCTATCATTTACCACTAAATTCGTCTGCAAGTGAGTAATAGAGCCGTATAAAAGTTTACAAAACTAAAAGTTAACAGAATTACCAGGTATTATCAATGGGAGATTATTTTTAATTGAATATAAGCATACCTAAATGGTCAGTTTCTGCAGCATAATACATAGCATCCTGCAGCGCTCTCTGCTGCTGTTTTGTGAAAGCTGGTCGTGCTGCAGGAGGCGCCCCTTCAGCGAGGACTTCCTCTAAGGACAGCACGGCTCCGGCACCGCGAGTTCCGCCTCGGACAGCAGCCCGTAAGCACGCCCGACGGCCGTGTGTACAGCATACAGCTACTGCGCTGGAATTCCATTTATTTCAAATTAAACAATAAACTTAAAGAAAGGAACATCTTGAGTATTGTTTATTTAATCGCAAGGAATATGAGACCAACCTATAACATCCGTATTGAGCAGCGGCACTATAACACAGAGCGTCATTGAGCTGCGTAGAAAGGAACGGATCCGCGCCGTGTGACAGAAGGAGTTGAACTAGCTCTTGATTACCAGCACCGCAGGCCACCTGCAAAAAACATATAATTATTATATTATTTGTATGGTTATCATTATTACAGCTGCATTATACATGCCTACAAAATATAAAGTAAATCCTGATATAAATAGTTTTCAATGCGGGGATAGAAATTAAAAAACGATGATATTAACAAATAAAAGACTTCATTTTTTCAGGTTAACTTTTGTAATCTAGGTGTGGGTAGTAAATTGAAATCAATGCTTACAGCACTAAATTTAAGGATGTGTACCCAATATATCGATTTGTATATTTTTCGCTGAAATTGAATAGTATGGTAATATTAGTCGTTTTGCGTAAGTGTAATAAAACATAAAACCACTTTACCGTTCTTTTAAAGGAGATAAATGAAATTTAAAATTACATGTGTTATGTGCTGTGCCCTTATTATTTGTACCGGAAGTTGATTAAATTACAAGAAAAAGCGAAAAATGTTTCCGTACCATAGTACTTTTATAATCAGAAAATGTATTTTCTATAACTTTGTACTCTCCTCGATTACTTGATGACAAAAAAAATTTCGTTACCGTTTTTCCCACGGAAATATTCTTGATTGAATTTCCATGTGTCCGGACCGTTTCAAATACTGCATAGTGATTGGTTATGTATGACTCGAGTAGTCAAATCCGGTTTTGATTTTATTTCACATACTAAATAATTATTAATAATCACACAATTTCTAATTGTAAATCATTATTCGTACAAAATTACTCATTGCTGTTATTTGGTGCAAATTAAACAAAAATTGAAAAATAAAATTGATGTACTGCGGATTTGATGTGGTACATATCCTTAAGTACAGTTTACCTGCAATGGTGTCATTGTGCAAACATCCTCTCCCCGGGCGGGCGCTCCGTCCACTCGCGCGCCGGCACCCATCAGCTTGCGCGCGCACTCCACCGCGCCGCCGCCGCCCGCGCCGCTACACGCGTACACTAGCGCCGTCCAACCTTTCCATCAAAAATGATAAAATAGATAAGGGGGAAACTAAGAAAGATGGCAACACCCTATAATCATAGATAATGAAATTGAGAGTTGTCAGTGGGTAAGAAACCCCGTAAGGTGTTCCCATTATTAAATCTAATATGAAAGGTAAGTTTTGGGTAAAATATTATTCTAGGCACAGTAATAAATCTACCCGTAAAAGTAAAAACTAACCGGCAGTGGGGGGAGTATAAACGGGTGACTGCGGCCCGGGGGTACCGGGGGAGCGCGGGGACAGGAGCGATGCGTGCGGCGCCGCAACGCCTGGCGTCTCGATGTTTGGGTCTGCACCTGATTCTAGAAGCATCTAAAAAATACGATCTTAGTTATTCGCCGATCTACCGACAAACCAACTCAAATGGAACGGTTCCTTTTAGGTATAATCATTCTTAAATTTCGGATAGACAAGAGCTCAAATTTTGATGACCCTTGGTGCAGCTACAGAACCTACTGTGCCAGAATCCATATAGATAGTAAATTGTTTATTTAGTTGGAACTCACAGCTACTATCTGATCGTCTCCCGCTAGCGCCGCCTTCATGAGCACAGTGAGTCCCGCAGCGTCGGTAGCGTCCAAGCCGGTTGAGGGTAGGAGCGTCTTCACTCCGCCGACCAGGTCGGGCCTGCCGCTGAGCAGGGCCCGCTGGGCCAGGCCCAGCGCGGCGCGACTCAGCTCGTCGGGAGTGCGTGTACAGCGGGACCACGCTGGCTCTATGGCTTCTTCGAGTCTATAGAAATGATAAGTATGTTATATAATCCCTGACTCTGACGGAATGAAGCCCGTGACCTCCAGCTTCACAGTAAGTACAACAATGGAACTAGTCTGCATACTATTTACATATTATTCTCGTAAATTGTAACAAGTGGTGCTTGGTAAATGAGCTGAATACGTTGGTCTGGTCTGGTCCAGTCTTTTCCACAACTATGTTTAATTTTACGTATGCAGCAAATCAAATCATTTATTCAGCAAGTTGGCCATCTATGGGCTCTTTTAGGCCCAGAACAGACGGTGAAACGCAACTGCAACGAAACTGCAACTTCGAGTTACTTTTGAGTTTCATTTGAGTGTATGCCATAGACTCTTTTGAGAGACCGCACATGACGCGACGATTTTGCTGATTTGCAATGCGTTCCAAACCGGTTTCAAAATGGCCTCGTCATGTGCGATCTCTCAAAGGAGTCTATGGCATAAACTCAAATGAAACTCAAAAGTAAGTAAGTAAGTAGAAGCAAGTAATGAGGCTAGATCCTTTTGATATCCTTGGACTTGGGAGTTGGAATTCTTTTACTCGGTTGAATTAGTTTATAGTCGTACGTGACAGGCCTGGGCGGGCAGTCCGCGTGCGGCAGCAGCAGCCGGGCCGCCTGCACGACGTCGTCGGCGTCGGGCACGGCGGGCGGCGGGCGCAGCGCGGCGTGCGCGCGCAGCACGCGCACCCACTCGCCCAGCGGCGGCAGCGCGCCCGCGCCGCGCTCGCCCCACAGCCCGGTGGCGCAGCTCGCGGCCGACGCGGTGTTGGAGTTGTGCTCCAACTGGGACAGGAATCATATCGTATTGTTACATGTAGTTCACCTAACCCGTCTTGTAAAGACGATCGGTGCGTATTGAAGTGTCAGGATCTTCGAAGCTTGTAGAAGATAACGGACAGTGAAGGCAGCATTATATTTTTTTCCGATTGTCAGCTATCTAACCACACCTCAGTAGGTAATTTTCTTATATTGAACACATACTTAAGTAGTTTCACCAGAATTTTTTTTTTTCGTGTAAACTGCTTGGTTTCTTATAAAGATCTCCGTCCATTTTCGGGTTCACCACTTTACCGTAAGTTGGTAGATAAATAAAGAAGCTTTTATTTGGTGTCTATTCGTTTACTGGTCAATAATAATAACAGTTTAGCTTAAATAGGTTGAGGCCAGTGTGTAGTGTGTGTAGGTGTACGTGTATCATGTGCGTGAGAGTTTTATGATTGTGTGGCATGTTTGGCATTGGCGAAGCGTCAAATATTTTCTAAGGGAAGCCGGAAGCATTAGAACCGTACGTGCGAGTCTGAGATTTAGTTAGAAGTAACATGGACTGCACTGACAGCTCGCCGTAGCTTTCTAGCTTAGTAAAGCCGTCAGGAATCGGCTTGTAGGCAGGCTGCGCCACTGATGTTTGGTACATATGCTACACTACGGCTCGTAAGCGGGCTAGTTATTCGGCAATTTATAGTTGCAATTCGGGCTATCCCCAAAAAGATTACATATTACATAACTAATGGGAACAAACTACATTCAAATGTAAATTTTTCAGAATAGCCCGAATTGCATCAATGAATTGCCGAAAAACAACCCTTTTACAAGCCCTTTAAATGTACTGTTAAAAGTAGACACCTGTGAACACCGCATGAAGTAGTAGAGCGCGCGCTCCGCCGCGGGCGAGAGCGGCGCGTGGCGCGGGGCCACGCGGCGCAGCACCGCGCGCAGCTCGGCCGCGGAGCCGGCGCACGTGGTGAGCAGCACCGACGCGCCCGAGCCGCCCGAGCCTCCCGAGCTGCCGTTGGACCCCGCCGAAGTGCCGGACCCACCTACAACTCATATTTGGTGAGAAAACAAAACTCAGCCAGCGCAGTGCGCGGGTTGCTTTGTCCGCGACCGCACTCAATCCCTGAAGGACTTCATACGAGTCCGAAACAGACCATATCTGACAATAAGGACTGTTTATTCCAAGTAATTTTTTATTACAAAGGAAACTTACTCCATAGCCTGTATAACTGGCATCAGAAAAAAACACTTATACATATAATTAGCTTTTTTTAAGAAAGTTTGAAGGAAAGCCATCATATAAAGCCGGAACCTTGGCCTAACGAGAAAGGCCTGCGCAAATCGTTTGACAGACTCTCCCAACTAAGTACGTCACATCCGCGGCCATTCCAGTTGCCTCTATGACTGAGAAGTAGACTAAGGGACATTTTTTGTAGTTAATACAAGTGAATATAAATAAATACATATAGATTTTTACCTACTCTATTGTGTATTATTTTTTACCAGATTGTATGTTTCAGTGAATTCCATTCGCAAACCCATTCGTTTGAAGATGGAGTGATGACGTGTTTCCGACGATATCTTTCATTTGCGTAGCCGTGTCTTCTTAGGCCATGGCCGGAATTGTACGACCGAGCTTTAATGTATGTCACAGGTAACATAGAAAGTGTAACAGCGTAAACAGAAATTCGTATTGTTGAATACTCTTACCAGAACCATTAGTGGTGATGCCGGAGTCATGGCTCAGTCCCAACTGCCTGTGTTCCGGCCTCGACGCACTCGACGATGATCCTGAACCCATTGAGCTCATAGATTCCCATCGGGAAAGGGACAATGCTCCTGAAAGTTTCATTTCTTAATTAGTTTGTAACCATTGTGATAATGGCTACTGGAGTAGAGGCAATCCACGAAGGAAATGTCGGGATAACCTGGGCGTACATTTTAGGAAAAGTGGCATAGCCGTAGCACATTCCACAAAGCTAGAGAACAAATTCTTACTCAGAATATCATTGAGGGGTTGTTACTTAAAAATGGTGCCACCAGTTCTTACCTGATGCTATTCGGCCTGCGTTCAAATGGCTGTAGGGCTGAAGCAGCCCCCAGAGATCAGCACAGTTGGCGACAGCGTGGTCAATGACGGCGGGAGTCACTGGGGCTGTGGTGGCACTGCTACCAGCTATTAGAGCTATCTCCTCTAGGAGCGTTTCCATGCCCGCGCAGAGATAGATCGCTGCGTATCTGTGAAAAGAGTATGAGATTTTTCCATATCATATCATACTGACAACAGACTCCGAGGCTGAAATATACGGCTCCAATTTTATTTCAAGAGTCATTAAAATTGTGATTGTTATCTTTGACGATGAAATAATAATCAGAAAAATGAAAATAAAGTCGATTAAAAAATTATCTACACGCAACGATCTCAAAATAAAGATATAGCTGTAAATACAACAGCGCAGAACGAGTCCCTTAGTTCATTTTGGTAACGTTAACTATTTTTATGTTTATGAACTATCAAGAATTATACTTGCCTATTCCACGCTTTATGACCGACGTCTTAGTTCTTATGACATAACTACATAGACATACGTACACAGAGTTTAAGTATTTTGCCTGATTCAGACGCCGTCATACAATGCTCGCTAGGAGCTACGAAGCACGAAAACAAAACGCATGAATCAAGCAATAATCGAACTTTCTTCAATTTGATAA
Organism: Tortricodes alternella; assembly: GCA_947859335.1. Taxonomy (NCBI): domain Eukaryota; kingdom Metazoa; phylum Arthropoda; class Insecta; order Lepidoptera; family Tortricidae; genus Tortricodes; species Tortricodes alternella. Next base: position 785,169 of record OX401977.1, read on the forward strand.
GAACTCCAATGTTGGTAATATTTTCTGAGTTTGGGATGGTGTCAAACTCGTGTTTTGACACCAAAAAAGAGAGCATCGCTAAACTATACATTTCTAAGCTTACTCGTGAACAAAGGAAGCCACGCGGACGTCCAGCATCCAGCGCGTGAAGCGGCCCGGAGCCAGGCTGGTCCGTGCTCGTGCCGCCGAGCCGAGCCGCCGCGCCGCGCTACCCGAAGTTGCATACATCGTTGCTGCTCGTTGACAACCCTGAAGAAAACGTCAAGACTTTTACAGAGAAACATCGATAGGGTATTACCATATTTTTCAAGTAGCGACGCATCTTATAAAATATTATACTATACAGATGTTCGAGCTCAGATTTTCAGATGCTAAAGGATATGGACGGTTACCTTGATGCAAGCATCAGCAAGTGGCGTGCTGAGTACAATCCTGAAGGCACCAGCCACTTCATGTTTGGAGCAGAAACCAAAGTTCTGTGACAGTCGTTGGGCTTCCCGTGATATTCGCACCAAGGCTCTGAAAACGCATTTGGAAATCTGCTTTACCTTTAATCTATTGGTGGTTTAAAAACATAGTTGAAAATGTATTGTTTGTACCTCTGCAGCAGGTAGGCCAGTCTGGGTGGTGCGTCGGGTGCTAGCCTAGGCGCTAGCTCCCGACATCGCCCAGTTTGCAACGCACGACTCACTTCACTGGCAGTCCAGGGTACACATCGAAGTTCCACCAGCCTGACACAATATGAAAGCATTGACGTATGTATTCTTGGCATAGAGGTATTATACATAGAGGAGGTGAGCCAGCCAGAAACGCGTTATAATGGTAGAAAGAGAAAGAGCATAGGAATAGTATTCGCTTCCTTGTCTGTCCTAGAACATTTCGTATTACGTCGTCAACGGACGGCGCGCAGCATGTTGCCATTGCGCATGCGGCAAGACAAGGACAGTGCCACTATTTCTAGTTTCTGTCTCTCTTTACCGTGATACGCTTCCACTTACAGGCAGTCCTATGGCTCACCTCCTCTAGTTATAATACCTCTATGATTCTTGGTCTTCGTTGAAGCAAGCTTGAAAATTAGAGGTTAATTTAAGGTGTCGGTATACCTGTTATGTGAGTCCACCCAGACGAACTCATCAGCACTCGTGACATTGGTGCAAACAGTATCTAGAGATGGCTGCCGCACTAGCGGCGCCCGGCGTCTACGAGCTTCCGCTGCACTGCCGTTATCTGAAATTACAGGCAGTTTTACATAAACACTTGCTCAATATTAAGAGCACTCCCAAAAATATGGTATCTAGGATTAGAATATCCAGCATCTTGTTACCACCCAGCGGGTCTAACATGCTTGTCATCTCAACTACATGCAGCTCTATGCAAGATGGAGCTGTTCCTGTTGTAGTCTATTGTTTTCAAACCTTGGGCCCCGTTGTTGCTGCCGCCACCACCACTGGAGGCTCCACTGGTGGCCGTGCTGCTGCTGTCACGTGAGCGCAGCGTTAGCTGCTTGATGGCTGACCTGATGTCCTCCAACCCTCCGCCCCCCGGCCAGGGTGACTGTAACTGGGTAATACGATGTTTTTCAAACAGGGAGGCAAGGACATCTTGAAGTATTAGTTTATGGAATTTGAACAAAAAATCCGCCATTAAAGTCGTAGCGAAGAACCGTAAAATTACACAGTGAAAAAATAGGGGGACTTGGAGGATAGTGGGATGGACCTGAGCTGATCTAACCAAGGATTAATCAAGGGTCCAGGAATTCGGTGAAAAGTAGAGATTCTTCTCGCGTACTAAACAAATCCAAACATCTTTCTAATAACGTAGTTAGGTTAATGTGCAATACAATTAAAAGAGTGAACCAGGCCCTAGAGTTGAATTTAAGGTAGGGCAGCGGTGGTTTAAGTTAGGGCAGGTGGTTACAAGGTAGTATCATACTATGAACAAACAGTTTTATTTTTTCATATTATATTAGTTAATAGTAGGTATTTTTTTAAGGTAGGGCATTGGTATTTTGTAGGGCCCCACCCTTAGCTACGGCCCTGTAGTGAACTTCGGCATGATGAAAACCATAGATTGTTAATAGTATCGAAAAAGTCCTCTAAAGTGTATAAGAATATACTTTATTATGCGGCCTGTGTTTAGCCCGCACGTGCGGCGGCTGCCGGGTTCGGCGCGGCTCCTCGCGGCCCGCCTCTCCCGCGCCGCCGCTGTCGGACATAGACGCATGCCCAGACGATCTGTTTTCGTCCGAGCTGCTGTTGCATTCGCGGACTCCATTCTGGAATTAAAGGGTCATTATTAAAACCAAAACAAAAAATTAGTTGGTAAAGGTACGACCTATAGGCACGTAATAAGGGTAGCGACCAGCCTTGGTTTTGCCTGCTTTTTAATGCACAATACCTCCGTTTGGAGATTCTATAAATATTAATTAGTGAAATTCGGAACCAAATCTCTTTACTATTTGCTGGGAAAACCATGCAGACAGACAGAGAGACGGGCGGATAAAAGAAAGATGAAGATTTCTATTAGAGTCCTATTATATTTTTTACGTTATTAATGTAAGACTAGAAATAAGCACGGCTTTACTGACGATTTATTGTCAGAAATAGTCCGTTATGAATGTAGGTAATAATAACATTCCCATTTCAACGTTGATCATGGAACTATGATAATGACAATTTAAGTTTTGGCTGTCTTAAAAAACAAGGACAAAGGCAGCTTAGGTAAATACAAATGACCATTTCCATTAAGGTTAGCCAAGTCATATTATGAAATGGTACATCTCCACAATCTATATGTCGTCACCTGCATCCAAGTTGGCGGGCATTGTCACGGACTTTCGCTTTCAGCTCACAATTTTTAATGCTTCCCACCGATTACGCTTTTCCCTATCAAGAGATCGTGGGATTCCGTTAAAAACAATGGTTATTTTTTACTGGCAACACTTTCCCTATTACATCGAGAGTGGTAATTGCTGTAATTATTACGATGCGCCTGCGACTAATTAGCATGAGGCGGGGAATTTGGTGAACGGCAATAGATTTGAGGCTGTACTTTAATAAGTTCAAGTCACACGTTGTGTTAACCGTATTCATCAGCCATTTCTCGATGATGAACATGACGAGTGTGTACAAATACAAACACAACTAGTGGTATAGATGTTTATACGAACAATTCCGTCGATTCCACCCAACCTCCCCAATTAAATATCATTTAAAACAATATTAACTTTAAATTAAAAATCAAAAACAAAGGTAAACGTAAAATCCTGGTAACACACTAAAATTCCCCGATTATTTGAAGCTCGATTTTTTAACGGAATGTTTTCCACAGTAGGTATATCCGTAACAGAGTTTTTTTTTTTTTTTTTTTTTAGAATGGACATACGCTGTTAGTCTCTGACGACTTCGACAACTTCACCGGAAAGATGCGAGCAGCCTGAATGGCGCTCAACAAGGGGAGTTTTACTTAACATGCCTAAGGGTGCTCCTATTGAGCCGACCTCGGACTTAGGACGTTAAGCGGGGATATAAACAATCGGATTTTAAACCGTAACAGAGTGCTAAGCACACTAGTTTTTGTCACGCTCGAAAAGCCACTGTCACTTTTAGGGTTCCGTACCTCAAAAGGAAAAAAGGAACCCTTATAGGATCACTCGTGTGTCTGTCTGTCTGTCTGTCTGTCCGTCTGTCACAGCCAATTTGCTCCGAAACTACTGGACCGATTGATTTGAAATTTGGTATACATATGTAAGTCGTTGACCGGAACACGGATGCGTAACGTTAACAAATTAATTTTAAACATGGGGGCCACTTTTGGGGGGTAAATTAGAAAATTAAAAAATAAAGTTACGCTAACTATATTATGTGACATATCAAATGAAAGGGCTTACTGTGAGGATTTTAAATATTTTTTTTTTTTTGGAATTTTTTGATGATTGGTTTGGAAGTTATTTATGAAAATAGGCGAAAATTGACCATCCCCCCCCTTATCTCCGAAACTACCGGGCCTAAAATTTTGAAAAAAATACAGAAATTAGTTCTTTACCTATAGATTACAGGAAAACCTATGAAAAGTCTATGGTATTTAAAGTAACATAGGAAATTGCAGATAATCATGTATGGAACGGAACCCTCTCCACGCGGGTTTAACTCGCACTTGCCCGGTTTTTTAATATGCGTGTGCGAAAGGGATGAATGCTTTTATGTGTGCTAAGCCCTCAGGGGCGTATTTACTCTAGGGCCAAGGGGGCCATGGTCCGGGGCGGCAGGCTGCGAGGGGCAGCGCAGCCTGTATTGTCAAGCTCAACTACGAACCTACAATATTTTTTATTACTTAATGGGGCGGCAAATCTAACTGGCCCAGGGCGCCAAATCTTTAAATACGCCTCTGATCCGTATTCTAACTATAAAATAAATTATGAATATGATGATGTGTTATTTGCCTTTCGTAAATATTTAATACCCAATTTAAAAAAGAAAACCAGATTTATCGGAAGACACGTACTCAATATAAAATAAAGTTAATACCTACGTAGCGTAAGGTTAATGTACCTACCATAATCTCGCAATATTTTTCTAAACGACAATACGAAAATGTTCACCTTATAACGTTACAGTACAGGTAACCGCAGTAGCGTACCTCCTGCGGTTTCTCCTATAAAATAGCTCGTTTGTTTGATTGATACGCTCGTTACTGTGGTCATACCATGTTGAAATTAGTTCGGCGTGTTTGTTTTGCATTTGCAATATAAATTGCGTTTAAATGGGTTCATAATTTAGACGGGCCAATGTTTATTATTATTGCTGTTATATAAGAGTTGCGTGAAAGGCCAAATAGCTTGTAAGTCTTTTGGGCATGAATTTAGTGAATATAAACTTAGTAAAGCGTCAAAAGTCCACCTATTTTAGTACTGTATCATTCTAACTTGATACATATGAATATAATGCTTCATTCTAGGGAGCGTTCAAGTATTACGTAACGCAATTTTTGGAGATTTTTGACCCCCCCCTCCCCCCCATGTAACGTTTTTCAGTACTCCCCCCACCCCCTAGTAAAACATTACGTAATCAACAAGGGACCATTTTTACCTAAAAAAAAATTCTAGTCGTCATTCCATTTGAAATTTAGAAAAAAAAAAAGTTTTAAAAATGCGTGAAAGAATCTCTTTATGCGACCGTTTAAGGGTTAAAATAAATGTTACGTAACGCGTAGTTCAAAGCCCCCTCCCTCCTCTATAACGCATCGTAACGTTTTATAAGACCCCCCCTCCCCCCAAATTCGTTACGTAATACTTGAACGCTCCCATACGTCAACCTGGAGGGACATTGTTACTATTTGTAGATTTTCTGACGTCGACTGTCCGCATTCGTACATATTAGTACTATTATCTATTCTGTGACGTTATCATCTATTTCGCCTCAGTCGCATAATTCGCTCGGTTCGTCTTCTGTCAGTGGGACGTGAACATTGAAGTGGGACATTTTTACGAAATGAGGTGTTGTGACAATCTAACAAAGTGAGTGTGACATTTGAGGTGCCTCATGTATGAGTAGCACAACACTAATTCAAATTGGAAATAAAATTGTCCATAATTTTACATAGACAGTTCACAATTCCGTTTTGTGAGATTCACACGAAATTGGGACTCTTTAAAAAAAAAAACAGTACTATTGCATAAATGATTCCGAGTAGTTAAGAATAAAATATTTTTTTCAAACACTTTTTTCTGAAAGGACCCATTAAATAGTGATAATTTAAATTAAACCCGAGAAACACATATACGAATAGACCATACAGCTAAAAGAAGCAACATTCCAATTTAATGGCATTTACAAGAAACTGTGAAGGGCATGGAGTAGATAATTAATAAATCCATTGTGACCGGTTCCCGCTCAGTCAGGTGGTCATGCGCAGGTTGATTGAATATGAAAACAAAACACAAAGACACAACATCATGCTGTCCATTACCATGAGTTCATTAAAACAGTTCTCGCTATCGAAATCTATCGGAAATACTGCTCGTTGCCGATACAAGTAAAAGGGACCGAGCGATAGCACAAAACAGATAGGTTTTATGGCGATAGTTTTCTATTACGAGAACGGTTTGCATAAACTCAGTACCTAGCAAGGTTGACACAAGGATAAGTTACCCCGTCTTACCTCTAAGTGCGTCTCTCTCACACTAGTGCCGACGAGAGAGATAGTCATAGAGATAAACGGGTTTAAGTTATCCCCGTGTCTGGCATGCTAGCGCCGCTGTTTATTATGATATGGTAATTAATGTGTTAATGTTATGCCTGACAATCTCGGAGAACGGGATGCCCTTTCATGACAACGTTGTGATGTAAAGTATTTGATTTGAATATAATGGGTAACTAGTAATTAATTTGTAAAGGTCGTTCACATAGCCGGCGCGAGCGCAAATGGATGGCGACGCACAACATCCAAAGTAGCTAAGTAGTGAAGATATTTGTAGTAGATTAGTAACTTAAATTAATAATAAACAAAACACCCACAGATTATATATCTAACTAGTGGACCCACCACAGCTTTTTCACTACTTTAGGGATGGAATTTCAAAAAATCCCTCTTTAGTGCACCTCTAAGTTATCTACTCGAGGAATGTCTCCTTCAAATTTCAAACCTCTAGGACCACCCGTTTAGGCTGTGCGTCGTCTATAAGTGAGTCATGGTACTGTTTTATATGTATAGATTAGTAACTTACGTTAATATTAAACATCCACAGATTATAATATATCTAATAAACTCCACATAGCCGGGCGACGCCCTAGCCAGCATAGGGGCTTGTAGCTTTACCATGAGTTAACGCAAACCGTTCTCGTTATCGAAATCTATCGGAAATACGCTTGTTGCCGATACAAGTATAGAAAAGGGACCGCGCGTTAGTTTTCGATAACGAGAACGGTTTGCGTAAACTCATGGTAATGGTACCTACTGGTTACACGAGCAACTTTTCACGGCAATTTATAGCCGGCAACTGGCTACTTGACTACAGTAACAAATATTAATATATTTTTGTGAAACGGTAGCTTAACGTAAATAAATGCATGTAAAAGAAACAAAAAGAGCATTTTGACTGTTACTTTGTCTTTTATTAAGGGTCAAAAATAGTCAAAACAAGTGAAAAATAAATATTTATTCTTTGTTCTGAATTACTAGTTTTTACATCCTCATCAAATTTCTGTCTGTTTTTATTTGAACGATATTGGCCTAAAAACAGTATTTCCGGAAATAATTGCAGAAATCCATATATTTTGTATACCATGCCCACTGTAAATAGAGCCCAGACTGCCATATAAAATGTATGACCATCAGCGCTCTTTTTACATTGATTTGTTATACACTCTAACTGCACTGTGACGTCATATTTCAGGGCCGTTTTGTATGGAGCGTTTTTCTGAGTGGTATGAACTAGGACTTTTCAACGCGTCGTATCTCTAAAAATAAACAACACAATAATGTTCTGTGAACTCAGTTTGGTTTCTATTACTCAGTAATTTCCAATAAAAGATGAAATAAAAATCATGCAAGTTCCCTACTATAATAATAATAATAAAGTGGAATAATAATAATATTAATAATAATAATTTATTTATTTATCAGACAACAATGATCCTATAGGTAGATGTCTTACTCTACGTCTTTAAGTTCGTACGTTAGAGGAAGATGCCTATTATAGTTTCCGGCCACACATTGCCGCGAAAATGTTGCTCGTGTAATTGCACTTGTAGAGGCAAAAAGCAATAAGCACCGGCTACAGGAAGGAGCGGGGAACGCATTTTCTTAAAAAATAATTTTTTAATGGTTAAGAACCGAATTGTTCTGTATGATATATCATGTATATGCCGAAATACGGCACCGTCACGATAATATTCACACTTACTTGTACAGGCTCGGGCGGGCGATGGTGGTGGTCGTGCCGCGGGCGCCGCTCGAGCGCGTAGCTGCTCTGCGCGGGCGCACCGCGCACGGGCGCCGACGCCGCCGTCAGCGGCGACACCGCGCTCACTGCCTTCAGCGCCACAGCTTCCGGATTAGCGGGTGGCGGGTCATCGGTTACAGCAGCTGAGGGGGGAGCAGCATAGGTAATTATTTATGGTTTCTTAACACCGCTGGAAATTGGGAGAAGGCGAGATTGAGAGGGACGAGGTTTCATACTGGATTCTGACCCACGCTTTTTATGCTTGAAGTAAATTGTCGCTACAAATACGAGCGTAGAGCTGTCTGCCGAAAAACATATTAAAAAGTTGTTGTGCTAGCCCCCGAGTCCAGGACAGACAATAATCATAATTATTTAGGCAGTTCCAGCCTACATGACTCGGCTAATATGTTGGGTTAATTAGTCAGTTAGGTGTCCACCGATGAAAAGACGTGTGGGGACTACTTCCCAGTCCCTTTCACTATGAGAGGAGGCCTGTGCTCAGGGCCAAACTTATGGGGGGCAACCGGGGAACCTGCTCCGGGCGACAATTTTAGAGGGACCCAAATTTATGTGCTTGAGAAAAAACTATTTTCGCTAAAATCATTAATCTCAAATGCTGAAGGGAGGCGCGCGAATGTCAAGTTTTTGCCCCGGCTCGAAAAAATCGTAGATCTAGGGCCCGTTGCATAATTACTTACTTGTAACTTGTAATACAAGCGGAAGTTTCTTTCTAGTAAAAGAAGTTGAAAAGAGGCTTCCGCTTGTATTACAAGTTACAAGTATTTATGCCACTGGACCTGCCTGTGCTTAGCAGTGGGACGCATTAGACCGACGATGATGATGTTCCCACTTACGTTTGTTGGCGGAGTGCAGCGGCGGCGGCGTGGAGGCGCGGCGCGCGGGCGGCGGCGGCGACAGCCTGCGCGCGTGCGCGGCCGCCGGCGCCTCCGCGCTGCCCACGCGCACCCGCAGCGCGCGCGCGCCCGCCACGCCGCACCACTCCGGCCCGCAGCCGCTCGACGGCCTGAGGGAGCAAGGAACTCGTTATTACCGTCATACGGCTTGTTTTAATTGGTACATGAGAAGGATGTTATGCCTGAGCCTGGCTGCACACGAGAAGATAAGCGGGGTATGCATGAAATAAACACCAAGACGATCGGTTCATTTATGTTAAGTCTGCTCGCTGCTCATGCGCAAACATACGCTATGTTTTAATAAACATAAATAAGATGGGAGGAGAGCTTGATTTTTGATTAGTCGAACGAATGTGGACGTTTTTTAAATAGAAACCTATTTAAAAAACGTCCACATTCGTTGGACTAATCAAAAATCAACTTGCAATTGAATATATAAAAAAAATATGATAAATTTGCACGTCAGAATAAGTTGCCAAGAAGCCTGGCCCCCAATTCTCGGTGCATTCGTGATAATCTCACAATCGAGATTAAACGTCAGTGCATACAGTCGTTTGACACAACTGTATGAATCTGACGTTTAATCTCGCAATCGACATTATCTCGAATGCACCGAGAATTGGGAGGCCTGGTGTATTTAAAAAACCGTGTATTTCTGAAAATGCTACGATGGACGGTGTACGCTAAGATTTATTACCGTGCAGGCAATCCAGATATAACGCCCCTAAGTACATATCTTCTAAGCAAGTTCATTAAATTAATATTCAACTCTAACTTCAAAATTTTATACTTTCGTAGGTAATATTGGTACTATCAATATAAATCTATCGACACTATGTGTAGGTATCGTAGACATAACCTGGGCCTTTATTGGGCACTGATAAATGATTTACTATATCGTCACTAACACGCCAAAACCCCCAATGTGAACCTCGAGCACGTACAAAACACGGGACGATATAGTAAATCACTTAACATAGCAGTACCGAATAGAGGCCCTGGGCCTTGGACATTACCTAAGCTACCCCGATAAGTTTATTTTATTTTTTTTATGCGGCCGCCTTTGCCGTCAGAATAATAAAATGCTATCATCAGATACCTATCGTAGCAAAATAATGTTCGATATTGGTTAGGCAATGTTGAATATAGGCCCCGATGCCTTGACAGCGAAAGCCACAAGAATTAATGTGTCGAATGCACAACCAGGTCGTAAAGAAATCAATCGGAGATCTATGAAGGCAATCCTATTCGAGCCCCTGAAGCGTAGCAAATGTGTTCGACATGCTCGCTTAGCTCTACCTTCTCTGTCCATTATACCAAAGATTATACCGGTCAAGACAGCCTGGAGTTCAATCAGCCAGCAATCCCTATGTGCACTTCGCTCACTGCCGTGGTAGCAACTGCCATAAACCGATTTTGCCATAGCGAGCGATGTTACACATACATGAGGCACCTCAAAGGTGGTTAAGAGGCACTGGGAGGGGGTGATAAAACTGACAGCTATAATTAATGTCGTTTCCTCAATCTGTCATAAGTGTTCATATCAAGACTGGATAATGAAGGCCACCTACATAAATAAGGATAAAGAAACCAAAAGATAAATAATACTGACTGGTTTACTAATGTGAACTCGAATGATACGCTTTTTATGTATTTATTATTATTGAACTTGATGTTGCAGTTTTAACGAAATGAACGATCAGGGGACAATCTTTACACAAATCAACCTGTCCCAAAGTAAGCTCTTAAGGCTCGTGCTATGGTTACTAGACGTCGATATACATTACGTATATAGGATAAACAAATAGGAAACATCCAAGACTTAGGAACAAACATTCGTGCACATCACACAAATATTTGCCCCCCTTCGGGTATCAAACTCGGGACCTCTAGCCTCGGAGGCAGGGTCACTAACAACTAGCCTAACCGCGTCATAATTAAATCATAACAAAGTTTATTATACAAGTGCGTCGTGCCAACTCCCGCAATGTTTCCCTAAAAGTGCCAACGAACTTTTGCTAACCACTTCCGATCTTCAAGCCTCAGAACCTAAACTATATAACGGTGTCCGGTAGAGTCGATGTGCGTGCCTAATGCCCAATGACTGGCGTCGCGGGCAAAGACCACCGGAGCGCGACTGAGTACCATAACACCTTCGAAACTAATGCTTCGTGCGTTTTGGGTTTGGTACTTTTTGGATCACGTCACGTAGATGAATAACGGCTAGAAATTATGATAAATTAAGAGGAGTGTTTACCTACGGCTTTTCATACAAAAGGCCATAACAATTTCCACCTCTTAAATGTTAACCGATGTTGACCAATTTTTGATAGGTCAGGTCAGCTCAGGTTGTCAGTATGAACAAACTCTAGGTCTACTTATACGTTTTGATTTTTTCACTATAATCAATAAATTCAGTTCTATTGTTGTTTTATTATTCTCATACAAAACTAATTTCGATGATTATTTGATCTTTAATCAATATTCAAAAAACGTATAGACCTAGATTTGGTTCCGACTGACAACCTATCAAAAAAATGTCAAAATCGGTTAATACAATACAATACAATACTCTTTATTGAACACCACATAAAGAACAGAAAAGTACCTACACTAACCAAATAAAATTACCAACGATAGGCGGTCTTAATAGGTGGTTACTATTTAAGGGGTGGAAATCGTTATCGCCTTTTGAATGGAAAGGGTGATTTTTGCCGTTGGTTCGCAGTCCCCTTAATCAGGTTGAAATTGCCGTGTGATTATTGCACGGAACCTTTATGACAGGAAAACCAATCATGGGTGTAGGTATTCCGTTGTAGGACCGGTTGTTGTAACGATCTTTGGGGGAAGACTAGCTGTGCCCGTAACTCGGATGAAATTATGCTGATCCAGTTTTGAGGAACATCCAAACATGTTCACATACTTTCACATATATAATTGAAGTTGAATAGTACTGTAACTTAGCTGAACATATAACTGTAATGCTGCGCTGCTCCCGCAAGCATCACCATCCAAATGAAAAACGAGGACGTCCATATTTTTATCAGTATGTACCTCAATTTCAAAGTTGTTGTCCACCACACAACAACAAATGACAGCACACAACGACAACTACTAAAGTGAATTCATCCATACTTGTCTTATTTGTTAAACAAGTTTCTAACCTCAAAATGTACAATTTTTGGGTGAATCAGCAATTTTATCCTAAATAAAGTAATCCTAGGCTAAAAAGTGGCAAAGTGACGTCTAAAATATTGTCTCTGGTTGCTTTATTTGCAAGGAAATTGCTTTATAGCCAATAAAGGTGCATTTTGAGGTTAGAAACTTGTTTACCAAATAAGAGAAGTATATGCTTGAATCCACCTTACCTAATCTAGCCGCTAACGTGCATGTCTGTCTATGTCACGATTAGATGACCGCAAATTTTGAAGTTCTATCGAAACGGCGTTAAGTCACTAATGTTGTTCATTGCTCTGAGGGTATTTCTCACTTTGACGCTCTATTTACTAGTCACAACCTCCGTTCGACATTGCCTAAGCAACGGATATCGCGATGGATACTTTGATTTGTATAAAACTGTAGACATCATTGTTAACTTATATGGGTACTATTTTGAAAAAATTATAGGTACCTCACCGAGTTTCTTGGCGGCTCTTCTCAGTAGAGGATTTTTTTCCGAACCGGTTGTAATTTTTTTTTTTAATTTTTTTTTATTTAAATATTCATTTTACATTATTTGCATATTTTAAGTGCATCATTTATACATTCATTTCTTGACCTTCATAAGACGAGAATTTTTACTTTGACTTTGATTACAATGCAGCCGCCTTTACTGTCAAGTTCATAAGAGCTACCATATCTTAGCAAAACAATTTGCGATATTGTTAAGGCAATGTCGAATACAGGCCCAGGACACGTGACAACTATCGATTGTGGACAACTAGGTTATTAAAAGTGGATACAATGTTTATCATAATTAAGCCCTCGGAGTGGAATTTTTCCGCTGAGATGAAGATGATGAAGATGACAACTTAAAGGCAAAAAAATAAATAAACAATGCGGCTAATTCCAAAGTGTATTCGCTAAATTTAAAAGTCACTAAACGCTTAACATAGGAAACGTCAAATTTTGTTCGATTTTGTCAGCTTTGTGCATTAAGAAGATACCGTTTCGAATTGGACTCAATGTCTGTTGCTGAACACTGCTCGTACTAAAAGATAATTAGTCCTTTCAACTGTCAAAGATTTATCTCATACTTTGTTGACTAATCCGCTATTCCCAGGCGCATTAAAACCAGATTAAAACCAAACCTAATTCCTAAGCAAAGGAAGTCTAACAATGACATAACAAAACAGTCATCACGTCCGGAGAAAGCATTAACACAAGCCGAAATAACTCTTAGTACGTTGAGATAAGATGTTCCTAATTGGATAAGAACTTAAGATTAAGGAAGTATAAGTGTGGGAAATCTTGAAGCTTTAGGCGCGGTTTACACTAACATATTGAGTATCGTGAATAGTGAGTAGTTAAAGGCTTTGTCACACCGAAACGGGTACGGAAGCGGAGTGGATCGGAAGCGGGCCCTCGTAAGCAGTATCACAGGAACTTTCACATCAATGGTAGCCGCGCGGTCACTGGAGTGATGGATTCCATTTTAGTTCCTGTGATACTGCTTACGCGGGCCCGCTTCCGTTCCGCGTTTCTGTGTGTTAGCCTTAAGAGGAGTGTGAACATACAGGCTTTCATACAAAAACTGTTAACGATTTCCACCCCTTAAATGGTAACCGATGTTGACCAATTTTTGATAGATTGTCAGCCAGAACAAAATCTAGGTCTATACGTTATGGTTTTTTCACTATAATTTATAAATTCAATTTTATTGTTGTTTTAGTATTCTCGTACAAAACTAATTTCTGCGATTATTTGATTTTGTTGATCTTTAATTAATATTTAAAAACGTTTAAATCTAGATTTTGTCCCAACTGGACCAAATTATGATAGGTTAACATTTAAGGGGTGGAAATCGTTATCGCCTTTTGTATGAAAAGGGTGATTTTTGCCGTTGCTTCACAGTCCTCTTAACATTGGCCATCAAAACTAGGTCAGAGAAGTGAGCTTTAGAAACATCACGTTTATAGCTCAACTAGCGTTTGCCCGTGTCTTCGTCCGCGTTAAATTCGTTTATTGCTTTTCTCTTGGGAACTGTGCATTTTTGGGATAAAAGCGAAATTCTATCACTATCTGGCATTTAAAAAAAATGCAATGGAAGAACAAACAGAACACTTTATATACTAGTGGCTCAGTGACCTGTAGAGCTCGCGACAAACTTAACGTTGCCGTTGGACAACTGTTATCCTCATACATCGACATAGGTCGCTATCAGTTTACCAACACCGCAAACAAGTTTGCTGTCGCAATCGAAAAACTGAATCAACAAAAGAATCCATATAATTATTGAACCTGTTCCCAAAATTTCACGAGAAATGCGACCTGTATAGGAGAACAGCGGGATATCCGGACAGACATACGAAAGCATTTTTGCCCAAGCTGAAACGGAGACGCTTCGCTCGCTCGGTCAATTATTGTTGTAATGATAATGTATATAAAGAGGAAATAGACACAAACGAAAGTTACAGAACTAGAATAATTGCAAATATTGTAATGAAGAGGAAACAAACAGACACGATAAGACGAATGTTATCCAATCGAATAAATAAGTATTCATGTAGTTACATAACTCGGTGTGAACTGTGAGTGATCATTTTATTAACGGTGAGAATCATCTTTATGAGCTTAAATTATCCTTAATGGCTAACTTGTTTAAACTGGTTCTGAATTGCTGCGAAAGGTAATTTGACATAGAAATAAAATTATTAGCAAGTTTTACCAAGATACGGAGGCATTACAATAAATACGGTATAGGTTGTCTTTCGGCCGAAATACTTTTGCTCGACTTAAATATTTGACCGAATATTTTCTCCTTCATTTTCAGGTTTTGAGGGTTCATTTTCAATTTATATTTATTTATTCCGGTTCCGTAGCTCAAAAGGAAAATAAGGCACCCTTATAGGATCACTCGTGTGTATGTCTGTCGGTCCATCTGTCACAGCCAATTTGCTCTGAAAATACTGGACCGATTGAATTAAAATTTGATACACATTTATATAAATCGGTGACTGCAACACGGACGTGTAACGTAAATAAATGAATTTTAAACACCTTTGGGGGGTAAATTATAAAATTTGGCAAACTATGGCTTGTGACATACCAAATGAAAGGGCTCGTTGTGAGGTTCTTAAAGGCATTTTTTTTTTCTACACCCATATCATAAAACCTCCATTGGTTAATCAAAAACCGTATGAAATGACCACCATTTTGACAACCAATTAGGAAAAACCAGTGCTGCGATAAAGAAATAACATGACTTCTTTATCGTTTTTAGTAAAGAAATGAGATTAAATTTGGAACAGCTGTCAAAACTCAAGTGGGTCTCTATTCTAGTATCCATAGATATTAAAAAGTTATTGATACGAAACGTCAGTTCAGTATGTTTTTTTAATATAAACTGCACAATATTTGATCTCGAGTGACGTGAGAATAGAGACTTCATCCGTTTGTCTATGATTTAAAAAAAAATGGTCTTGACGGAAGATTGTATTTGCCGCCATGTTGACGTTTTGCTGAACGAAAGTAGAATTGTTGTTGAATTGAATAGAAAAAGTTGTTTGTAATTTATATTTTAGTTGAAAATATGAATAGTAAGTAGTCTTCTCGGAGTGTGTGTGATGTGAAAATGCGCCGGATATCGGAAATATGCAGCCACGATTGCAACAAATAACTTGTTGCCATAAAATATTGTTTCTGAACCCATCATGGAGGATTTATAATATGTATGTAGATAAAGTTATGTATGCAACTCTGCATAATTTGGCCTTAAAACACACGTGCGATCTTATTATGAAACTCGCCTATCTGCTCGTTTCATGAAAACCGCACTAGTGTTTTAAGGCCTATCATTATGCAACCGTTGCATAAACTACTATTATTTTACTGTAAACGGTTTTGAAGTTATTTACGGAAATATGCGAAAATTGACCATGCCAAATTTGTAATAAACGCATTTCTCCGGTTTTTTTTTTTAAATCCATTTGGTAACTTGGTTAGGTAAGATTTGTGAGAATGCTGAAAACCCTATAATTAATATAATTAAAATTAAGTAACCTCTCGTATGTTTAAAGACAGATATATGCTCTTTCTTTAGTGTAATTTTAGCATTTTTAGGGTTCCGTACCTCAAAAGTAAAAAAAGCAACCCTTATAGAATCACTCGTGTGTCTGTCTATCTGACTGTCCGTCTGTCACAGACAATTTGCTCCGAAACTACTGGACCGATTGATTTGAAATTTGGTATACACATGTAAGTCGTTGACCGCAACACGGATGCGTAACGTAAACAAATTAATTTTAAACATGGGGGCCACTTTTTGGGGGTAGTTTAGAAAATTAAAAAAAATAGTTACGCTAACTATATCATGTGACATATCAAATGAAAGGGCTTATTGTGAGGGTCTTAGATATATATTTTTTTAATTTTAAGGCGAATTGTTTGGCAGTTGTTTAGGAAAATATGCGAAAATTGACCATTCCCCCCCCCCCTTATCTACGAAACTACGAGGCCTAAATTTTGAAAAAAATACAGAAAGTACAGTTTTTTACCTGTAGATTACAGGAAAACCTATGAGAAGTCTATGGTATTTAAAATAACATAGGAAATTTCAGATAATCATATATGGAACGGAACCCTCTCCACGCGGGTTTAACTCGCAATTGCCCGGTTTGTATGCACTCGTACTTCATAAGATTTTCTACTAAATAGGTACTCCTAATATTTTAAGGGCATATAGAACATATATTGAAATAAAGCATTGGATAGTTTTTATCCCAATCCCACGCGAAAAACATTTGCGTACAGCTAGTAAGTAAATAAATGTCAAAAAGTTAACGGCCTTTGCAAGAACTGCAGATGGACGATATACAATTCGGACAAACATTGTTCGGTATATCAATAGAACCAGTTAATATTGAGTTAATTGCTTAATATTTAATAACAAACTATTATAAAACCGCATGTTGTAATTAATGCCACTACAAATCAACAAACCAATCGACCAACGAGTTTGAAAAGTAAAACCAAATGCCAAACCACAAATAGCACATGCGCTTAAAAACTGGACCCTGTCTTGATAAACAAACTCAGGCGCACCACGCAATTGTCACCCATGCATGAACACAATGTGATGTGATCATAACAACGGTAATGCAGGCAATTTTGAACCTTAATGGCATTGTTACAAGTGTGCGAAATGACGACATTTCCGCTTGTCCTTGACGTTTAATTTTGGTTAAAATGGAACTGCTCTAGCTTTGGCTTTTCTTTTCTTTACTTAAGTTAATATACCTATTGGATTAGAAAGTGCTTTATTTTTGTTTGAGTCCACTGTTCTATCCTTGAAAGTGTGTTTCCAAATACCTTTTCTAATATTTCATTAACCTAAATAGTTTCCAGAAATACTTTAAGTATCTCTGCTCCTTCGACGGCATCGTCTGAGTATGCAGGTCAATATCTAATTTCTACATTTCAAAATACCACTTAAGCTAAAAGCCGAGGTTTAAAGCTACACCGTAAATCTATTAAGACGCCGATCTTATCGCTGATAACAATCATTTAATTATACAGTTATATAACCAGTGGTTAACGTTATATTATTATGTATGTTTAATTGAATTCCAGTCCATGCGTCCGTTTTAAGCAAATAACGCCATACAAAGTCTAATTAGAGATTGTACAAATTTTCACCCTACGAGGCAACATAAAGTCCGTTATAATGATAATTAAGCAAGAAAGTGATGTTAATTAACAAGACAAAGATTTAAACAATGGCGAGAAAACTAAACCAAAACGTAAAAAAAACTATATAATAAAATGTGAATACATTTCCTAGGAAAAGCTTATATCGACAAAACCAATGCTAGAGAAGCTATGTTATAGATTGACAGAACAAAAGAATATCTCAATGTTTCAATAAGGCAATCTGGAGTGCTTCTGATCCATGGTTTAACTAAGACAATAAAGTTGATATTGGCACAGTTTTCGGCGAAGTGGACGCAGATCGGTATCTCGATACAAAGGCAGAAGCTCGCACGAGTTCGACGACCACCGATTGTTATCAAAGGAATTGCTATGCAATTAATGCTAACGTCTTCTCGCAACCGCCGCGAAGCCAAAGAAATATCTCAAATAACTGTCTTATACTTCCCATTGTAGGTTCACATCGCACCATTCATGCGGAAACATTATTGCTACCACCGTCTTGTATTTGCAATTATGTAAACGATGCATCCGTTTTCAAGCATGCTTATTAAAAATATAATTATGTTACAAAGTTACAAAATTACAGGAGGCTAACGGTTTCACTACGAGAACTTGTAAAAGTTTATTCAATTAACATGTAAGCTCGTATTTTGTTTTTCATTTAGTTCCGTTAAAATCAAGAAAGTAACCGGATTAGCTGTAAATGATGTATGTAAACGAGAAGCCAGAATACTTAGTAAATTATTTATAACTGGTGGAGTCGACGTTGTCTATCTGTATACAAACGATCGTAAACGCTATCTTGGTACCGGTGTTTCCTGAATGAACAATTATTAACCGTTTGCACTCTCAAACCACTGGAGGTAACTGTTCGTACTTTTGAACACGCACGAGAAATATTAGATAAAGCTCTTAAATTCGGGTCAAAGCGCGGGCCTAACTGCATTTTGACTCACCGTTTTCTCCAGTTTTGTATAAAACTCCAATCGCAGTTCTCGTCTTCGTCGAGGACTGTAGCTTCATGGTGGTCCTTCCCGCCGTGCACTGCGTCCACCAACTGTCGCGCCCTTTCAAAATTACCCTCAACCTCCACTATCAGAAACCCATCGGAACTCATCGTCCCAAACACATCCTTCTTGTACGTTGCATCATTAATTGTTACAATTTCAGATGGGTCCTTGGCATTGTTTTCACTTGGAATTTCAGAGTATATTGCTTCAGGAACTTCAACTTCAGACACCAGCTGTGTTCCACCTTTGTCCACTGCCTTACATATTCCTAAGTTCCCTGTCTCGTCTAAAAGACGATTAGCATAAATAGCTTCCTCTTTTTGAGGAGTTTCTTCGTTCAGCTTATTTTCTTCAAGTTTTTGCTCACTATGCTTGCGGATGATTGAATCTCCGAAATATATAACAACTTTATTATTGTTCTGTGTTATTTTGTTAGCTAAACCACCCTCCGTAAGCGGTAAGTTTGGCTTTTTATTTTTCTCCTGTGATAGCTTTTGGGCCAGCTCCTCGTAGCATGCTGGGCGACCGGTATAAATTTTCCTTTCTGCAATCGAGCCCTTGGTTTCGTCCTTATTTTTTTCAACACTTTGGTATACTGGTGGTCGGCAGCACTCGTCGAACTGCGAGATCCAGGGTCTTGGTTCACTATAAATAGGTTCATCAGGGGTCGAGCCCTGCGGCAGAGGAACATACTTCTCATGAACGTTCTTAGAGTTTGGAGAGTCATTCTTCCTGAAATTCAGGACGCTTCGTCGCACTTTGGACTCGGATGCATCACTGTTGCTGATTTTCTTGAGACGTGAGTTACCAAGGAGCTTGAAGAGTGGTTTGTGCTCTGACTGGGGTTTGACACGGTCAGTGCTGGGTGCTCTTCTAATCCCGAAGACTCCCTCCTCCTCCGTGGAATATGGGTACAACTGTTCACAGCTGGTGGACTTGTGTGTCGCTAGCCTGGTCTTGGCGGGTGCTACGGGCTCTCTATTTTGCCAGTGCCGGACCGACATCCTCGCGGCTCCACGTATGAATTTCATGGGCTCCCATGCCTCAGCTTTCTTGAGTATGAAGTTGTCAGACATTTTGTTGGGGGGTTTTCGGGCGTCGGCAGCGCGGCAGGACTGCAGTTCGCGGCAGAGGAAGCACGAGCAGCGCGCGGGGCACAGCATGTTCGCGCGGGCGTGCCGGGCGCACTGCGCGCCGCCAGCACCATTGTTGCCTCCACTGCTGCGGCCCCCGCTACCACGCGACGTGCGGCAAATCGCACCGTTCACAACTTGTGGTTACTAGTCGTGACCGTAAAATTGCTTCGGCATTTTTAGAACCGTAACTATGACGTCTTAGGAATTCATAAAAAAATATTGCCGAATTTTACGACTTCCTTTGATTAGATAAAAAATATATTATTTGAAGTGCATCTGCTCATTATCGCCACGAGAGCACGCTGGTATAATCGTAAAGCCATTGATGCATTACGCATGGTGCATCTACATTCGGCCGGAGGTGAACGGAACCATAAGTCGATCGTTAAATATAGAGCAACTCGAACGGCGGCAATTACTGAATCGCTCGACAACATAATCATAAGAGTCTGTTGAACTCGCATAAAACAAATTACCACATGCAACGCTTCAGTTTATTTCTTTATTTGAATATAATTTATTTTATGGACACAGAAATATCTTTATTTTGTGTTTTGGGATCGTAAAATTATCGTTACAGCCGGCCGAAGGCAGATTATGGGTACTTTAGCGATAATCCTATTAAACTGAGTATATTAAATGAAGCGAAGCAAATAAGGTATTTTTCTTTGGTGTTGTGAAATATATTTACACCTACAATATTTACACCTACTATCTATATAATAAAATCGAAATACCAGAACGAGATAAAAATCGAGACGGTGCCTTACAAAATTTTAAGAAGTTTGGGATCACGTTTCTCGAATGCAAGGCACGTTTCATTGGGAAAAACGATTGAAAGCTATTTTCTAGATATGGGAATAGAATCTAGGCCTAAAAATTACCAGTTTCGATGCGTATTTAAAAAAAAATCGGCTAAAGAAAATTCGTCATTTCACTACCCTCGGTCATTGTCGGGAACTCTCGGTTAGCCTCGCTATATTTCGCCAAGTTGAGTAGGTATTAATCTTTTGACGTTGACAAAGGTCTGTTTGTTATGTTGGTATGTGCAGTCTATGCTATGCTCCTCTATGCTCGCACGAAAAATAAAGTGTCAAAGCAGGTAGTGATTATATTGGTACTCTGTGTGACATGACAACTGATAAAAAAGTGAAACAAATTGCAATGGTTCGGTGATGGCGAAAATTGTAAATATTGCCTTATCATATTGCTAATTCATAACTATTATTTAATTCAGGTGAGCGGCGCCGCGGGTGCCTACATCTAGTTTTACTATAAAAATGAAATTAATTAATTTGTCAAATGCCAAGAAATCAAAGCAGTTTCAGGGTTCTGTTATTAAATATTGTTATTTGTTTGATTTTAAGAACATTAGTATGTTATTATATTTTTTATATAGTTAATGAAATATTTGTTTTATAAAAAATAAATGCGTAGATAAAATTAAAGGGTCCTCAATCTAAATAGTATTTTCTGTTTATAATAAGTAAGACACAAATACTCTTAAAATAATAGGTACGTAAGTAGGTAATGTTTGAAATGTATCTGTTAACGTCAAGTGGATCCAAAATTAATTGCCAATCATAAAGATAACATAAGATGTATCAACATTAAAGCAAATGTTACCATTACAATCAGAGCAGTCAAACAAAATACGTTTTCATTTATGCAAATCGATAAATTGCTATCGAGTGGTTGCATATTCAAGGCCCTAGCGTATAATTTCGATGGGCACTTATTTCCTATGCTACCGTTACTGATATCTGTGGTTAATATATGTCGTGGTACGTATATTGCAGGTTGTTACAATTTCTCCTGCGGGTGATATATTTATGCAGACTCAGGGTTGCCAACTTTTAAAATAGGTTTGCTCCTAAAAGCAAGCCGAAAACACCATAAAACCCCTAAATCACTAAGAGCTGTTTTCTTAATAGGCTTTTTTTTACCACGGACTAATAACCCATAACATACCACATTCTTGTCAAAAAGGATCTGATATAACATATCGCTTAGCTAGTATTACAAATCAAGTCATGTTTTTGGTCAACGTTCGGCCATGTCCCAAAACACCCAAGAGCGTAACTTATACTTCTACCTATGCAGTGTATTGATATTTTCTTTATAAAAAATATAAAACCTCGAACGCACCAATCACAGCGCTCTAAAACCCCCGAGCGCCTCGCAACTTAGCCAGATTTATTTAGTTGCGGTATCTGTACGTTATTTGGGCTGTGGTGAAACCCCACCGTACCTCTATAAAATGAAGTTCACATAACAAGAAATTCTTACACAATTTTCATTAGAATCACGTGAAATGACTTTCATTGCATAAATCTCAGGTATTGTTCACTGCCTACAATTAGGTTCCCATAGTAGCGGGGAAAGTGGCTTAGCACTGAGAGAACCGTCCGCGTGAAGAAATGGGTGTGGGCGCACAGTCATGATTTGAGAATAACAACAATAAAATTAATAATAAAGAAATAAAAAGATTAAATAAGTAGCATACATATACACACACACACACACACACACACACACACACACACACACACACAATACAATTGTTGTTTGCTTTAAAGAAATGGGTGTGGGCGCACAGTCATGATTTGAGAATAACAACAACAAAATTAATAATAAAGAAATAAAAAGATTAAATAAGTAGCATACATACACACACACACACACACAAACAATTGTTGTTTGCTTTAAAGAAATGGGTATGGGCGCACAGTCATGATTTGAGAATAACAACAACAAAATTAATAATAAAGAAATAAAATAATTAAATAAGTAGCACACACACACACACACACACACACACACACACACACACACACACACACACACACACACACACACACACACACACACACACACACACACACACACACACACACACACACACACACACACACACACACACACACACACACACACACACACACACACACACACACACACACACACACACACACACACATACAATTGTTGTTTGCTTTAATAATGTAACTTTAGTTCCGGCTTCTCCTATGTTCAATACAATTACGTTTGGTCTAAAAAATGTAAATCGTTATTGGCAGTAAGTTTTTTAAGCAAGATAACCCTTACAAGATTGTAAGTGCTATGGATTTTTGTTCCATAAATAATAGACGTAACTTACAACACTTAATTATTTGATTGTGCATTTTCGTACTGTGTATATAGACAGTACGAAAATGCACAATCAAATAATTATAATATTATAAACATATCTATAGATATAATTAAATAGTAAAGTGGAAAAAGTCTATACATTGAAGATAGGTTTTGTAGTGGTAGAGCCAAACAGTAATCCTCACTAGATGAATACTGTTCGAATGGGCCGGCTCGACCGGGGTAGTACCACACTCTCACAGAATATCGGCGTAAGGTAATAGCTTACTATTGCGTTTAGTACGGTGAGTGACGAAATCCGGAGGCCTATTCCCTCATCCCCATCCCATCCCCATTCCCCATTCTCCCTAGACTGGCAACGCATTGGCAGCACCTCTGGTGTTGCAGATGTCCATGGGCGGCGGTGACCACTTTCCGTCAGGTGGGCCGTCAGCTCGTTTGTCAGTCAATTAACATAAAAAAAGAAAGAAAAAAAGGTGACAATGAAAAAATGCTATGTGAACTTCAGAATGTCGTTAAAAATAGATTATTATTTAATTAAAAATAAGTATAAGTGTACAAAGTTTCATGATGATCGGTTAAGTAGTTTTTAGATGAAAGCGTAACAAACAAACTATCTTACATTCACATTAATAATATTAGTAAGAATTATATCCAGAACTTTAGCATATATATCGCACCTTCGGTGGGACAAGGGCACGATTGTCGCAAAACAAAAGGGTTTTTCAACAATTGTGCCCTTGTCCCACCGAAAGTGCGATATATATGCTAAAGTTCTGGATATAATTCTTACTAATATTATTAATGTGAATGTAAGTTTGTTTGTTTGTTTGTTACGCTTTCACCTAAAAACTACTTAACCGATCATCATGAAACTTTGTACACTTATTCTCTAAGGTATCGGGAAGGATAAATTACTATACTTTTTATCCCGTTCCTGAGAGAATAACTATAAACGAATTCCACGCGGACGTAGTCGCGAGTAGAAGCTAGTTGGATAACAAGAAGAAAAAGAAAAACTTATTCACTAATACAGAATACAGAGTAATATAAATTAAGAAAACAATATAAAGAAAAAAAACCGGACAAGTGCGAGTTAAAACCGCGTGGAGAGGGTTCCGTTCCGTACATAATTATCTGAAATTTCCTATTTTACTTTAAAACCATAGACTTTTTATATACATATTTTCCTGTAATCTATAGGTAACGAACTATTTTATGTTAATTTGATATGTCACAGGATATAGGTACTTTGCTAAACTTTTTATTTTAATTTTCTAATTACCCCCCAAAAGTGGACCCCATGTTTAAAATTAATTTATTTACTTTACCTACACATCCGTATTGCGGTCACCGACTTACATATGTGTGCCAAATTTCAACTCAATCAGTCCAGTAGTTTCGGAGAAAATTGGGTGTGACAGACGGACAGACAAACAGAAGGACACACGAGTGATCCTATAAGGGTTCTGTTTTTTTTTCCTTTTGAGGTACGGAACCGTTAAAAATACTATATATTAGCTGCATCTTATTTAAACTTCGCTATATATACTCGTAAGTAAGTTTTTTATTAACATGATAATTGATAAATGAAAGCCGCCGCCGGCGTCTTACCCTTTTCACTGATTTTGTTTTCTGATACAAGTAAATAACCTGAATGATTACTTATACAAAATGGCTTCCAGGCTTATGAATATTTTAAATCTCGCTTTTAAAAATCAATCACAAATATCGTATCCATCGGCGCACGATGCGCAGGGGCATTACGCCAAACACAAGTACAAACAGAAGTAACTTAGTCCTTTTCACTCGTGTAAGTTTTGGCTCGTAAGCGATAGAGAAAGGACTTACGATGTGCAAATTTTGTGTACATAAATACCTTCCAAGAGACTGAGGCCAATTAGCAGTCATTCAACGGAAAGAGTATAAGAAATAAGTTGATATAAAATTACTCTGTTTTAACTCTTTACTCGCGTATCGCAAGATTAAATGTTGAATGGTTTATTTTCAACTGATTGCGTTTTATTTTAAATTTAAGCATGTAATTCGCCCGGACGCGGCGCAGTATTCCCTCCGACGCATCCAGTTTACGCACGATGACATTAAGAAATTCAGATCGAATTTAATCCTGACATGTCTTTATTTAAATGTTCAGCTGATTTGATGGTTGCAAAGAAAACAAGCTAACTTTCTAGAAAACAAAATATGTAAAAAATGGGCCCGCAACATCTCATTGTAAGATGACGCGTTTTGGGTTCATTGACCAGACCCCAAGATAAAAGTATTAAAGAGTTACAGATAATTAAAGAGGTGAATTGTAATACAAGGCTTAACTGGCACTTGGCCGCTTTTTTAGGTTGGCCCGCGGGCTGCAGCTGCACAGTAGCGGAATGCGCCGCACCGCAAATGACTATATAATGCTCCTGCGCACGCAGGGTTGCCACTTTGTAAAGTCTGGGCGTTCGCTCTGAAGAACGAAATCCTAACTTTGTCTATGCTATCCCGGTTGCTATTGAGGCGTGACTAGTCGCAAAAAAGGGACGGGCACGAAGTTTCAAATTTTATGTTTCCAGACTTAAACTTAAGTGGCAGTGGGCGGGTCGTTGAGTAGATGGCCGATGGGGCCAAATAGTTGAGTGGCGACCACGTACTGGAAGGCGCAGCGTAGGCAGACTAGGTGAACTGACAACCTGGTGAAAATTGCGGGTGTCCGCTGGATGCGAGCAGCACAGAATCGGTCGTTGTGGCGATCATTGGGAGAGGTCTATGTCCAGCAGAAGACGTCTTCAGACTGAAATGATGATGGTGGTGATGAGATTTCTACGCATTAGATTAGCGGTCTTGTCACTGGAATCTAGAGCTAAAGAAGCATCTGGGGGCTTCTCTGAAACCAAATATCTCTCTCAATGGAAAGGTCAGCATTCGAACTCTGAATTCGGGACTGTCTTCGGGAATAGGCGTACGTAAGACCGGCGTTTATGGTATTGGTGGGCACATAAAGAAATATAAATTAAATGAAAAACTTAAAGAGAATTAAATCCAAAGAGGCAACCCTTTTCATTCGACACGTCCTCGGCAGGCCTAGTTATCACCACCTAAAAAACCTCTATAACTTGCCTACATAGGTGATACAAGCAAGTTATTTAAAACTTGAAAAAAGAAATGCATATTTTAAAAAAATGCATTCGAAAAAATGTACATGACATCCCAAACCACATATTTCTCAACTGATGTCATCATAATCAATTTGAAACACGTTCCCATCACGATACGATCTCAAAACGATTTATTATTTTGAAAAAGAACAATGCCCCCTTTTTCTCACTTGCGATTTTACCTTTCATCTGCACTAAGCAAGAACTTTGTGCATCATTCATTATGGTATAGAAACAATCGACTATCAAGTTTGTAATTAACTATTATGTGAAGTTTTTGTAAAAAGTTGGAGCTTTCATTCTTGGCTCCTAAACAGGTTATTAATGGTTTGTTACTGATCTATGGAGAGAATACAAACTTAATACATATTTCGAAGTGGTAGCTACTAATCAATTCATAGATGATAATAATTGTCTGTCTCACCTGGAATGGAAGCCTATTACCTAAATTGTGACGTGTAAAGACTGCATTATAAATATATTAAAACCGCTGAAATTTTAATAATGCAATTTCCTGCACAATCAAAATTAAATATAAATATAGGTTGGCTTAATCAGACCGTAGGCCAACAAGACATGAGATTGCAACCAACCGGGGTCTCTGTCTCTTTGTTTAATCATTGGCACTCGTGATTGTCTCGAACACTCACAAACTATTTAATAGCAGCATACTCGCAGCGTTCAAAACACTCCCTTAAACCGAACTGCGCCAAACAGAACGCCGTAAACACCGAAGCGTATGGCCATCATTTACAACAAATTACCGAACACCGTCACCGTGTATTGCAGTGGCCCGTTAGCGCGCGACAGCAACACGCTGTTGTGTTGGTACCATGTTGGTACTTAAAATATGTGACTGAGCCTTAAGAGTACCACACCGCTGCAAAGCGAGGGCCACATACACACCAGTGAGACGCCGGTTTGGTTTATTGCAACAATATGTGGGTGTCTGTAATTTTAGAAGGGATATGAGGGACTGTCAATGGCAGATTTACACAGAGTGGAGCATTAATATATTGGACAGGCAGGCAGCACGCGAGGCAGCAGGAGTTTGATGCAAATTGTGATAGTTAGTTACTGTCCACATTTTATAGATACGAAATATTAAGGGGCTCGTACACGGGCTAGTTTTTCGTCAATTTATTGCTGAAATTCGGGCTATCCCCAAAAATATTACATGTTACTACGGGGACAAAAAGTTTGAATGTAAACTTTTGAGGATAACCCGAATTGCAGAAATAAATTTCCGAAAAATTAGCCCGATTACGAGCCTCTTTAGTCATCAATTCTAGAGAACTTTTAAAATTGGTTGTATCTATTCATAATAGTTTTTAATGAGCTATTCAAACACCCTATTCGAGGTCACTGTATAAATAATATCAATTCTATTCTTTATGTTTGTACGTGGGATCAATATTAATAGATTTGTTAAATGTAATTTCTTCCTACTACGCTTTAATTTCATCAATATGGCCTTAAATACTCAGCACAAATCAAATCAAATCAAATCATTTATTTCGGACATAATCCATATTCTGTTAGTTACACAAATTACAATTAAAACTTACATGCTAGTGTTAGTACAATTCATTTACATTATAATTTATAATTTACATTTATTTATACAACAGCGTGGAGGTTTGTCCAACGCTGCAGTAGGGGGGAGTCCCACCTATCAGCTAACGCCCCCAAAATGCTGTTGGCGCTGGCGCGCCATCGGTGCAGCAGGGAGGCGCACCGCTTGCGCATAATAGCCACGAAACCATCTACATGGGCCTGCGCAAACATCCCCGACGCACTACAATGACGCGGCAGCCCCATCAGCACCCTGAAGGCGTTGTTGTACTGCACTCGTAGGTCGCTGTACGCCCGCTGTGTAAAGCCGCACCACAGGCTGCACGTGTAGAAGGACTGACAGTAAGCTTTAAAAAGCGTTACCTTAACTGAATACGTACAACGTGCAAACCTGCGGGCGAGCATATTGCAACGTACAGCCAGCGACCTA
Source organism: Tortricodes alternella (assembly GCA_947859335.1). Classification (NCBI taxonomy): domain Eukaryota; kingdom Metazoa; phylum Arthropoda; class Insecta; order Lepidoptera; family Tortricidae; genus Tortricodes; species Tortricodes alternella. The sequence continues at coordinate 813,355 of OX401977.1, forward strand.
CGCTCTCTTTCAATATCATAATTATCTTTAAGATCTTCCGTAACCCAGTGACCCAAGTATTTAAACTTTGTTACTCTAAGCAGAGGCGTGTCATAAAGTGAGACATCAGGCACACTAGCATAGGTCCTAGATTTGGGCTTAAAAACCATCAGCTCACTTTTCTTTGCGTTATATTTGAGACCATGCGTCTCCACATAGTCTTGGCATAGAAAGGTCAGCCTTTGCAGGGCTCTGATCGAAGGGCTAAGCAGAACCATGTCATCAGCGTAGCTTAAGTTATTTATGCACACTCCTCCCACATGGCATCCGACCCCGGTGCTACTAAGCCCCTCGATCAGCTGGTTCATGTATAGGTTGAAGAGTCTGGGTGAGGTTAGGCCTCCCTGCCTCACCCCACACTCCAACCTATACTCTTCAGAGACCGCCCCCTTATTTGCTCTAGAGCAAATAAAGTTGCATACAAAATTCATTATTGCACTGTTTTGATAGATGTTTGTTTACACTCAAGAGTCAATGTAGAGTCAATCTGGAGTTAATGTGGAGTCAATGTGGAGTCAATGTGGAGTCAATGTGGAGACAATGTGGAGTCAATGTGGAGTAAATGTGGAGTCAATGTGGAGTCAATGTAAGATACAGAGAAATTGATCATTGTTTTGAAATGAATATTGTTTTGTGTTTAAGTTCATAACACTGCCTGTTGGTATTTTGTTATTGTTGTTATTGTTTTTTGTTTTATTTGTAGGTACTTTCTTTTTTTGTAATTTATCTAACTACTAAGAATATTATTTGTATTTTTCATGTGATTGTTTAAGATAGTTATGTAAGTCCTTTTTCGCCTGAAACACAGGAACTTCCTAGTTCATGCACGTGTGTTATTTTTGTCCATCAGTATGTTTAGTCTTTAGTTGTATTAATGTCAAATAAGTTTTATCAATAAAGATTTTATTATTTTTTATTTATTATTAATGTGGAGTCAATGTGGAGTCAATGTGGAGTCAATCTGGAGTCAATCTGGAGTCAATGTGGAGTCATGTGGAGTCAATGTGGAGTCAATGTAGAGCCATACCAGGAGCGAAACTGCTTTTTACGTCGCTAATCAGGTTTTAGTTTTTAACTTTACTTTGACTTTTCTTTTACCAAATTTGTGCAGTAGTTGAAAGAAAAGCAGATTATGCACCTCGCATTCAGTGATTTATTGCGCTCGTGTTTTTGGAGCCCTCGCTTACGCTCAGGCTCCAAACTAACACTCGGCGCAATAATGAATCACGTTCTGCTTGGTGCAACAATCTACTATTTCCTTTTTTTTATTTTCTTGTAGGTATTAAAATATCCGACGGCCTTTTTTTCTGTATCATTTTTTATTGTATAAAACATTCTGATCGCCTTTTCTCCAATTACCTTGATTTCGTATGTGTATATTTTACTTTTCGCAAAATTTGATAGATGCCATTCGCCTTTTTACGTAATCGGATATACGTATGCGGATGCAATAACTTATGCGTATGAGAAATTTCTGGAAGTTATCTATTTCTGGAAGTTAAATAAAATCACATCAGCGCTTGTCTATAGATTGTCAGGTATAGTGCAAATCCGTGGATGTAGCATTGGTCTTTACCAACTCACCCTTTGGGCTTCAAAATACCTAATATGGAATACAGGTTCGTATCTGCTAAGGACTTACTAGGGTATTTCTCTAGTAGTTCCTTTACGAATGCACCCTTTACCCTGTTACATCCGGTTTGCACTATCCGAGCGCCTCTATTCGGGAATTCAAAGCGATATTGTAGCGATGCGCTAGAGAAATTCTCAGTGGGAACTCTTCCGCACGATGCGTAATGCGTAAGAGTGGGATGCGAGTTTCGCTCGCGAGCCGCAACAATATCGCTTGGACGTTCCCGGATAGAGGTCCTGACGAGATGACTGGCGGCTCAGCGCTTGGTGGTCTTGGTGTTGAATAAGGACGTGTCTCACCTCCTGGGCTTGGGGCGTAGGATCTCGTGCGGCGCGGGCCGGCGCGGCGGCCAGGCGGCGCACGCGCAGCCGCGCTCCCCGCCGCCGCCGCTCAGCGCCGCCGCCGACTCCGCGCGCGGCGTGCACGCATCCTCACTGACAACAATAATTAAGTACGGTTAAAAACCTATAGGGGTAAACGGGATAGTTTTTTGGCAATTAATTGCTGCAATTTGGGCTATCTGAAAAACATTTTGTTACATCACTACCGCGAACAAAAAGTTGAAATGTAAACTTTTGAGGATAAATTTATAAGTACATATAATACGCAACTCATATAATACTTTTGTTAGTAACTCTCCCGATAGATCGATTGAAAAAATGTAATTGTCTTGCATTTCTCAACAAATATAACGCCTTTCACACGGCCCGGCCTAGCGATCGCATAAAATTACAACATACGAAACACTCTGATTAATCAAGCCCACATGATCTAATATCCACATCCCGTTGTTCAAAGCCCATATTGACTGAGCTGTATGCAACTATCTGAAAGCTAATTACCAGTCTCATCACAAACAAGGGACCCCTGTGTAGGCACAAGTGGAGCGGGCCCCGGCGGATGGACGTATTGGACGTGTAGGGAATTGTGAATAGTTTGATACAGATGCATGAATACGCCCTTTGTGAAAAGGTATTAGCTGGACCGCTGGACGATATCTTTTCCTGTAGAAGTTGGACTAGCTCTCCACCATTAATTTGAGCAGTATTATTTTATTGGTATAAATTGGATGAAAATGAAAATGAAAATATTTATTTTGCAAGTGGCCACATGGGCTCTTTCACATGTCTGAATCTACCAGCGCTTCGAAAGGTGACATCTGCTGAGAAGAAACACCGCAAGAAACTCAGCAGTAAGAAGGATGACTTAATGCTGAGTTTCGACGGCGATTTTTCTCAGTAATGATGATCCTGGGTAAAGCGTTGGTAGATTCATATTATTTTATTAATGTGATGAGTAAAAGATCCCCCAACCCCAACTTGATGAATAAACGGTATGATTTTGATTTTGAATTTGTACAGGATCGTTCCTTGTGGCGATCATTACGGGAGGCCTATGTCCAGTAATGGACGTCTTTTGGCTGTAATAATTATGATATTGACAATATTGCTCTTCCTTTAAGATCAACACGATGAAATCAAAACTACAGCAAGCAAATTAAGTTAACTGATTCAAAGCTCACATTACTTTACAATGGCTCATTAAAGTCGAATAAAGACAACCTAGTGAAATGTCCCCGGATACTGGTAAACGATCAGCGTGGGTGTGTCGGAAGCCGCGCCCGCTAATCGTGGAGACAATGGGTTCGAACCCCGACACGGTCGGTTGGCCGTCGTGCATGCCTTTGTTTATCAGCTGCACTGCATTTTAGCAGGGCCGGATTAAACATGTCGGGGTCCCTAGCCGATGAGGGGCTCCTAGGCAGTTACCTATACTGCCTAATGGCTAATCCGGCCCTGCATTTTAGGCACAGTTTGTACCATTCACTTTTATCTAAGCTCGGTGGTCTGACTGACGGGTTACCACCCAACTACATTGCAAAGCTGTGGTGAAAATGCAGCTTGATCTGCCTAATCTTGGGTCATGGTCAAAGTGTACCAACAATTAAAAACGGGAAAAAGCGCTAGCGAAAAATCCTTGTTATAAGTATTATTATTATAATAAGACCTGACGGAAATGCGAGTTAATCTCGCGTGGAGAGGATTCCGTTCCGTAGTATATAATTATCAGAAATTACCTATGTTACTTTAAATACCATAGAACTCTTATAGGTTTTCCTATAATCTATAGGTAAATAACTATTGTCTGTATTTTTTTGAAAATTGTCGGCCCAGTAAATTTGGTGATAAGGGGGGCAATGGTCAATTTTCGCCTATTTTCCTAAATAACTTCCAAACCATTTATTTTAAAATTCTAAAATAAGTATTTTAAAATCCTCAACAAGCCCTTCTAATTGATATTTCACAAGATACAGTTTACAAAACCACCCAAAAGTGTCTCCCATGTTTAAAATTAATTTATTTCCTTACATTACACGTCCGTGTTGCGGTCACCAACTTACGTATGTGTACCAAATTTCAACTCAACTGGTCTAGTAGTTTCGGAGCAAATTGGCTGTGACAGACGAACGGACAGATACCCACACGAGCGATCCTATAAGGGTTCCGTTTTTCCTTTTAAGGTACGGAACCCTAAATAGTAAGTAAAAATTCACATTCCACGGTCACTGAATTAAAAATTTCGTAGCATACAGTCAAGCAATTGTGAGGATTCAACCGCAATCAAAAATCCCAAATTATAACCACCGGACGTACCTGGTGGTAATTTTGTTTTTGCTACCGTACCCAAAATGAGGGTTGCCAACCACGTGAAATCGTCATCCTTTGTTCTAGTCTTTAAAGTACGTAAACGGAGCCCAGATTTTCGTGGCAACCCTAAGCAGCGAAAAAATCCTTCATGCACTAGGTATATTAGCATTTCAATAAAGTCAATTTTCCTCACGGGATTGAGTTCCCTGTTACTTTCTTAACATTCAAATGAATGAGATACCTCCTATTTATAAAACATTGACATTAGATGGATGCCAATTTCAATCAATTTCAAAATAAAATCAAATTATGGCTTTGTTTGTATAATGTAAAAGAATTTTTAGATTATGAATAATAAACATTGACGACGCGGATAGCCTAGTTGGTAGTGACCCTGCCTTCGACGCAAGCGTCCCGGGTTCGATCCCCGGTAAGGGCAAATATTTGTGTGATGAGCACGAATGTTTGTTCCTGAGTCTTGGATGTTTCCTATTTATTTAAGTATTTATTTCTCTATATGTAAGTATTTATATCGTCGTCTAGTACTCATAACACAAGCCTTTAGAGCTTACTTTGGGACTAGATCGATTTGTGTAAAGATTGTCCCCTGGTTTATTATTATTATTATTAAACAATATTAGGAATTTCATTTGCTCAATTTCATTTCATTATATTTCATTGTATTAAATGTTTGACATTACTATACAAAAATGCATTTAATAATTATATTAAATCTATAATTAAACTGTTATGCAATACGATCTGCAAATGTAACCCAACATGCAAACGCAATAAATCTATTAATCTATTAAAATACCTAGATTATGAATATTTTGAGATGTACTAAAACCAATAGGGGTAAATTGAAGGCAGGACATAAGTATAACCTCAGCTAACTTTTACTGCCAGTTACAGCCATTCTGGCGGTTAGCTCTCGAAGGGCAACGGGAGCAATTTGCGAGTCGCAATTTGCATCAGCGCAGCGCCGCATGCGCCTGCACGCACACACGTAATGCGGTTCATTCCAAATACTCGGCTACTGTATTAGTATTAACCTCTCTTACACCCTAGGGCGTTTGTGTACAGCCATCTTATTTTCTATCGCACAGTGATCAGTATGTGAGTGTCCGCCGCCGTTCGTTAACGTTGGACACTTAAAATTAATTGCGATACTATTAACTTGTGAAACGATTTTCAAAACCTTGTTAATTTTAATTATAATCTATGAAGATGACAGCTTCATTTACTTTAACGGTGAACAACATCAAGGCTCATCAAGCGATCCGATTACTGAATTAAAATGCTTTATACTGCTTTCAAGTATAGCCATGCTCTTAACAACTCTTAACAGCAGCAGTTACCTAGTTTGTTAAGCGTTGTATCAGGAAAAACGGTAAAATATGATAGACTCGAGAGCTCAATTTCTAAACAGTATACTTCATCCACGTTAGAAATGGAGTCAAAAGTCAAAAGTCTCCCATCAATCTATTGAACAATAAGCGCGCGCGCACCCCGCATCGGTCAACGTCGGCCGCTTCCGTATAACCCGAAGGACCTTTGAAATGAAGCATGGGGTCTGATTGGTAGAGATGGATTCAAATTTAAGATAGATGGCGTTTTTATTGAATGACTCGAGTGCTTACGGAGCCAGGGTTGTCAGTCAGACGTCATTGTCGTGAAGAATGATCATCATTGTAATTTCAATATTATAACAGCTTAAGTCTATCTTTCAAGGCTTATTTAAATAAAATGTTCATTTATGTTTTTTTAGATATTGGTCAAAAGAATGAAAGCTGGGAAAGGTGCGTCCATATCGAACGAACGTGCCGCGAATGCTGCCTGTTTGCGGAAGGCTCGCTAACTGTGCGCGTGCATTACACAGAACGAGCAGCGAATCGCTACAGAATCACTTAGCGTTCCCGAATTGAGGCGCTGTTCGCGTGCCGCTCTTGCGTCGCTCCCGCGCAAGCTACGCGCCGCGCGTGAACAGCGCTAGCGCTGCCTGCATACAGCGCGCGCGCACGTTTTCTTCCTCCCGCCCGCCAGAAGTGCACGGGCTCGAACTCAACGTTTTATGCGAGGGGTGCGCTAGTTGCGCTAAATAGCCGCGCAAACAGTTACAATATATACACGTGTGCAACGCGCGTGCTGCGCGCGAGCGGGGCGTTCGTCAAATTTGGACGCACCTTAAGGTTTAATATATGTGTGCTATTAATAAATCGATCATAATTTCCTTTCCAGATGTGAACTGACTCAACAGCAGTTGATCTAAATAAACGCTTGCTAAAAATGTAACGTTGTCTAACATGAAAAGACGTCAAGTGCCTCATGACCGTTCCGTGACATCTCATAACGAATAACCACGGAAGAACTGCAATAACTACCCAGGGTTGTGCCCACCCATAAAAGCCATTCCTTTGTATGTGTAAATATAGTGTGTTCTGTAAAATTAGGAGCCCGCATATGCTCATAGGTACTTACGTCATACAACTGCTGTGTAGCAACTGAGCTGCAATTACTAACAATAATAAAATAACAAAAGTTCTACTTACGTTTTTACGAATTTTATGAAAAAGTCGAAATACAATTATGTTAATAATATAATTTTTTAACAAGTTTTTTTGTAAATGAGCTATAATATTGCATTGTCATTGGATTTACATATTTTATGAAGAGTCCACGGAAAAAACGATGTGATGATGATATGTGTAAATTGCAATGTATTTCGAATACGGAAAATGGTTCAAAATTGACCCAATATTTGACCCACACGCACAACAAAAATCTAAAAAAAGTAAAAATGTAAAACAACGATAAATGTTCATTTAATTAACAGTTTTATAGCTTTCCGAATAGTTTTTACTCCCTACCAGTTTGTTATCTTTCCCTTATGGCGCCCATTAGGCATTGGATATACGAGCCGATCGATGACATTGGAATTCAATTAACCCTTCGACTGCCCGAGCATGGTGATAACGCACAGCTTCAGATAGACGTCGAACGTTGTTATTTGCTCGATTGACTAAAAAATACTTCCCTCACAAATATAACTTTTTACCCAATTTCGATATGATATGATATCTAGATGTACAGATATTTATTTTTTAATTTAGTTAATAAATCCACAAAATTGTCTTTTTAGTATTTTTAGTAGTGATTATGACAAAAATATGGTATTTTTTGTCATAGTCTCTTTATCTTAAATCCATATCTTATCCAATTCCATGACCCGGGAACGCTTATCCTTACAAATTCAGAAGCACACCCTGCACACACACACAAACACAAGAATAATTAAAAGTTAATAATTTTTTTCGTATGATTTTAATGTAACCTACCTACATTCCTAATTGTCTGTATGAATTGATATTCCACCTGTCTGTAATTTGACTGGGTGCTACACAGGATGTCCTACCTCCGAGCCCAGAGTCGAACTTGTATTATTTTTGATTTTTTGCTGATGGTTATCAACCACCAGAATATTTTAATAGATCGGTTACTTAAAACGACATAAAAGGAGATGTATTTTTTAAGGTTTTTAATAACAAATCGTATAAAATATCTCTGGAAAAGGCCAGCGGAAATGACACAAATTCTTGGATGGCTTAAAATCCAAGAAGACGTATATGGCCCAAATAAATTTTAAATTGCGAACACCAACCGCCATTTCGAAAAACTGGACGCACATCGACGAATTATTTACTTTTTGTCGGTCGCAAAATCCTTTTAACAAATTAAAGTTACAAGTTTTAGCTCCTTATTATTTGACGCAGCGCTGCCACCCTGCAATATACCTGTCGGTGCGGAATCCCGTACGCATAAGAGGAATCTCACAAGAGTAAAAAGAATCCCGAGTGGATAAAAAGTGCGGGATCGGGGCGGGCCTCACCACGTGCCTCGAATTCCGGGCCCAGGCTTATCGCGATCGATTCCGCATAGTTTCAATTTATTATTCCAACACAAATGAATTATTAAATTGGAATTTGAATACGATTAGAATTTGTCATTTGTTTCGGATTCCCAATAAGTAGAGTTCATTTTTATTATATTTTTAAAAGAAGAAAGATCTCTTCACGCATTTTTTTTCGGGAACTTTAAAATTATCCGTGATAAAAAGTAGCCTATGTGCTATTCCAGACTATAATCTATCTCTGTGACAAATTTGATCCAGATCCGTTCAACCGGTCTGGCGTGATTGAGTAACAAACATCCATCCATCTAAACTTCCGCATTTATAATATTAATAGGATTATAATTTAAACCTATTTAAGAGCACCCTGATTTTTAGCTTACTCATGTTGACTGCAAAATAAACCAACCACCCAAAAAAAAATGTTTTTTTGTTACATTTTAAAAAAATGAATACTCGTTGAACACCACTAAACAGGTATACATCACATAAACTTTTTTTTAAGCATATATGCTTATATATATATATATATATATATATATATATATATAAGATTATAATCTTTTCGAGCCAATAGGTCTTCAAAGTGCTGGAGTAAAAACGCATTTAGCCCTCTGGGCTCCCCTACTATTATGTTTGCAGCGGCTGATCAGCGGATAAACGAAAATATTAATTTAGACTATAAGAACAATGTCATTCGGTCTAAATTTTAATGTGTCCCTCATCGCTGATACTTGCATGATTTTAGTCAAATGAATAAATTGACAAGAAAGTGATAGAACGAAGATGATCGGTTTCTGTATGACTTAAATCACGCTGCAGCTATTTTCCCTGAGTTACTATCGTGTCTTGAAAAGTGAAATCAGTAAGAACGGCTTCTAAAGCACACGTTCTTGTGCCACCGTTGGTTTCTCGAACTATCGGGAACTGGTTGGTATTTAATTACCACTTATATTTTCATTAATTAGTTTAATGGCAGCTTCCGATGATTAATTATGTAAACATAAGTTCCTAGTAATGTTTGTTTTGGTGTGACGGCGGAGAAAACAAGACAGTTGCAAATAAGAAAATATTAGAAAAATTCTGTGGTAAATAAGGATCTGCAAATTCTGAATAATCTATTTGAGAAAAAAAGGAAAGACATGATTAAATAGGCAAAACTAAATAAAACAAAATTCATGTGTGAAACAGAATTACACTTGATCATGTTTTGTTGTTGCACGTGTTGCTGCATGACAGATATCAGCTGCTTCAACTAATATTGATGGGCAAAGCACAGGGAAAACGGCGCCCTGGAAGGCGGAAGAAATCATGGCTGCGTAATGTTAGGGAGTGGACCGGGATCACCAGTGCAGAGCAACTGTTCCGGATGGCTCAAGATCGGGAGAAAATTGCAGAGCTAACGGCCAACCTCCAGTAATGGAAGTGCCAGTCCATTACTGGAAGTTGGCCGTTAGCTGAAGAAGAAGAAGAATGTTTGTTGTTCATGAGCAAATTAATGTGGACTAAGTATCTTAATTGAACAAAGTAATATGGCTTTGGTATCTTAATTGAACAAAGTCATATGGCCTTGGCATCTTATTGTTTCAAGCAATTACAATACGCTTTTAAAATAAATGAAATGTATTTATTTTAAGACACGTTTGGTTCATAGTTGTTACTGCGCACCGCAGCGGCCCTAACATGCAAGACACAAGAAAATGAAAATGAAATAAAAATGAAATAAAAATGAAAATATTTATTTTGCAAGTAGGCCACCTGGGCTCTTTTACATGTCTGAATCTACCAGCGCTTCGAAAGGTGACATCTGCTGAGAAGAAACGCCGCAAGAAACTCAGCAGTAGGTCTTTTTAGGGTTCCGTACCTCAAAAGGAAAAAAGGAACCCTTATAGGATCACTCGTGTGTCTGTCTGTCTGTCTGTCTGTCCGTCTGTCCGTCTGTCACAGCCAATTTGCTCCGAAACTACTGGACCAATTGAGTTGAAATTTGGTATTTGTATGTAAGCTGGTGACCGCAACACGGACGCGTGACGTAAATATATAAATTTTAAACATAGGGGCCACTTTTTGGGGGTAAACTAGAAAATTTTAAAAAATAAAATATGCCACCTATATCGTGTGATATATCAAATGAACGGGCTTATTGTGAGGATCTTAAATATATTTTCTTTTGAGTTTTAAGTAAAATAGTTTAGAAGTTATTCAGGAAAATAGACGAAAAATGACCATTCCCTCCCCCCCTTACTTCCAAAACTACTGGGGCTAAAATTTTGAAAAAAATACAGAAAATAGATCTTTGCCTATAGATTACAGGAAAACCTATAAGAAGTCTATGGTATTTAAGGTAACCTAGTAAATTTCAGATAATCATGTACGGAACGGAACCCTCTCCACGCGAGTTTAACTCGCACTTGTCCGGTTTTTCAACTTTGGCAGTACAGTTTTATCTAAAAACTAACACAAAATGTGCAATATAAAAACCTAATGGGTACAAATTAATACTAATAAATAACTAATAAGGGAGATGTATAGTCTCCGCGTTAAGTAATTTAGAGATGTATAAATTCTCTAAGGGTCATAATAATAAAAAAAAATTGAAACAAAGAAACATCTAAATCGATTAATCTAGGTTAAATGGAGGTGTAGACAGTCTCCACTGTCAAGTATAAAGATGGAGATGTAAGAGATGTAAGGTCAACGATAAGTTAAACCGTCTTATCTCTAAGTGAGTCTCTCTTGTAAGAGATAGTCATAGAGATAAACGGGTTTAACTAATCTTTGTGTCTTGCATGTTAGGGCCGCTGAGGTAACCTTTCTGTGTATGACGTCAAAAGTCTTCAGCAAACATGCCTGAAGTGCTAAAAACGACTTTTCAAGCGCAAATTATTCTTAATATGCTTCAGTTCCAGCTAATTACAGCTACGATAACACTCGAAGCAAGCCGAAGTGGTTTCAAGAGTTTAAGTAAATCATCCATAAGCGCACGACTCGGCTCGATCACGCGGCGCGTGCGCATTGCGCACACAACGTCAGTTCAGCTTTAGTTTATGCTTATCTGGGTTTGAACCGGTGTATTTGAAAGGGAATTGTAGTGTTTGTGAGTGGTGAAAAACTTTGATTTAACCAAATTGCAATTGCCATTAGTTTATCTATTTATAATTAGCATATCTTTCTTTGGTACTAGTAACAGAGCGACGGACTCAGGGATTAAATGGCGAATAGCTTATCCTCTTGTCAACCTTGCTAGGGCTCCAGTAGGGATTAATACAATTGTTATCAAATAAACGTCATTTGTATTGCCAAGACAGTTTTCGATTAACTGATTTCAAGCAGACGATGTTGAGAATATTATAGTAATTTTTAGATTAGATGATATATTTCTCAAAAAATAAAATTGTATTATAAATTGCGTATGAAACTACACGAATTAAGATAGATCGTCAGTAAATTAAAAATACAATCCAAATTAAACTTATCAACAAAATAATGTCCTATTATACATTTTCGTGTCGTACAATTACAAGATTAAATGTTAATATGTCTGTGTTAAGGACTGTCTCATTACAAATTTTGATGCAGTTACCACACGAGAAATCCATTAATAAGTAAGTAATAATAGTAGTATAATGCCTATACAAAATATAGTCTAGATAAATGCCAATCAAGGAGGTAAATAAAGGTAAAGAAATCGCCTGAGAATGTATCTTGAGCAGCAGTGGACCGAGAAGAAAGTTTCAAAGTTGCTAAACTTTCTCGTGAGAAGTTCTCTGTAAACTGCGAATATTTTCAAAATTTGTATTTGGGTTGAATTGTACTAAATATCCTCGAGTGTTCCCAAGCCAGTTCTGAAAACATTCCCAGATCTTTTGGTAGTCTTCTTTGCACATTGCTCATCGTGAGTCGTCTTCAATCGTTACACCCTAGTTCAGGATCGATGCTTGTTACTCAATTAACCATAAACGGAAAAACGTATGTAGATGAAAATTTGTGTGCAGACAGGTTATATCTCATCTTAATATACATATATGTATGTATATAATACTTTTGTTACGGGAGACTGAAGAGCCACGGTTTTCTCGCTTAACGAATGAGTTTAGCAATCCAGCGAAGAAACGCAGACAGCATCTTCGGCATAATGCCGCATGGGCCATTTTTACATTAAGTTTAAATAGGTTTTCGCTTCGCTTTCGCTTAAGTTTATAAATTATACATTTTAATTTGTGGTTGACTTTATGTAGATTATGGTGTAACTAAAAGTGTGCCAGGGAATAATTATAGCCAAATTCAAAGCCGTAGTCGAGGCAGAAAGCTATATAAAAATACAAAACCTTTTGATGCCACTTGTAAAGAACACACATATAATTAATCCACGTATAAGTACAAAGGACGGTACACGAGCTGTTTTGCATAATGACACAGATAGTGCAAGTCGTGATGCCATTCGATGCTGCCTGTCAGCTGACAGATAACCTGGAGGTGATCAAACGATTCAGCAACATTCTACACAACGTTATACTTATACTTACATATTGTTGAAGGTTTTTATTGAGATTTTTGACCTAATAAAGTAATTACCCGAGCGTTGTATGGATCAAATAAAGAAAAAAGTTGCGGCCGTGTCATACAAAGAGGTCAAGAGTCGGGTGAAGAGAGAAAGGATGTTGGTTACCCCACCGACAAAAGCTTAACTCTAACGTTCTGAAAAAAAGTAGGTATTCCTGAGAAGTGGAGCGTCGGCCGCATGCAGTACCTAATCAATAATGTTAACAGTAGATATGAAGCTGCAATAGCGTAAACTTTTCGACAAAGCTTGGAAGGATATTATCAATATTTTCATATATTTAATAGTGCTCGACACACCTCTTACATTTGTGTTATTTGCCTCTATTGTATTATACTCCGTAACGCATGTCATAAACGCCAAGTACACAAATCACATGAAGTCAAAATGGAAAATTCAAGTAAAATTAACACGCCGATTAAATTGGATAGAACTACTTGAAGTATTAACCAACCTGATCAAGCACATGACCATATTAAGTTTAATTACAATATAATTGATCTTTTGAAACTATTGAGCAAGTCTTCATTCTCGTTCGATCAATAAATGACAGCTCATTTAATTACGGTCGCACAAAAAGCTCGGAACCAGTCCAAGGCCTTAGATCTTGGAATTTAGCGGCACTTATTATTATAGGAATTACGTAGGCAATTCATAAGTTTCTAAATAGATTCACATAGGACGGTAAATTGAATAAACATTAGTCAAATTAAAACTATCGTGAGACATTATTGAAACTTGAAATAAACACACACACAATTTATTGTCAGAAATAATCCGACATGTTTCGCACTCGTATGGAGTCCTTCTTCAGGAGTTGAGTGCGTGGGTTAGTTTGACCGTGACCGCACTCAACCCGTGAAGAAGGACTCCTTATGAGTCCGAAACATGTCGGACTATTTCTGACAATAAATTGTGATTAAAACCGTGTTTATTTCCAGTGTGAATAAACATTCTTCAAAAACGCCAACTGATTACTTATAGATTTGAGTTAGTTCTTAACTCAAAGCTCGTCTTGAACTGCAACAATCTAAAGCCAGTTTAAGCTCTTAACATTTTCCAAATTCAATAGTGCTTTCACGGATAGTAATGAAATCGCACATGCCTCATAAAAACGGCTTAGAACTCCTCTGTGAATTCTTTCCACGTTTAATTCAATGTAGGCAATACTTGCTCGCTTCAGCACAAAAACGTGACAGACAAGGCGCCCTTTATTGTATTAGTAAAAGTGACATTTCCTAGTAGAGCGTGTAATTGCAATCATCCAGTAGGATGGCTGTTTTTCTGCGCAGGCGCAGGAAACTGAAGTGTCAGGTTTTTTATTCGGATTAAACGCGTTAGGTTTGACGCTTGCAATGACTTTAAAAACTGTGACGCCAGAGAAAGAGGGTTTATTGAACCACCATAAGCTTAAAAAAATATTAGGTGTAACTATGTTAAAACATGTTTCTACCATGCGCAGAAATGTTACGTTTATACGTGCCTCGCTGCCTCATTTACTAAAGAATAAATTAATCTAAAATGTTTGAGTAGATAATGTATGTAACTATGTACACAAAATTGTTTTGCAATAATAACTTGTTTTTCATTTATAAACATTATGTTGCTACGCAATTAATCATATGAAATCAAACAAAACTGTAGCTGCATTGGATTTAATTTTGTAGGCCTTCATTAAGGACATTTTAATATTACCCAAATAAATGTGTGCCCTTATAAATCGAGCATTGAAGAATATAATATAATTAATTATTCGTCAATTCGTGAACTAAAATTACATGCAATGTAATAGTAACGCGCATCAGAATATCATGAAGTGAAGATGAGGTGAGGCAAGTTATAATAATCATATGATATGATATTGATTTATGAATTTTATGATATGACTAGTGGACCCGCCACAGCTTCGCCCGCGGTATTTCCCATACAAACTTTATCACCGGTTTTCACCCCTTTAGGCATGGAATTTCGAAAAATCCCTCCTTATTGCACCTTTAGGGTACTCGAGGAATGTCTCCTCCAAATTTCAAACGTCTAGGACCGACCGTTTAGGCTGTGCGTTGTCTATAAGTGAGCCACGGTACTGTTTTATATGTATAGATTTATACATTAAAAAATCTTTAGATTGACATGCATTGCATTGTTTATTTCTGTGGTTTTTTGTAACTTGTCATCGTGGTTTTAAGTTTTTGTTTACAATGTGTCATGTCTGGCAGCCCTAGGCGTATTAGTCTTGTTTACATTCTAGCACAAATCAAGTAGGGCATGCAATGCAATATAATGTCCCCTCAAGTGCTGCCGTTTTGCTCAAATTCTAGGCTGCATTTTGTATACAAAAAATGATAACTTATTATGTGAAAGTGTGTTTGTTGGTTATTTGGTTTGTCATTCTTTCACGCAACAAAGGGAGCAACAGATTGGCGTGATTTTTTGCATAGCGATAGTTTGTGCCGGAGAGTAACATAGGCTACTTACTTTTTAAACCGGAAAAACGCACAGCACACCGAGGGAACAGACGTTGCAAGTAAAAGCTAATACAAGGTTAATATGGGGTAAGAAGGTATACTAAAGAATTGTAACCTTAAAACGTCTAAGTTTTAGTATTTTCATATTTTTCCGCGTGTTTTCTTGACTATACTAACATTACTATCCAGAAAAAACGAAGGCTTTATTTACAAATTAAAACTTTCGTGAGACATTATTTAACAATAGAAATAAACACGGCTTTACTCACGCATTATTGTCGCGTACGCGAGTGCAGTCGCACTAAACCCCCGAAGAAGGACTCCACACGAGTCCGAAACATGTCGGACTAATTCTGACAATAATTCGTGAGTATGCCGTGTTTCTTTCTAGTGTAAAAGCTTTATTTTGTAAGAAGGCAATCCTGGTTTTTAAAAACATTTGCCGTAAAATTTTAGTCAAGCATAAATATTACGGAAGGAAATGCAAAGATTTTCGAATTACAAAAAACATTAACGAAAATAATCTTAAATTTCAGCTTCGTATCGATATATTTAAGCGATACCTTATCTTTATAAAGTGAAATTCTAAAAAGTATAAAATATTCACAAGTGATTAAACCCACATTAAATTGGGTTGGATTGATTAACTGCCCGTAATGACTCGTCTTTAATGATTCCGTTGATGTCATCGGCCGTTGACTTCGCCACCGGTTTCCACTTTCCACCCAATTGGACTCGTCGTCCTGAATATTAAATGTTGTGGTGAACGGGACGTTCCCGAATTCTTTTAAGCTATAGATACAAGCTTGGTAAAAGCGCGTAGAAAAAACCGTAAAGGGGAAAAGTTTGAATTGAAGTACCTAACAATGAAAATAAATTCTGAGAGGGCTTCATAAAGGTTTTCTAATTGTCAATATATCCACTTGAAGAATATAATTAGTAGAACAACCTCGGCTGTTGCAATATTACAGATAAAATGTCGAATTGATGAATAAAAAGTATTAAATGAGATCAACATAGTTATTATAGTTATGATACCAATAGTAATAACTATTTATAGACAAAATGGTTAGATGTAAGACTGAGTATTAAAACTGTCTTTACAACGTGCCACAGCTTTAACGACGGTATAAAATTATATGTAATAAATCACTAATGAGATATTAAAGGTTTTTACAATATACAAATCTATACTAAGCTGGCAGTAGAGCAGATGGTAGAAAGAATGGTAGAGTTAATGGTAAATGGCGTAGCGGTTGGTTGGTCGAGTTACTAGAGCAGGATTTCTTAACCTGGGGTCCATGGATCCCTGAGGGGTCCATGTCATGTGTGCGGAGGGTCCAGCCTACACGATTCGAAACGACACGTTAGTTTAGTGTTTTAAATTGTACTTGATAAGATGTAATATGTTTAAAATTTTGAAAGTGTTCCTCATCTACAAATAGTTTAAGAGAAGAAGCAGTAGAATCACTTGTTGTGCTGGAGTCGAATGGAAGAGAGAATGGTAGAGTTGATGATGAAGCAGGTGATAGAGACGATAGTTGAGTGGCTGCTACGGTCAATAGAAGAGCCGATGGTGGGTTAAATGACGACAGAGCTAATGAGTGAACGTGGAGCAGGTAGAAGAACGAATGATGAATTCAATGATAGAGATTGTGGTAGCGTCGATGATAAGTATTTTTTAACCAATGGTAAAGTTAAATTAACGCGACGGTAAAATCAAGAATAGAACAAAAACCGGACAAGTGCGAGTTAAACTCGCGTGGAGAGGGTTCCGTTCCGAACATGTTTATCTGAAATTTACTAGGTTACCTTAAATACCATAGACTTCTTAAAGGTTTTCCTGTAATCTATAGGCAAAGATCAATTTTCTGTATTTTTTTCAAAATTTTAGCCCCAGTAGTTTCGGAAATAAGGGGGGGGAATGGTCATTTACCGCCTATTTCCCTGAATAACTTCTAAACTGTTTTACTTAAAATTCAAAAAAATATATATTTAAGATCCTCACAATAAGCCCTTTCATTTGATATGTCACACGATATAGGTGGCATAACTTTTTTTTTAAATTTTCTAGTTTACGCCCAAAAAGTGGCCCCTATGTTTAAAATTCATATATTTACGTTAGGCGTCCGTGTTGCGGTCACGAACTTACATATTAATACCAAATTTCAATTCAATCGGTCCAGTAGTTTCGGAGCAAATTGGCTGAGACAGACGGACAGACAGACAGACAGACAGACAGACAGACAGACAGACAGACAGACAGACAGACAGACAGACAGACAGACAGACACACGAGTGATCCTATAAGGGTTCCTTTTTTCCTTCTGAGGTACGGAACCCTAAAAAGACTACTTTGACGAAGTTAAGTAAAAAAGTTAGTTTTTAATGAAAGAAAAGTAACAAAAATCGTTGATAAGGAGGCTTCCAGATGAAAATAAAATTAGCCTACTGACGTTTGTGTTAAACATTATAAAATCTTGAAGCTAACTAGGTACTAACATTTCTAACCAGACTGCGCATTACGAACGCAGTTCAGCCTTGACTTAATTACTACCTACCCTCAACCGCAACGAGTAACCTATTTGAAAGTTATTGCCAAGATTGTCGATGAATCTCGATTTGATAAAGTTTTCATAACCATTTGGACACAAAACTCTATCCCTGAATTTAAAATCTCATCAAATTCACCTAAGTATTTTGTGTTTTAATCAGAACTCAGATGGTAATGTTAAATAAGTATTTTTATAAATAAACCTGTAATCACTTCCATAACAAGTCATATTTACATAAAACACAAACGTGCATGAATAAACCATTTAGCCTTAGTTCCAATTTATAGCCAAATAATTGACTGGAATAGGAACACAGATGCGCTATATTGACTAGTTACCTTGCCATCCATTCCACTAGTACACTGGGCACTACACTAGCAGCACTCGGCACTTCACTGAAAACTTTTACTTTTTAATTTCCCGGATAAAGGCGAGCTCACACTGCACGCCGCGGACCCACTGCCGCCGCCCGCGACCGGCTCTCCTATAAATTCTTTACAGCACTCGTGCCAGAGCTTGGCCCTGTACAGTCGCACACGCAGATAGCCCTTTGGAGCTTTGGACTTTTGGATTTAAGATGAACTAGCTGTGCCCACGACAGCATACGCGCAGAGCACCAGCCGCCTTAAAATTTAAAATAGCTGTATGTTTCTTTTAGTTAGCCGATTACGATGAAACAAACATTTAATGCTATTTGGATCTCTTTCAATCTACAATCCAATTCAAATCCCTTGAGTAGTTTTTCTGTGATACCTGTTAAAATAAACAGGCATATAAACAAAAACGCACAGACAAACAGACAAAAATGTCAAAAAACGACGTATTTGGTTTTAGTTCCTGTTACGTTTACTTTAGCGCTCTCCGGTATTATTGCTTTGTCAAATATCTATCTCATTTCTCCAGATTCACAATAGGGAATTGCAGTGAAGTAAATGTGTGAGAAAATCTGATGGGGTTCTGAAGCCATAGGGCATTGCATGCGGCTGCCGTTTTTTTGTGCAATGCCGTTGCAATAATCATGTAACGTACTCTAAAACTGTACAGATTTTAAGTGTACTGTACTACTGTACAGTGTGTCTCTAACTGATAACATTTTGACCATATCTACTCTGTTACTTATAAGGTTACAACAGTTTTTTCCACCATTCTACCATTTAGCACAGCCAATGGCCGCTGCTAAGACTAAAGCGGGATGAGTGGAGGAATAATGGCGACCTTTTAATTTGCTATCACTCTCCTAAGGCTCATTCCTAAGCTATAGATTCCATATAATTAAAAGTTTCATGATACAAAATTCAAAAGCTTCCTACAAATAACCGCCACGTGCTCGCAAGCACTTGCGCACGCGGCGGTACCACGGCGGCGCGCGCAGCCTCCGGTCGTCGCTCGCGCAACCAGTCCGACCGCATGCCCGTCGCCCGCGCCCCTCGCTTCCAAACTTTACACGCCACAATCAAAAATAAACCTAAAAAGCGAAGTACTAAGTTGAATTTAGTTTGAATGGATGTTGTTGTTGGGACGTTTTGGGGACGAGAGGTTTTATCGTTGCTATTTCGTACGACATGCCATACAGGGTTCTCTATTTGTCCAAACTTGGTTCATTGTGGACCCTAATGGGGGGAGGTAAAGCCGAATTCGGCGGGCGGCGCGACGGGTCGAGGAATGCACCTGCGCGTACGATTTAGGGTTGGCCGGTTTTTTTTTCGGTTTCGGACTTTATTGATTTGTACGATTATAGGTATTTCTGATTGGAGATAACGATTTATTAGGAAAGATGGTTGAACTTTGGTATGAAATTGATATCGTCGCTTATCTAACAATAGCGCTGAAGTAATTTTGACCAACTTTACAGGAGAGCGAAAAAACATTAATACCTTTGTAACAACGTCTAATTAAAAAAACAAGCAATAGTAAACACCGCTTAAGTAAATGGCAATAAACTCATTCGAATTTTGGTTTATTATTATCTATCGGTAAATCATTATTTCTTATAATAAGTTCACTAGCTTACCTTTTATCGTTGATAATATTACTTTATTTATACAAGTTTAGTCACAAAACTCACGAAAAACAATAAATAAACACGGAGCGCAAAGTTGTCAAAGTATGGCCGAACAACGACTTGAGCGGTGTTGGAAGGCCAACCGACTAGCGTGCTGTCACTATTTTTTAATTCTGTCTCTTATTGACCAAAACGTCTAGAATGTGATTGGTAAATCGACGCGCAAGGAGTAGCTCTATCTAATCACATTCTAATGTAAAAACCTGAGGCGAGAATTTTAATTACCTCTCACTCACACTTAACCATTATGAGCAAGAGGCAATTAGGCAAGAGGCCAACCGACTTGCGCGCTGTCACAATTTTTTGAATTCTGGTCTCTTATTGGCCGAAACCTCTAGAATGTGATTGGTAATCAAATGTAAAAACCGCTAATTTTCGACTTGAGGGGTGTTGTTAGATAAGTTACGATATTTGAGTTGTTTTAAATGACCATGAACTTAAAAAAAGTTAAAAGCTAAAAATTTGAAATGAAAAAAATATTTTGAAAATGTGTATAAAAATATTTTACCAACATAGATACGACTAATTGTCACGTCCTAGTTGGTAAATCAAAGGCATTTTTACTGGTTCTTACCTTATGATGATTAAGAAACTTGTCTTCATTTAAGGCCTGGTTACACGAGCAGATTTTTTTTCTTTCTTTCTTAGCAATACCCTGGCGAGAAGCATTTTGCCAGTGTCAAATGAGCAACTTATTACGGTAATTTATAGCCGGCAATTCTAGCTGTCTTACTCTAACATCGTACGTTAGAGGAAGACGCCTATAGTTGCCAGCCACACATTGCCTTAAAAATGTTGCTCCAAATGTAACTGCACTTTAAGTGCAATGGCATAACATGCAAGAAATCTAAGTACTTATACAGACCGCTCTTCTAATTTCGTTATAATAGTACCTAATTCATACATTTCATAATCTTTTAATTCTTTTTTCTCGTTTCTGAGGTATAAATACTCTGTTTCCTTACCAATGTAATTCATAATATACGATTATTATTGTCATTTCAGCCGAACCACGTCTACTGCTGGACATAGGCCTCTCCCAATTATCACCACAACGACCAATCCTGCGCTGCTCGCATCCAGCGGACTCTCCCAATCTTCGTCCGGTCGTCACCGTCTGGTCTACCCATGCTGCTTCTACGCGGCGAATCGCTCGTACAATGCCGATGGGGCCGAAGAGTTCTAGAAGCGTTAATCAATAGAATATTATTTTGAATACGCCTCAGTGACAACCCTATTGAACCAGCTACCTCGCACCGCGTTGCTACAACAATAATATTTAGACTTTGAAAGAGCACACTGGACACGAGGCACGTGCTTTCCCGTGTAGAAAAAAACAATCTACAGCGTGATTCTAATGCGCATAATCAGCGACGAGCTCGACCGTGTCTTACGGTAAATTATCAAATCAAATCAAATCCAAATTATTTATTTGTCAGGATACAGTATATATGTATATGCCTGCAAGGAAGCGTACAAATGTTGGTCGTAGGTACATTTATTCTATTTTTTAATTTACATTAAGTAGTATATACTAAGTTGTGGTCAATATCATCATTTAAAGTGGTCGATTTCTTGTTTTCTTGTTTAGGTATTATTATAGGTATACCGAATATCAGGATTCTTTAAAATTTATTATAAGTCTTGACACTGTAAAAGCATTTATCCATTAGCCATTTTGTCAACCGACATTTAAACATGTTCCCTGACAATACTTATTCTTAAACTCTCTGGTAAATTATTAAAAATATCATATATTACCTATATGAGCATAGCTGGGCACCAGACAGTAATTTTTTTTTATTTTCTAATTTACCTCCAAAATGCGGCCACCTAAAATTAATTTATTTACGTTACACGTCTGTGTTGCGGTCACCAACTTACATAATATGTGTACAAAATTTCACCTCAATCGGTCCGTAGTTTCAGAGAAAATTGGCTGTGACAGACAGACAGACAGACAGACACACGAGCGATCCTATAAGGGTTCCGTTTTTTTCCTTTTGAGGTACGGAAACCTAATAATGGACTCATTAACTTCCGTTAAAACAATAATTGAAGTGCGTTAACCGTTAATTAAGTGCCAACTATTTGTCAAAAGGACACCGCGTGGCTAATGTCAGATAGCTTTTGATTTGAATTTGATCTCGAAATAATAGGTATTACCTACATATAACAAACACTTATTAAATACTTACCCTATTTTTACTTGTTTCATGTTCTGCCTACATTTCCATAACACATACCTACCTACCAACATTTTCTATAAGTAAATTACTAACGCAACGACATAAAACCAACGTTAACTTCCGTTAAATCTTCCCAAATGTAACGCTTTAACGTTTAACGAAGTTAACGTTTTTATTAGCGGATTAGCGGTGAACGAAGTTAACTATTTTTTTGATTAACGGTGACCAGGCGCCTCATTCGGGAACGCTAAGTGATTTTGTAGCGACTCGTAAGCCAGATTTCTCATCTCGCTCTTACGCATTACGCGTCGTGCGGAAGAGTGGGATGAGAAATCTGGCTTATGAGTCGCTACAGAATCACTTAGCGTTCCCGAATGAGGCGCCAGCTATGAGTATGGAAAAGCATCGAACTGTACGTCTAAATGACCGGTCACATTGCGGACGCGGCGTGACCGTAGCGTGACGTAACTGCGCACGCAAGAGCATTATATGGCAGGGCCGTGATTCTCTTAAATAGCACTTCTTCGTTGAACTCACCGGCGAGCCTAGCTTGAGTCATCAGTGCCTATAATCATATAATGAAAAAATATAAAAACGACTTCAAATAGCCTTAGGAAAGTATAATTTTTTTAAACGTAGCCTATGTGCTATTCCAGAATATAATCTATATCTGTGCCCAATTTCATCCAAATCCGTTCAGCCGTTCTGGCGTGGTTGAGTAACCAAAAATTACATCCAACTAAACTTTCGCATTTACAATATCCCGCGACTTCGTCTGCGTAAAATATGAATATGACCTATGTCCTGATCAAGGTCCAATCTATCTCTATACCAAAATTCATAAAACTTGGTTCCGCGGTTTAGACGTGAAAACGTAACAAACAGAACTTTCGCGTTTATAATGTTAGTATGGATTAGTAGGATTTAGCGTTTTGGGAAACCGGTATTATCCGGTACCAGGTGTACCTACCTATTAGAAATCTGGTATTACGGGAATGGGGTGTTGTAGATATCTGGTAAATCAGCTATTTGCTATTATGTAATTTTAACGAGTGAAATATAGTCACAAAGTTATCGGCAAACAAACGTCCAACTACCAAAATGACCATCAAATCAACGGTCATTGAGGAAGATTAAAATCAAATTTTTGATTCGCTGTGCCCAAATATGCCGACTCTTATAATTATTTCTGGTATGTTATAAATAATTATTAAAGTCTCGTATGCAAGTATCCAGGGCATGCGTTTGTCATCATACAGAAATGCAGTCGCATAACTGGAAAATGTCCGTTAGCCATTGATGGCTGGACGCCCCCTGGGGCTGAGTGGTGAGGATAATATGCTTGCTAACTAGCTCACCAATTTAAATACTAGTATAGACAAAAGAAAAATATAAAATAAGAACAGTAAAGCTTAAATTGTATTTATTGTGTCTGAGACCAATCTTGAGAGTACATTTATACACACAGTGACGACGCGGTTAGCCTAGTTGGTAGTGACCCTGCCTCCGAAGCTGGCGGTCCCGGGGTCGATTCCCGATAAGGGAAAATATTTGTTTGATGAGCACGAACCTGTATTTATTTATCTATATGAGGATTTATTATCGTCTAGTACCCGTAACACTTGTGTTAGTCCCTAAATAAGGTCCAAAGGCAAGCTTTTGGAGCTTATTTAGGGACTAGATCGATTGGCCTTTGTATTGGTATATAATGGGGTATTAAATGGCTATGCCGTATTACATAGTACTATGGATCAGATCGTTGCTAAGGCTACAAATCGTCACCAAGTGAAATGTATTGACTATCCAAAACAAACCAAATGAGCCCAAACTCGAGGGGTCTACTGGTAGCGATTGAAGACCAAATTTTTGTAGTGTCATCCGAATAACATACACTTGCAAGTTTTAATTTGATACAACTACTTATAATTCCCGACTGTACATGCCATATAAAAATAGTCCGGTAGAAATAGTGAGAAATACCCAGTATTACTACTAGCGGTAAGACTGATAACATTGGTAGTAATAATGGGAAGGAAATTCCCAGTACTCTTACCGGTAGAAATTCGTGGTAGTAATACTGGGAATAACTTTTACGAACCGAACTTATTGCCTCATTTACCTGCAGCTGAAGTGAGCAGGGAAGTGGGCATGGAAGTGACTGTATAGATTAATCACCCAAATTTTTTCCCCCCATTTTTTTAATTCGTATTCTCATTTTTCCCCATTCTCTTTATTTTCCATTAATTATTACGACCAATAGATAATTTTTCCACACGATTTACTTTCTATTTGTTATTTCGTTCTTTTCGCTACACGCATCTTTACCCGTGCATTTTTTTTACCAATCCGTATCATTCACATACATATGCTAAATCATACGTATGTGAATGATACTGATTCTATATCTATGTTTATTCTATAGGTAAAACTGTAGAATAAATTCCCAATAATTTATTTTGTCACACGATAAGCTTTTAATATTCTAAGATCATTAATTATTTAGGACTAGAATAAAATGTACAACTCGGTGTTTCAGAATTATCCGTCTCCAATTTAGGCCAGCGCCGTTTTTCGGATCGGATGGTTGCGCATGGGCACTTGGGCTGGGGGCTCTTCCAGAGAAATTTGTAGGCGAGAGCAGCGATGCCGAGGACACCGGCACTCAGGGCCAGAAACTTAACAATTCGTAGCCAGTCTTTGCCACCTGCAAGTGTTGATCTGTTAAACAATTATTATCATTTTTGTTTTGACTAGTGTTTCTTCTTTATATTTATTTTAAAAACAAATCACTTGTAACAGGTCTAATAAAGTAACATTTCCAAATTCAGATTAAATAAAACCGGACCAGTGCGAGTTAAACTCGCGTGGAGAGGGTTCCGTTCCGTACATGATTATCTGAAATTTACTAGGTTACTTTAAATACCATAGACTTCGTATAGGTTTTCCTGTAATCTATAGGCAAAGATCTATTTTCTATATTTTTTTCAAAATTTTAGCCCCAGTAGTTTCGGAAATAAGGGGGGGGGGGAATGGTAATTTTTCGCCTATTTTCCTGAATAACTTCTTAACTATTTTACTTAAAATTCAAAAGAAAATATATTTAAGATCCTCACAATAAGCCCTTTCATTTGATATGTCACACGATATAGGTGGCATAACTTTTTTTTAAAATTTTCTAGTTTACCCCCAAAAAGTGGCCCCTATGTTTAAAATTCATATATTTACGTCACGCGTTCGTGTTGCGGTCACCAACTTACATATGAATACCAAATTTCAACTCAATCGGTCCAGTAGTTGCGGATCAAATTCGCTGTGACAGACGGACAGACAGACAGACAGACAGACAGACACACGAGTGATCCTATAAGGGTTCCTTTTTTCCTTTTGAGGTACGGAACCCTAAAAATGGAAATTTATGTTATATCTATTAAGAATCATATTAAGAATCATTAATACAATCAATTCAAATTAGAAAATAAAACCGTAATTTTACATACTTAGTAATTTCATATTGTTTCCGTTTTGTGACGTTGATACGCGCGCGCTTTATGCAAGCCTTGCGCTAGTTGCGCTAAATAGCCGCGCAAACAGTTACAATACACGTGTGCAGCGCGCGAGCGGTTCAAGTTCGGTGCGCGAGCGGAACATTCGCGGCGCGTTCGTGAGACGTGGATGCATCATAACACTACCCCCTATATCTTCGCGCCCCGCGTTTATGCGCGTCGCGGGCGGAGACTGAGTCAAGGGACCATCTTTGCAGATGTATGAGACAGCCTTTTACAACGTATATACTTATAGAGACAACAATACGTCACACGTCGCACGCTATCCTCGGGCAACGAATCTAGTGGAGACCTTAAAATATTCTTTGGTTATATGTAAACAAGATGGAGTATACCAGCGCTTGCATCTGGTTGCGACATGGGGCTTGCTCGTCAGGTGTTGCAAGCTATTGAATTTCATATGGATTTTTATTGTGGACTTAGTTCTACTACATAGTTACTGCTTGAATATCGGGATTTCCGTAATTTTCTGTTTGATAATATGGTTAGAAATGTCATACTGACTAATATGACATTTCTAACCATAATGTAAAGTTT
Source organism: Tortricodes alternella (assembly GCA_947859335.1). NCBI lineage: Eukaryota > Metazoa > Arthropoda > Insecta > Lepidoptera > Tortricidae > Tortricodes > Tortricodes alternella. Next base: position 839,517 of record OX401977.1, read on the forward strand.
TTATGATTCTATATTAGTCAATATGACTGACATACGTTTTTTACCGGTATGGCTTTCCTTTTTGCACGATGCGAAGGTTAAGAGATGATTGTTCCCATACTTACATTTCATAGTTGTTACATGTCTAGTAAGTATCTTGCATTTCATAGTTGTGATGCTACTGGAGACATCTGCCCGCTTAGCGCACTAGTTTTTATCGCGCACGTAAATCATTCGTCCTGTTCGCACGCGTCTATTAGTTAAAAAGTGACAGATGCTTTATATGTGCGATAAAGCCTAGTATGCTAGGCCCTCTGGCCAGAGGGGTTTCACTCCGCACTTTAGGTACGCTCGGCCGTCGGACAGCTCGGAGCTGTAAATCGCAGTAGGTTGCCGCTCGCTGACCGATTCGCACATCATCAAGTAAGATGCTTGGTGTTGTTGGGTGACGCGGAAACAAAAGTACACTTTTTATGTGACAGAGAGAGAAGGCATGTTAAGGCATATTTTTATACCTCAACACCGGTTTTGTAAGATTCTTCTGTTCGTTAGTACTACTGTCTATTCTGTGCTCTGGTCAAGCCACGGCCAGGACTGACACACATACATGGCGGCTAGCACGACATGCCTGCGAGTCGTTTGTCGCTCACTGCGTCTCGCTCCAACTAATCAAATATGTAAGGGACGCACTGCGGCCCTAACAAGCATGGCACAAAGATAAATTAGAACTGTTTATCTTTATGACTATCTCTTTCGTCGGCACTAGTGTGAGAAAGACGCACTTAGAGATAAAAGGTTATATTTTATCTTTGTGCCATGCATGTTAGGGCCGCTGAGCGAGAAATGACTCGCGGGCAGGTCGTGCTAGACGTACTGAAAACGTTTAAAATGTATTTTGAAACTTACAAGACTGCTGCAATCATAGATGTAGAATTTACTTACATTCTACATCTATGGCTGTATTGCTGTCACCCACCTGTCACATTTCACATATCCTTAAATTGTGTTTCAATATTTCCATTTTCAGTCAGCCAAACAAACCCATAGCAAACCGAAACTCAGTGTCAAAAAAAACCCAAATGGCATCGAATCCAAAACATAAACTGCCGAGAACCAGGGACTAAGCAACTAGCTAACTATGAGTAAAGATTTATTTTAAACTTCGACTAATTATTACTTACTTGCCTATGTTTAGATAAGACCCGCCTCTTATGGTGCGTCCACATCTGACGAAGGCGGCGCTCGCGCGCCTATCGCGATCCGCTCGCGCGCAGCACGCGCGCTGTAGGTATACGTGTATTTATTGTATAGGTATTGCCACGAGAATTGTGGTGAATGATTACACACACAAGTACACAATGCCATACAAAACAAAACACAAATTTGATAATTCGAACGAAATTGTCTTGTCCACACATGACATGCCGCGGTGTGCGTGACCTCAACTCTCGTGGCGATACCTATAACTGTTTCCGCGCCTATTTAGCGCAAGGCTCGCATAAAGCGCGCGCGCTGCACGCGTTGAGTTCGAGCCCGTACACTTAATGGCGGGCGGGAGGAAGCAAACGCGCGCGCCGCGCGCGCCTTGTATGCGGGCAGTTCACGCGCGGTGCGCAGCTTGCGCGGGAGCGGCACGTGAACTGCTCGTGCTATGTTATATACAATACACATACATTGCACATACATCATTACAATGTACATACATTTCTTAGCAGCTCCTTCAGATGGAGAGCGCTCCTGGGTCCCAGCGGCATGCCTCCTGACCTTCGCGGGCGGACTCTTCATCCTGATTAACCATATGCGCAGTCCCAGCGAGCCGAGCAAGAACCAGCAAGAGGACCCGTTCCCCACCATCCGCCCGGAATTACGCCGCTGGCCAAAACTGGAAAGGTCCCCGCAAAAACGGTGTACCTATGCTAGTGCCAATAAACGAGAAAGAAAAAACAAAAACAATGAAACAAATTTAGTAACAGATATTGGCTAAATATCGAAAGTAGGGTTTCCGAATTCCCAGCGGTTTTCAGTACCCGGAAACCGGGAATAACCGAGTAATTGGGAATTGTTAAAGAACTTTCAAATAATTTTGGTGCGGATAGTAACAAATCTAATTAAATTTCTATTTTAATTATAATCAATATTAACACTGAAGAGCCACCAGGATGCTCGTGTTTTTATTCATACAAACGTAGCCTATACTTATTGCCTTTAATTAATAAACACCACAGTCGCTCACTACTGACTAAAAAAACATAGGAACAATGATTGAGAATTGGTAGATTCAGTCGTGAAAAAGCCCATGTGGAAGCCAAACTAAATATGGGTCAATCAATTTATTTTGTCCAAATAATTCTACTTACTAGTTGGCGTAAAGAACAAATTACAAAAACACCACTGTTGCTGTTGATTGTTGTAGAATTTATTAGTAAATTAGTAAATTTATGAAACACTATGGAAGCTGAATTAAAAAATAAATAAATTAATTACGTTAATTTTCGCCGGTTGTCCAAGAGACGTAGGTAATATATCCAGAATTAGTATGTAAATAGTGGTTTGTCCACTGAGCAACTTATATATTTCATGGAAATTCGCATTTTCAGTGGATGCCACAGATATGTTCAAATGAACTGTTTGTTTGGTTATAAAAATATATATTTTTTATGTTATACATGTTTCATGACAGCTTATAATGAAGTGAGAAAGGACGAAAAAAAGTTGATTCACCCATATTTTGTGTTCAGATGTAAGTAAGTAACAGAGATTAATTTGTATAGAGTTTTAAAGTATTTTATTCATAAAAGCTATTAAAACATTGAAACTTGTTAGTTTGTCTAGTCAAAAAGCAAGCTTTTAAAAATACCATAGCGTTTAATAACGGATCAGACATGCTGTTCCTCGTTTTTCATTAAAATATGATTTGCGGTAGCAAGTGATTCCCGGTAGCACCGGGAATTACGCCGACTGGTTCCCAGGTAGCAATCGCTAGTATTCCCGGGATTCCCAGTTCCTCTCGGCTCATTAGCCCTAGCGATTATGTACATACTCTGTAGCACTTTTAATCAAATGTACCTATTGATGATGTTTGTATTATTATTAATATTCTTTCATATGGACCATCACATAATCATTGTTGCGCGAAATGCATTAAAAAATATGTATTTATAAATAGCAGTCAGGTATTTGAGTTTTAAATTTTTCATAAGCACAAAACTAAAAATGTACCTTCCGCATGTAAGTAAACATAGTTATTTAAGAAGTGAAAAACAAAGGTACAATGCTTCAATAATTAAGGTTTGGTAATGTACCTACCTACCTACAACTGTTCTCTATAAACACCAAACTGCCACATGGACGAAGAGAGCAGAGGGAAAGAGAATTGCTTTAAGACAACCGTAATTTGCATCCGTGTATTAATGCTTAAAACTAGATGGCGCTAAAATAACAGCCTGAGGTATATAAGCAAATATAATTAAATTAAATATTTTATTCAGCACATTGGCGTCTTACGGGTTTTTATTACACGTATTTTGTTGTAAATACTATCTTTTCGGGAGGCATAACTGTTTGATTGGCATTTCTCTTGCTTGATAAACTATGTAAACTTAATTAAAAATAAAAAGACATATATAATTTATGTAGATTTATTTATATTGGTTTACCTGATTCGTTCTATGAAGAAATATAGAAAAGTGAACTGCTCATAAATAATTTTATTGGATTCATTATATTTATTTAAGATTTCGAATGAGACATATTATCGTAGCTTTTCTAACAACACCGCTCAAGTAATATTGACCAACTTTACAGGAGAGCGAAAAAACATTTCCTTTGTAACAACGAGTAATTCATAAAAGAAGCTATAGTAAACACCGCCTAAAGTACCAGGCAAAGAACTCATTCGATTTTTGGTTAATTGTTATACGCAAACCATTATTTCTTATAACAACTTCATTAGCTTACCTTTTATCTGTTACTTTTTTACACAAGTTTAGTCACAAAACTTACGAAAAACAATAAATAAACAAGGAGCGCAAAGTTGCCGAAGTAAAGCCGAACAACGACTTGAGCGGTGTTGGAAGGCCAACCGACTTGCGCGCTGTCACAATTTACTAATTCTGTCCCTTATTGACCGAAACATCTAGAATTTGATTGGTAAATTGACGCGCAAGGAGTAGCTCTATCTAATCACATTCTAATGTAAAAACCTGAAGCGAGAATTTTAATTACCTCTCACTCACACTTAACCATTATGAGCAAGAGGCAATTATAATTGTCACTTCACACGTTAGGTCAATGAGTCGTAGGTTCAGCTAAGTTACAGCGCATCCATTAATTCCTTAATTTGAGGTTTACACAATAGCATATGCTATGCTAAATAATTGTGAAAAACACTAGGTACTTAGTCTGCCCAGCGCAGCTCACTATGACGGGCCGTTATAACGCTGTAACCTAAAACCCTAGAAGCAGCTTAAAAAGGAAGAAAACTTTTTAAACATGACAGACATTCAAACACTGTCGGCTTTTGACACATCTTTAAATTAAAAACATGACAGCGCAAGATACACCAAAATCAAGAAGCATGAAACACAAAACACCATAATGTCTAAAAACCAAATATGCAATAGTTACTGTAAAACGTTACAACAATAATAACCCATGCCGCACGGCACGTGCACGGCGGACCAGCCGGTTCATGGTAAATATACTTAATTCTATCATCAGCTCAGTCCTGTCAACTGCTTAGCATAGGCCTATAGGACTCCTCGATCCTCAAGGCACATCAATCGTGCGCCCATGTATAGGTTGACCGCTTAAATGAGTCTTCGCCCGCGCGGCACAGGGGCGCGGGGGCAGCTGACAAAGGGGACCGAGAGAGGTGCGAGCGGCAGGCGCATTTTTGTTTTCATTCATTTCACGCCGCCCGCACATCTCTCAGGCCCCTTTGTCATCCTGCCCCCGCGCCCCTGTGCCGCGCGGGCGAAGACTCATTTAAGCGGTCAACCTATAGTAATCTGCTTGAAAGACACGGTCTTTTCCCGGCGGTTGTATTGGTCTTAAAGGATCCAGCCCACCCAAGGAACGTCGCCCAAAAGCCTTAAAAGGCTCGATCACATTGCGGTTGCATTAGGAGTGCGGCGCGACCGCAGCGTGACGTCATCTATTGTCTTGTATTGGAAGTACTTAGAGAAGTCACGTATAATAATTATCATCGCGCTGCGGTTTTGCAAGCCACGCTGAGCATGAGGCGTGCGTGATATGTATGATATTTGTAACGATTTCCATGAAAGACTACCGATGGCGTCACGCAGAGTCACGCTGCCTATGCATTAGAGTCTTACCACCTGAAAGATGACTGGGCCTTAAATAATCACGCCAGCGGCCCTAGCATGTTAGACACGGGGATAAGTTTATCTGGTTAGCTATCTGACTATCTCTTTCGTCGGCACTAGTGTGAGAGAGACGCAGTAAAAGATAAGACGGTTTAACTTATCCTTGTGTCAACCTTGCTAGGGCTGCTGTACGTGTACAGTACTGCCGTCGGTCTAGCTCCAAACAGGATTCTTCGACTCGACTCCAGGCATATATCCTATAGACTCCACATAGCTGCTACTACGGCAGGCAAGGTAACGCGTAGCCGCGAACGCACCAATCACATCGCTTTAAAAGAACCCACAAACCGGATCTTTAAGATATATGGCCTGTGATTCCAGACTACCTGCTTGATCTTCGCGCCTGCTAAATTTGGTATGTGTTTGATACAGGTAGCGGCACGAAATTCTAGCGGTGAACGAAATGTGGTGGGGATACTGCGCATGAATATGACTCGGACGCTCCCGTCACGGTCCCGCTCACTCCCACACGATACCTAACTTCCAACTTCAGCGCAATAACGGTCACACCGCTAGACTTTTGTGCCGCTACCTGTATCTATTTGTATTCACAGGATTTCGTATATAGAATTTTTGAACTTCACTCAACGCTGCAAAATACTTTATTTAAAAAAGACAGCAATTTTGGCAGGCGAAACGACGACTATATTCTGGCATAAACTAGCTTTGGTATGCATTACCACTACAGCAGGGAACGTGGATCTCATCAATTAGAACGCCTTGAATTAAATGTGATGGAAACATTTGATTGGGGAGCTGTCTCCGCTCCTGTAGGAATGCACTTTTAATGCGGAGCTAAATTACAGAGGAACGACGACCAAGAGTTCCGAAACGCCGCCGCAGCTGGATCAAGGTCATAGGCCTTCTGGCCCTCGCAGCAGGCGTCATCGGTATCGGCTTGAAGCTCGTAGCCGATGGGCAACAACCAGCGTGATCGTTGCCGGCGGGTTCTGCAAGTTCAGCAAGTGCCAGCTAGGCAAACAGGCTTGAAGTAAGCCTGCGTCGCTCTGAACCACCCCACCCTCCCATCATACGTCTTTATCACGGAACTGGACTGGACTCAAGAAAGAAATACAGTGCAAGAATTTATAAGCCGAATATTTAAACCATATTTTCGTAATAGCTGTTACCAACTGCCAACAAGGTCCTAATTCCTATTCGTATCCCTGTACTGTGTTATTACATTAAAATCTAAATATATTTAAGATTTCGTATTTTATTTTCCATATTTCATACCTCCTCCAGCGGCGTTAGCAAGGTTGACACGAGGCTCTTTCTCATACTAGTATCGAAGAAAGGGATGCACTGATATCATATCCTCGTGTCAACTTGGCTAGGGTCCTTGAAAGGTGCTTGCTAAACCCGACATACCCGTAGTTTAACATCTCTTTTTTTTAAATATACGTCTACTGTTGTATATTCTCCTTGGGTATAAGGTCTTGGGCACCAGTGATGAGGTTTACACAGTAGCAGATGCTATACTAAATGAACGCGAAAAACTAGTCTGCTCCCAAATCATCTTGAAAAGGAAGAAAACTTTTTCAATATGACAGACCCAAATATTGTCACCTTTTGACATATCTTTCAGTTAAACACATGACAGTGCAAGATTCCCCAAAATCAAGAAGCATGAAGCGCAAAACACCATAATGTCCAAAAACCAAATATGCAATAGTTACTGTAAAACATTACAACAATAATAACCCATGCCGCACGGCACGTGCACGGCGGACCAGCCGGTTCATGGTAAATATAATTATTCTGTCAATATTCTGTCATCAGCTCAGTCATGTCAACTGCTTAGCATAGACTTTTAGCCCTCCTCGATTCTCGAAAATCAGCTTGTAAGGCACGGTCATCCCTAGGTTGTATTGGTCTTAAAGGTTCCGGCCGACGATTGTTGTTACGATTTCCATGTAAGACAAACTATCGGTGTAGCTCCAAAGAGGATTCACAGAATAGGACACTCGACTCCAGGCACAGACCATATACTTATCCTATAGACTCCGCATAACTAACCTCGAACGCACCAATCACAGCGCTCTACAGAAACCCCGCGCCCGCAATTTTGGCAACTTTATTTGGGTCATACACGTTTAGGTTCAGAACTGTCCCCTCCTGTTCTCGAAAGTTAAGGACCCTGAGGTCTGATTTTGTTGCTTGGACTATATCCGCATGAAGGACATTACGCATCGTTTTGGCCTGTATTAAGAAAACGCAAAATAACCTAAGCAGGAGGAGCGAGGGACAGTTTTTGTTTCTTGAAGTGTGTACTTATTATTATTACCCATTTGCTAGTAAAAGTTAGGCTAAGCGGTGTCTTTAAGATTTATAGTCTGTGATTCCAGACCATCTCCTTTATCACCTCACCTGCCAAATTTTCCGCGTTTGATTATCTATGAGTATTTACAGGATTAAGCATTTAGAATTTTTGAACTTTTCTTAACGGTGTGCCAAATACTTTATTTAAAAAATTACAGCAAATTTGGCAGGAGAACCGACGAATAACTATATTCTGGCATGAACAAACTTTGGTCTTAGTTACCACCGCAGCAGGGAACGTGGATCTAATCCATTAGAACGCCTTGAGTTCAATGTGATGGAAACATTTGATTGGGGAGCTATCTCCGCTCCTGTAGGAATGCACTTTTAATGCGGAGCTAAATTACAGAGGAACGACGACCAAGAGTTCCGAAACGCGGACAAAGCAAGCGCAGCTGGACCAAGATCATAGGCCTTCTGGCCCTCGCTGCAGGAGTCTTCGGTATCGGCTTCAAGCTGTTATATACAGGCGGGTCCGGCAAGTGCCCGGCAGTGGCAGCCAAACGAACTTGTCGTTGTTAGTTTTAAGTTCCGTGGCACCCCACCCTCTCATCATACGTCGTTACGACGCTGGTCCAAATTGGAACGGGACACTTGAAAAAGAAAACAGTGCATACATACATAATTAACTAAGTGTGTAACGGATCAGTTTACAATAATTGGTGATTACATTAAAATGTAATGTATTGAAGATCTTTGTATTTTTTTTTATTTAGACCATAGACTAAGGGAATAATTATAACCATATTTCACGCGAACGAAGTCACGGGCGGAAGCTAGTAGATAATATGATACACTAGCTTGTGCATGATAAAAGTCGAAGTCCTATGTATTAATCCGGGGAAAAGCAATCCCCATTCCAAATTTCATCCAAATCCGTCGAGCCGTTGAAGCGTGAAGGAGTAACAAACATACTAACTACACACACGCACACACTCGCAAACTTTCCCATTTCGCAACCCCGTGCATTAAACTTATTTCAGAAACTATGAATGTATTAGTTAGAGGGCCGGAGAGTTCCATAGGGTACTTTTGTCCCGGAAAAATTCACAGCTGTGACTTTAGCGATATACATTCAACACGGGTGAAACTGCGGGCATAAGCTAGTGTGCAATGCACAAATACAGTACATACATACATACATAGCATCACGCCCGAAATCCCTAATGGGGTGGGCAGAGCCACAAGACTACTTGTGGCCACGTTCGTTTAATTAGTCCTAAGATGGTATGATGAACCACAAATACAAATACAGTACACAGGTGAGGTGACTCCCGTAACTATAGTGACATAAATTCTACACGGGTGAAAATGCGGCCCAAAGTTCGTGTATAATGCAGAGCTCTCGTGATTATAGCGATATAAATTCTACACAGGTGAAAATGCGGGCAAAAGCTCGTGTATAATGCATAACTCCCGTGGCTACAGCGACATAAATTCTACACGGGTGAAAATGCAGGCCAAAGTTAGTGTGCAATGAACAACTCCCGTTACTATAGCAATATAAATTCTACATGGGTGAAATTCCGGGTAAAAACTAGTGTGCAATGCATAATTCCCGTGACTACGGCGATATAAATTCTACACGTGAGGAAACGGGCAACAGCTAGAGTGTAGGGTAATGGGACCGGTAATGATTCAGTAATGGAGTTATAAAGCCCTTATTCTTATTGTATCAACACTGAACCGTAAACTATAGACTTCAATCTGTCAACCAGCATGGTGTCATCACAATTCGTTATTATGTTGCAAAATGACGGTCATTTAAACAAGTCCGTGCAGTTGTCGTTCGCTAAATTCATCATTCGTTGCAGAATTCATTACTGAGTGAGTAGATTGGTTCCCTAATGTTTGTCCATTAGCGACACGGATGTCCAATACTGATTGTCCATTAGTAGTTCTTAATCAGTTTGTCTTTTTTTTTCTAGCCATCGAATCTAGCACCCAAAAAAATCTATATACGGCCGAACAAATGGGTCGTGCCATAAAAAACTCTTTACTGCGTCTATACGCAGTAAGGAGAAGGGAAACTGTAGGTGCAGCCACATTAAAGAATGATATATCTACTGTTTCCATGTCCATTACTAGAGATTGTCCAATAATGGAGGTCCATAATTGGATTTAGTCTGTCCATCACTGATGGTTTGGTACTTGTAGAATTACATTATTAAAAAGCGATTATCAGACAAATATTTTTATTTTACGCAACAAGATAAAATTATTAACAAGTTATTAAACCTTTTCTACGTTAAACGTTTCTACCACCGTCCATCACTGGTGCGATTACCCTAGATGTTTTGATGCTGCTGACTACCAGATACCCAAATATGACTTAATTCCTAAATAAAAATGCGCAGCGTTGTTTTAAAATTTAATATATCAATATAACACTTTGTTTTAACGGCCGTGGACTAAGTTAATTCCAGGAAAACCTTACTTCCAAAATAACAAAGCTTACTTATGGACAGTATTTTTGAGCATTTATTTATTTATTAACACAAATTTAGGATCACTTGCAGCAGTGATCTTTGAGAATATACACTTTGTTGGATGTTTATGATGATGTTTATATTTTAATTTAGTGAAACCCCTCAGACCAAACGCGTGTCGTCAAATTCAGTTCCTTGAACAACCACGAAATCAACCTACCTTTCGGTGTAACGAAGGCTTTACTTGTTGCAATTCAAGATGCCATGAGATGCCAGTCTACCCACAGCGAAGATATGGGCACCACCACCCCGTCATATGCTTGCACCTACATCTAGGCAATTCTTTCTCAGATTTACATTTTGGTTGGTTGTCCATGAGCATAGTGACGCCAAACCCGATGGCGCCTGCTGCGAGGGCCAGGATGCCTAAGATCTTGAGCCAGGCGGTGCCTTCATCAGCGCCGGGTTCTGAAGAGAAATGACTCATTAGGCTACGTTTCCGCTAGATCTGTGGCATCTAAATAGTACGTGAGGGAAATATCTACCAATTGGTTTATTAATGCATTCACTGCCAGCAACGTATATATATATATATATGCGTATTCGTTACTTTCATCCAGTGCCTTGAGCGCGTCTGTGAGTTCATAAATATTTAGTGAGCTTCGCTCAGTGCCTCCAAGGCATATGTGAGTTCTATTAATTTTAATATTAAACGTCAAATTAGTATGAACTTCATATGTGCGTTTGAGGCACTGGGTATAGTTGGTTAAACTCACATGTGCGTTTGAGGCATATACAGAAGTGCGGCATCTGGCGGAGGTCCAAGTAATACGAGTGGCAGTGAATGCGTTAACACGCTTTTATTAGATTCACTTGTATGTAACTAACACTAGGCCCGGGCACACCAAACGCGGTTGCGGGGCGTTTGCGGCGCGAACGCGGGTTCGCGCCGTTGTCGAACGGCGCGGGCGGATTTACCATGGCACACCAAAGTAGCCGCGGGACCGCGGCGGTCCCGCGCCGCCGCGGTGTGGCATGGTATATCCGCCGCGCCGTTCGACAACGACGCGGACCCGCGTTCGCGCCGCAAACGCGCCGCAACCGCGTTTGGTTTGCCCCGGGCTTAAAAATGTAATTTATTGCTGCAATTCGGTTTATTTTCCCGATTAGTGATGTAATATGTTATCTTCTGGGCGACAGCCCGAATTCCAGCAATAAATTGCCGAAAAACTAGCCCGTGTCCGAGCCCATGTTGACAGCAGATCGCCAGTCCGATCTCCGAGTAGCTCCTCTCACGACTCCCAAGACATTCCGGTTGCGGTCAGGTGGCGTTCCAGGACATCCTTGAACTGCAGATACTGTCCGCCAGGCTTGTCGTTACCCGAGGCAGGCTCAGAATAAAGTTATATAAGTTTCTGGGGAGTTTATATAAACAACGATGCGAACAGCGAAGGCGCCAAGCGCGCAGTGCGGCCGGTTCCAAGAATCATAGCACGTTTGGTTCTAGGAGGTTGGTAGCCAGGCGACTCGCTAAGCTAGACGCGGAGCAAGTCACCTCCAGTGCGGCCTTAGCCTAAGACCTCGGAGCTCGCGCGCGGACTGTAGGTATAACGGATACGCATGATCGATCGTTAAATGAGGAGGAGGCCTATGCCAAGCAGCCGCCGTCACTCAGCTGAGATGCAATGAGAAGGCAATAAGTATATTTACCACGAGGTCCTGAAGACCGGTTTGGCATGAATTATCCTTGTTGTAACGTTTTATTGTAACTATTGCATGTGGTTTTGGGACGGTATGATGCCCTTCATGCTTCTTGATTTTGGTGAATCCGTGCTGTCATTTTCTGTTGATTGGAAGGTCAAAACGTGGTCAAAAGGCGACAGCTCTGTCATAGAGTAGCATAGAGTAAAAGTCTGTTTTTTTCTTATGAGTTTGAGCATTTAAACACCCAGAGGCGTATTTTAAGATTTGTCGCCCTGGGCCAATTAAAATAAAAGATTGTGAACGATTATGAAAGACGCCCAAAGCTGAGCGCGCTCAACTTGGCCCAAGCCGCTCCTCGCAGTCTGCCGCCTCGGGCCATGGCCCCCATGGCCTGGCAGCGCGACCATCATTGGCAGTGGCTGCATGTAAATGAGGTATTATAGTGAGCTGCCCTGACCACACTCAAGGCCGGGTTATCTATCCATAAGGCAGTGTAGGCAACAGCCTATATAGGGGCCCTGCGCACCTTGTGTTTTATTGTTTAGGGTGACGGCATACTGTCGTCGCACACAGTGCATATAACCAAGCTTTCTGCCAACTGTAGGTATTATTAATATAAATCAAACCCACGGACGTGCCTTATAACTTCAAGCCATTTGAATACCAAAAGTGCTTCAAATTCGATTTGCTATAGTTGAACCAGACTTATCGCACTATCTAATAAAATGTATTATTCAGTCAATGATTACCTCCATAGTACTGAGCTCATAATCGGAATGTTTGAATATGTATTGTCTTATTATAATGTTTGCAATAGTATTTTTATTAATAATTGTGTAAACATTTGCACATCTTCAGTGTGCAGCAGAATATGAAGGATCTAAAATTATTATACTACCATTGTTACAGGATAGTAGGTTACCTAGGATTGCCAACCGTACTATAATATTATTGTACTATATTTGGGCTCTGTGTACTATTGTAGTCTATTGAAGAAATGTATATAGTACGCAAAAATACTACCTATTGTATTTCGGTCAGTCCTTACAAATGGGCTTTGAGTTGGCCAGTTCAATAGGCATTTTCGCAATACTCGGATAGCCATAAGATGCGGAATCGGAATGTTAGTAATAAGTGATAATACATTACACTCTTTTTAAAAGGATTTTCTTTAAAACACTATATTTTCTTTCAGTGTACAATTTTTTATGGTTGGAAAATACTATATTTACCCCATAAATAGTTGGCAACCCCAGTTATTCCACTCATATCCTTGCAAATAAATATATTATTTTATCTATCTATCAAACGCTTTTTTTTTCTCGTTGCCAATGTAATGATTGCGCGACAACATTGCTACAGACTTTTAAGTAGGCGTTCAAATTAATTAATAACATTGAACTAAATTCATTTAATAAGTATGAGTATGAATATTTGAAAATGACTTCTGTAACTATGTTACTGCCCGTCAATTTTCTAAGATAGAATGAGGAAATAGACAGACATATTAACATGATACTATACATTATTATACAAAAAGTAGGGCAAAGAAGCAATTTTTTCCCTATGTTACTAGCATTGAAGTTAATTTACCACCCCTACCCTTCATTTATGTTTTTAATTTTAAATCTTGTTCAATAAGATTAACACTAAGTATTATTGTTTTAAGTTAATTATATTATAACCAATATTCTCAATATAAAGAAAATAAAACCCGTGAGAAGGTACTGTAGAGCAACCTATTTTGCTCTTGTATTTTATTGTAACTAGACAGGCGTATTGCCGATGTATTTGTTTTTCGTATTTTTAAATTTAAATATTATTAGAACATCGTGTTAGCGTACCCCATTTTATGACTAATTATAATTAAAGAGAATATTGTGAAAAGGTAGAATTCTTAACTTTTAAACGGCAACACCATAACTTTTGTCTTATTGGTCATCGCCTCTGATTGGTACAATCTGACCAATCAGGAGCAAGCCCGCGTTTGCCTCTAAAATAGAGGGATTCAAACGGGATCCCAACGGTGTGGTGCGAGAGCCTCGGCAGTCTGATACTACGAGCCTTTACAATAACAAGTCTTTAAATGAACGCTGTTAGTTAACCAAGGTAAGATGTACATTATTATTATGTTCCTATGCTCTGCTCATATGTGTGTAACGTTTGTGCTCATTTTATTATAAATAAATGTGATTTAAACTGCTTTGGAGTTGGCTTTGTTATCCTTTTAATCGGATACGCATGTCCAGATATTCATTCCATCTTGCACCGTTGAAAAGGCTCCTCCTGTATCCTTCCGATGAAAAATATAGTAAAAGTCTCTATGAAAGTGTTTTAATTTTAAAGATTAGCTTCATCTGTCGCGCTACGAGCGGTGTTGAATTTAGCTCGAAGAGCAGAAGCAGTGTATCCCCGTCTTCTCGAGCTACCATCGAGACCACCAACCACGACAGTACTAAATAAAATCATAAAATCTAACCTTATAGACATATTTGACGTCTACAACATAGGGCTGGCAACAAATCTGTGTGCTTTTTACGGGAGCCAATAATGAACGAACAGGGAATGCACAACCCGATAATTTGCGGACACGGATGTGGATCCAGTCGACCCGGTAACCCTTAAACGTATTTTTTTTAAGTATAAGGTTAAATCGAAAACTTTGATATTACGCACAATACAGATGATTTTTTTGATGATATTTGAGAAAGATGAAGCTTTTTTTCTCATACTTTACGAATTACAAGACGGCAATATATTTATATATATATATATATATATATATATATATATATTGCCGTCTCAAATATCATCAAAAAAATCATCTGTATTGTGCGTAATATCAAAGTTTTCGATTTAGTCTTATACTTAAAAAAAAATACGTTTAAGGGTGCTGCGATAAAGAAATAACATGACTTCTTTATCGTTTTTAGTAAAGAAATGAGATTAAATTTGGAACAGCTGTCAAAACTCAAGTGGGTCTCTATTCTAGTATCCATAGATATTAAAACAGTTATTGATACGAAACGTCAATTCAGTATGTTTTTTAATATAAACTGCACAATATTTAAACTCGAGTGACGTGAGAATAGAGACTTCATCCGTTTGTATATGATTTAAAAAAAAAATGGTCTTGACGGAGGATCGAATCGCCGCCATGACGGTGTTTTGCTGAACGAAAGTAGAATTGTTGTTGAATTGAATAGAAAAAGTTGTTTTTAATTTACATTTTAGTTGAAAATATGAATAGTAAGTAGTCTTCTCGGAGTGTGTTTGATGTGAAAATGCGCCGGATATCGGAAATATGCAGCCACGATTGCAACAAATAACTTGTTGCCAGAAAATATTGTTTCTGAACCCATCATGGAGGATTTATAATATGTGTGTAGATAAAGTTATGTATGCAACTCTGCATAATTTGGCCTTAAAACACACGTGCGATCTTATTATGAAACTCGCCTATCGGCTCGTTTCATGAAAACCGCACTAGTGTTTTAAGGCCTATCATTATGCAACCGTTGCATAAACTACTATTTCAATGTAACATATCCATAGATCTGAAAATGACTGTATATATTAGCTACCCAAAATGTTTGTATCCCAATATTTTTAGTTCCATTCGCGTTTTTCCCCAATTTTTTATTTTCCTATGCAGTTGTGTTACTATAAGGTTATTTCTTCGGACGCAATAATTTCTATTCGTTTTTGTTACTAGACTTATTTTTTTCCATGCATTTTGTCTCCTAAAGTCTGTTTGCCGAGAGTTGATAAATATTATGATATCATTTCTAAATAGCGATTGTCGCTTAACTATCGCAAACTGTATGACGGGCGTCGCTTATCGCCGCGCGCACCGAGTTTCGTAGTACGCAGATGTTGTCCTACGCGGTGTCGCGCCGGGCGGACGGCGCCGATTTTTTTTTATTTGTTTTGTTCATATCCACAATCACCATATTGCAAATTAATGTCTTGTATGTCGCGTCACATGTCACATAAAGTCAATAATCTGCACTAGCTTCGGCCAAAGATACGAAAAAGATTTTTTTTTATCTATGACATGTTTAAAACGCGTTGAGTATGGATATGTCGTGTCTTGTGTCTTTCAATAATATGTGCTTCGAGTGTGTCGTTCGGGTGTTCGCGTGTTGCTTTCTGTTTATACAGTTAGGCTATTCAATATTCTATGAAAAAAAACCCTTTAATTTTTTATTATTATCGGTAAAAATAATTAGCGGGCCACTATTTGTAATAGGTTAAGAAGCTCTGACTTTTTACTTTTTTAACTCAACTATCAACTGTCGGCGAATAAACCTTAGTCCGTATTATCCTCATGCGTTGCAACGCATAGAAATTAATGCGTCCGAAGAAATAACCTAATGGTAACACAAGTGCGTAGGAAAATAAAGAAGTGGGAAAAACACGAATGGAACCAAAAATATTGGGAAACAAAAGTTTTGGGTAGCTAATTTATACACTCCCGAAAACTAGGACAATAAACTCTAGCATCCTACCATGCTTGACATATAAGTGTCAAACATGGAAATGTACGTTAAAAGCCAAGCAAAAAATCTCGGCCTGCCAGAGAGGAGTGGAGAGAAGCATGCTTAAGGTAAAAAGACTAGATAAGGTCCGTCCTGAACCGAACCTGGGGACCTAGCTTAATGCATAGTAATAACTAGAAATAAGTCATTTAGTACTAATAGAAAGAGAAATATTCAAGTATGTATTCCTAGCAATTAGCAAGTAAATAAAAGTCAACTAAGATGAAATGTAGCTGGGTCAAATAAAAGTCTTTATTATTTTATTTTATTTTATACAAATAAAATATAGGTTTTATTGAACACCTTATTTTAAGTACAAATTCACATCATTTATTCAGCAAATTAGCCACCTGTGGGCTGTTTTACTTATCATATGAATAAATTAAAATGGGTTGAATCTACCAGCGCTTCGGACAAGACCATCATTACTGAGAAGAAGCGCCGCAAGAAACTCAGCAGAAAGTCATCTTTTGAAATCAAAACATTGATTTTACATCATTATAAAACTCAAATAAAATTAAATAGAAACATTACAAAGTAATAAAGATATATAAAAATAAAATTGATTGTTAAATAAACAACAAATATAAAAAAGCTATAAAGTATAGTAGATATATATAGAACACATTAAAGTTTCTCTATTCAGGTTCAGATACCGCACAAAAGTAATAAATTAAAAACGAACAAATTTAATTGGTCCTTGCGAGCATGAACCGTCCGGACCCCACAGACAGCACCCGTCCACGAGTAGGAAACGTTCTTCAGCCATTGTCTCCCTCAAATACTCTACTACTCGATCGCCAGAGCACAATTAACTTTCTTGTTATTCGCAGCCCAAACATGGCGTTGGATTGCTTGGTGAATTAGATATCACCGTAGTTTTACGGGTAAATGCGTCAGTGTTTCGCGCGGGACAAAGACAAAGCGACCTGCCTACTTTTATAAGTACAGATGTAGTGCATAATTAGTTTCCATCGTGTTTTATCGGAAAAGTTCGTATTTATCGTGCTCTCTCAATTAGCTTCAGCGGGCCCCCAATTCTCGGTGCATTCGCCATAATCTCACAATCGAGATTAAACGTCAGTGCATACAGTCATTTGACACAACTGTATGAATCTTGACTTTTAATCTTGCAATCGACATTATCTCGAAAACACCGAGAATTGGGGGCCAGTAGCCATCATATCATGCTGTCATTTTTCATTTTGACATTTGACAGTATATGTATATAATAATAAAGTTTAATATTAATGAATATAAACATGTCACTCATTTAATACAATAATTAATTGACACTTCGGGTCCCGTCGTCTTCCGATTGAGATCCGAGTTTTACCGATGGAAACATATTATTCACTATATCTGTACATTGACATTTCTGCATTTTTAAATGATGAGATGCGTCATCTCATATTCTTTCTATTGATGTATGAAAGTAATAAAACAAGTTGCGTATATGCAAAGTTACGCGAACTCTCTCGAATCTCATGAAGTTAGGTACTGCTCGACGATCACTCATCCCACTTACTACGAAGTTGAAATTTGAACTATCTTAAAACTAAACTGAAGGATACCAAATTATCTCACGCGTGGAAAAATTAAGTAAGTATAAACCAAAGACCACAGACTCACGGAGCATAGCGAGGTAAGAGAACCTTGGGGCCAAAAGGTGCTGTCACAGAACTGTGAGCGTGAATTTTAATCCCTCCAAAATACATATCTTAAACTATAAGATCGCGATCTTTGTAAATTAGGATTAAGTTTTAAATTTTTGCATGCTGGATTACAGCTAAGTGTGCGACCTAACTTTATTTTTAAGAAACACAATTTGTACACCACACTTAACGCAAATATGTGATTCTATTCTATTCTATTCTATTCTAAGATATCGGATATTGCAGCCGATACTGATATGTCGGCGGTCGTGTCAGGCCCCTGTCGACATCGGACGATAATGTTTGTATGTGTGCTATATGTAGACATTTTCTTTGGTGTGTGTGGTATCGTGCCGACGGCTGGCGCTACCGCCGGAATCAAATCGGACCGATAATATCGGACATATGTGAAGACACAACACGATATTATATATCGGCTATCGGCTATCGGTGTCCGACACCGATACAGTATCGGGTAATGTGAAAACGATCTAATACTATTGAGACTTTAGACTTAATAATATTTAGGCTATAAGACACTTCAGCCAGTCTTCTTTAATACTAAGGTCACATTTGCTAGTCTATAGATTCACATGGTTGACGACGTGAATCTAAAGACTGCGCATTCCGTGCTACCAATATCATCTTCTCTCCTCGCATGTGCATTTAGACTAATTTTACTCTGTGACCGCTTCTCGCTGTAACAAAAAAACACCAACATTGACATACTCGTATCTGTCATAATTTCCCGTTTGAAACAGTTTAAAAGTGAATGATCGCAGACAAAGGATGTCAGCACATTTTCTCCGAAACACCAAGAAAACCGCGAACCAAAGCTTAAGTAGGTAGTTTTAGCTGCAGTTTTGAGTATACAAACACATCTATACTTACGTAAAACAGAAATGCGAAGAGTGTGAAAGCGTTCGTTAAAGTGAAAGTTGGTGCGTTAGGTGCATGCGTCACATCTATGTTAGTGCTCATGACATCCATAGTCTACGAATCTGTGAGAGGCAGGCGCGTCGTTCCTCCATGTTCGGGCTCTGGCCGGAGCACTTACCCGCCGTCCCAGCCCCACAGGACCCGCCTGCGCAGCACCGGCAAGACACGTGTTCCAGCACAGGATACGACGAACACATCTCCTTGTTCGTCTTGAGGCTGTAAACTGTAACCTGCAAACAACAATGAATTTAATTCCTGTCCTTTTCAAACATTCTAATGTAAGTGCAATCATAATAGATGAGCTGCGCGTGCCGTTATGTTACTATTAACGTGACAATCGGCCGTCATGCGGCTCAAAATGAAATAGTGTGTGTCAAGGATGCAATTCAGATAACAGACATATTAATGGAACAAGAGTTTACTAACAGGTATTTGCCGTACGGTGGTTTCCTTGGCGACGCACTTGAAGTAACATCCTGCTTGGTCACAGAGGCCAACGCAGCGCTTTAGCCACGCCGCGAACGGATGAACCTGAGGAAATACACACCGGTCAGCGAAGGCTCTAAGCCGGATGTGGATGCGCACAGCGCATACAACCTCGCATTTGATTTGAACGGGGGATTACGCAGGAACTTAATAACTCTTTGCTTACGGCGGCGTCGTTGATAGAGTTGCCACCTTCCTTAAAACATGGTTGAGGGAGACGATGGCTGAGATACGCGTCATACTCGTGAACGGGTGCTGTCTGTGGGGTCCGGACGGTTCATGCTCACAAGGACCTTTTAACATTGTTACCTTTTAATTTATTCGTTTGTGCGTTATCGGATCCTGACTAGAGATACTTCATAGTGTTCTCTATACTATATTCTATAGTGTTTCATATTCGATATTTGAATTACTAGGACATGAAATATTTTTATTTCAAATTATTATTATTATTTTGATATTTGGACACCTTACATCTCCTTTTTTATACTTGACCGTGGAGACTCTCATCATCTCTATTTAACCTAGATTAGGTAGTCAATTTAGATGTTTCATTAATTATTTATTTTAATTATTATTATTATGACCCTTAGAGGCTTTATACATCTCTAAGTCACTTAACTTGTCCAGACGCGGAGACTATACATCTCCCTTATTTGTTATTTATTATAATTAATTTTTACCCATGCCCTTTTCATGTGTTAGTTTTAGTTAAAACTCTAATGTAAAAGTTGGGAAAAAAAAGACTTACTGCTTTTTTTATTTTTTTATGTAAAGACTGACCAGCGATTGACCTCAGTTTCTTGTTGCTGCTGCTGCTGAGTTTCTTGCGGCGTTTCTTTTCAGCAGATGTCACCTTGCGAAGCGCTGGTAGCTTCAGACATGTAAAAAAGCCCATGTGGCGTACTTGAAAATAAATATTTTCATTTTCATAATCTACTATGGAGAATTAGACGACTAGGCGTTGCAACTACTTTGAACCTGAATTAAGATCATTTGATTGAGATGTTCAGATTTTGGTATGATCATCAGAGTCGTGGTCAGGTGGGCTGAGTCGCTATCTGATTCACACAGGCTGGAGTGCGGCGTGAGGCACGGAGGGCTGTCATCACCCAGGCTCTTCAACTTGTACGTGAATGAGTTGATGGGTGAGCTCTACAACACTATGGTCGGGTGCTCAGAGGATGGCACATTTGTTACGCGGATGATATGGTGTTGTTGGGCTCATCAGTTAGCGCCCTCAACAAGATGCTCAGAGTTTGCGAACAGTACGCGGAGGCTCACGGGCTAATAATCACGTTCATGAAGTCGGGCCATGGTATTGTCGCCAGGGCCTTACTTGGTCTGAGTCCACCTTAACTAATATGCTGAAGGGGCATAACCCCGCCGTTGAAGGCGCGCACCTTAACCACCCGACAACAGATTATTGAGTACTTTTATCAGGTGAAAATAAAATACTTCCTTCACCGTCAGTTTTATGTCCTTATCTGCAATACCTAGCTACTCAGACATACAAAGGTATTTTTAGGTTTCGTCCACAGAGAGAGATCTGGGAGACGTGTGTCGGAAAGCTGCAAATTCGTTGAAATAACGACTTTCCCCCTTTGTACATAACATGATCCCACACTACACCAAACTCCATGCTGATGGCATTACTGAATTCTAGTATGATATTCTCTATGTAGGTGAGAAACGATCTCATCCTCTCTCCGAAGGCGGTAGCCTAGACATAAATCCTTCAACAGAGTGCTTAGGGATTCAGTGCTTGGCAAAACCACAGAGGGCTCAGCTATCACCCTGAAATGAAAATGAAGTTTTTTCATAAATAAAGAAGACTTATACTACGGAACAATATACTTTGCTCAATCGTTATCGGGTTTTGCGACCCGGTGACGAAGGATTGTGGTCCACTTCCTCACACACGATCCTAGTAAGAATTTTAGAGTTGTGTTTACTTTGTACAACTCTAAGGCTCTTTCTAACTATGTATATGAGGCACCGAGTCTTATGCCTTCTTATAGTCAATCCAAGCAGTCGAGAGGCAGCCCCTACTGCACCTAACCTGTTGGCTGATAGCCATGTCAATGAGGAGGAGCTTCTTAGTACCGCGGGACCCTCACCCTATATCCATTGTTTGCAGAAGCCAAAATATTATTCTCAACCATATGCGAATTATTTTTTACGGTGGGAATGGATCTAAGGAGCTTGTAAATGGTAGGCAAGCACGTGATGGGTCTGTAGTTCTTGGCTTCCGCAGTACTACCAGACTTATGGAGCAGGTAGGTGACAGGCCGGGAGGCCGGGGTTGGGAGAGACCGGATCTCGAGGGCTTGTTGTAATTGCGTAGCGACAAGCGGATATTGACAGCCTCCATACTCTCGATGTGTTCACACTCGGCTCTCACTACACTCATCCCCTCGCCCTCCGTGTGAGTGACGGGTGTGAACCAGATGTTGAGACAGAAAATATTCATGGCGTCGACATCCAGCACGCACCCGTCAAGCACACGATGGTCAGGTTTCTCCCAGTTTCGGTATACCTTCCTTTGGTCGCTTTTCTGGTCGCGATTCTGCTAATATCTATCTACACGTTCCCTACAGCGCCGATTACGGCTTGCCCACGGAGAGACTTTTTGTTTCAGAAAGTCGATGCGCTCCGTGACACAGCAAAGCATGAGTCACGAAGCGCATCACTCGGGGGCGTTGGTTGTCCCCTCTGAAACAGATTAGTTTTGCAATGAGAGTCCTGAACTCACCGATACGCCGCTCGATCCGCACATGCCATCCGGGGGGTCCAGCGGCAGGCCGAATCACTCAGTCAGTGTCTTGGATCTTGACACGAGCAACGGGGCACGCCGGAATGGCCCCACAATACAGAATCGAGTGGGTACTTATCAGTAATATTTCGCTAGTCATAAGGTACAGGTCGAGGACTCCCATTAATGCTAAATTTCGTGTATGGGTGGGCGAGCGAGGTAAACGCGGCCTAGATTCAAGGGGTGTGGAATGATAATTTTTATTATTAATCAAATTGTTACTATTGATAAGAAACTTTTGATTAATTTGTCAAGCTTAGATAATGAATTTTCGTCACAGTTTAAGGTCGATAAAATGTAATGTTGTGAAAAAGTGAAATTAATTGTACGACGTTATCATGCAGACCTCAAGTGATGATAAAAATGTTTGTCATTTTAACTAACTCTCACTGAGATTATGATAATTTTACACCTGTGTTTAAATTTACTGGCATCCTAGTCAATTATTAAATTAAATTAGCTATAATGGATATTCACCTCTTCGTGAGCTCCATAGTGTTTGAAGACAACGAAAGTTTCTTTCGGCTCTCCACACGTGGCTGCCGCAATCATGGTGTCCCTCTCATAATGCTTATCTGCACTACATGCCTCTGCCAATGAATTTCAGATAAAAAAAATCCTTCACAACTATGAAAAGAAAAACTCCTCAAATGATATTGTACAATTTAAAAAACCCGACTGCATAACCTCAAAAAGTCCATATTTCCATAAAATGCTATAATACAGATATAATGAATAAAATGCTTCTATCGGTAAAACTCGGATCTCAATCGGAAGACGACGGGACCCGAAGTGTCAATTAATTATTGTATTAAATGAGTGTCATGTTTATATTCATTCATATGAAACTTTATTATTTATTGTCAAATGTCAAAATGAAAAATGACAGCATGGTATGATGAATACTGGCCCTCAATTCTCGATGCATTCGAGATAATGTCGATTACGAGATTAAACGTCAGATTCATACGGTTGTGTCAAATGACTGTATGCACTGACGTTTAATCTCGATTGTGAGATAATCTCGAATGCACCGAGAATTGGGCCCCTGCTGAAGCTAATTGAGAGAGCACGATAATACGAACTTTTCCGATAAAACACGATGGAAACTAATTATGCACTACATCTGTACCTATTTGATGTAATCGACTGCTATTTCCGTATCGACCCCACAGGCCTGGCAGAATAAATTTCTTGTTTCTTTCTTTTTGATGTTATGTAGTCGGGTTTTTTGTTTTTTAATTAATATTTTTATTTTCAGTTTTTTAGTTGCGTTATGCTTTGTTTTTCACGTTAGTAAGACGTATTCCGCGATCATAAAAAACTTTATCTACACCCATATCATAAAACCTCCATAGTGTAATCAAAAACCGTAGGAAGTGACCACCATTTTGACAACCAATTAGGTAAAACCAGCTGCAATGTTATTACAGTATCGATTTTAGTATCGAAATGAGATTAAGTTTGGAACAGCTGTCAAAACTCAAGTCGGTCTCTATTCTAGTATCCATAGATATTAAACAGTAAACCGAACGACATTTGATCTCGAGTGACGTGAGAATAAAGACTTCATTCGTTTGTCTATGATTTAAAAAAAAAATGGTCTTGACGGAGGATCGAATTGCCGCCATTATGTTGGTTTTTTGCTGAACGAAAGTAGAATTGTTGTTGAATTGAATAGAAAAAGTTGTTTGTAATTTACATTTTAGTTGAAAATATGAATAGTAGTCTTCTCGGAGTGACTGTGTGATGTGAAAATGCGCCGGATATCGGAAATATGCAGCCACAATTGCAACAAATAACTTGATGCCAGAAAATATTGTTTATGAACACATCATGGAGGATCTATAATATGTGTGTAGATAAAGTTATGTATGCAACTCTGCATAATTTGGCCTTAAAACACACGTGCGATCTTATTATGAAACTCGCTAATACTCGTTTCATGAAAACCGCACTAGTGTTTTAAGGCCTATCATTATGCAACCGTTGCATAAACTACTATTGTCACAGCTTTATTGAAAAAAGTGAATATGGTTGCTAACCAACTTTAAATAGTTATAGGTCCTAAATGGTCATTCGAAATGAAAAATGATAAGAGAAACCTAATACCTTTTCAATGATACCCACTTAACATAGTTCGTCAACTTATTTTTTTTTCTTTTTAACAATATATGTCATTATTATAACTGTCATGTCTTCAGTGACACTCTCAAGATTAAGATAAATCGATTGACGTAAGAAACATCAAAATCAGTCCACGCGTTTGATCTCTAGAGCGCCACAAAGGAACAAACATACATACATACATACAATCATACGTAGGCTGATAAACTAATTACTCTCTTTTGCGTTGCGCAGTCGGGTAAATAGCAGCTAAACCTACCCATTGTAAGTGTCGGCACCTCATCATCCGATACAGGCTCTGCTTTCACAACCACACTCAGCACCAAAGTTATGAATAATTTCTCCATTTTCAGCATGCAGTGATTCACTAAGCACTTGTCTAAGAGTCACGATGTTTTTTCACACGGTTTTCTGTTACGTGTTGCTCGTACCGTATGACGGTCTTTGGCTGAATGGTGAGCTGAATCGCGAGTCGTCATTTTAAAGGCCTGCCAACTCGCGGAGGCTCGCCCGGTAGCGTCACCAAGCGTTGACCAAGCAGCGTGAAATATTTGCACAGACGTGACGACGTCACGAAAAAGATTACGGATTAATTTTTAGGGATAAAACTTATCAATAAAAACACACGGCTTTACTCACGATTTATTGTCAGAAATAGTCCGACATGTTTTTCAAGTATTCATAATGTCTCACGAAAGTTTTATTTGACGATAAAACTTATCCTTCACGGATGCCTTGAGCAATAGAGCAAGCCATTGCCTAGAGCAAGTGATCGGTTGAAACGTTAAACACATGTGCGTGTGTTTGCTTAACGCGACTTGCGGTCCTGCGGATGTTGAATTTAGGACCTACAGGGCAGTTGGAATGGAGGCTGCTAATGCAGATCTAACCAGTTTATTTTATCAGCACACAAATTTTCCAATATGCATCATATAGGTACAGGATATTAAGATTATACGAGATATATCACAGGAACATTTTCCCCTGTGTTGCACCTGTGTTGAACAAATAAACTATATCTATTTTAGTTATGAGAAATAATATAGGTATTTTAAATGATAAGAGATAAGAGAGATAAGAGATAATTTATTTGTAAAACATGAGTAAGTTTACATAATGGCCTTGGGTTTAGAATAATGTCCGTCATGTTTTGCCTTTCGACATACAAATTCAAATCAATAATAACAATAATAATGTTGTTAATGTCAATAATGTTATTTTTATAATATAAAAGAATGTAAAAAATGAGAAAATTCAAAAAAAAAAAGAAATAGTGGTACAATAATAATATGATAGAATAATAACTCAATTAAATGATCCTGTTTTACAATGCATTAATAATCAATTTAGAATAACTAATTACAATTATCACTTAAAAACTATTATCATTTAAAAATTCATTAATATTATAGTAACATTTTTCCAATAATAATTCCATCGTCCGTTTGTTAAACATGTTAATAGTACAATTCCTAATTTCTAATGGTATCTTATTGTAAATTTTAAGCGCCAGATCAAATATACTTTTCCTTAATAGTGCAGTATTAGTGTTTTGGATTATTATCCTATCATTATCTCGTGGTCTGAGATAGTTACAGACTACACTATTACGCTGAAATCGGTCAGGGTTATTTTTGACGAATACAGCTTCTTCATAGATATAAATTGAAGGGAATGTCAACAACTTATATTTTGTAAAATATGGTCTACTACTATCTTGCGGTTTGAGACCAAACATCGCTTTAATACATTTTTTTTGTGATATTAATACACGCTCTCTATCTGTGCAATTTCCTCAAAAAAATATTCCATATCTAAGAATGCTATGATATGACAAAACTATTTCCACATCCACTACCTGTCTTAGCTTATGAAGTGCATATGCTGATGATGCCAGTTTTGAACAAATAACTACCACGTGATTTTTCCAATTCAGACTTTTATCAATTTGTACCCCCAAAAAGTTGAATGTATCTGCCTCATCCAGTACACGTCCTTGATATTCGATGCTAGGCTGTGGTGTAGTCTTGCGTTGGCTAAATTGCATTGAGCTGGTTTTCGTAAGGTTAACTTTAAGATTGTTTCTTTTTAGCCAGGAAATAATTTGATTCACAGAAGAATTAATTAATTAATTTATTTATTTATTGAAACAATCAGCACTAACAGTTAAACCTTACGTGCTAATTTTTACAGAAAATTTACATTTATGTACATATTTGCGAGAAAAGGGTTATTTAATTTTTACACAATATAATAAATAGTGCTTACATTATATTAGTATTAATGTCAAATTCATATGTCATTCTATCTTTACATTCCATTACTACTGTACAGTAGTACAGTCATCTGCAAACAAAGTCATTGGATGTTCTACTGCTCTCGGTAAGTCATTAATATAAATGATAAAGCAAAGTGGGCCCAGCACAGATCCTTGCGGTACTCCATACTTAATAATTCGACTCTCAGAGACGAATGAAGTTCCTTCTCTTGTTTCTGAATTTAGCCTAGATATCTCTACATGTTAGCGTCTGTTACCTAAATAAGATTCCATCAATTGAAGAACATTCCCCCTTACTCCATAGGCATGAAGCTTCAAAGAGGAGTTTATGGTCCACAAAGTCAAAAGCCTGGGTCATGTCCATTTATATACCACAGACTTGATGTCTTTTATCCATGTTTGCCGAGCAATTGGGCTGTTAATTCTAATTTTAATTTGTTAGTATTTTCACATTAAATTTAAGTATTTCTCTTTATTTTTATAATGATTTTTTTATTTTTGTGTCTAATTAAACTTTTAACACTGTTTTCGAAAGTGCTAGATGCTTCATCATAGAGGTACCTTTTCTGCGTCGCTCGTTTATCTATGGTTAAATAAAAAGCTTTTCTCTATCTTTTATCATTTATCCAGCTTCATTTCAGTAAATTGTTTGTGGGTGAAAAGGAGAAAAACGGGTGCATAAGGTCACAACGGAGACGGTCTGAATAATAAAACAAATGTATACAAATAACTACGACTTTTATTGAACACCTTATTTTAAGTATAAATTCAGATCATTTATTCAGCAAATTAGCCACCTCGTTATGTGGGCTCTTTTAGTTGTCACATGAATAAATTAAAATGGGTTCTACCAGCGCTTCGGACAGGACCATTATTACTGAGAAGAAATGCCGCAAGAAACTCAGCAGAAAGTCATCTTTTGAAACCAAAAAAAATATTACATCATTATAAAAACTCAAATAAAATTAAATAGGAACGTTAGAAAGTAATAAACATATACATGATGATACTTAAGACTAATAAAAATAAAATCAATTGTTGAATAATCAACAAATATAAAAAAAGCTATAAAGTATAGTAGAGATATATAGAACTCTATAAAAAATCTCTATTCTGGTTCAGATACCGCACAAAACGAATAAATTAAAAAGGAACTTTAATTGGTCCTTGCGAGCATGAACCATCCGGACCCTACAAACAGCCCACAGACCCGTTCACGAGTATGACGCGTACCTCAGCCATCGTCTCCCTCAAATAGCACGTCCACTCTTCTCGATCGCCTGAGCACAACTAACCTTCTTGTTATTCGAAGCCCAAACATGGCGTTGGATAATGGATTGGATGGAATGGATTACAGGTCGTCGCGTGAGTGGTCGCGGGACAAAGACAAAGCGACCTGCCTACTTTTTAGGTTTCCGTTCCTCAAAAGGAAAAAACGAAAACCTTATAGTATCACTCGTGCGTCTCTCTGTCCGTCTGCCACAGCCAATTTGCTCCGAAACTACTGGACCGATTGAGCTGAAATTTGGTATACACATGTAAGTCGGTGACCGCAACACGGACGCGTGACGTAAATATATGAATTTTAAACACTTTTGGGGGGTAAATCAGAAAATTAAAAAAAAGTCATACAATCTATATTGTGTATAATATTAAATGAAAGGGCTTATTGTGAGGACTTTAAATATATTTTTTTCTGAATTTTAAGTAAAATAGTTTGGAAGTTATTTAGGAAAATAGGCGAAAATTGACCATTACCCCCACTTATTTCCGAAACAAGTGGGCCTAAAATTTTGAAAAAAAAAATACAGAAAATAGTTCTTTACCTATAGATTACAGGAAAACCTACAAGAAGTCTATGGTATTTAAATTAACCTAGTAAATTGCAGATAATCATGTATGGAATGGAACCCTCTCCACGCGAGATTAACTCGCACTTGTTTATATATTGACATTAATTCTGCAGTTTTAAATAATTGATGAGATGCGTCATCTCATATTCTTTCTATTGATGTATGATACTAATAAAGAGATTGGGTATAAGTAAAGTTACGCGAACATGTTTGCATAAAACGGGAAGTGTGACAGCGGAGATATCATAAATACATATAAAACAGTACCGTGACTCACTTATAGACAACGCACCGCCTAAACGGGTGTTCCTAGAGGTTTGAAATTTAGAGGAGACATTCCTCGAGTAGGTACCCTAGAGGTGCACTAATGAGGGATTTTTTTTAAATTTGATGATACAGTTTGTATGGAAAATACCGCGGGCGAAGCTGTGGCGGGTCTACTAGTTTGTAATATTTTGAGATTTAAATAGTTAATTAAGTTCTGGCTTATACTTAAAGCATTAATTACTTATTGCCTCGTAATATAAGAGTGTATGGAATATCAAACAATTTTTTTTAGCTTATTTTTTTGATGAATTTTCATGTTAATGTGAATATTGAATTTGAATTAGCAATACTGAACAGTAAAAATCTCATGAAGTTACTGCTCAACGATCACTCATCCCACTTACTACGAAGTTGAACTTTGAACTAACTTAAAACTAAACTGAAGGATACCAAGTTATCCCACGCGTTCAAAAATTAAGTACAAACCAGACCACGGACTCAAGGAACATAGCGAGCTAACAGCACCTTGGGGCCAAAAGGTGCTGTCACAGCACTGTGAGCGTGAATTCAAAGTCAAAGTCAAAGTCAAACTATCTTTATTCAATTTAGGCTTTTACAAGCTCTTATGAAGGTCAAGGAATGAATCTACCACCGGTTCGGAAAAAATCCTCTACTGAGAAGAGCCGGCAAGAAACTCGGTGAGGTATCATTTTTTCAAATCAGTACACATATAAGTCAACAATGATGTCTACAGTTTTATACAAATCTAAGTATATACCACAGCAGGTACGCTCATCGAGACCCAGGGATCGCCAGTGCAGGTCACGATTTAAGCCAAACGTCCCTGTCCATGACGTAGTCTTTTACTGAGTAATATGCCCTAGAAATAAGAATTCGCTTTACAGTAGATTTGAACATTGTGTCTGTTTGTTCTATTATGTTTTTAGGTATTTTATTGTAAAAACGTGTACAATTTCCTAGAAATGATTTTTTTAGTTTTAGCCAGTCTATAAGTTGGTACTTTAAGCTTTCCGGTATTTCTAGTAGCCTTTGGCTTATCTACATTTGTAGGAAAATTGTATATATTTTTTCTGACATACATTATTATTTCAAATACGTATAGCGAAGGCAGGGTTAGTATTTCAATTTCCTTAAAAAATTCCCTCAGTGACTCGCGGGTGCCCATGTTATATATGGCCCTGATGGCCCTTTTTTGTAAAATAAAAATAGACTCTAAGTCAGCAGCTGATCCCCATAAAATTAAACCGTATGAAATAATACTTTTGAAATACGCGAAGTAAACCAACCTTGCCGTCGCTACATCAGTTAATTGCCTCATTTGTCTGACTGCAAACGCAGCAGAGCTCAACCTACTCGCTATGGCTGTAATATGGGAACCCCACTGCAGTTTTGAGTCAAGTGTTAATCCTAGAAAAACAGTTGACTTTACAAATTCAATGTTTTGACCGACTAATTTAATATTCAAGTGTGCATTAACATCTGGTGTGTTTACTAAAGAAAATTTAATACATTTGGTCTTTTTAGGATTAAGTAACAAATTATTTGCAGCAAACCATTTAGAAATCATGGACAGAGTGTTGTTTGGTTCAGTGAGCTCGGTATCCTTCCTATTTACCTTGAACAGCAAAGAAGTATCGTCTGCAAACATGACTATGCCTGATGTTTGGCTTACCATGTAAGGAAGGTCATTTACATAGACAAGGAACAGGAAAGGGCCAATTTTAATCCCACCAATACATATCTTAAACTATAAGAGCGTTTTCACATTACCCGATACGTAATCGGTAGCGTGCGCCGATACGATACTGGGAAAGTAAAATATATGAAATTTGAACCTGCCTTTCACTTTGTCCGATGAGATATCGGATATTGGAACCGATACCGATATGTCGGCGGCCGTGTCAGGCCCTTGTCGACATTGGACGATAACGCTTGTATGTGTCCTATATGTATACATTTTCTTTGGTGTGTGGGTGGTTGTATTGCGTGCCTGTGCCGGCGGCTGGCGGTGGCCAAATCGGACCGGAAATATCGGACAAGTGAAGACACAACACGATATCGGATATCGGCTATCGGCTATCGGTGTCCGACACCGATATTGTATCGGGTAATGTAAAAACGCTCTAATACTGTTGAAACTTTAGACTGCTATAAGACACTTCAGTCAGTCGTTTTTAATACTAAGGTCACTTTTGCTAGTCTTTAGATTAACATGGTTGACCACGTGAATCTAAAGACTGCGTATTCCGTGCTACCAATATCTTCTTCTCTCCTCGCATGTGCATTTAGACTAATTTCACTGTATGACCGCTTCTCGCTGTAACAAAAGAAACGCCAGCAATGACATATCTGTCATGATTTTCCATTTGAAACAGTTTAAAAGTGTATGATCGTGATTATTCCCATATCTACAGATTCCCAATACTACAGATTTCCAATATTACAGATTCCCATGTCTACTGGATTCTTATACCTACAGATTCCCAATTCAACAGATTCCCATATCCACAGATTCCCATGTCTACAGATTACCAAATTTTACAGATTTCCAATATTACACATTCTCATGTTAAATTTGTAAGTTTTTTCCTCTAGTGACATGTCCCATTACGAGGGTGACACTGAAAGTTTTTAGAACGGGCCACTTTTAAAAAATAAGATAAAAAAATAAGTTTAAATTTTGAAAATAGAACTCTTTGCTAATATTATTGAGTACTAATTTCATTCGATTTGTCATTTTTTTTACGATTTGGCGGCAAATTGAAATTTGTCTGTGTCACGCCAGTATGAATTTAACGCGAGAAAATTTTCGTACTATGTTTTTTAAGACTTTCGGTGTCATTTAAGTCAACAAAAATGTTATGACAGACTTCGATTGGCCTGTCACAATGAAGCCCCTTCTCGGCCCACTGTTTATAACTGGTTTAATGAGTTTAAACGTGGTCGCACCAATCTCAACGATGCTCTGCGTGAGGGACGGCCTTCTACGGCGACGACTGAAGATAACATCAGTGTTGTGCGGTGTATGATAGAGACTGATCCAAGAGTAACCTATCAACAGATTCGGACAAGCTTAGGCATCGGTATGAGTCAAGTGCACAAAATCCTCCACAAATATTTAGCCGTTAGGAAGCTTTGTGCCCGGTGGATACCTCATTATTTGATCGAGGCCCAAAAACTCCGTCGTGTTGATTGGTGCCGTCAAATGATACAAAAATTTAACGGAGGTGACTCAAAAGCTGTGTTCGACATACTTACGGGTGACGAAAGCTGGATTTATTGCTATGATCCGGAAACCAAAAGACAATCTGCTCAGTGGGTGTTTCCTTCCGAGGAGTTGCCAACTAAATTGAAGAGACGTCGAAGTGTAGGAAAAAAGATGGTGGCCTCATTCTTCGGAAGGACCGGTCATTATGCGACAATGGTTTTAGAAGATCAAAAGTGAGTTACTGCAGAGTGGTATACTAACACATGTTTGCCAATTGTCTTGGAAACAGTTCGAGAGAAACGACCTCGCAGTAGGATCCTCCTTCACCACGACAACGCCTTCTCGGACACCGCCGGGCGAACGATCGACTATTTGGCATCGTCAGACGTGGAATTGCTGGGTCATCCGCCATATAGCCCCGACCTCGCACCTTGCGATTTTTATTTATTCCCGAAAATAAACGAAAAACTTCGAGGAAAACATTTTATGGACACCAAGGAAGCAGTGGCTGCGTTGCAGAAGGCCATCGAAGAGACCCCTAAGGACGAATGGGCAAAGTGCTTTTCTCGGTGGTTCTATCGAATGCAGCGATGTATTGATGTGAATGGAAACTATTTTGAAAAGATATTATAAAAATAATAACTTGCTAGTTTGCTCAGTTTTTGATTTTCTAAGAACTTTCAGAGTCACCCTCGTATTCCCATGTCTACAGATTCGTCTGCCTCAGGTTACACAGTTCTTTTTTGAGTGTCCTAAATAAGTTTATATGCTTCCGAACAAATAGAGTTGCTTTAAAGAAATACATATAGTAAGGGTATTAAGGAGGTTATGTTGTATGAAATATGGTCTAGAACTCTTCATGTTGCGGATATTCACTAGAGCATTTGCATCACAAAGAGTTCAGGTGCATCGACGCTACTGCCCCGACGAAGTTCATTTAATTTAATGTCAT
The DNA here is from genome assembly GCA_947859335.1 of Tortricodes alternella. Classification (NCBI taxonomy): domain Eukaryota; kingdom Metazoa; phylum Arthropoda; class Insecta; order Lepidoptera; family Tortricidae; genus Tortricodes; species Tortricodes alternella. Next base: position 872,480 of record OX401977.1, read on the forward strand.
ATCGTACACTTTTACTACTAAAAATCTGTTTGAGTTGGGAATCTGTAGAAATGGGAATTTGTTGAGTTGGGAATCTGTAGAAATGGGAACATGTAGCAATGGGAATCTTATAAACATAGGAATTTGTAGAAATGGAAATCTGTAATAGGAATCTGTAGAATTGAGAACAAACCTATGATCGCAGACAATGGATGTCAACACATTTTCTCCGAAACACCAAGAAAGCCGCGAACCAAAGCTTAATTAAGTAGATAGTTTTAGTCGCAGTTTTGACTATACAAACACATCTATACGTAAAACAGAAATGCGAAGAGTGTGAAATCGTTTGTTAAGAAAGTCGGTGCTTTAGGTGCATGCGTCACATCTATGTTAGTGCTCACGACATCCACTACGAATCTGGGAGAGGCAGGCGCGGCGTTCCTCCATGTTCGGGCACTGGCCGGAGCACTTACCCTCCGTCCCAGCCCCACAGGACCCGCCTGCGCAGCACTGGCAAGACACGTGTTCCTGCACAGGATACGACGAACACGACTCCTTGTTCGTCTTGAGGCTGTAAACCTTAACCTGCAAACAACAATGAATTGAATTCCTGCCATATTAAAACATTGTAATGTAAGTTCAATCATAATAGATGAACAGCGCGTGCCGATGTTCGCTATGTTACTATTAACGAGAAAATTGGCTGTCATGCGGCTCAAAATAGAATAGTGTGTGTCAATAGAAGGATGCAATTCAGATAACAGACATATTAATGGAAAAAGGGTTTACTTACGGGTATTTGCTTTACAGAGGTTTCCTTGGCGACGCACTTGGAGTTAGATCCTGCGTGGTCACAGAGGCCAACGCAGCGCTTTACCCACGCCGCGTTCGGATGAATCTGCGGAAATACACGCACGTCAGCGAAGGCTCTAAGCCGGATGCTGATGCGCACAGTGCATACAACCTCTTATTTGATTTGAACGGGGGATTACGCAGGAACTTAATCTACTATGGACAATTAGACGACTGGGCGTCGCAACTACTTCGAACCTCATTAAAGGATTTGATTGAGATGTTCAGATTTTGGTATGATCATCAGAGTAATGTGGTCAGGTGGGCTGACTTTGTATTTGATACACACAAGCTGGAGTGCGGCGTGAGGCACGCAGGGCTGTCATCACCCAGGCTCTTCAGCTTGTACGTGAATGAGTTGATGGGTGAGCTCTACAACACTATGGTCGGGTGCTCAGAGGATGGCACATTTGTTACGCGGATGATAGGGTGTTGTTGGGCTCATCAGTTAGCGCCCTCAACAAGATGCTCAGTGTTTGCGAACAGTACGCGGAGGCTCACGGGCTAATGTACTTCCAATAGTGTGTGCTGGTATGCAAGGCCGGTACAAAAGTATATCCATGTGTACCGCCGGTTAAACTATTTGGCCTACCTCTGACGAACCTAAGTTTAAGTACCTGGGTCGCTGGTCACTGGGTCACGGAAAGACTGAGTGATGCTGACATGGAAAGGGAGCGTAGAGCGCTGGCAGTTAGCATAGAAGTAATATCCATAGGTTCGCAAGGTGTGCTAATAATGTAAAGATTACCCTTTTTAAGGCATTTCAATAATTTTACACCTATAGCCGCAGAACTATATCGAGATAGAAGGAAAGAGTTCGTCGATTTGTATGGAAACCGAGCGTGTAACATTTGGCGTAGGTACTTCGACGTCACGATGGTAATTTAGTGATGGGAAACATAAGCCGCGCCAAAACGATTCAAAAGCATCGATTAGCACGCGGCGGATTTTGTATCGATTCAAAGTCAATTCGATTTGTGATAGTACGTAGGTACATTAAGAATGTATACCACGTCAAATCCGCAGTACATCTATTTTATTTTTCAAGTTTTGTTTCATTTGCACAAAATAACGGCAATGAGTAATTTTGTACGAATAATGATTTAAAATATACAAATTGTGTGATTATTAATAATTATTTAGTATGTGAAATAAAATTAGAACCTGATTTGACTACTCGAGTGACAACAGCGCTAGCGGCCTTTCCCTACCGTTTGACGTTACGGTCCGGACACATGGAAATTGAATCAAGAATATTTCCGTCGGAACAACGGCAACGACATTTTTTTTGTCATCAAAAAATCGAGGAGAGTACAAAGTTATAGAAAATATATTTTCTGATTTTATATAAGTACTATGGGACAGAAACATTTTACGCTTTTTCTTGTAATTTGATCAACTTCCGGTACAAATAACATAGGCACAGCACATAACACATGTAATCTTAAATGTCATTTATCTCCTTTAAAAGAACGGTAAAGTGGTTTATTTTTTATTACACTTATGCGAAACGACTAATACTACCATACTATTCAATTTCAGCGAAAAATATACAAATCGATATATTGGGTATAAATTCTTAAGTCTGAAAGCGAGATCTGATAATCATTTATAATAAAAAGCATTGACGGTGGCTTAAGTTAATAAAAAAATACAAAAATTATCAAAAATCAGAATGCTTTTTTTGTTCTTACAGTATTAGGGCCACAAAAATGATGATTTTCAGCCTAATGTGTACCATCTCATCATTTGACATAATCACTACATCAATAGTCAGATAAGCTGCACTGCTTAGTCGTCGGTACTTTAATGGTGTCTTCGTGAAAATGCTGAGAACAAATGCGGCTGTGTTTAGAGTCCATTTATTTTTAATATGAGGATCATTCGGAAACCTGACATTAAATTGCAATATAGAAGTAACTATAACCTGTTCGTTAATAATATTTTATTTTCACTACGTACATTATATTATGTACCTACTGTTAGTTTACATAAAATGTGTCCTTCAATTCTAATGATAAGGTTATGCGGTATTCTTTAGATGAAATTTAAAGAATTCGCAATTAAATTTGTCAGCTAACCCTTTCTTTAGCTGACAAATTTAATTGCGAATTCGCTCCAATCCAAATGAAAAGCTTTCAATAATATTTCATCTATACAGGTAGTAATTCTTCCTGTCAGCCTATTAATTATGTTCCATAGTTTTCGAGGGTTTTTAAAGTTATCACATATTTCTGCCGTAATACTGTTACTTTTTAAGTTGTGAGTATTTATTTGTTTTATTTCTATATCTATTGTATGCAAGTCGTTTCGCTAGATTATTTTCATCTTTATGCCATTCATAAAACAGCTGATCGCGTTTAAGACACATGCTTACCAGTTTTGCATCTGACCATTTGCAACATTTGCGTTTAGTTCTTGTACTTATAGTTTGGTATGTGGATTTGCTATACATACACATGATTAAAGCTGTCGCTGGTGTACTTAGCGATGGTATTTGGGTCCATGTAGGTAAGGACCGGGGCCCAGTTAATCTTCAGATGGTGGTCGAGCCTCTTTGCTATCAGTCCGTTCAACGACACAACTATTAGGAAGATAATCGTTGAATTCACATCCCACATGGCGGTAACCTCGTAGGCCGTCAAGGTACTTACTTAGCTTGTCCTTCTCGGCCTTCACAAAGTTAGCATCATGTGGCATGGTGATGTCAACGAGTATCGACCGGCGCTCCGAACGGTCTACCAGCACAATACCAGGCTTATTGAAGAAGTCCTGTCCGTGATGATAGACCGCTCCCAGTAGAGCGAAGCATGGCCATTCTCGAGAACTGACTCCGGTACCCACTTCTAGTACGGCACTTCAGGGCCAACAAGGCTGTATCTCAGATCAAGTTGCTGGTGGATGATCCTTTCTACTTGGTTGTGTTTGTGAAACTACTTTGAGTTAGCAAGATGCCATCCTTCATAACGTACTTACGGTAGTTGTTAATCTTGACTACCTCATCCATAATTGCACAGAAAAACCCCTTGGTTTCCCCAAAGAGGTATCCGAAGCATAGCCCAGGTCACCGACGCGAGCGGGTCTAAATCAGGTCCCATGAGGATTTTTTAGAATCGCCCGTACAGCTCCTTGCTCTTCCATACGATCCTGAGTGCTCAGAACACGCATTGCGCCAGTTCTCATTTGCCAAGGAGAGCGGTTGTGAAGGGCCTTGGCATTTAAAAAGCCCCGACCACCGCACTTCTATGGGATGTAAATTCTCATGACAGAAGCGCGCGGATGCGGGGATGCGGTGGGTGCGTTAGCAGTTGACGAACCTTACGATCCAACGGTCCTTACGAGGGCCTGGTCACAACACCACGGCACGAGGTCGTCAACGTGAAACGGCGCGGCGCCGCACAGTGCAATTCTCCGACGCGGCGCCGCTACATAACCACGGTACGGCGCCGTGACGTGAAAAATTTCGTTGCACGTTGCCCTTATTTCTATACCTATAAAGGAGATGTTCAACGGAATTTTTCACGGCACGGCGCCGTACCGTGGTTATGTAGCGGCGTGGTGGAAATACACGGTGCAGCGCCGCGCCGTTTCACGTTCATGACGTCGTGCCATGGTGTTGTGGCCAGGCCCTAACTTGGTCTGAGTTCACCTTAGTATGCCGAAGGGGCATAACCCAGCCGTTGAAGGCGCGCACCTTGTTACCACCCGACAGCGGATTATTGAGTAGATTTATCAGGCGAAAATAAAAGACTTCCTTCACCGACAGTGTTATGTCCCTACCTGCAATACCTAGCTACTCAGACATACCAAGTTATTTTTAGGTTTCGTCCACAGAGAGAGATCTGAGACACATTGTGTTGTAAAGCTGCATATTCGTCGAATTTACGACTTTACCCCTTTGTACATAACATGATCCCACACTTTTCTACACCAAACTCCATGCTGATAGCATTCCTGAATTCTCTGGTTTTTTTGGTGCGAAAAGTTTCGGGTCATCATCGAGAGGGTGAGAAACGATCTCACCCTCTCTCCAAAGGCGGTAGCCTAGACAAATATCCTTTACCAGAGCGCTTTGAGGATTCAGTGCTTGGCAAAACCACAGAGGGCTCAGACTGTCGCCCTGAAATGAAAATGTTTTTTTTTTTAATAAATAAAGAAGACTTATATTACGGAACAATATACTTCGCTCAATCGTTGTCGAGTCTTGCGACCCGATGACGAAGGATTGTGGCCCACTGCCTCACATGAGATCCTAGTAAAAATCATAGGGTTGCGTACTTTGTACAACTCTAAGGCTCTTTCCAACTATATTTGAGGCACCGAGTCTTATGCATTCTTATAGTAAATACAAGCAGTCGAGAGGCAGCCCCTACGGCACCTAACTTGTTGGCGGATGGCCATGTCAATAAGGAGGAGCTTCTTAGTACCGCAGGACCCTCACCCTACATTCATTGTTTGCAGAAGCCAAAATATTATTCTCAACTATATGCGAGTTATTTTTTACGGTGGGAATGAATCTAAGGAGCTTGTAGATGGTAGGCAAGCAAGTGATTGGTCTGTAGTTCTTAGCTTCCGCGGTACTACCAGACTTATGGAGCAGGTAGGTGACAGGCCGGGAGGCCGGGGTTGGAAGAGACTGAATCTCAAGGGCTTGTTGAAATTGCGTAGCAAGCACCGGGTGTGAACAACGAAACCACTTCAGCCAGAAGTTGTGCAGTCAATCCGGCCCAGGGCTTTTGCAGTTTTTAGCCGAACGGATCGCATAACTTACATCCGAAAAGCGGATATTGACAGCCTCCATAGTCTCGATGTGTTCACACTCGGATATAACTACACTCATCCACTCGCCCTCCGTGTGAGTGACGTGTGTGGACTAGATGTTTAGCCAGAAGTAATTCATGGCGTCGACATCCAGCACGCACCCGTCAAGCACACGATGGTCAGGTTTTTCCCAGTTTCGGTATACCTTCCTTTGGTCGCTTTGGAAGTTGCGATTCTGCCAATATCTATCCACATGTTCCCTATAGCGCTGAATAGGTACGGCTTGCCCATGGAGAGACTTTCTGTTTCAGAAAGTCGATGCGCTCCGTGACACAAATCAGCAAAGCCTGAGTCACGAAGCGCACCACTCGGGGGCGATGGTTGCCTCCTCTGAAACAAATCAGCTTTGCAATGAGAGTCCTGAACTCACCGATACGCTGCTCGATCCGCACATGCCATCCGGGGGGTCCAGCGGCAGGCCGCATCACTCAGTCAGTGTCTTGGATCTTGACACGAGCAACGGGGCACGCCGGAATGGCCCCACAATACAGAATCGAGTGGGTACTTATCAGTAATATTTCGCTAGTCATAAGGTATAGGACTAGCAAAGAGGACTCGCATTAATGCTAAATTTCGTGTATGGGTGGGCGAGCGAGGTAAACGCGGCCTAGATTCAAGGGGTGTGGAACGATTATTTTTATTATTAATCAAATTGTTACTATTTATAAGAAACTTTTGATTAATCTGTCATTATCTAAATAATGAATTTTCGTCACAGTTTAAGGTCGACAAAATGTAACGTTGTGAAAACGTGAAATTAATTTTACTACGTTATCATGCAGACGTCGACAAAAGATAAAAAATTTGGTAATTTGTAACTAACTCTCACTGAGATTATGATAATTTTACACCTGTGTTTAAATTTACCGGCATCCTAGTCAATTATTAAATTAAATTTGCTATAATGGATATTCACCTCTTCGTGAGCTTCATTGTGTTTGAAGACAACGAAAGTTTCTTTCGGCTTTCCACACTTGGCTGCCGCAATCATGGTGGCCCTCTCATGACTCTGTTCTGCAGTACACGACTCTGGCAATGAATTTCAGAGTAAACAAAAATCCTTCACAACTATGAACAGAAAAACTCCTCAAATAATATTGTACAATTTAAAATAGAGGCTAAACCTACCCATTGTAAGTGTCGGCACCTCATCATCTGATACAGGTTCTGCTTTCACAACCACACTCAGCACCAAAATTATGAATAATTTCTCCATTTTCAAAAAGTGATCAGTTAATTATTTTAATAATAATCATGCAGTGATGCACTAAGCACTTCTCTAAGAGTTCTGTTCGCTGTTACGTGTTACTCGTATCGTATGACTGTCTTTGGCTGAATGGTGAGCTGACTCGCGAGTCGTCATATTAAAGGCCTGCCAACACGCGGAGGCTCGCCCGGTAGCGTCACCAAGCTTTGACCAAGCAGCGTGAAATATTTGCACAGACGTGACGACGACACGAAAAAGATTACGGATACATTTTTAGGGATAAAACTTATCCTTCACGGATGTCTTGTGCAATAGGTACGCTCGAAGGTCAACGTTTTAACAAGTGATCGGCTGAAACGTGAAACACATATTCGTGTGTTTGCTTAACGCGACTTGCGGTCCTGCGGATGTTGAATTTAGGACCTACAGCGCAGTTGGCAAGGAAGCTGCTAATGCAGATCTAACCAGTTTACTTTATCAGCACAGTTTCTTTTCCGAAATGCATCATTATAGGTACAGGATATTTAGATTATACGAGATATCAGAGCAACATTTTCCCCTGTGTTGAACAAATAAACTATTTCTAATTATGTTTCTATAGTTATGAGAAATAATATTTAGGCATTAATTTTAATTGACGTGTTAATTCTAATTTTAATTTGTTAGTGTTACTTTAAACTATTCAGTTAAAAAGAAAAGTTTTATGAATTTTCATTAATTGAATTTCTATTTTTTTATTCGATTATTTGTTTTTATCGAATAGAATTGTAATTGTATTTCTAAATTATTTTAAAAAAAATGTACTATGATATGGATCTTTGTTGTCCGAAATAAAGTATTAGTATAGTTTGACTCGTTTTTTATTGATTGTTATTGCGATTTAGGGTTTGGGTATACAAAGAGTTAATAAAGTTAAAATATAAATAACTCTTAACTTCGTCTGTTGATTAATATTTCTGCCCATATTTCGGCCTGTTAGTGCTTGGTGGTCTTGAAAAAAAGTAGCCTATGACCTTCCCCAGGGGTCAAACTATGTCCATAGCAAATTTCAATTTCATAAAATTGGTTCAGTGGATTGGCCGTAAATCGCGCAGATCAAATAATAATACATATATTACATTACGGTGGTGGTTAATAATACATTACGGTTGGTCAAACATAATTCGCACGCATTCGTCTTGTTAGTTATATGACGAATCTGTGCAAATTATATTTGTAACAGAAATATAATTTGCACCGATTCGTCTTGTAGGTTATATGACAAATCGGTTTCGTCTTGTAAGTTATATGACGAATCGGTGCAAATTATATTTGTTTCGGAAATATAATTTGCAACGATTCGTATTATTAGTTATGTCAACCATACCTAATTCATAATAAAATAATATAAAGCTTCTGCACGCGACTTCGTCCGCGTGGTTAGGTTATAGTAATTCCCCTGGGAACCTTTGAATTTTCTGGGATAAAAAGTCCCTACGCTCTAATCCAGGCCCTAAGGTGCCCAAGTTTCATCATAAGATAACTTATACAAATGTACATCCGTTCAGCGGTTACGGAGCTAACGTACAGATAAACACACACACACACCTACACTTTCGCATTTATAATATTATAGTAGGATATTAAGTAGGTTTAGCTTTTGCCCGTGACTTCGTCTACGTAGAACTGTGCAATTTTCAGTGATAAAAGACTTTTAATATTATGCCATGGTTCGTCTTCGTCATAGAGACAACGTTAGCATTTCAAGATTCGCGTATTTCAAATACATTATTTCATACGATTTAATTTTATGGGGATCAGCTGCTGACTTAGAGTCTATTTTTATTTTACAAAATCCATCGGGGCCTCTATATAACATGGGCACCCGCGAGTCACTGAGGGAATTTTTCAAGGAAATAGAAATACTAATCCTAAGTATTTTAAATAATAATGTAGTTATGTCAGAAATAATCTATACAATTTCCCTACAAATCTACATAAGCCAAAGGCTATACTAGATATACCGGAAAGCTTAAAGTACCTACCAACTTATAGACTGACTAAAACGAATTTCTAGAAAATTGACCACGTTTTTATAATAAAATACCTAAAAACATTAGGTATAAAACAAACCGACACAATGTTCAAATCCACTGTAAAGCGAATTCTTATGGGCATATTACACAGTAAAAGACTACGTCCTGGACAGGGACGTTTGGGTTAAATCCTGACCTGCACCGGCGATCCCTGGGTCTCGATGGGCGTACCTACTGTGGTAAATACCTACTTCGATTTGTATAAAACTGTAGACATAATTGTTAACTTATACATAATTATCATTCATAATACATATTTTAAATTATCGCCGTCTCTTTCACGCTGAATCCCAAGAAATTAGGAGCAAGCTTAGCAGCCCGAATGATCATGTCCTAAGGATAAGTGACGCCACGCCTTAGAAGGCGTGCTCAGGCTCAATTTGATTTACCTAGTTTTTTTTAGTTTAAAAAAATATTCAAATCGGTCTAGAGCATTTTTGAGTTGTAGCGGGACTAACGCACGGCAATTTATTTTTATAATAATAATAAAATCATTTAAATCAGAAATAAATCCATACACATTTGATAAAATACAATGAAAATAAATAAAATAAAATTACATTGAAATTAGATTAAAAATTAGATTAAAATTGGTTCAAATTCCATTAAACGTTATTTATAAATTATCAAAAATTCAAAAAAAAATAAAAATCTAAATTACAATTGAAGTCAGACTAATTTAACTAAGACTAAATTAAAATACAAAAAAGATATACATTTATAAATATAAGAAGAAGATTATTGAAAAAAAAAAACAACACCCAAGAGATCAAAGATAAGTAACTTATGTTAATATTCCTTCTATTTTATTGGCGCTTAAAATACTTACAATAGGTACATATATAATGGGTAGCCAATGGTTGACGAAAGATAATTTGCACCGATTCGTCTTGAAGTTATATGACGAATCTGTGCAAATTATAATTGTTGCGGAAATATATTTTTCATCGATTCGTCTTGTAAGTTATTTATAACGAATCGGTGCAAATTATATTTCATCAACCATACCTAATTTATAATAATATAATTAACTAGCTTCTGCCCCGCGACTTCGTACGCCGGGAATTAGGTTATAGTAATGGACTTTTGAATTTTGTGCTTGTGCTGCATCTTGCCAAATTTCATGATTCTAGGACAACGGGAAGTACCTACCCTGTAGGGTTTTTGATTCCCTTGCGAGTATCAAAATATATGTTCCATAAAGGCCGTATCTTTTGATTGCAGTGATTTAGAAAGTTGATTTTTTCACAGCGCCAGGAGATTGCAGAGAGTATTTGATATTAATTTCAACTTGATACCTCCACGCGTTCCTGAGAAAAAGGTTGACAGACAGACAAACGAGCAGACGGACAAAGAAGTGATCCTATAAGGGTTCCTTTTTTTCATTTTGAGGTAGGTACCGGACCCTTAAAATTGCGCAGTTTTTGAATGAAGCCCGGGACGACGATCTAGCTACAAAGGTAAAGTCATAGTGTAATTTCATATTTATTAGAATGTGACAATTTCATATCACCGACAATATACACCTAGATTCACCTACCCAATTACTATTTTAGTTAAAATTCTGTATGCTTATTTGTTGGAGGTGGCTCATACTTTATGTGTTAACGGTGCTTGCCGTACTATAGAGCTGTATAATTTAACATGGAAAGATACTTAACACACACACACACACACACACACACATAGCATCACGCCCGAAATCCCTAATGGGGTGGGCAGAGCCACAAGACTACTTGTGGCCACGTTCGATTAATTAGTCCTAAGATGGTATGATGAACCGTATGGTGACAGGTGATCAGCCCATCGCCCATACAGATAGTCCACCATGTTGGAGAGGACCCGTCCCTTAGTCGACTTTTACGACATGCCAGGATGATAAGCATTTGCACGCATTCTATGCTATTTCTTCACTCCCAGTGCAGCAGAGGAGGATACTTAACCCAGCTAGTTATTAATAAAACTTTAATCCAATCCACTTATTACTCTCAATTTTTGAGATAAACACTATTTTTGCCGCGCCTGGAATGGCAATTGCTGGTTTCTTATTTCTAAACAAACAAAACCAACGTAATAATTAATAACATCGAGAAATGTAGGTTGTTTTACGTATCCGTCGATCGCAGGGCCACCTGATTTTTAGGGTTCCGTACCTCAAAAGAAAAAAACGGAACCCTGATAGGATCAGTTGTGTGTCTGTCACAGCCAATTTGCTACGAAACTACTAGCCCGATTGAGTTGAAATTTGGTACACATATGTAAGTCGGTGACCGCAACATGGACGCGTAAAGTAAATTAATGAATTTTATACATGGGGGCCACTTTTGGGGATAAATTATATCATTCAAAAAAGGGAAAATAGGCGACATTTGACCCCCCCCCCCTTATCTCCGAAACAACAGAGCCTAAAATTTTGAAAAAAAATACAGAAAATCATTATTTACCTATACATTACAGGAAAACCTATAAGAAGTCTATGGTATTTAAAGAAAATTGCAGATACTCATGTACGGAACGGAACCATCTCTACGCGAGTTTAACTCGCACTTATCCGGTTTTTCCTTTATAGTGGAGTCACTGCGTCCCTTAAAATGTTGCCAGTTGCTAGACCTGTATGTAAAACCGTGGTTTAAACCAATACTCAGCCAGCAATTGCCCATTTCTCTGCCAAGTAAATGATGCAGTTACTATTAACGCCTTAACCTGAAATAAAATATGTTTCGGGATTACATCGCGTGAAATGATTCGATGGGATTCATGAGTTAATGAGTAGCATATCCCAAATTTGACCAATACCTGGAAATGCCTCGAAACTTTGGGAAATATTATTACTTATTTGGTTTGTGTTAAAAATGTCTTATTTCTATTCGATGTAAGACAATTGCGTATCTAAAAAAAGCTATGTGTTGAGCACTAAAAAATTGTCAACACAAAAATCTTTAACGCTAAAATAAAACACTTTAAATTAATACATTATAATGTATTTGAAACAATCTTCTCTTACCGCGATATAATATAAATTAGCCGCTGAACTTTACTGATACAAAATATATAATTAATTATAATTTACAATTAATGATAACTACCCCGCGCGGTTCCTAAGGAATTTGTATACACATAAAACGCGTCGTCGCCGAAACCTTCCAATCGGTTTTGAAACCATCTGCCCATGACAACTGACATTAGAAAGACAGAGATAGATACACTTTATTCAAGACCACTATAAACATCTACATTGTTGGTCGGACGGTGAGAAAAGGCAAGTTTTGATCTGACTGCTATCTTCATGATAAATAATTAAATATTGAAAAAGCTCAGTGCGTCCCTTTCTGACGGGTCCAGTGGCCCTAACAAGGTCGACACGAGGATAAGCTGTCCCCATCTTATCCCTAAGTGCGTCTCTCTCACAGTAGTACTGTAGAAAGGGATGCAATGAGACCACGACGAGACGGAATTTCGTTTAGACCTACGTTCCAGAAACGTACTATTTTGTTAAAATTAAGGTGTTTCGATATGATTCGGGGGGAGGGAGGGGATAGTCTCTCCTGAATGAAGGCTAAGATGGGGATAACTTATACTCGTGTAAACCAGAAATGAAATTAGCTTTATTCATCGAGCACATCAGATGCCTAAAACTTTAACCCAAATAAATAATCGCCTAAACTTTACACCTCGCCTCATCAAGCGCAATTGTCAATTATCTTTACTACCATTAGATCTAAATGGAAAATCGCCTACTTAATAGAAATAGGTCTTAACAGAAAGACCAACTTGAAATACATCTACAGGGAAATGTTCAACCTGAATAAGTTCTAAAACGTAATTATGCTCCATCAGAAATACGTCAACCCTGTACTTAATATTATAAATGCGAAGGTATGTTTGTAATGTTCCATTTTCACGGCCAGACTGCTTAACAGAATTACATAAAAATTCGCACAAATGTTGCCTGTTGTATGGAGATAACGATAACCAAAGTTTTCCCAACCGTGCTAGAATGTCTTGTCTACTGATTTGAATCCATGCCAGGCACTCTGTTACTTCTCCCGTTAGGAGTAAGAGTACCCATTAGGTTTGTTTGTTGCACTTTTTGTGATAGTTTTTAGATAAAATTAATGTCAAAGTTGAAAAAAGACTTACTGCTGAGTTTCTTGCGGCGTTTCTTCTCAGCAGATGTCACCTTGCGACGCGCTGGTAGATTCAGACATGTAAAGAGCCCATGTGTGCAAAATGAAAATATTTATTTTGGATTTTGGTGGTTTTAAACCACCTCGTAACACGCGAGTATGTCATTTGAATTAATAGCTAAGTTGCATTCGATTTTTTATTTTTTATTAATAGTTATGGAACCATCAAAGTTATTAACTACGCAAGCATACTTGAAGGGTCCATTGGAAAACGGATGACTGTCCTCTTATTTTTTAGAACAAAAATGAATCTTCTTATGCGCTTATAAAGATACGTTTATAATTGCAATGAAAACATATTGAAACATCATCGTTTCCCTTGTATGTCCTGGTTGGTTTCGGGGACGACGCTAAGTACATAATGCTATTGGCGTGACACGTGACTATTATTACTGTCTCCCTCACGCGGCCGGCTCGCCTGCTGCTATCTCCTTCCTTCTTCTAGTATTTGTGTAGCTCCTGGAAATAAAATTGTAACAGTAAGGGGTCATCCATAAAGTACGTCACACGTTAAGGGGGGGTCGACGAAGTGACATTGTGTGACAAGGGGTCGGAAGTAAGTTTCGTGACGTCACATTTCAAAATGCCATTTGAACTATTAACGAATTACTTTAAATATTTCCAACTCTATGTGCACGGACATAAGGTTTAAATTGTTTTATTGGCGAGTTCACACTCGCTCTATGAGTGTCACGCGCCGGTCGCATTTTTTCAAAAGTTTGATTTGATGTTGATTAAATTAAATTTCGGAACTGCTGTTTTAATTTAATAATTCATAGATGTAAAATTGCAAAATATGACGTCACGCAGGGGGGGGGTCTCTCTCACAATTGTGACCCCTACTGAACATTTTCCAGCTGATTTTCTTGCGGCCAGTATTTCAGTAATGATAGTCCTGTCCGAAGCGCTAGTAGATTCAACCGATATTAATTTATTCATGTGATAAGTAAAAGAGCCCACAGGTGGCCAATTTGCTGTTTTTTTTTCCTGAGCTTAACTGTACCATTTCAAAACCACTCACTCAAAACCTGTTTTATCTACACACACCCATATCATAAAACCTCCATAATGTAATCAAAAACCGTAGGAAATGACCACCATTATGACAACCTGTACTGTAATGTTATTACAGTATCGATTTTAGTATCGTAATAATAACGTAATAATAAATAAAAATAAATTTAAAAAAAAAACAGATATGAGCTGCCGGCCGGCGCGCCGCCATCGCCGCAGCCGCCGGGCCCGCATCGTCGCCGTTTATAATATGGGTGTAGATAAAGTTATGTATGCAACTCTGCATAATTTCGCCTTAACGTGCGATTCTAAAGTGTGTATTGAAATAGTAGTTTATGCAACGGTTGCATAATGATAGGCCTTAAAACCGCACTAGGGTTTTAAGGCCTATCATTATGCAACCGTTGCATAAACTACTATTTCAATACACACTTTAGAATGCAAAACAGTTAAACAAGTCATTAACAAACTTACATGATTATTTATAGTGTGTAAAACCTACTACTATCTGATCATCTAACGTGCGCAGCGGCTGATCGGCGACACATTCAAATTTGGGCCGAATGACCTTGTAATTAAAGTTTAAATTAACAGTTTCGTTTATCAGCTGTACAGCAAGTTAGATAATCACACCACAGGCCGGTAAATAGAATTAGTCGTGACCATTGTTGATGATTTGTTGCGGCGGTTAATGATTTGCAGTATTCTTGTATATATATAGCGTGCCGTGTAAACGAAAATAGACTTTAAACCAAGCGAGCAAGTTGAAGATTACGTCCTGATGTTTACATATAAACATATTTTAAAAATAATTGAATAATTTCACATATCATGACGATACTTCTCGCGTCCGTTAGGTACTGCTTAGTTTCGTCACTAATTTTATATTCTCTTTTGTTCGTAAATATTCGGATTGCCGCGGTGATAGACAAGACAAGGAAAGACAGAAAGACACTATGCCGTTAAAGCGAGTGAGCTAAAAGAGAATACTGACATAATTGACTCCGACCTGAGCTCGTGAGCCGGATCAAGCCAAAATAATATATCAAGTTAATCCATTGCTTTGTTTTCAGTAAAAGAGGAACAAACAATCACACATTGGTATTTATAATATTAGGAAGTACACAGTTGTTTTAACAATAGGGATGTTTCCTGGGTACAAAAAAAATCGTTATTAGTACGTCAGCTAGATTATCAAAAAATATTGAACACGTATTTTTTGCTTTATCAAATCAATCAAAATTGACAAAGATAACGCGCATCAAAGTTCGGGAGTGGGGGCTAATGCTCATGACGCCACTTCTATGTAAAAAAGTGTACCTAAAAAAATGTGTTCAATATTTTTTGATAATGTAAATGACGGACTAATTAGAATGTTTCAGGAAACACGTCCATGGTATATTTTCATACAAAATTCACATTTCCATACACTCACATAGCATTATATTCGTTATTTCCGCGCCTGCAAAGCGCTGGACAGCCAATCCATGGCCTGGTCCAGCCCTTCCCCCCGCACGGCTGAAGTCTTGAAGATCTGGAACGTACGGTCGCGCAAGGCATCCAGACCCAGGGCCTGATGTACTTCGGCCACGGTGAGGCAGCCTGCCATGTCCTGCTTGTTCGCAAGGACCACTAGGATTGCGTTAGACAGCTCTTCTTCCTGGAATATAAGTATTTGTTCTGGGTGATGATATGTGTATTTGTTTCGGCTGGACCAGTTGCATACATTAGCTTTGATCAGTTTAATGGGTACATGGGTTTATTATGGGTAGGAGCTACGCCTTTTCATCCCCTAAATTATTTTAATTACTTTTAAGTTATTTTAATATGTATGTTAGTCTGTAAAGTATTTATATAATATATATATATATTGATGCCTGAAATAAATGGTTTATTATATTAATAGTACTATTTTATTTTGGCAAAATAAAACAAGATGAAATCAATGAAAATTCTTACCAAATCACAAGAAAAGGTAGTCTTTCATTGAAAATAGGTTTTCTGTGAAATGTTACCAATATTACATTTTATTCCACATAATATAATTGAGGACCCTTTTTTTATTTTTCCAGATGTTCCAGAACATGACACAGCATTGGAAACCATTGACAATATTCAGACTTAGATACCTATTCATTCAAATAGCCAAATTCACAAACACCACTTAAGCATTAGATTCAAGATTAAATACTTAAATGTCCCTCAATTAGTTGTCAACCTATACAAAAACGTCACTTAAATTAAAGATCAATCTGAATGGGCTTTTTTGTGAATTTGGCCAAAAGCATTGTAATTACTGTGACTATTTCGCATACTTGTTAATTAGAAAAATAATTTTGACTGTACTTACCCTTAACATATGCACCAGTTCATCTTTAGATATTCCTATTCGATCTCTATCAGCTGAGTCAACAACATAGATTATAGCATCTGTGTTGCCGTAGTAACATCGCCAGTAAGGCCTGAAGCAAAGAGATAACAATCACACAGGTATCAATATTTGATGGCATAAAGAGGAAATGGGGTCGCCTCTTTTCCCATTAAAATGCTCTTGCCTGTTTTCTCTCAGTTCTATGACACTACAGCAATCATTTTTACAATAAAGTATTATACCAAGCGCTGGTATGGCCCTGTTTTCCTTCTTATGATAAATTATTTCATCTTTTAAAACAGAACAAAAAATACAAATCAATTAATCAAATCAAGTAGGAGTTGATATTTACTTTATTGTAAAAAAAATGGCTGCTATAGTGTCATAAAGCAAAGAGGAAACAGGCGAGTGTTGCATGGAGATGTGGGCCGACTACATTTTCTCATACATGTAGCTGCAGTTTTCAGGTATGTATGCAAAACAAATGTAGGTACATATTGAACTGGTGGTCTTATTTAGTTTGAACAGGCAAAATCAAAAACATTAACATTTGAAGAGAGGAAAACTATAGTGGCAGCCAACCAAGGTGATGACGATGATGAAGCCATAAGGGAGCCATGAACCATTAGAATCGTGCTACCACTTCTCCACTTGCATGGTCTTACGGAGAGTGACTCACATCTGCAGGGTCGCATAGTGCACAAAATAAAGGAATTTTTTATTGCCCCAGTTCTTAATGTGGTTGACGGCCACTGTAGATTAACCCAGTCCTGTTAAATCAAAATATTAGAATTTGATCTTGGCACGTAAAGAAACAGATGTTGCTTCAACAGCTGTCAAACAGACACAATGTTCAAATCTACTGTAAAGCGAATTCTTATTTCTAGGGCATATTACTCAGTAAAAGACTACGTCATGGACAGGGACGTTTGGCTTAAATCGTGACCTGCACCGGCGATTCCTGGGTCTCGATGAGCGTACCTGCTGTGGTATATACTTAGATTTGTATAAAACTGTAGACATCATTGTTGACTTATATGTGTACTGATTTGAAAAAATGATACCTCACAGAGTTTCTTGCCGGCTCTTCTCAGTAGAGGGTTTTTCCGAACCAGTGGTAGATTCATTCCTTGACCTTCATAAGAGCTTGTAAAAGCCTAAATTGAATAAAGATAGTTTGACTTTGACTTGACTTTGACTTTGACTTCAACTGATGGAAGTCATCTTTAGCTTGTAGCAAATTTGACATTTGAGTTTATCAATTCATTATTTCAGCAACTCACATTGATGTACGCTCAAGCACATATATGAATGTAAATTTATTGTTTTGTAACTCGGTGATTTGGTTGTGACTGTGCGTTTAAACATACATTGCCATCAACCATTGAGTGCATGTCATTACAACAAGATCTTGACACATTATGGGCTCATGTCACCGCCATTCAAAATTTAAAAAAATATAAGAATTGCTGACAAATTATAACCTAATCAATAAGCAATTAATTATCATGAGTGCTCAATAGAAAATTAAGTTTATTTGTTTATTTATAAATGTCAACTATCACATAATTTCAATATACTTAATAGAACATACAAACATTAAATATATAAACTCCTTTTTTAATGAGTGTTAAATTTAGAATGATTCTTAAAAAGCTAATAAATGAATTACTAAAGATGAAAAGGAAACAGCAAATAGTATTAAGTCAGAACATAACCTATCTTAATCTGGCATGATTAAGATCTTCTTACCTAATACTGGTCTGTCCTCCAAGATCCCAAACCTGGAACTTGAGGTTTTTATACGTGACTTGTTCTACATTGAACCCGATGGTCGGAATGGTGGTCACCACCTCGCCAACTTGCAGTTTGTACAAAATTGTTGTCTTTCCGGCGCCGTCCAAACCGAGGATCAAAATTCGCATTTCCCGTGCACCTAGCAACCCCCTAAAGTAACTAAATAAACCACCTGCAAGTTAATTTAATTTTTGTAAAACATTACCGGCTGTTTACGTATTAAATTCAGTTTTATGGCCACTTCGTTACTTACCCATTTTGTCTGATAAGGTACGCTAGCCTAATTCATTTAGTGGACGTAACAGCGAATTACTTTTTTCGCCCACGCATACAATTGTTTCTTATTCAATTATTACTAGTATTTACAATCCTTATTAATACTATTTAATCAGTTTTGGAGATAAAATAATGAACATTTTATTGGAAATTGTCGTTTGACGTGTAACAAGCACACAGATTTGTTGCCAGCGCTATGTTGTAGACGTCAAAAAATGTTTATGGTCAGACTTTATGATTTCATTTTATGAGTTTTATTTTATTTACATGGAAAATATCAGTTATATTCACTTAAAACCATAATAGTGTTAATCTTATTGAAATTGATTTAAAATTAAAAACATAAATGGAGGGTCAAGGGTGGTAAATAAACTTCAATGCTAGTAACATTGGGAAAAAATTACTTCTTTTTTAATCATGTTTGTATCTGTCATTTTCCTCATGATTCGTTCTTAGAAAATTGACCGGCAGAGAGTCGTATTTTTAATTAGACGAAGCCAACTGACAGTAGCTAACAAGACAGTAAACGTCAACTGGGAAAACAGTAAACGTCAGTTGATCTTGATATCGTCTAATTAAAAATACGACTATAGGTAACATAGTATTCATATTTATTAAATCAATTTAGTTCAATCTTATTAATTCATTTGTACGCCTACCTACTTGAAAGTCTTTAGCAATGTTGTCGCGCAATCACTACATTGGCAACGAGGAAATACAATGAAAATAATAATAAAAAAGTTTATTAGATAGATAAAACCGGATAAAAAGCGAGTTAAACTCGCGTGGAGAGGGTTCCGTTCCGTACATGCTTATCTGGAATTTACTAGGTTACTTTAAATAACATAGACTTCTTATAGGTTTTTCTGTAATCTATAGGTAAAGAACTGTTTTCCGTACGTTTAATTTTTTTTAGACACAGTAGTTTCGGAAAAGGGGCCGGGATGGTAAATTTTCGCCTATTTTCCTAAATAACTTCCAAACTATTTTACTTGAAATTCAAAAAAACAAAAAAAAAAATAAGATCTTCACAATCAGCCCTTTCATTTGATCTGTCTCACGATATAGGTAGGCTGCATAACTTTTTTTTTAATTTTCTTAATTACCCCCCAAAAGTGGCCCCATGTTTAAAATTCATATATTTACGTCACGTGTCCGTGTTGCGGTCACCGACTTACATATGTATACCAAATTTCAACTTAATCGGTCCAGTAATTTAGAATAGAATAGAACAGAATAGAATAGAAAAAACATTTATTCGGCGAAAACATCAACAGAACAACTTAATGAAAGATATTTAAAACAATGATAGGTATTTACACAAGAGTGTGATGTGAGCCGAAATGGTCTCCACTCAGCAATGCTGCTAGCAAGGTAGTGCTAACAACGCTGGAGCCAGAGCGAGTTGTTCGGGACAGCGTACTGTGGTTTAATAGAAAGAAATAAGTTGATTATATTGATGGGTTTCGTCAATTTCAATACCCAAATACTTTTATCTTGTAAGTAATAGGGGAAGGGTGGATAAGACGGGGACGCTAAGGTAAAACGAAAATGAGCTAAGTACCTAATTAATCATGATTTTTGATAGTTGTATTTATTTTCAATATGTGAGTACCTACTCTAAAGCTCAGCTATAATTAAATAATAGAAAGTGAACTCCCGTATACCGACTCTCCTCAATTGATCCTTGCTGATGGCCATAGCTAATAGCTGGGCACCGTTTAATCAAATAGTTAACTTTGTTAATCGCTAATCCGTTACTAAAAAGTTAACTTCGTTAAACGTTACATTTCAAAAGATAATAATGGAAGTCAACGTTAATCGTTAATCATTAACTCGTGATAAAAATTGCATTTAATATGTCGTAGTGATTTACTTATAAAATATTGTTGGTATAGGCTACTTATGGAAGTTAAGGCACGATATGAAAAAATAATAAAATAAGGGTCTAACGTTAGGGATTGTAATAATACCTAATTATTTAGAGATCAAATTCAAATTAAAAGCTATCTGACATAAGCCGCGCGGTCTTTTTGGCAAATAGTAGGAACTTAATTAACATTTAACGGACTTTAATTGTTTAACGAAAATTAATGAGACCGTTAACAATTTGTAAAGTTAACTTAAAAGAAATGTTAACTTCGTTAATTAACGATTGACGGATTAACGGTATTGTGCCCAGCTATGCAGATGGCTATCCTACCCCTAAAGCTAGGTCAATTTTAGGCACGCAGAGTTGAGCTTATCAGCTAGCTACTCGCCAATTTTTTTGTATTGTGTCGTTTGAGCAAATTTGATATCAAAATAGGTAACTATGTATTCTGTAATGCTTCTTCAAATAACCGTGCGGCGTAACATTTTCACCGCCAGCGAGGAGTGCCTCCAATTTAGTTCAATCTTATTATTTCATTTGAACGCCTACTTAAAACTCTTTAGCAATGTTGTCGCGCAATCACTCATTGGTAACGAGGAAATAATATACGCCGTGCCCGCTTGTTTCGTCGACTTGGCGCGGGCACTGCCGTGCCCCCAGATAATAAAAATAATATAAAAAACGTTTGTTAGATAGATAAAATAATATATTTATTTGCAAGAATATGAGTGGAGTATTGCAAAAGATTATTAATAATTTTAGATCCTTCACATTCATCCAACGATGTGCAAATTTTACACAATAAAAATACTAACACAATTACTTTCCATTTATAATCGTTCGCTTCCATTTGTATCGCTGTTGATGCCCCGAATAAATAAAATAAAATAAAATAATAAGTAATACATTAAAACAATCTGACTATAATCTCAGTATCATGGAGGTAATCATTTGCTGAATAATATACATTTTATTGTGCTAGATAGTTTTTTTCGATAGTACGATAAGTAGTAGGTATATCCCAGTCAAATCTAGCAAATCAAATTTGAACCCCTTTAATTTTGTATTCAAATGGTATAATTCCAAAAATTGTTTGATTTCAGATTAAGGCCCGCCACATATACCTATTCGTTTTCCTGATTCGATTTCCGAATTCGTTTTCCGTATGCGGACACCCCGAACGCAAGCATTTCATATAAATAGTTCTACATGACACAGACGTTCGAACGAATTCCGTACGGAATTCCGAACGGAATTCGTTCGAACGTGTGTGTCATGTTTATGTAGAACTATTTATATGAAATGCTTGCGTTCGGGGTGTCCGAATAAGGAAAACGAATTCGGTTTTTATATAAAATGTAAATTATTGAAGTAAAAGAAACTAGGTACTTTAGAACTAAAAAAAGGCCAACGGCACGAGGTGTTCCCAGGCGGTCACCCATCCAAGTACTGACCTCGCCCGACGTTGCTTAACTTCGGTGATCGGACGAGAACCGGTGTATTCAACGTGGTATGGACGTTGGCGAGACTTAATTTGAAAATTAGAATAGTTAGGTACAAAACGAAAAAGACATTGCAAATAACATCCAAGATTAAAATGAGTGCGTCACGTGCATCTACAAGGCGTGACGTCACTTATCTTATCACATGTATTGTCATGATCATTCGGAGTGCTAAGGTTGATTCTAGTTTCTTGCGATTCAGCGTATAGACCTGTAAATTTAGTTTCTTTTTTAAAATAGATATTCTATGTTGGTACATAAATGCAACTATCGCACGAAACTTCTGGAAAGCTTTTCGCATTGCAGACCCATAAATTATATTAGCATAAGTAGTAGGTATGAACTACAAAATAACCGGCCTACCCGATTTTATTAATGAAGTCAAGTGACGTTGCGCATACGTCACTGCCCCTCCCACATTAGGCCGGGTTCACACAACGAGTATAAAAATAGATAATGATTTATGTATGACATTATGGATAAAAATAGATGAAAGTTACACAATATATCGTTAACTGTTATCTAATAAACCGTACATGGAAGTTTTGGAGGCAGATAAACGCAGTGATAATGCAGTATAGTTGACTTTGTTGTTGCTGCTTGGTGCCATTTGATCACAGACCAAATCCTAGCAAATAAAGCTGCCAGACTTGCGGGGCGCGCGGGTTTTTAAGAGCGCTGTGATTGGTGCGTTCGAGGTTATGCGCCCCGCGCGACCCCCTGTAGCCCCGCCACTTGTGGCCATTTGGCCACAACGCTTGGCAGCTGGGAGCGCCCGGGTATGCGGAGTCTATTGGATATTATGGTCTGCGCATTTGATTCTATAACGTGCGCGGTATGATCAGCAATGAAGGACACATTCAAAAATGGACCGAATTACTTGTACTTACAGTACAAATTAAAAGTTTCGTTTATCCGCTGATAATCCGCACGCACGTTAGAGAATCAAACCACAGTACCAATACCATGAGTTTAAGCAAACCGTTCCCGTTATCGAAATCTATCGCGGTCCCCTGTTACTTGTTTCGGCAAAAAGCAGTATTTTCTATAGATTTCGATAACGAGAACGGTTTTCGTAAACTCGTTCGTTGGCCCGGGGTAATTTACTGCTTAAATGAATTCGGGTATCCATATTCATATTTATTCATAATAATAATTACAAGTCAATTTACATTAAGATACTTGGTAATAATTAATGCTAAGCAATGTATATAATATTTACTCTCTTGGGTTACCTACCTTTATATAGGGGTCTGAGACAATAGACCCACAGTGCTCGAATCTATTTCTTATAAGCAACTGCTAGGATGCTCTTTTCTTGTTTTAGCTAGTTAGAAATGGGCATGTTAAAAAACGGTAAATGTTGCCAGTTGTACCACCCATAGGTACACATATTGTAAATGCGAAAGTAACTCTGTCGGTCTGTCTTTCTGTAACGTCTTCACGGCTAAACCGCGGGACAGATTTTGATGAAATTTGGTATGGACATACCTACTATAGTTTGAGCCCTGGGGAAGGTCACAGGTTTTTTGTTTAAAGATAACTAAAATATTAAAATTAGAATTAACATGTCGATTAAAACCCTAATTATTTCTCTCAACTATAACAACTCGGTAAAATTATTTTTAAAAGATTCACAATGAGTTAAGAGTCATTACGCCACCGAAAACACCTAACCATCAAATTCTTAAGGTGCAACCATGATAAAATCCCATGGTCACGAACCATTAAATTGTTATTTTATGAACATTTTCTTACTTAAGTAATTACATGGACGTTTTTATGAAGTAAACGGATGTACACCCGGATAGGTATAGGATTGATTCAGTATATCAAATAGAAATCATTCTAAATAAGTCGCACTAAAGATGGCTTTTTGGCATATGAAAAAAAAATGATTTTAACTGAAATGGATTTTTGGACCGATCAACATCGGCGTCTTTATTATTGAAAACTTTAAGTTAGTTTCTTAGTGAGACATTTTATATTACCTGGATTATTTCAAGTCACATCTGATTTGTGTAAAGATTGATCTAAATTGCTATCACCGTGTGACCATGTCGTCCATATAACGACTCGGTAACCGTTCCGCAGCTGAAGTAAGATTGCATCGCAAAAGCAGTTACAATGAAATACCATTAGTATGGCCGGGACTTTCCACAGCCCATGACAAGTACGAACCAGATAAAATGACCAAGGGTTCCGGTTTAAGGATGATGAAATTGCCCAAAGTATTAATTCTTCTGCGGAGACGGTCACTGCTATGAACATAAGGTCGATCCAAAGATGTTTTAACCAACCAACGTGCGCCTTTAGCATCCCACTGCCTCCAGTAACTTTAAATTAATTAAAAAATGAGGTAATAATTAGGTAAATAGGAGGTTCTTATCATAATTGGTGTGACCTAATGGTTACACCAATGACAATATCGTTACACTCATTTTTCAAACAATTGACCTTTACAAAAAACTGCACACAATCAATCTTTACGAAAATCACGCTGAAGCGATAGTTTCATGTAAGAAATCCAAGTCACGCATGAGCTCTGTCATCGACGGCGCTATCGTAACGTCATCAAGTCGTGTTACGACGTCATTAATGATGGCCGCGTTTCAGTTTCCTGTTGTAAAATGTTAAATTTAGGCGATATTTTAAAATACGAATTATCTTTGTTTGTTGTTACACATGGAGGACGTAACTTACAGTCTTGACTCACTTCTTGGTACAAAGATTACGTAGAGGTTCAGTTGTTTGACATCCGATTATGATTCAGAAACGCTATCATAAAATTTAAAAGCTACGCACATATTTATAGTAGTAGGAGTGTGACAAAAAATATTTGACATAATGAAATATGTCGTAAAAAGAACGAACCAGACAGCACATTTATGTACTTGCTTCATGATAATTGTATTGTTGTACGCAACGCAGTAGCTGTAGATGTCTGGTAGGCAGATCATAGCGGAATTAATTTGTTGTAAAAATATCTGTGTTATTAGTTAAATTATCACAATAAAGATTATTGAACTGAATTAGTTGAAGAGTCAAATAAATCAGCAGTCCTCCTGGGTTTAATTCTGGGCCCCAAGTTATATATACCTGTTAATGCAGATGCAGGAAATTTCTACTAGGCGAAATTAAGAAAATAAAGAAAACGTGGTGAGGTAACATGCGAGACTAGATTAATCGGAATCAATGCATCCATTTGAAATAGGTTTTTGGTATAGGAAAACAAAACGCAAAATTTGGTGCCCTTTTTCTTTCACATACACTGGTGATCATATCAAAATCATCAAGTTTTCACGAACATGCAAGTTAAAATAATGCATCTCTAAAGCTAGGTTTGATAAAGATCCGTTCGACTAAATTTTGGTCACAATAGTCAAAAAATTTACCGATAAGTCTACTAAAATTTTATGAGATTTTGTCTGACGGAGCTTTATCCTGGCCTTAGAGTGTCTTACTGTTAGCCATGGTGTAGTGACGGATAGCAGGGACGGCTTCAGTATTCACCAATGGATCCCTGATTCAGTGCATTGCCTTAGCTGTCCTTTTTTCTTCTCCGCTGCGGCACCCGGACAGAAAATTGGGATTACCCGCATCCGCCTAAACTAATTTGAATAAAACCAATTGTTGCTTTAATGTTTTAACTCGAATTCACATGTTTATGGTTCATAAATAATATTAACTAAATTTAATACGAGTGAAGGTTAAATATTGTAAGGCTGCGTTTCTACCAGAGCACAGAGACCACTAAGCGGTTGGTGCGCGAGGAAAAAGCCCGCCAATAGGAGTGGTTGGTTCTAAACAAATGAACGATGATTGGTGGACAAGGGCTTACTCAGCTTCTGGCCTAGGGAGGGCAAGTCACGTTTTTTGAGGTGTAACATATTTCCTCTCACTTTCTTGCAATCTGTGGGAGTTATTTCGTGAAGAGGGATGGAAGTGTGTAACAGGAAGCCGGGGAAGCGCGTGCTATTTGATTTGACCAATGAGCTCGCGCAGTGAGTTATCACATGTTACACATACTATATGCGACTACTGTAAGGCTCGCTCGTTTTTTTTTTAGGTAGGATTCCCCGCGCTTACTATGTCATACACACTACACGAACTCACCGGATACACCTACACGAAACATTAAATCATACAATTTCCAGGGCAGCTGCCCTTCCTTGCACCTCTGGGTACGCCCTTGTTGGTGGATTTTGCCCCCGCTCACCACTCATATAGTAAGTTTAATATAAGGAAGTTTTCTGAAAAATTCTAATTAGTCCGTCATTTACATTATAAATAAATACTGAACACATATTTTTTCTTTTGTCGATTATACAAAAAATTACGAAATATCTAAATAGAAACTCATAGTCCCATAACGGTCGACCATGAAGCAAATATTACGGTTATATTTACTGTTTTTAATGATATTGTCATTTATACGATAGTGTAAAATATACGTATTCGCACCCTAAATAGGTAATCTATTCCTGAACTTTGCCAAAGTGACTTTTGTTAGTTGCTCATTGACTTTTGTAAAATACTTACTTACTTGCAAGGACCGTTGATCGTTGAGCAGTTGTTTTGAGAACTCCACTGGCATCTACGATTTACTGGATGCGCTCTGTCCGCTGATCCGTTAACTGCCTGTCATTGAATAGTTCCATATGGCTAGAAACAGTATGCAAATGCTTACAAAATTTGAGGAGTTCTGCTGCTCAATTACGTGACACAATTGGTATTGCTTTGGCTCGAAAAGTAAACCAATTTGACCCTTATTTACATCGAGTGATGACTAAATTGGTTTACTTTTCGAGCGAAACCAATACCAATTGTGTCACGTAATTGAGGTGCTGTTGGTTAACCATGGCATCTGCACCATACCATGGGGTCCCATCTCATACAAATTATCTTTTGTACAGTAAATGTATCAACGCGCAACGATTCACTTATTTAAATTATTATCACTTAGAAAAAACGAAATCCGATATCAGTTTTTGGATCCAAGATGGCGGATGACATTGTCATGTCAAAAATCGTCATTAGTATCGTTTTCAAGGTATTTAGGCATGACAAAACCAAATCCGATGTCACTTTCTGGATCCAAGAGGGCGGATGACACTGTCATGTTAAAAACCGTCATTGGTATCGTTTTCAGGGTATTTAGGCATGACAAAACCAAATTCGATACCACTTTTTGGATCCAAGATGGCGGATGATACTGTCATGTCAAAAATCGTCATTGGTATCGGATTTGGTTTTGTCACGCCTAAATACCTTGAAAACGATACCAATGACCACTTTTGACATGACAGCATCATACCTACATCATTCATCAGCACCTACAGTTTCTTTCCTGATCTCACCAGCGAGCCTAACTTGACTCGCAGTGCGTATAAATCATATCTTCGTACGTGTCTTTCAACATTGGTCGTCCTTGTCCATTGACGTAGGTACCTAAATCCGCGTAAAGCTTACGATTGCGTGGGTCAATTTATGTTTGTCTTTTGAAATTGAGAAACCTTCAGCTACCGGATTATAATGTATCAATCGTTCCCAGCGAAATCATTAAAATGTAGACAAACGCCATCTAGTGACTACAAAGTAATATTAAGCTAGCAGCGAGCAAACTGTCGCCCTCTAGTATATACATACATACATACATAGCATCACGCCAGACATCCCTAATGGGGTGGGCAGAGCCACAAGACAACTTGTGGCCACGTTCGATTCATTAGTCCTAAGATGGTATGATGAACCGTATGGTGATAGGTGATCAGCCCATCGCCCATACAGATAGTCCACCATGTTGGAGGACCCGTCCCTTAGTCGACTTTTAGCCAGGATGATAAGCATCTGCACGCATTCTATGCTATTTCTTCACTCCCAGTGCAGCAGAGGAGCTCTAGTATATAACAAGGGGAAAATAAAATAGCTCGGTGAATAGCACGGCTTATGCCGGTGCCATTTTCTTGTATGAGATTGTGTATCTGAGTATTATGTAATCTGTGACCATACCAACAAAATAACCGAAATCGGTTCACGAGGTAAAAAGTTATGCGTTAACATATATACATTAAACAAATATCCATTTACGGGTCGAATAGATAAACCTTCCTACTTTTTTGAAGTCGGTTAATTGATAAAATCAGTAGAATAGTGCCGGGCATGCGCGCAGGTAATTCCCAGTAACGCTATCAGTTTACATAGCTAGATCATTTTAATCAAATGCCAGTGCGCTGCATGCGGCGATAATGAAATTAATTGATGACATTTTCGAAGAAAATCCGATTAAAGTTATTACGGGTTTTCCCAGTCGCAAAGAATGTGACTACCTATATATTATTATTATTATATTTTAGGGTTCCTTGAGTCGGAAATCGTGAAATTCTCACTTTTGAAAACTGCTAAAAGTTGCTCAAGCAATTTTCGCGAGAGTTAGAGGACTTGACATTAAGGCGTCTTGTACATTACACACGGTGGTGGGCGCGGTCACGAAATATCAAACATATGTCGTTGTATGCAAGTGTACACGTGCGAACCCACCACCGCGCCCGCACCCGCCTCCGCGCCCGCCCCCGCTAGTTGTACATGAAAGACGCCTTAGACTACATTAAGATTAAATAAAAATGTATTTGTTACAAGTAGTTTGAAGTCGGTTTTATTTTTATACTTAATTATAATGTCAACTAGGTCAATGTCCAGGTTTATGGTTCAAGCTTTAAAACGTTGTTTTTACGAATAAATAAAATTGAAGTGTCTGCATGTAATGTCAAACAAAATAACAGTTTTTTACTAAATACATATACAGGTATATACGGGACATGTAACAAAAAAAAAGTGTGTCTGTCTGTTTGTTCTGGCTAATCCGAGTCTGATAGTCCCCATCAAGGGAATTTCACTGGCAGATAACTGATGTTAAAAGGAGTACCTAGACAACTTAGGCTACTCTTATTTTACAGACAGAATGAAGGATTTCGCGCAATAAAAATTAAACCCACGAAGTGAACAAAATTCGATCAACGCGGGTGAAACCGCAAGGGACAGCTAGTGTATAATAAAGGGATAATGACAAAAGTGACTATTACACAAACACCAATATTTTTCTATTTACAGACGGTTAAAAAGCCTGTAAACCTAGATAATATAAGGATAATATTATAGCGGTTAGTAACGTGTTTCAAAACGATTATCATCTGTATACATTTAGTTAATTAATAGTAGTTTATGCAACGGTTGTATAATGATAGGCCTTAAAACACTAGTGCGGTTTTATGAAACGAGCTTTTCGCGAGTTTCATAATAAGATCGCACGTGTGTTTTAAGGCCAAATTATGCAGAGTTGCATACATAACTTTATCTACACACATATTATAAATCCTCCATGATGGGTTCAGAAACAATATTTTCTGGCAACAAGTTATTTGTTGCAATCGTGGCTGCATATTTCCGATATCCGGCGTATTTTCACATCACACACAATCCGAGAAGACTACTTACTATTCATATTTTCAACTAAAATGTAAATTACAAACAACTCTTCTATTCAATTCAACAAAATTCTACTTTCGTTCAGCAAAACGTCTACATAATGGCGGCCGTCCGTCAAGACCATTTTTTTTTAAATCATAGACAAACGGATGAAGTCTCTATTCTCACGTCACTCGAGATCAAATATTGTGCAGTTTATATTAAAAAAACATACTGAATTGACGTTTCGTATCAATAACTGTTTTAATATCTATGGATACTAGAATAGAGACCCACTTGAGTTTGACAGCTGTTCCAAATTTAATCTCATTTCTTTACTAAAAACGATAAAGAAGTCATGTTATTTCTTCATCGCAGCACTGGTTTTTCCTAATTGGTTGTCAAAATGGTGGTCATTTCCTACGGTTTTTGATTAACCAATGGAGGTTTTATGATATGGGTGTAGATAAATACGTTTTCCTTCTTTGCATGGAAACAAAACTAAAACCCGTCTGGCGATGTAAAGCGTCTTGGCTCCTAGTAAGACGCACCCTTATAATTCTTAAATAGTCGTTGACGGACTCACGTTCTCCTCAAAACATATGATATCCCATTTATTAAAATCGAATCAGAAGTTCAGAAGTAAGAGGAAAATTAGATTTTTGGTCTCTTAAATATATACATTATAAACTAGTGGCTCCGTGAGCTGTAGACCTCGCGACAGACTTTGCCGTTGGAAAACTGATATCTCCAATCATCGATATCGGTCGTGTCAGTTTACCAACACCACAAATAAGTTTGTAATTGCTAAAATCCCCACATCTCCGCCATTTTGAAAAATTTCGAAAATGTGATTCGACAAAAAAAACTATATATAATTATCAAACCTGCTCAAAAAATTTCACGAGCATCGGTTGAGAACTGCAACTTGTAGACGAGAACAAATGGACAGACAGACAGACATCCGCTGGACATACGAAAGAATTTTTGTCCAAGCTGAAATGGAGACGCTTCGCTCGCTCGGTCGATAAATAAATCAGGGGACAATATTTATACAAATCGATCTAGTTCCAAAGTAATCTCTAAGAGTTTGTGTTATAGATACTAGACGACGATATATATAGACAAATAATGGATTCAGGAACAAACATTCGTGCTCATCACATGAATGTTTGCCCTCAGGGCCTGGCCACAACACCACCGCACGATGTCGTAAACGAAAAAAGGCGCGGCGTCATGCTACGGCAAGTTGCCGCGCCGTGATAATGCACGACGCCGCTACATAACCACGGTACGGCGTCGTGTCGTAAAAAAATCCGTTGCAAATCACCTTTATAGCTATAGAAATAACGGCAACGTGCAAGGGAATTTTTCATGGCCTGACGCCGTACCGTGGTTATGTGTAGCGGTGCCGTGGAACGACGCGGCGCGTCGTGCATTATCACGGTGCGGCAACGTGCCGTGCCACGCACGACGCCGCGCCGTTTCACGTTCACGACGTCGTGCCGTTGTGTTGTGGCCAGGCCCTTACCGGGGATCGAACGCGGGACCGGTAGCTTCGGGGACAGGGACCAACTAGGCTATCCGTGTCGTCGAACATTGATTGGTAAACTCTATATCTAGTTATCGACTGACCAAGTCCACTAAGACCATGCACGTGCTGGTTCCTAAGCTATATAACAACCTACCTGATGATATTTTAAAACTTAAAAGGAACGCTTATTTTAGAAGCCGTTTTAAAAAGTGCGCAAGTCATTTTATAATATGGATAAATTTTATTTAATAATTAATGAATAATTGTAATAATAATACATAATTTTATTAATAGTGACTGTACCTATATAAAATGACATGTAATATTAAATAATATTAATAAATGAGTATGAATGAGTATACTCTCCTATTGACTTCGAGCAGTCGGCTAATTAAATCCCTTTTCTCTCTTTTCACCAATAATGGTGAGCGTCAAGTTGGCGTACCTACCCGTGGAAGATATCCAGGATCTGATGATCCCAAAAAATATCAATTCAATTCTCAATTCTCAATGATTTATTGCATTCCATAATCTTACTTACATAACAATTACCTAATTACATAATTATAACATATAAGGGATTATAGACCCTGTTGGGCACAGCAATTTTAGGAGAGAGGAGGCCTTTCATTCAGGTACTCGGTGCTGCTCCCAAAAATGCTGTGTATCTCAAAAAATTGTGCCCAAATAGTACCCCTGGCAGCCGAAGTCTCAACTTCGTAGCTCTATTAGGTCATTCTTGAGGATTGGATTATTGATCTCATTTACTTGGCGTTTTTTATTTCATAAAATTTTGACTTAGTTACAATTAAATATGTAATTTTATTTACTTAATATATATCATATCATATTTATCGAATTTGCATCGCTTTCGGTCAATTTGGTAGGAAGATATACCACTTTAAAATTTTAACTGCCAAGCAAATGAGATAAGACGACAGCGGCATCATAAAAACAATAAGCGAATCAAAATTTTAGTAGTATTTTTGAGATCAGATGATTTATTAAATGAAAAAACAAAAAATAATTTTAATTCTACGGGTACTTTTTCACTCTGGACGCTGTAAATTGACCCTTTCAAGAATCACCCTATCAGAAACTGAGATATATCATACTAAGCACGGGTAAAATATTTTGCACCGTCAAGCTGCGCGGATCTGATTTGTTAGCCGTTCGTCCTACACGCTTTTGGTCCAATACGCAGTTCGTCCTAAAATTTGGACGAACAGCGAATTGACCTAGTAGCAGTTGGTCAATATCGCAGTTCGTCATATATGCATTTGGTCCAATACGCAGTTCGTCCTAAAATCGTATGTTTGATAAAGTAATGATAATTATCAGAGAAACACATTTAAGGAGGTTATAATAAGTAAATACACTTTTTCAGACAAACATCATACTCAATTTTGTATATTGGTGCTTAGGCACCAAGCTATCTAAATCGAGTTTGACATTTCTTATTTAAAGACTTTTAAAAGCGAACACACTTTCGTCTTGGCCCCAATAAGTCATCATATAATTAGGGATTTTGCTTATGATTAAAATTAGCTTGTAAGACTTTGGCAAAAAATAGATTTTGGCGAAATGGACTATCTTGGTTAGTTCTTCGATGGTACTTAGAGTCAATTAGGCTAGCTTTACCTACAGAGCGACGTCACCATGTCAGCAGCGGGCCATCTCCAAACGGAACCGTTTTTTGTGCACCGTCATGGTCATTTATTACTTTTTTGCTACATGACTAACCTATGTTACACATTCTATGGGGTCATTCTTTTCAAACTGACATATCTGATGTCATTTGTGCTGATCTGCATGAAGGATTTGTTAGATGTATTTTATGCTTACATTTTACTTTTCGCAGAATTTCTCGCGGTTACCCGCATACGCATAGGTACGTGATTAGGTGAAAAGGCGAATGAGAAACGTTGCGAAAAGAAAAATGTACACAATACGAAATAGTTCGTATGGAAAATCAAGTAATAGAAAAAAAGGTGATCAGATTTTTTTTACAAGAAAAAATAATATAGGAAAAAAGGCCGTCGGATTTTTTTATACTAGAAAATACAAATACTGAAAAGAAATGTGATCAGAATGTTTTATACAGGAAATTAAAAATATTTGCAAATATATCTAACGAATCGCATGGAGATTCATTTTAAACACATTGGGACAAAAGTGGAAATCACTGGTTGTTTTCTCTAATTTTTCATCCTTACTAATATTATAAATGTGAATGTAAGTTTGTTTGTTTATTACGCTTTCACGTAAAAACTACTTAACCCATTATCATGAACATACACATATTCTCTAAGGTATTGGAAGAATATAGGACACTTTTATCCCGGAAAAATTCGCTCTCTGGGATCTTGAGATTGAGACTAACATAACATATTTTGTAGAAATATAATCCATTGAATTGGAGCATAGCCAATAGTGGACATCCCCGGATAAAATGATGATAATAACATACCATACAATTTTACAAGTGTATACCATTTTTTAATGTTTCAAAACGTAATTTCAAAGGGTAACAGCAACGGTTATTTTCGTGTCGGTGACTCAGTGGAATCATTTAGTGGTCATTTACATTTGTTATCAGAGGTCAGCCCTGTCCCTATCAGCATGAGTTGATATCACTAAAAGCCAAGCGAGACATGGCGATATTACAAGTATTAACAACTTGATCACCGCGTACTGGAAGGTGCAGCGTTGGCAGCCGCACGGTGGACTGATGATCTCTACCCTTACCATGAGTTTACGCAAACCGTTCTCGTTATCGAAATCTATCGGAAATACTGCTTGTTGCCGATACAAGTAAAAGGGACCGACGGATACTTTTCTATTGCCAGACTATTGCTGGACTCTGCTGGATGCGAGCAGCATTCCTATGCCTGCATGCATGTATGCTATGCATTCGCCTGTGTCGGTCGTTGTGTCATTGATCTTAGAGCGCTGTGATCGGTGCGATCTTGCGCTTTTTGCCACCGATGCTTGCGTTGCCTTGCGGAATCTGTTGGATATGTCTGTGCGTTATAATCACGGTATAATTGAAAACCTACTTGCCTGCCGCAAAGAAAACCTGTGTGTCTGTGCCAGTATGAGACTTGACATCGAGCCTTTGCCAAGCCAGGTAGCGCATAACAAGACTGACCACACGGGCGAATGTTTAAAAAAATTGCAACGGCAATTTATTGCTGCAATTCGGGCTATCCTCAAAATCTCCTCATTCAAACTTTTAGTCCCTATTGGTGATGGTTGTGGTGGTGGTGGTTGTATTCTTTTTGGGGATAGCCCGAATTGCAGCAATAAATTGCGGATAAACTAGCCGTTAACGAGCCCCTTTAGAATACAAAAAATATTGATATACTTTCGTAGTGTGATGGATAGTTCCGACGTTGTACGGATGTGGACGAATGTTGGAATATACCCTCTTAAGAAGTATGATCATATTTTTCGCGGAAGTATCTGGGAGGCAGGAATTAAACTTATAATCTCCCATCTGCAAAAAAGCACGGACATTATCTGCGGATATAATTGTAAAACTGGGACGCACCATTGATATGGATAAAAGGGCGTCCTGGTGTAACCAAACCGAAATCCAAGCCTCCCAGTTCCCACCACAAAAAAGTGATTTGCCAGTTATTTCACGAGAATGCCATCAGCAGTCACTCGTTCGACGCATGCGCCGCTCTTCGGTTCAATGTCTATTTTTATTCTGATACTAAATGAGCCATTCTGATAATTATGACTTTTCACGACTAATTACATGCTCGGATTATCGTGAAATGAGTCATTTACATATATCTTTTTAGCGTACCTATCGGTCAAGTCCATTGCTTGTCTTGTTTTAGGATATGAATATGTGTGGTCAATCTTTTTAATGAAACGAACAAGAAGACACCGGTGCGGTGGTAGGGGTGCTAAAGGGGTTCGTAAACGGGCTAGAGTTTTGGCAATTTAATGCTGCAATTTGTGATATTCACATTAAGATTACATATTACATTACATTTGGGGATAGCCCGAATTGCAACAATATTTTGACAAAAAATTGCTGGCTTACAAGGACCTTAACCAATGGAAATTATTTATTTATCGTATGACGATTTACATGTTACTGTATATATTAACATTAGAATTAAACAAATTAGGTTAAATATAGGAATGACAAAGTTTTTGTAGCTTAAAATGCCTGACTACATGATTATCGAAATAAAACGCACGGTATATCGAAATTATCTCAAATAATTGGAAGCACTTAATGACGTCATACAGGTGTTCAATATCATCATATCATTATCACCGGCCTATATACGAACTAGTGCTGGAAACAGCCCTCCTGTCATAGTGAAATGGACTGCACAGTATTGTAGTCCCCACGCGAGCCCAGTGTGGATTGGGATCTTCATACGTATCGTTGAATTGCTTTGTAGATATCCTTACGATTTTTTCTTTCACCTAAGGTATTTCATATAAGTTAGAATGAAGACAAACAAAATCGAAGAACTATCGTACTTCGTAAGGGTAGAACTAATTATCTTTAGCCAGGTGCTACCAAACTTCACAGGATAAACTGAGGTAAACTGAAGATTGCCTGAAAACGTCATCAAAATTGCTCCACCCGTTTTGGAGTCCACAGGGAGCATACTACACACATCGATTTTTGTATATGTCGTAACTCTTAAAACAAGAATACCTAACAAAATAAAGGTCAGCAAATTCAAAGACACATGGTAAAAATTACGTTACAAACGCATTGTTAGCACCTATTTGACAGATTCCAATGTAGTAGAAAGTACAGGCTGATGCAATGAGCATGATACAACGATCATCACATATACATCACGCTGTTAACTGGTTCTGCTCGTGGGAGGTTCATGTTTAATGCAATAGCTTGCGTTTGAACTTGAAATTTTGTAATATATTTGATAGTTGGATTGGAAAAGAAAATGATACCACGAGCATTTTGATGAAGGAAAAACATCGCATGGAATCGCATTAAAGTATTTTTAAGATATGTGTGAAGTCCCCAAGCTGCACTGGGTTTGCGTGGGAACTACTACGTAAATTCCTAGACCAATGGGAAAAGTCCTAGGTTTCAAATTTTGTGTGGTTCAAGATTAGTGTGATTATAGTGCAAACTCTCAAGTTGAACAACAAATAACGTTTGACGGCGCGGGTAGCCTAGTTGGCAGTGACCCAGCCTCCGAAGCTAGTGGCCTCAGGTCGGATCCCGGTAAGGACAAAATTTGTGTAATGAGCATGTTTGGGCCTGAGTCTTGGATGTTTCCTATGTATTTAAATATTTATTTAACTATATAATTATATATATATCATCGTCGAGTACCCATAACACAAGCCTTTAGGGCTGACTTTGGGACTAGATCGATTTGCGTAAAAGTATTGTCCCCTGATTATTATATTAGTCGGGATCGCACTAAGGACCTCCCGAACTCAAGAAAGAAAACACTTTTTTTTTATTAACACCTAATACAAAAGAGTTTGAGTCGCACTTGGCCGGTTTTTTATTTAGTAACATTATCTATCTCAGCTTCCGAGAGTCCTCTTCTGCAATGTCTACGTTTGCCCATAAATGCTTTGATAACCCTGTAATCGGTATCGTGTCGTTATGAGCATCTAACTGTATGTCAAATGACCTTGCTTAATTAATTATTTTATCAAATCTCTTGAACGGATTTCCTCGTTGTAACGGAGTCTCCGAGATAACAGTTTAAAAATAGTTTACTTGATGCGGGCCTTCTTTGAGGTCAAAGTTTATGTAAACTATTCCACTATCACTAGGTGTCGCTGATACAAATTGAACAACGCTTGCTCTAAAATAAGAAATAAAAAACTGTATTAAAGTTGTGAAATCACAAAATTTTCAAATGGGCGGTATTTGTTTCAAGTTCTTCCCTTCCCTATCATTACATACTTATTATGCTATTTTTAAATTGTGACCCCTAAATTATAGAGATTGCAAACAATACTAATCAATTGTTAGAAAAGTCTTGTTCCATCATTATTTAAGTAAGAATCCCAAAAATTTGACTCACATGGCACATGTGTCGCACTTCTTAATATGCTTGTTATGTTGTGTCTGCAAAATACTGGCACTACTCGCCTTTATCGATGATATTACCCTAATAAGTATGTAATACAAACTTCCAACCTTGCCCCCATGTCCGTATTTAAAAACTCCAATTTACTTGGTATTCTTTACGATTATTCAAACTGGTTGGCGGTCAAATAAAAGCCGCCATATTTTGGTTGCCATGGCAATATAATGCACGTGTCCGTGATGTGTGATGTTTCTGTTTCTGAAATTTTCCGTCACCCGGTTTGAACTTGTTCTTTCATATCAATTTTTATTCTTTGAGTCGTATCGTTGGGTATTTTTCGCACAGAATTATCGCGTGGATTTAAAACGAGAGACGAATATTATAGGTAAACATTGTAATACGATTTTGTGCAGTGGTAGCCGAGTAGTGTAACGCGCCTCTCATACAGAGGCTCGCGGGTTCATATCCCGGCCCATACCTCTGAGTTTTTCGGAACTTATGTGAAGAATTCAATTTGAAGTATTAGCATTTAGCAAAGCATCATGAGGAAACTTGCACCAATCTGCAAAGTAACATGCGTCTGACCTGCCCGATCCACACTGCCCATCCAGTAGCGGCACGTAAGGCTAATGGTCATAATCAGACAGGAAGAACTGGCAATCATTTTCTTTGGATTCAATATTCTTAAGGGGCTAGTAAACGAGCTAGTTTTTTGACAATTTATTGCTGCAATTCGGGCTATCCCCAAAAAAGTTACATATTACATAATGAGGACAAAAAGTTTGAATGTAAACTTTTGAGGATACCCCGACTTGCAGCAATAAATTGCCGAAAAAATAGCCCGTTTACAAGCCCTTTTGGAGGGTTTAGTATAGTTTAGTTGATTTATTACTCAATATACAGGTATATAAGTTCAAGGTGTTCCCGGTGTATTTGTATTTTATCCATGTAGAAGTCGTTCACTAATTTCCATTGCCTGAGTGTTGTGTACAGATCCCAACGTTCTCTTATAAAAGTCTCCGAAGGAATTACTATCGGAATTACTTCGTGTTCGTATTGTCAAATCATAAAAATGTAATAAACAAAGTACACTAACACTTTTGTTACTTCATGTTTCTAACGTGTGTAAGTAGCAACTCTATAATTTTATAACACTAAAGTTTTTAAGTGTTTGCTAGTTACCTAGACAATACTAATTAAACCATTATTAGGTTTAAACAAGGAAAACAATCATAACCAAATTATTGTGATGAAATAAAGTAAACAGTATCAGGTATTTTTATCGTCTCTTTAACGTCATAAAAGCTTGCATTTACATGGAAATTGCTTGTAATTAAAGTTGGGAAGTCCCAGACAGGAATCACACTGGATAGATTCCATCATCTAAAGTCTTCACTTCTTGACTATGCGGTCCATAAGATAGGATTAAATTAGCATGCCAAGATAAAATTAAATGTAATGGTAGGGGTTGTCCATAAAATACTTTTGACTGAAATTTACTTTGTCCATTTTAATGCATTTTGCCTTGTGTGTCAAGAAACATTTGTATCAACATGTCGTGTCTCGTTTTCCAAGTTTGGCATTAACGTCACGATGCGTCAAGACAGGTGTTACTACGCCAATATCGGCACGTAATTGTTATCGTTTGTCATCTGTGTCAATATAATTGCGATATCAGCACGAGATGTAGGTACAGATGTGTGTTACAAGGGGTTGTTACGTGGATGACATTTTATTTTCCAAGTTCCAAGTCTTACCGGCCAGGAATTTGCAGATTATCTTATTAATGTCGATAGGAAATGTCTGTAGAATATTAAATATGTCACACTCAAGTCTACTATGAATAACTTGTGTGCTTAACGCCTCGGGCGGGGAAAAACATAATCCATGTGCAATCAAAACTGCATTTCTATTAAAAACTTTATCCTCCTTTTAACAGTTCATGACCGGTTCTAGCGGCGGCACTCGAGACCTTCACAAGCGACCTCTTAATTTCAAATGACGTCATTCATTCCGGATTCTGATCCGTTCAGAATGGAGGAAATGAAATGACTTCGCCAAATAGCCAGCAGTTCATTGGCACCGGTCAAGCTGCTGGCTGACAACGAGTCATCTGTTACGCAACTATTGTAATGCCGTTAACATTGAGGTCTGATGACAAATTTGGCAAATTGCTTCATGATCTATAAAGGACAAGTGGAGTTGCCTCAGTTTGAATATTACCTGACATGACTGAAGTTTAGGCCATATTTACAATGATCTGTTTTTGCGGTCTGGAGTAAAAGATCACGGTCATTTATAATTAGTGTAAAATATGTTTGCAGCTAAAACGAAAACTATTTAGTCATAAAACTAAGATACGATGATTTCTATTGACTTACCGTTTTGCAAAATATAAATATAGCGGATTGAGATTGATAACCGGAACATTACCTAAAGGGATAATGAAATTGTCAAATACAATTCATGAAATTACTTAAGATAGGACATGAAGTATTTTCGAACGAAGCTCCAGTTTTCAAATAAAGCTGTGGTGCGTGTATCTTAACTAACACCAATACATTATTTACAGCTTTATAATAATTCAAAGCAATATTTGTTTTAAAAGTCTACGTGACTGACTGACAGGTTTCTTCGCTACAAAAGTGGGACACATCAATTAAGCCTGTTTTCAACCATGAGTTCCTGCGACAGACATGTCTACCATCACGAACACAGCCTTTCCCTTTTCTGACGTCTTCCATTCAGGGTTCTTTAATTCCGATACCACGTTTCGCAGAAAACTGGGGCTATGACTAGCTGTAATGTCTGGTGATCTCTCTACGTACCTATTTTATTTACAATTCCTATCAAGTTTAAATGAATGACATTCAAATTTATATAAATACTAAACGAATTGTCTCACAGGCTATCGTAGGTTGCATTTGTTTTGTTCTTTAAATATTTAATAAGCTAATTAAGCTCAAATTTTTATGCATGAAGACACCTTAATCCTGTTTTTTTTTTTACAGATTCAGTCTGGTTACCCAGGTTGCTATTATTAAATTTTCTGCGAATCGAACCTGTATCAATCTATTTCCTGTCTAAGCCACGTGGTAGATTCTTTAAGGAAAAAGAGGTTGCGTTACCTAGCAATAGCGAATAATGTGGACTCATTGAGTTTAGAAGCTAGTAATGTTTGATAAAAAAAGTTAAGTTTAAAAAAAAACTGTTAACCAAGATTTTAAGTTAATTAAGTAAAACGTGTTACGTTGTGTGATAAGAGGGTTAATAAATCATTTAATATTTTCTATAGCAACTGTTATCTTAAAATTATCACTTTGTCACGTTTTTAATAAAGTGACGATTTATTTGCATTTCGCAAGTTAACTTAAACATGAAGAAGTTGAACAAAACACGCTACACGTTCATGGTGTTTCAGTTATTGCGCAATGATAAATCGATTTCTATGATGATTTGCACAATCGTGTATCTATGCACAACTGTATTCCATGAAAAAAGGAACTACGTCATTACTGTAAAATGACCGAACATCTTGGCAAACTGTACCTGATTTGTCATCAGACTTTTTGTTCCACATCCACAAGCCAAATTGGACTTGTTCGTTTTGTCAAATGAAAAACCAATTGCGTCATTGATAATTTCGTACTTATTTTCCTAGAATCGTATCTGATGACTTAAATTGTCTAAAAATAGGCCTAGTTTGGAAGGTATTTAAATAACTGTGTTCAATTCGGATGTTTGCGGAGATGTACTTACATAAGTCATTGACCTGGAGCACACGACTAGTTCTAATTGGTAATCTAATATACATAAGTAGTCACACCTGACCTTGGATAACACCAATTCGTGATATCCACTCGTTCACGGTGTGCAAACTGTAGTATTTTACTAAAATATTTTCCTTAAAATTTATGAAAGTTATTTTGGAGAAAATATTTAAGACTTGGGTTTTGATCTTAGAATAATACAAACGCCGGAACGCTCCGTAGTGTCAAATGTCGAAGCGCACCGGTTTATTGCTTCGCTTTTGGCAGGGCGGTTGTATGTAAACTATGCTTCTATGGTTTGGAATTCTATGGTTTTGAGCTGTTATAGAGTTTACATACATACATACACAGCATCACGCCCGAAATCCCTAATGGGGTGGGCAGAGCCACAATACTATTTGTGGCCACGTTCGATGAATTAGTCCTAAGATGGTATGATGAACCGTACGGTGACAGGTGATCAGCCCATCGCCCATACAGATAGTCCACCATGTTGGGGAGGACCCGTCCCTTAGTCGACTTTTACGACATGCCAGGATGATAAGCATCTGCACGATTCCTATGCTATTTCTTCACTCCTAGTGCAGCAGAGGAGTTATAGAGTTTCAGAGTCATATTACTTGGACATTCATTGACACTCCATAAGCTGAGGTTGAACTCAATCTTTGCATGTTCGCGTTAGCATTACCGTCTTACGAGACAATGGTCATCTGGCCGGAAAATAGGGCCAGATGACCATTGTCTCGTAAGCCCTAAGCGTAAGCGTAATACCTTGTGTTGCATAGGGAAAATAGCTATGCAACACAAGGTATTTACATCATAAAAATTACATCATGTCCTGAAAACTCTTAGATTTTTTTTTAATCATCAGATTCTGTTTTACTTCAAATACAGTGTTTGATCCTAAATGATAATTCCTAACTCTATGTATCTACTACTGCTACTACTACTACCACCTATTAAAATTGGCTTAAGGAATTGGTCTTAACTTAACTCGCTGGCCAATACTTCAAAATCTTCACTTAAGTGAAGGCAACCAAATTTTCTGGATGACCAAATAATATAAAAAGATGAGAAAGAAAAGCTTTTTGGGTATACTTTTACTTTCTTACTTCAAGACTTTTTATGAAGGCCGACGGTAGGTACTGAATATAGTCTTACAATCAGACGCACCTTTTATGTGAGTAGTCGCCTTAATTCAACACATTATCATGAGTTAAGAAATGCCCGCACGCCGGTAACACACTGTATAAAAAATACATGTTCATGAAATACCATGGTGACGCACCGGAAAAATCTTTTTTTCCATCTAGGGGACCTTTGTATCCTGAGTAACCCACTATAAATATGACATTTATGACAGATCTAGATCGACTGTCGGGGCTATCTATTAATTACGTAAGTACGGTTTAGGCGATTTTGGCGAACCTAACCTAACCTAACCCCATGTAAGGACATTAAGACTTTTCAGGCTCCCCCTCCCCCCGTCTTACGTAAGGATTTATCAAATTTTCCTAAATGTTATTAGAAAACGATCAGCTGCACTAATTCAATTCCTATTCATTTATTTCATGTAACATTGACACATATTATTTTGTTACCTAATCTAAAGGTTTAGTTAAAATTAAATAATAATTAATTTGACCTGTGCTGTGCCAACAGTGGCACAGCATAGCCCAGCGTATCACCACATCATGACACTGGTGGGGGCATGTAGTTCCCTACAATACGTCATTCATATAGACACAGTCCACCGTGCCTGCGATCATACTCAGGATGGTGTTGGGACACTAATACTATCAATAACACGCAATAGTGTTTAATTTAACAATAAATAAATGTCGTTTTTTTACCTGACGCTTTGCTCTGAAATGCCCATCACTCTTTATATGAAAACACACATTCATATTTATAAAATATTAAGTAAGAACAGCTTTTACCCCTCTCCCCGTCAAGATAAGGTCATGTAGAGATCTTTTAAACTCTTTCTCCCTGTCAGGACTCTTACATTATTAATGAATGGCCTCTAACACAGGAAGCCAGGCACTTTATTATGCTAATCGAAATACGATCTACACCAAAAATTGACTTGGTAGCGCAATTAGCAGCCATCACTTTTACTCGTGTAAGTTTTTCAACTGCACGTATAAAAACTGCGGTAACACCTCTTCCTAGATTAATTAAGTTAAACATTTCCTCATTAAACCTTGCCAAGATTAGATCTTTCCGAGAATCACTTTCACCGTCTGATGCAAGTGCCGCTAAAGATTTATCATTTAGTGTAAGAGCTGTAGACAACTATTGTAGTATAAAAAGTTTCAGGAATGTATTAAAATTTATTATTCGATTAACGGATCGCGTGAAATGAAATCTAAATGTAGAAAAATTATTTAATTTATCTTCGTAACACTGCAATGAGTCGGAAAATTGATTGGGCATTTATAGGTAAGGTAAAAATAGGCGAATACGTTGTTTTTATTATAAAGAGTACGAGGCTCCCCAATTAGTGGCCTACTTTAATTGGCAAACTCAATTTACACCTCGCCCGATATAAAAAAGTGAACTAGGAATCTCTAGGGTTTATCAAAGCTTATTTAATATCCCTTATTTGCGAAACCCTTGCAAAGTTGGAACGTGGAATCTAAGGAGTAGGTATGCTCACTCCGTGGAAATTCGAATGATTGAATGTAGCACAGCTACGCAAGGACCTCCATTCCCTTTTCCTGTTCGTGCCAAAATAATTTAACTACTTCAATCCAAAATTACATACATACATGCATAGCAACACGCCTGAAATCCCTAATGGGGTAGCCAGAGCCACAAGAAAGCGTGGGAAATCCAAAATTTCCCACGTTTTTTCCCTCGACATATTATAAGTCTGAATTTAAACCTTTATTACTCTTAGACTATACCACATACCTACATCTAATAATCAATTCACAAGTCTAACGCCGGCCGGAATGTAGTGACATTATCACTCTCACAGCACGTGCCCACAAACGCCTTATATAAAACTACACCATATTCTAGGTAAGGATAGAGTTCAGTTTTTCGTAACCAGAATTAACATCGTCTAGTTTAACCCAAGCAATGTGAAACCTATTCAATCTATGTACCCCAAGGTTTTGTTTTTAATGTTACTTTATGGTGGTTAGAACGTTTCACGTTTAAATTTGTTTCAAGGAAGCCGGCTTGAAATTTTCATTCATGATTGGGAATACAAATAAGGTCATACTATAAACGATAAAGTTACTATATGCGTAATTTACTGAGATGTACAAGGTTAATGATCTTAATCGGTTTAATCTTATAATGAATAGGTTCCTAGTAAATCTGGTTATACGTGATACTTGACATGATTTTGCTCCTGCGCGCTGCAGGTAGTATGCAGAATGATTGCCTTGAATTGGTACTTTATTTTAGAAACTTATGGCGGTAATCAAAGTTATTTAATTAACTATTGACGTGTTCCTTAGTAGTATTGAAATTTTAATATTTTTTCCTGTTTTTAATGTTAATTGTGACGTCATCGATAGTATTAATTTTAAAATCCTTTTTCAGGACAACACTGAACGGCGTCGTGGCTTTCTCCGACATAATTGTTGAGTGGTGACCCCTTGTAGCGGGCAACTACCGTTCAACTTAATTTTTTTATTGTACTGTTGCGCTAAATCCGAGTAAAAATTTAAATACGCGTATAAACAGCGTATTTAGTTGGACCATCTGGAACAACAAGGGAGTTGCTCAGAGCACGCTTGTGAGCAATTTAGTCTTCTTAATGCATACGGTCGATGCCAAATCTATAGAAAAGTTGGTGGAGTTTACTATACAATATATAAATTACAAATAAGTACCTAAGTAAAAAACGCTAGTTACATGATGCCTAAGCGTAAATTACAGTTTCTAGATTTTGTTTGTCTGTCTGAATGTAATGTACCGAATACATTTTAAAACGGCTGAATGGATTTAAAGGAAACCTTAAGGGATAGTTTAAGGTATTTTAAGTTAGATAATAGCATTTATTTAATTTTGATGTCTTAAAGGGTTTTGGACATTGTAATAATTCTGTTTGCACGGGTACCTACAACTAAAAATAACCTAGATACCTTTATTTTAATAAATAAAATTATAAAGTAAAATCTAAAAATCTAACACTACGCATTTCTAATAACCGGCTGCACAC
Source organism: Tortricodes alternella (assembly GCA_947859335.1). Taxonomy (NCBI): domain Eukaryota; kingdom Metazoa; phylum Arthropoda; class Insecta; order Lepidoptera; family Tortricidae; genus Tortricodes; species Tortricodes alternella. The sequence continues at coordinate 917,444 of OX401977.1, forward strand.
AACTTAAGACCAGTTTGTCAACTTTGTATCAGTAACATTGGGTATTAGTTCACAGAATCTAATAAAGTAATTGGATTATTTAATATGATGAAATCTTAAGTAATCCAAAACTTTTATTATTGAGATAAGTGGCCACGATATACCTAATTGAAGAAGATAAGGTATTATCAAATGATTGGCGGTGCGATGGGTCGATAAGACAGGTGATGCGTGCAGCTTAAAAAGCTATGTAGATAATGCTATCATATTTTTAATTCTGTCATTCAAAGGTTAAATGACAAACTTTTTTACTTTTCATGCCCGTGCCAGCATAAAGCAGCAAAAAGTGCCGAGCTACTAACGCTTCCACGATGAGGGCACTCTCAGTCTTAAACGAACTAGTTATCCAAAGTTGATTTACGCTTTAATTCATCTGGTCAATCTGAGAAATTTCATGATGTTTCTCAACAGTCTTTCATATAATTATGAATTTGTATCTTTTTCGTGTTATATGTTATTATTAACCTATTTATTATCATGGTTGTATTATTGTTAATTGTTTTGTGTGGATGGTAATATTGATTGGTTTTAACTTTAACATGTGAGTCTTGGTTTTTGTACTGTAAGCTTATGTCTTTCTTTTTTTCATAAATAAATAAACAACAGAGCGATGATAGTAGCACAAACCTAACATACAGTCCGCGCGCGAGTTGAGTGCTGTCGGGGCCTCAAGTAAAACGCGGGTGCAGCTCCCCCCGCCACCCGCTCGCCTCGCCTATCATGCCCACATTGTAGTACTGCCACTCACAGCACGACAATCATTATTTACAATGTGCAATATGCATCATAGCAGATAGGAAAACCCAATACTGATGCCATGGTCGCAGAAACCTTAAACTTGCAGCGTGATTGCGTTGTACCCACTTAACTTGCCTTTTGGGAAATGTGCCATAGTCACGCTATAATGAGTCAACGTCTGCAACCGCTAAACTACTAAAAACATGCATCATTATGCACAATACAAATATTGGCAAGATCATTAAGTAGAACCTGCAATAAACAGAAGATCGTAAAAGATGAGTAAGTACTTATTCAATTAATTCATAAATTCCAAGACATATGACACGTTAACAGCTGCTTCACACTATTATCTACGGTTTATTCAATTCAATTTTCTTGAACGATCTAAAGCATTCAAATACTTATAATACGTTTTATGAATCGGTTTTCTTCGGTAGAATCATCTGAAAGCAGTTGCCGCTGAGACATAGACATGGCAGCGAAACAGTATTTTTAACCGCAGTCGTTTTACCGTCTGGTAACAATACATCCATATGTTTGCATACACCAATAATAATAAGAAGACGCTTATTTAATAGTTTCATAACAAGGTAAGTTAAGCTAACACGAAATGACAATAAAGTTATATTACAAACTATTAAAACGGTAGTTGGCTCAGCTGTAAAAATGTTGTAAAAGTTAAATGTTGTAAAAGAAAACGGGAATTGCTATGGAAGTGTAGGCTATCCTCGAATGCAAATAATAAGCACTACTTCAAACAATACTCAAAAAGACTTAAAAAGATAATATTACTAACTCAAAAATCTCAGAACGATTATTATATTAAAAATTCAGCGAATAAGTCAAAAGCAACTTGGGACATCATCAACAATCCAAAAAAAAGGCATGTTAAAGAAAATATTTCACAAATAATACGCGACGATATTATTATTAAAAATCCTGCCGATATTCCACAAGAATTTAATAATCATTTCATTGATCAAATCAAATCGAAGTCTTATAATATTAACTCTAATCATATTAATCCAAACAATATTCCTATAATAAACAATACTCTGACATATAAATCATCAAATTCCTTATTTATGAACCCCACTGTACCTGATGACATTCGAACGATCATTAATTCATTAAAAAACACTAAAAGCACCGGCTATGATGGAATATCAACAAAAATAATAAAAACAGTGGCACCTATTATATCATTCCCAATTAGCTACATTGTAAATCTGTGCATTGAACAGGCGCCTCATTCGGGAACGCTAAGTGATTCTGTAGCGACTCGTAAGCCAGATTTCTCATTCCACTCTTCCGCACGACGCCAAATGCGTAAGAGCGAGATGAGAAATCTGGCTTAGAGTCGCTACAGAATCACTTAGCGTTCCCGAATGAGGCGCCTGGGTACATTTCCTGAAAAATTAAAAGTAGCTACTGTACGACTGCTTCTAAAAAAAGGTAATAAAGAAGACATTAATAATTACAGACCAATAGCATTGATTTCTGTATTTTCTAAAATAATAGAAAAGGTAGTATTTAATAGTCTTAATCAATATTTCGAAAAGAACAATTTATTTGCGCCGGAACAAATGGGATTTCGTAAAAATAAATCAATAAACATGGCGATTTTTGATCTATTACGAACAATAATGATGCAGATAGATAAAAATAACCCTGTATGTGCTCTTTACATGGATATGACCAAGGCCTTCGATTTCGTTGATCATAACATTCTATTGCAAAAACTATATAATTATGGGATACGAGGCAACATTCATGATCTCATTAAGTCCTACTTAATCGGAAGGCGGCAAATGGTCCAAATCAGTCAAATATGTACTAAGACAAAAAGTGAAGTTACCATCTCATCAGATTTTAGAGACATAAGTTACGGTGTACCACAAGGGAGCGTCCTGGGTCCCCTACTCTTTCTTATTTATATTAATGACCTGCCACAGGCCATCGATCAATCCATGGTTCTGTTTGCTGACGACAGCACAGTGATATTTACGGGAGAAGATCCACATATGTTTCAGGAAAAGATAAACAAAACATTAGAAATTATTATCAGATGGATGAATAACAACAATTTACATATCAATCTAGGAAAAACAAAAATTATGAATTTTAAGCAGAGAATTAATAAATTGCCTAATTTAAATGTGACATTTATGGATAATAATATAGATGAAACGGACATAACTAAATTTTTACGTTTAAGTTTAGATAATAAGCTAACATGGAAAAGCCAAACTGATATCATATGTAAAAATCTAAGTAAATTCTCTTATGCATTATATAACTTGAATAAAGTAGTTAATCAAACAGCAGTATTAACCGCCTACCATGCCTACGTAACTTCTACATTAAGATACGGTGTTATGTTCTGGGGGAATTCCACAGATCGAGAAATGGTATTTAAAGCCCAGAAAAAGTGCATCAGATCTGTTTGTGGAATTAAACAAACGGACTCGTGTAGACCATACTTTATTAAATTAAAAATATTAACGTTGCCGAGTCTTTATATATACGAGACATTAATGTACGTCAAAGGCAACATCAATCAATTCTCTTTATTTAATAGTGTACGGCAGCGAAGTAAGCTTTTTGCAAGGCCATTCAAAACAGCGTTACTTGCAAAAAGTGTATTTGGAATGGCTCCGAAATTATACAATAAATTGCCAAACAGTTGGAAAATATGACGCACTTTAAAAAAATGTTGTATAATTTCTTAACAAAAAAAGCATATTACTCAATACAAGAATATTTAATAGATGCATTTTAATAAGAGGTAACACTGAAGTACCTATATAAAAACTATGTGCATGTAATGCATGCTGCATGTTTGTATGCCTCATGGCTAAGCATAGTGACACATGACACTTACTGTACCACCTTTGTACCACCTACCTATGTTTTACAAATAAATATATTGATTGATTGATTGATTGATTGCTTAATGCCTGTGTCTTACAGACTCGCAGGTCTGTCCGACGAGCAGGCGCTGTTATTCTGCCATCCGCGCAATTTTGGCCCCAAAATGTGGCTTATTTACCATCAACCTTTAATAATACTTATAAGGCTATGTTGATATACCTACTCCTAACTATGAGATCTTGTTTGCATGTACATAAATAATACTAAACCTTGAAGTAGGTTGTTTTTTTTCTGAATGTCCAGTAACCAAGCTTCACAACGTTTTTTAAACACCATCGGGGATTTACTTTATTCTACTGGTGGGGGGAGATGGTTCCAGCACTTAGGAGCAGCGTAACGAAAGCTGCCTCTAAATGCCTGGAGTCGAGGGCGAGGGAGTATAATGATCTTGCTCCTGGCTCTTAGCCCCTTCCCTGTAAAGTCCTACTTCCAATTCAATTTGCGAACCAGGTAAGCAGTTACACCAGTTTCCTTAAGTGTACAAATCATTGATGTCAGTTTTAGGGTACGTCTCTTAGTCATCTGTAAGTCATATAGAAAAAAATGATACCTCACCTTCTTGCCGGCTCTTCCCAGTAGAGGATTTTTCTCCGAACCGGTGGTAGATTCTCCTTGACCTTCATAAGAGCTTGTAAAAGCCTAAATTGAATAAAGATAGTTTGACTGACTTTGAATTTGATATCAAGTATGTGACGCTTATTGAGGTATGCGCTGATGTGCGAGCGCCGTGGTATATCTTGACAAAATCGAGTGCATGCATTCTGAACGCGTTGCACTGGTTCAGTTTTTTGAATGAATGAATTAATGAATGAATATTTAAGTATTTGTCGTAATAATAATTCTTAGTAGTCTTCGGAATTAAAAACAGAATCTCCAAATTGTACCTTTAAACAGGCGTACAAATTTCCTTACATTAAATTTATTAATTAACATTACTCGAGCATAAAATTAAATTAAATTACAATAATCAGTAAGATACATTTTCAGGTTATTTATCCCGATAAAAACTCGTTAGTATTATAGTAACATTTCCCTGTAAGCCATGCACTAGTCTTATTAATATTTACTTTTAAATTGTTTATTTCTAGCCAATTAATTGTTTGTGTCAATGCTAAATTTATATCATCATTACATTTTATAATAATTGACGGACGACACCGCAAATAAAATACATTCGTATGATAGGTAACTGGGCAGGTCGTTAATGTACAATTAGAACAGTAGAGGCCCCAGGATAATGCCCTGGGGAACCCCAACCCTATTATTTACATATTAAGATCGATGCGATTTTAGAGTATGAGATTTAGGGATATACTTGACAGTCTCAACACATTGACTTCTGTTTCCAAGGTAAGCTTTGATCCAGTCAAAAGCCGACCTCGTATACCGTATCTATAAAGTTTTTTGAGTAGCCGCTTATGACACACGTAGTCAAACGCCCTTTTCAAAGAGGCAAAGACCATATTATATTATGTCTCCATAGTCTAACTGTGAAAGGACTAAGGAATCTGCCAATCTTTCGTGCACTTTTTGGATGCCACCACACAATGTGTGTACCGGCCCTAACACGTGAATCATAACGAGAGATGAGATTTATCAAAATCATTGAGTATAAGTTCTCCAACCTGACAGATTCTAGTGCTTAGGTATACTCGAACCTGTCATATCACAAGCTGATAAGTTGAGTCATTTATTTTGGCAAATTCCCCTTGACCCTTTACTACTCTAAAAATATTATCTCAGTAATGTTTAAAAAAAGAAGCACCTATAATTTCTGCCGAGTTTCTTGCGGCACATTTTCTCAGGTTATGATGGTTCTGCCCGAAGCGCTGGTAGATTCAACCTATTTTAATTGTATATATATATATATATATATATATATATATATATATATATATATATATATATATATATATATATATATATATATTATGAATAATAGGGCCTAGGTGGTCAATTTGATAAATAAAAGTTTTTAAATGTTAAGGGTAAGGTGACAAGAAGAAAAAGACCTAGAAAATATTGAAACATTTGGTAAAAGATCAATTACTTGCTAGACATAAAATATTCTCTTCACAATTATTCGAGAAAGAAGTAACAAGGTTGTATTCCGTCTTTAGCTGATTAAGTCCACACCTATTCCCAGTAGAACAATAGGTTCAGACCGAGGCGCCACTGGATTTCCTAGGCTTGATAAGGTTAGAACCGGCACCTTGCTGGTATTTTCCCAGCTAACACTCAATGGGAATTCCTTTCGCTTTCAGTAATTGGAAAACGACATGGCAATATTGCACGCTGGCGTCAGATAAAGCTGTCTGCTCAATGAGTTCACGAAAACCAGAACCGACAAGGTTTTATTAATTTTCGAGCATAATGTAGGCATAGCTGGGCACAAGACCGTTAAACCGTTAATCTTAAATAACGAAGTTAAACATTTCGAGTAACGGATTAACTTTTAAGCTAACTTACAAAAATGTTAACGGACTCATTAACTTCCGTTAAAACAATTAAAGTCCATTTAACGTTAATTAACCTACTATTTGCCAAAAGGACACTGCGCGACTTTTGTCAGATAGCTTTTGATTTGAATTTGATCTCTAAATAATAAGTATTATTACAAATTATATTGCAACCTATTTTTACTAATGTTTCATGTCCTGCCTAAACTTCCAGGTAGGAACATTTTTTATAAGTAAAATACTAACGCAACGACATATAATGCAACTACTATCACGAGTTAACGATTAACGTTAACTTCCGTTATCCTTAAGTTAAAAATTAGTATCGATTAGGTAATTTAAATTATACAAGAATTTTCTCAACTTACGGTAAACTGAAAACTTTTGGCTCGTCTACACGATTTTTTATGCTTCGTAGTTAAACCCAATAGTGAGTCAGGTTATTATAGTAACCGGATTAGGTGGCACCTTTAGATTTCCAGCGTGATACGGGGTGGTTGACTCACGGCCGCCTTCTTATCAAATAGTAGCGTCATTCATGAAATTGTCGGCACGTGAGAGTTATTGATTACGATTGTCAATATGTAATTTTATTTCATACGTCGTTTTTATCATCTTCAACAGTGGCTCCAACTATTTATTTCGTGTCAGAGTTATTATAATTATTCAGCTACGTTTCTGAAATTACAGTCTTTTGGGATATAAACAGCGGTCAAAAATCCGTAACATTGATCATTCATCATTTGAACTTGCGTAAAAGTTCTACAGTAACCGAAATAGCCCAAACAATTGCTAAACTTAAGTGGCAGTGGGGATAACCACCCAATTATACAATTTTTGTATATAAGTATAAAATTTGGTAACCCTGCTATTAAGTGCGCATGGGAAATTAACTTTGAGTATTTAAATAATACAGATTTTAAGTTTGTATTGGTCTAATTTCACATACGACTGATGCTATGATCTGAAAAGGAAAAGGCTGTTAGATTTAATTATAAATTATAAATAAATAAATAGATTGTTGCTGAAGAACTTTAGTTATTTATTCTACGGCTGAGGGCTGCATCCTGGATGCTGCATTTTAGGAGTTAATTTGGCTCACACTCTGGTCTAGTTCTCTTTATCCCAGAAAACCTCTCATTTTTGTATTTTAATTAGATTTTCAGAATCGTTCATTATCTGACCCTCAGTAGCATTATAAGGGTGAAAGGTCGCTGCAAGACACTATAACCGATAACACATATTAACATATGGAGTAAATGCTGTGGAGATTCTTAAACGTTTTCCTTATTATTTTATGTATTATGTGCTTCGGATTACGGTGTCACTTCCTGCTTCCGGATCTTATCGCATTAAAACGATTCAGTAGTATTTAAATATACATCGTATCCGTCAACTTGCTATAGTTATAGCTTGATGATGTCACATGACGAAATTTTATCAAGATTCTTTATAACAGCTTAAAAAAATATGTAAGTTAAAACAAAGACTAAAATTATATTTAAAATTATTAAGAGAGCCGTTAATGACTAGGCTATCTTTCACCATAATTTGATGTATCGTCGTTTTGATTTGGAATATTCTCCTTGGAACTCCTTCTTTTACAAGCTTTTATTTGCTTAAATCTGTCCCGGTGTCTGTCTGTAATCAAATCTTGCAAGTTAAATTTGCCCCGTTTCCGATTGAGCTGTTTGATATCACTACGTTATTTTGGTGACAATGCAATAATACGGTACCATGGAGCTGGTCTGATTGATGATCGGCGGTCGGAAGGTGGCCATATGAATTCTGCAACAAAAAAACATAACCGCGTCGTATTTGGGCTCGTCTGATTGTCTTAACAAGTGCTAAAGCCCGCTGAAAAACGCATTATTATAGTACATAAAGAAAAAAAAGCTTGTCTTCATAATTAAATTTTTAACTAAAAGTTATTTAGACTTCATGCTCTTCCAGGAACCTTCACGACTCTGCAAGTTACGATTTTACAAGCAAAAGCTGGCATTACCGATGTCGGATCCCATACATCTGCCTTGCAGTGTTACCAGCTTTTGCCTGTTAAATAAATTATAACTTTCGTTTCGTGTAACGGATGACGAGACGGGCCTAGGACATCCCATCAAACGCCAAAAGTAAAATTTGTGAAGTAAAATGTATACTAAAAAGCGTCATAAAGTTAAATGGTTATTTCCACTACTCAGCTTTTCTCCACAATATTTTCCTTAATGGCTACAAAGTCACTTGTCTAGTTTACTTAGTTATACAAGGTTCGTTGCCATAAAGTATCTTCGTATCGATCGTTAATTTCTTGCAAGGCGATATTTACCTTGGGGAATACCCTAGACTTTTCTAGGGTTATTTCTAACAAGTTACATTGCTGAGGTTAAATCAAGTGTAATTAGAAAATCTAAGATAATCAACAGCAAAGGAATCACTGATCCGTTGGCGACCTTTAAAAAGTAAAGTCAAAAACTAAAACCCGATAGGCGACGTAAAAGCATTTTGGCTCCTAGTATGACGCACCCTTAGAACTCTTATAGGTATAGCCTATGACACTGGCCTCTTTTTTAATACCGCCCAAAATCCCTAATGGGGTGGGCAGAGCCACAAGACTACTTGTGGCCACGTGACAGGTGATCAGCCCATCGCCCATACAGAAAGTCCATCATGTTGGAAAGGACCCGTCCCTTAGTCGACTTTTACGACATGCCAGGATGATAAGCATCTGCACGCATTATATGCTATTTCTTCACTCCCAGTGCAGCAGAGTCTCTTTTTTAATAATTTTTATTTATAAAAATCGGTCCAGTAGTTCAGGAGCTAAAGTGAAAGATCCGACTTTTGGTCACAGGTTAAACTCTATAACCCCCTTTTGATTTCGCGCAGTCGGATAAAAACGTAATGAGTATAGAACGTCAATCATTGAAGTTAGTAAAATTGCGTTTTTTGGCGGATATTTAGTGCAAGGGAAATTATCATCCTTATTGTAAGTATATATATAAAGTTGAAAACACTAGTATTATGATTATTATAAATGTGAATGTATGTGAAGATATTTTGATGTTTGTTCTACAATCATGCGCAGGCTGCAGGATGTATTTGACTCATGACAGATGGACTATATCTTGGAATAAAACATAGGATACCTACTTTTTATCCCAAAATATTCCCGAGGGAAAATTTTACGTCGCGGTTAGCGCAGTTGGTAGTGACCCTGCCTACGAAGCTAGTGGTCCCGGGTTCGATCCCCGGTAACGGCAAATATTGGTGTGATGAGCATGAGTTTGTTCCCGACTCTTGGATGTTTCATATATGTATTTAAGTATTTATTAATCTATACAAGTATGTATATCCTCGTCTAGTAACCATACCAGAAGCTTTTAGAGCTTACTTTGGGACTACCTCGGTTTGAGTAAAGATTATACCCTGATTTATTTTTTATTAATTTGCGAAAGAAGTCGCGCGCAGATATGAAATTGGTTGTTTAGATAATACTTGAAATAAACACGGCTTTACAAAAGATTTATTGTCAGAAATGGTCCGACATGTTTCGGACTCGTATGGAGTCCTTCAGGGGTTGAGTGCGTTCGCGGTCAAAGCAATCCGTGCACTGCCCGCCGCGCGGCGTTTATTCCTGAATCACGCGCAAACTGCTGGACAGATTTTAATACAATTTGGCAGACACAGACGACATCTTAGAATAAAAGTATTGATACTTTTTATCTTAATACCACGCGAACAAAGACGCAGGTACAGCTAGTAACTATTAATAAATCAATTTGATGTTTTCAATTTGTGTATTCTTTCTTGTTAATTCCTTCAGTAGCAGCTGTGGGTGGATTGTTTACGTTACTGGACGAAAACGAGTAGACGGTAATCTACGAAATATTCGATTACTCATCATTTAAGTAAAACGAGATTGTTCAAATACTACCGCAGGTGAATCTAACAATAGATGCCAATTCACAGCATTTCATCCACATAATATAGGTTAGTTTTGTATCCATTTCCTTACTACAGTCCTACACTAACTGGTGATCGTCCGTGCGTGCACACTTCTAAAGTATGAACACAAGGATAATTGCCGGTTGGTGTAACATTACATTTAAATTAAAGTTGTCTTAAGGACCTCTGTGTGTTGTCTTTGGTCCCGTGTACGTCCACCTTCCAATTGTCCAGGTCTCCCATAGTCTCGTAATGGAAACAGACAAAAATTACAAGTAAAGCCTTGAGGTCTGATGCTTTGAGGTTGTCATTACTCGTATTTCTTAAGATGTGATAAAATGTTTCTTGCTCAAAAATGTTACCTATATCAAAAACGAAGTGGGTCAGAGTTGTCACATGGAAATCTTGACGGCGGCGACCCCTTATCTATTTAACTATTTTTGATAAGTTTATCAATGAGATATAAGATAGCGCATAAAACTAAAGTATTTCATGATGGAAAATTATTATAAGTAGACATTACTGAATGAACGAGCGCGAAGCGCGAGTTAAGCTTCACCTTTTCAGAAGGTACAAATGTCCGGATGTCCGGATGTCCAGCTGTTTTTCTCTACAAGTCGCATTCCGCAACACATTTTCTTGAAATTTTGTGAGCAGGTTCGATAATTAAATGGTTTTTTTTTGTTGATTCAGTAATTCAAAATATTTCGTAGGTATGGGGTTGAAAACGTAAAAAAAAACACATTTACTCGCGAGGTCTACAGCTCACAGAGCCACTAATATAGTAATAGGTTAGTTTATTATTTACTTACTTAAATTATTATGATCATAAAGTTTATGCGATAATTGGAATCCGAAAGTAATTTAAAGGGGGTCTCCACGATGCCTAAATGCGATTATTTTAATTTTTATGTGTATGTAAATACACTCATGGTACGAAATAATAGCGATGCAGATCAGTTTAGGGCCCAATGAGAATCGTATTAAGAGATTGCGGTAACCCCCAAGGAGTCATCGTCGTAAGACTTGAAAGACTTCGTTCGTTGGTAAATTTACCTACTTAATTGATTTTACGTCATTAGAATTATTTGATTGAATATATTTTATTTAACTGAATTTCTACTTTAACTTGTAACTTTATTCTTACAATAGCTATTTAACTGAAGTCGCGTACCTTATAGCCGAATCTCTTGGACAAAGCATTTGCATTATGTGTGAGTAGTAGGTACTTAGTAGATATGGAAAAGTATAAATGTGTGCGTATTGTGTCTGTGTTTTAAATACGGTACTCTAAACCTACACGACACCCATACAGTCACAAATGGTTCTCCAAATTGATTCAACTATATTGTACTTCTTTAACTTGGTCTCTTTCTGTTATTTTAATCAAGCCGGTTCGGTTATCAATATTACCTAAGATCAAGGGAACGTGTCTGAACCTGTTACGATTTCACAATAACTTCACAATCACAATACAATCGGCTTAAATTGTCTTCACGCGAAACTAACCCCAAATACCAAGCCACTAACCTTAGTATCGTGTTGGCCAAACAATTATTTAGTTATTCAAGAAGCACATAACTTTTAAATTCCATTTACTAGGTAGTCCAAAGTGCGATTCATTGTCACTAAGCAAATATTGGTGGTTCGCATAAAATGGCGCAACTTCTTCCAAGTGTATAGGCACGTCATATATCGTCATATGAACCAGTTATTGCAAAATGCAGGCGTAAATGCCCCTTCGGAAAATGCCGCCGATAGTTGAGCTTTGAGGAAAGACATATTTTTATTTTTAATGGGTTTTTGTTTATGGTATTGGACGGAAAATTGCAAACGCATCAGGCACGCAGATAATGCGAGCAATTTTACTGGGGAAAATGTAGGGTATTTTGTTTTCCCGAGACAGTGGGTTTTCTTAGCGCGTTTAAAACCATGATCCAGATTATAGGTACTGCTTTAATTACACAATTTGCTGGACGAATTTTAAATAATTCGATTATGGATTATTTACGCCGTGGTCTTATATTCGGAAAAAGAATCGTTTTGTTAATGAATGGTTTTACGCTGACTGTTTGTAGTGTAGCCACATGAAGAGATGTATCTACTTATAAGTAGATATAGGTAGTTATAGTTAGGCCCCTAAAACGAAATGAAAGATGTTTCATTTTGCAGTTTGTTGACTTCGAAAAACAAAAGAAATCGAAATTAATTTCGAAGAAGGTTAAAAGTTCACTAAACACTAGTTCATTTAGTTCATAACAACTTAAAAAACCGGACAAATGCGAGTTAAACTCGCGTGGAGAGCGTTCCGTATATGATTATCTGAATTTTCCGATGTTACTTTAAATACGACAGACTTCTTATTTTCCTGTAAGTAAAGTTCTAGGTAAAGATTTTTTTTAATTTTTTTTCCAAATTTAAGGTCCAATAGTTTCGGAAACAAGGGGGAATGGTAAATTTCCTTATCTTAAAATCATAAAAAAATAAGATGCACACAACGAGCCCTTTCATTTTATAAAACACGATATGCAAATCAATGCAAATCTTTTTTTTATTTTCTAATTTGTGGTTGTTTTCCATAAGTGGCCCCGACGTTTAAAATTCATTTATTTACGGTACACGCAGTATTGCGGTCACCGACTTACATATGTGCGGCAAAGTTCAAATTGCAAATTGGCTGTGACAGACGGACAGACACACGAGTTCCAGTTTTTCCTTTTGAGGGAAGGAACCCTAAAAATTTTCATAGTTTGAATTTATAGTTGATGTAGCACACCTAGAACACTCGATGAGCCGTGGAGCGGCGGCATCGGTTCTGTGACGTCACTGTGACGCGTACAGCTACCGTACGCTGTGTGTCAAGGACTCCGCGCGCGTTCAACGCATAAGCGATAGCGGGCAAGCTATCTTTTATACTTTTTGTTACAACTAATGATGTTCTTGTAGTTATTTACTTTTTTTTATTAGTCCATGACTTGTGACTTTTCTTCCACCTGTTGGTACGAGGCAAGTGGACTCCAGGAGTGCTAAATAAAATTAGCTAAACTGAAACGCCTATGATAAGTTCTTGCTGAACTGGACATGTCTGTCGAATGCAGCCAGACCAAATTCAGACTGAAGGGGCAAAACTTATATCGACATTAGTCGATACTATAGTCGATATTAGTCGACGGGTATTAACCCGTTCTCAATATTCAATCCGCGGATAGATTTGCTTGCTACCAGTTATAAGTTGTCATATCTTCTATGCGGGAAATGTAAAATTTTAACCCGTATTAGCCAAATCTAACGGGCATAGGCTACAAGTCTTCAAAAAATGACAGATCGGAAAGGAAATGGCGAGACGATCCACACACGTTTTGGGTACAATCTAGCCAACAAAAAATTTGACCACTTTAGGCCTTTGCTATAGGAAACTACATGCAAGTGTTACTAATCTATATTTAGAATAATGGAATGTGGATTGTCTTTGAAATGCACTATCTAGTTTGCTAAATAAACTATTAATAAATGGGCAATTAGTGCAATGATTAATAATTTAAACAATAGTTAACCCTTTCCAGATTACACTAATTGCCATTACTTTCTCTTTCAATTAGGCAAAATACCCAGTTGCTTTATTATTATTCCTATTGTAATTAGCTGATTTCGATGGTTGGTTTTTAAAAGACAATTAATGATAACATCATTATAGTATGAATTATACAATCTTGGTGTCTTCAAGGTAAGAGTGAATAGGCATTTTCTGGGCAAGCGTGTTCTAAGTATCCTACACCCTGGCTTCGCTTTCCATCAGGTGACACTAGGGTCAAACGCATGCCCAGTCTTTCATAAAAAATGAAGTAGTGATAGTTCGTTTGTATTTGTTAGCTATACTAAATATATCGACTGTGGAAATTTCAAATGTCGTAAGGGACATTTTGAGGAAATGGCAAAATGTCCATGAAATAAGGTACATTTTGTCGAAATGTCAATATGTCCCTTACAACATTTTAAATTTCCACAGTCGATATGTACCTACAAGCTCTTGATCGTAATTTCGTCAACACAGCATGAATAAACTGATATTCTTTTGGGAACTGTGCTATTTCCTGAGATAAAAATCTGGCCCTCAACTTTCTCTCTGTTGGATCAAATCAGAAAGAAAGATAGAAAAAACTTATTAAAATGGCGGCCAGTTCTGAATGTGTAAAATTCCAGAGATTTCAGACTTTGATCTGTATCCTGAACTTCTTCAAGAAAAAAGTGCACGATCCTAAAGCTACTAGAATAACAATGCTTGTTGAAAGCATCAGGCACTATTCGACGGCGATATTATGGCAAGTTTCATCGCTATAGAAGTGTAAAAGGTGACAGACAGCGATTCTTGACGGGAATTCAAAGAACGAGTTTAGTCAACAAATGATTGATATTTCCGGTCTTATTATTGAATTGCCTTGACATTGTTCTTAGATTCTGATGCCACATATATTCTTTATCTACACCCATATCATAAAACCTCCATTGGTTAATCAAAAACCATAGGAAATGACCACCATTTTGACAACCAATTAGGAAAAACCAATGCTGCGATGAAGAAATAACATGACTTCTTTATCGTTTTTAGTAAAGAAATGAGATTAAATTTGGAACAGCTGTCAAACTCAAGTGGGTCTCTATTCTAGTATCCATAGATATTAAAACAGTTATTGATACGAAACGTCAATTCAGTACGTTTTTTTAATATAAACTGCACAATATTTGATCTCGAGTGACGTGAGAATAGAGACTTCATCCGTTTGTCTATGATTTAAAAAAAAAAATGGTCTTGACGGACGGCCGCCATTATTGAGGCGCCGCGCCGCGTTGACGTTTTGCTGAACGAAAGTAGAATTTTGTTGAATTGAATAGAAAAAGTTCATGTGTAATTTACATTTTAGTTGAAAATATGAATAGTAAGTAGTCTTCTCGGAGTGTGTGTGATGTGAAAATGCGCCGGATATCGGAAATATGCAGCCACGATTGCAACAAATAACTTGTTGCCAGAAAATATTGTTTCTGAACCCATCATGGAGGATTTATAATATGTGTGTAGATAAAGTTATGTATGCAACTCTGCATAATTTGGCCTTAAAACACACGTGCGATCTTATTATGAAACTCGCTAAAAGCTCGTTTCATAAAACCGCACTAGTGTTTTAAGGCCTATCATTATGCAACCGTTGCATAAACTACTATTTTATAGCTAGTGGTTATGACGATGTTTTGCCAATTTCACTGGCTTATTATATGCTTTATTCTTGCATTCAAGTAAGCTTAGTTCATTTCAATCAGGTGAATGCTGTAGGATGTTTTCTGTTTAAACCGCACTTTTAGCTTATTAGGCAACATAAGTCAACGAATATTTAAGAGATCAACTGTTGCATTATATCATGCTATGTTCGTAATTTATAGCACGTGCATTTTAACCAGAAACAATAAAGGTCGTCGTTATATATTTTAAGGTAAACAAGTGATGCAGCGCAGTTTTACAATATAACAATTTATAAGTGTACACAGTTTACAGTGACAGTATCAATTTATAATACCTAAATACCTTCTTGATATTTTAGTAGTTTGGAAACATTGCATTACATCTTCAAAGTCACCTAGCCGTTAATTCAATGAAAAATGCATTGCTTAGAGTCCAAGGAATACGCATACTAATATGACGTCAAGCCCGCGACCGCTCATGAACTACACCACATCCTCGCGTACCGTTTAACAAAAAACTTGTAGTTTAATATCGACTGAAACTTTCAGCACGTGACATCACGGCCAAGTAAAAGCATGACCGCACTTTCCACGAATTTAACGACATCGATCAAACAGTTCACGCTAACTTGTTTGAATACACTAACGAGGTTAGTTCCAGTTAAGTGGCATGACCTGGCTGAAAATTTACTCAAAAATGCAAAATTCAGAAAGTTAAATAGCGAATAGTCGTAGAGATGAATCATCGGAGTATCACAATGCATGTTGGAGGTACAATACAAGTCTGAAATGGCAAAGGTAGGAAATAAGGGCTAATTAGTCTAAGTCATGCAGAAACCTATCGTTATTATGCTAACGACTTTTGCTTTCTTCTCAATGAATACCTCGCAAAGTAAGATGAAGACGTAGCAGGACAATATGATATGCTATATCAGGTAGGCAGTGTGGAATAGACCTGTACTGTATATTTGATAATTGTCGTATATAAATGGGGCCTTGAAAAGATTTCTTCTAATTTGCGCCACAAATCAAAGACATCTACTTCCGAATTCGAGGCAATCGACCGATCTTTTTGGCTGCTGGCGTGACCAATAACGCGTAGCGATTTCCAAAAGTCTCCGGACATAGACAAATTTGAACAGAAAAGCTGTTTAGGAATGGATAAAGAATACATTATGGATGAAGGGAAAGGGAAGTATAGCAAATCAGAAAGGAAAAAAACCTTTTCTTTCACACTAATGAGTACAATTCTGGATAAGAGGAATCTAAGGTCTTATAGGTTAAACAAGTTATTCTCAAATATGTCGTGGTTTGTTTCAAATATTCAAATATGATTAATGAAACACTAACAGAATTATGCTAGAACAGTCCACTACTATTTGAACGTTAGATTATCTAATGTAATAAGAAGTAGCAGGACTATCCAACAGACATTAATAATAGTAAGGCGCCAATTGAACATTCCGCAGATTAAAATAAATTACAAATGCCGCAATCTAAATAATTTGATAGCGGCTATCAGTTGGATGACGCTGTAATTTGATGATCGATTGTATTGCTGCAGTTGGAATTCCTTAAAGTAAAATGTTTTCATCATATCTCTTATAATCTTGATAACCAGTAGGTACCTATACGATGCATATTGGAAGCATTTTTGCTGTTGCTGTAAACCGGATAGTAATGCATTAGCAGCGTCCCACTGCGCCCTAGATCCTAAATCTAACATCCATAGGACCGCACGCACGTTTTAACGTTTTAGCGGATCACTTGTAAAAACGATGACCTTCGAGTGCTCCTATTGCACAACCACATCCGTGAAGGATATTATCCCTAAAAATATTCTGAAAACTTTTTCGTGACGTCGTCTTCACAACTGTGCAGATATTTGACGTTGCTTGGGCAAAGCTTGGTGACGCAACCGGGCGAGCCTCCGCGAGTTGGCAGGCCTTTAAATTGTCGACTCGCAAGTCAATTCACCATTCAGCCACAGACCGTCATACGAGCAACACGTGCCAGCTAAAAGCGTGAAAAAACATCGTGACTCTTAGACAAGTGATTAGTGAATTGCAGTGATTATCAGTGATTAATATTAAAATTATTAAGTGACCACATTTTTGAAAATGGAGAAATTATTCATGATTTTGGTGCTGAGTGTGGTTGTGAAGGCAGTGCATAAGCACCATCCGAAGTTTCCGAAGCCTTTAGAGGAATATGAAGTCCCGTTGCTTAAGAAAGGTAAAATATTAATTCAGGATTATTTAATCATATTTCAGATGTTATGAAGGATTTTTGTTTATTTTAAATTTCTTTGGCAGTGCCGTGTAGTGCTGAACAGCATAACCAGAGGAGCGCCCTGATCGAGGGAGCCAAATGTGGAGCACCGAAAGAAGTTTTCCTTGTCCTCAAACCCAGAGCAGCTTACGAAGAGGTGAATATCCACTAAAGCTAATTTAATTTATCACTTGATTGGGATGCCAGTAAATTTAAAGACAGTTTTTAAATTATATTTCAATAATCTCAGTAAGAGTTACAATTGACCGGCAATTTTAACTTCACTCTACGTCTGCATGATATCTTGGTACAATTAATTACACGATTTCACAACGTTACGTTTTATCGACCTTAAACTGTGACGAAAATTCATTATCTAAGCGTGACATATTCATTAACAGTTTCTTATCAGTAGTAACAATTTGTTTGAATCAGGTTGGAACTAGTTGCGACGCCTTATTGTCTAAGTCGTCTAGTCGTTAGGAAATCCTCCGTTCAAATTAAATAAGAGGTTGTATGCGCTAAGCGCATACGCATCCGGCTTAGAGCCTTCGCTGACGTGCGTGTATTTCCCCAGATTCATCCGGGCGCGGTGTGGGTAAAGCGCTGCGTCGGCCTCTGTGACCACGCAGGATCTGACTCTAAGTGCGTCGCCCGGGAAACCTCCATACGGCAAATACCCGTAAGTAAACCACTTGTTCCATTAACTTATCTATTATCTATAGTGTATCCTTGACACACATATTCTATTCTAAGCCGCATGTCAGGTGATTGTCTCGGTAATAGTTACATAACGAACCCTATGATTGTCTCAAGTGAGTCAACGCATAGGCGCGCGCGGCTCATCTATTATGATTGCACTTTCATTAGAATGTTTGAATAGGACAGGAATTCAATCGATTGTTGTTTGCAGATTAAAATTTACAACGCGAAGACGGACAAGGAGACGTGTTCGTCGTATCCTGTGGAGGAACACGTGTCTTGCCAGTGCTGCTCAGGCGGGCCCGAGGGCTGCGCGGCTCCGAGGGTGTTCAATCCCCGTAAGTGCTCTTGCCAGTGCCCGAACATGGAGGAACGCCGCGCCTGCCTCACCCAGGTTCGTAGACAATGGATGTCGTGAGCACTAACGTAGATGTGACGCATGCACTTAATGCACCGAAACTTTCTTAACAAACGCTTTCACACTCTTCGCATTTCTGTTTTACGTATCTCTTGTCTGTTTGTATTGTCAAAACTGCGGCTAAAACTATCTAAGCTTTGGTTCGCGCATTTCTTGGTGTTTCGGAGCAATTGTGCTGACATCCATTGTCTGCGATCATTCGCTTTCAAACTGTTCCAAACGGAAAATTATGACAGACATGTCAATGGTCGCGTTTTCTTGTTACAGCGGAATTCGAATATGAAGTGGAATCGGTCTAAATGCATCTGCGAAGAGAGAAGGAAGTCTCAGTAGCACGGAACGCGCATAGAACGTTCCAGAAAGATCTAGATCGAATCGGAAGCAGCCGGGAGCGCAGTTTGACCACGTGAATCTAAAGACTTGCAAAAGTGACCTTAGTATTAAAGACGACTGACTGAAGTGTCTTATAGCCTAAGTATTAGTAAGTCTAAAGTCTCAGCAGTATTATAGCATAAGATATTTATTGTTAGGATTAAAATTTGGGGCCAAAAGGTGCTGTGAGGCCGCTATGTTCCGTGAGTCCGTGACCTTTGGTTTGTACTTAATTTTTGAAAGCGTAGGATAATTTGGAATCCTTTAGTTTAATTTTAAGATAGTTCAATCGCAGAAAATGGGATGAATGATTGTCGTGTAGTAACTTCTTGAGACGTTACTGTTCAGTATTGCTAAGTATCGCGTAAATTTGATTTACGCAATTCCTAAATTGTGATATTCATAGTTATTCCAACGTCCTTATTTAGATTTAAGATTGCTAGCATTTGTATGACTATTTAGTTAGAAGTATTTGGTCTAGTCAATGGACTTATTTTTTGTATTTAATTTATTTATTATTAGTATATAACCATGGAATGTCTTGATTTTTAAAATCGGCTCTCTTTTGTGATTAGGATTATTGTTATTTTTAATGTATGCTCGTGTTTAGGTTAGCCCAGTTAGGTGCCAAAGGCATGGAATCTCATAGGTTTCCTAATTTATTGAATTAACTTATTATCGATTTTAAGCTTAAGCATAAGCTTCAAAAGCTTTAAGTGATCGAATCACGCGATTTAGTTCATTAGTTAAAATTTTGTACTTAAAATAAAGTGATCAATAAATGTTTGTACTTATTTTTATAAATTTGATTTATTATTCAGAGCTTCTCCGCTTTGACTTAATCCACTATTTTCTTTCTTTTTAACACAAACTATTTATTGAAATAGACAAATAATTACAGACAGACGTATTTTTATTAATTAAAAAACTGCAATCAAATTTAAATATTTACCTATAAGTACTTCATCTCTGACCTCTACACATCCGCGGCCCTAACATGCAGGACACTAAGATAAGTAAAACGTTTTGCTCTATGACTATCTCTTTCGTCGGCACTAGTGTGAAAGAGACGCACTTAGAGACAGTTTAACTTATCCTTGTGGCCGCAGTGTTTTTTAACCTTCTTGAGTACGTGACCCATATAAATATAATAGTAAGGAGCTGCCCAACGCGATTTTCGCGATGCTCACTTTTTTGGTGTCAAATGACACCATCGCACACTCGGTAAATATTGCCGACATCGGCGTTCTTATTGCATTGAGGAATGGTCCATTATTGGCTGATTCATGCGTTTGGTTTTTGTGGTTCCCAGCTCCTAGCGAGCAATGAAAGACAGTGATGAATCAGGCAAAATAAGACTTTGTGTAAATGTCATAAGAACTAAGACGTCGCCAATAGAGCTTCGTAATTTATAAACTTGTAAATAGATCCATAATACCATGACGAACTAACTCATTTGTTGAACGCAGTTGTATTGAACGCCATATCCTTCTTTTGAGATCGTTGACGTGACCCCGTGGCGAAGCGTCAAATATTTCCTAAGGGAAGCCGGAAGAATTACAACCGTTCGTGCGAGTTTGATATTTAGTTAGAGTAACATGGACTTCACTGACAGCTAGTCTTAGCTTTCTAGCTTGGTAAAGCCGTCAGGAATCAGCTTGTAGGCAGGCTGCGCCACTGGCTGACCCCTTTACAAGGAAATAAACTCTGACGACTCTCCCCATAATCGTTTCAATACTAATGTGTCATTGGTTTCAACGACGATAGGTCTTTAAAATCCTGGACCCCAATCCTCGGTTCTTATGAATCTTATGCTATAGTCACATGTGAGATTAATGTCAGAAACATACAGGGCCTCTATTTGGGAACGTCCAAGCTATATTGTTGTGGCTCGCGAGCGAGACTCGCATCCCGCTCTTACGCATTAGTGGGATGAGAGTCTCGCTCGCGAGCCGCAACAGTAGGTATCGTTTGCACGTTCCCGAATAGTGGCCCAGTTGTGTCAAAGAACTGTATGCACTGACATTTAATCACTCATGACAACTAATTTTGCAAGTACCGAGAATTAGGCCTGGTTTGCGACCCCCCTGGGGGTCGCGACCTACGGGTCACTGCTCAAAAAACACAGCTTTTGATTGACGAGCGTCGTAGACTACTACTATCTTACCAGGGTATTAAGCATTTTATTGGACACAAACTAAACCTCATTAAATAGAGAACAACACTTAAAAAAGGTTATAGTAATATTAATCACTTAATGCATTACTTAAAGTACGAGTATTAATGTTTTTCCAAAATTCCTTAATTATTTCTATAAACATGTCAACTTGATGCTACTCAATACTATTTGTGGCACGACACGCATGTTTGTGTTTATGCTTCTACTTTCTATCCATCTATGGATAATACTAGGTGTGTGCTGTGTGTTGTGCGCACGCGCATCACCCGTGTTAATCCGTCACCGTAAATTTAAAATAGCTCTACTTTTCAAACTAAAAATAAACCGAAAAAAAGTTTGCAAATGACATTGTTGAATTCTGCACGTCTAGCACGACCTGCCCGCGAGTCGTTTGTCGCTCAGTGCATCCCTTACATACTTGACTAGTTTGACAGAGACGCACTGAGCGACAAACGACTCGCGGGCATGTCGTGCTAGCCCCCCTGTTACGTTTACTTTTTTTATAAAATCCTTTAATGTAATGTCGTCATTTATACAGAATTTTAGGGTATCAAGATTTACCAAGAAAACGTCATGCATTTTTTTTTAAATCGCTATACGAAGTCTTTATCGCATTTCATCTTCCCGCACTATATGAATTTTGAAATCCCATGCCTATGAAAAATCGTGTAACGTACCCCTCTGTGGTCTACCTCTGGACCTCCACTTGGCAGAATTTTCTGGGATATCCTTTATGTAAGGATAAAATGTCACAAAACAAAATCAATTATATTTTTTGTCATTGTAAAACTGACCAGCGACTGACCTCAGTCTCATCTGATGCTAACTAAGTGACGAGGCCGAAGGTGTAGCGCGCTGGTCAGTCTTCTTAATCATCTCATTATCATTAAGTACAGACGAAGTTTTGTTAGTTAAGTAATGTTGGATTTACTCGGGTCATAACCCAAAACAATAAACTTAAATGAGTCAAGTGCCAATGTCAGCTCCGTTTCTACGAATTTTCCGAGACAGGGCATAAACTTGACTTTCGTGCCCCTCCCCTCCAGCATTTGAGATTAATGATTTGAAGCGCAACACACACAGAACGCGTGCGCGGTGTAAGTATTCTGTTGAATTTATATGGACGACAACACACAGAACGCGTGCGCGGGACGGGCGCGGATCCCGTTAAACGTTAATTAAGTATCTGCTATTTGCCAAAAGGATACCGTGGGGCTTATGTCAGATAGCTTTTGATTTGAATTTGATCTGTAAATAATAGGTATTATTACAAACTTTAATGCAATACCCAATTTTTACTTATGTTTCATGTCCTGCCTAAACTTAGCGCATACCTATCCACATTTTTTATAACTTATTTCAATTTAGAAAGATTTAACGGAAGATTTTACATCGTTAACTCGTGATAGACACGAATCTTCGAAAACTTTTAAAATGTAACGATTTAACTTTTAACGAAGTTAACTTTTTTAGTAACGGATCAGCGATTAACGTAGTTAACTATTTGATTAACGGTGCCCAGCTATGTTAAGTAGTAAGTTCGAATCCGGAAAATGGAGTTTCTCACGTACGCGTATTGTCTTAGATGACACATAAACAGTAGCGGTTTGAGTTACGTAATACTAATGGTTAATGAGGTGTGGCCAAGCGGACAGACGGACGTAGGGAATCCCCATGAAAATTGTGCTTTTTGTAATTCTAAGTTATATTCTGGCACAATTATTCTATGTGTGATGTTTTGTTTCAATTTGGAAAATATGCTTTTGTTAAACATTGCATTTTTATAACTAGCTTTAACGTCTTCAGCGCCAAGCATGTCTGAGAAGTAACACGAATTTCAACTTAACGTCAAACTATTGAAGGGCTTTTTTACCCTGTATACCCTGACGGATATATCCGTCGTCGGCGTTGAAAAGGTTAATATTACAATAAAATGCGTACCTACACAAAATTTGGTGTCTGTGCTGTTGACCGTTGAACAGTTCCTTTATCTGGAGCTAACCATCGATGTCGCTTCAGGTCATGCTTATCATAAAAATGTATTGTCATCGGAACTGAACCAACATGTAAAAAATCAACTCCGTAGGATAAGAGGAAGTGTTTCTAATTCAGCTTGCAAGATTTGACCTGTATAGAGAACAAATGAGTCAGTGCAGTTCGTGGCTAGGGGTTTGACGAGCGCCTCTCATGAGTTTGTCGGAACTTCATCGTATACTCGTATTGACCGACGCCGTTAGCCCAGTTGGTAGTGGCCCTGTCTCCGAAGCTAGCGGTCCCGGATTCGATCCCCGGTAAAGGCAAATGGATGTTTCCCATGTATTTAAGTATTTATATATCTATATAAGTATTTTATATCATCATCTAATACCCATAAGTATTTAGAGATTACTTGGGCCTAGATCGATTTGCGTAAAGATTGTCCCCTGATTTACTTATTTATTATAATTATGCGGAATTTAAATATCGTTTCTTATATTGCAACATCTGAACACATCGTACACCGTTTGTGGTTATTATGGTGTAATACCTACTCAAGTAGGTACAACGTATTACAACGGTAAAAAACCGGTCAAGTGCGAGTCTGACTCGCACGCTGAGGGTCCCGTACTTAGCTTAAAAAAACATTTAAAAGATTTAAAACAAGTGACTTTCTCATTCTCTCACGAGGACCGTACCTGGTGAGAGCCCGTTGTTGTCTTTGTATGTATCTGTGCAATTATCTCAAAATCCGTCCGTACTTCTTTATTACGAGATATATTATAACGTTGCTATTTTATTATTTTATTGTATTAAATATACCTACACGAGACGAAATCTAATTTAAACATAGTTCTCAATATAGTACACTTTTTCCGGATGCAAATACAAAAATTGTCAGCGATTTTATGAAAACCAGAGCTGTATAGATTTTAGTATTTGCAATTTTTTGGGGTTTTTATCACAAATAGTTAACATACAGTGGAGGGCCGGGCAGGCGCATTTTTTATTTCGCGACTCTTCTAAACGATTCAATATAATAATCATAATTATTATATAATCATATATTCGTGAGAGCCAGATTTTTTCAAGATATGGCAAAATTATTGAAATCTCAATACAAATTATTGTAACGCTATATATAATTATTTAATAATCTTAGAGCTTTTAAATGACATACTGCCCAATGGGCAATATATATTATATTTTTGGACTTCATGTTTTATTAGTTTGTGACTAATTTTTTTTTTGGTTTTTACTAATTATGTTTTATCATCTTGAGCGGGCTTCTTAATACTACAACTACGCCGAATTTCAGCTTGAAACGATTCGCCGTTTCTGAGAGAAAGAGTCTTGAATGACTGACAGACGGACAGACGGACAACAAAGGTATATAAGGGTTCAGCTTTTTCGAATTACGGAACGGTACGATACGGAACCCTAAAAATTATTTCGACTAATAACTAGGTAATATTCCATTGTCCCATTGGTTTTTGCAAGTCCAATTGCTGGATAAACCCAGTTAATCATGATGCTGCAAGTCATGGAAACGTAGATAGTGGGTCAAAGTATGATTCGGATGTAGGAAATGACAATGTTGGATTCAGCGAAACGTTCTATAGATCTTTGTGAGGTCTTACTTACCACAGTATAATCAAGTAGGTAGTCTCAGTGAGTTGAAAATGTGATGAGAACAAAGTCACAATATTGAAGCTTATAAGGGATTACTTTGGACGGTATATGGCCTGGGACGCTTGGCTTGACCTGCACCGGCGATCCTTAGGTCTCGATGGGCGTACCTACTGTGGTATATACTTAGATTTGTATAAAACTGTGTACAATTTTGAAAAAATGATACCTCACCGAGTTTCTTGCCGGCTCTTCTCAGTAGAGGATTTTTCTCCGAACCGGTGGTAGCTTCATTCCTTGACCTTCAAAAGAGCTTGTAAAAGTCTAACTTTGACTTTGAATGAGGGTATAATTTATTTTTCAAATCATAAGATGAAAAAAATATTGTGCGTACAATTTGGGTACTCTACTAAAGTGTCATAAAACACAAAACAGTTTGTCGCCCAGAGCGTCTCTATCAAACTAGTCAAATATGTAAGGGATGCACTGGGCGACAAGCGTCTCGCGGGCAGGTCGTGCTAGACGTGCAGTATCAGTATGTTTTTTTTTTTCTTTTAATTTTTGTATTTTTTATTTATTTATTTCACAAAAGTAAACGCAATATGAATTGTATACGAATATAAATTTTAAGTAATCCATTTTTTGCTAATGTTATATTCCACTGGTTCACCCGCTCTCACTGGACGCTGAAGATTCAGATTCAGCCTAGTTCGGGGTCCGTCGGATATTAGCGCTAAGCAAAATTACTTACATTTTTGATAATAAAAAAGCACGTGGTATTATCGCGGATGCGATACAATATCAAGGTGCGTAAACGTATGCGTAGCGTTAACTTAAGGGATACGCAAGGCAGAGTACAAGACCCGTAAGGATGCAAGTGACAAGCGCACGCAGAGTAAGCTCCAGTCAAATCACTTTTGACCACGGAGGTCATTAAATCAGGAAAACTAATAACAGCGACATCTAGTGATGCGTTGAGTACACTCTGTTGGTTATCAATGGCTTGCTGGTTGTGGACATTATTAGGCTAAGGCCGCACAGGCAGGTGGCTTGCTAAGCGCCTAGAGCCTAGCGAAAAACAAACGTTCTAGATTTCTCGGCACCGGCCGCACTGCGAGCTTGGCGCCTTCGTTAGGTGAATCATCGCTAGGCTCTAGGCGCTAAGCAAGCCACGTGCCTGTGCTTTGGGCTCGTAAGGTTTTGACGATGTAAAGTTTACTTTTTTGTGACCTAGATTAAAATAAGAGCAAATTTTCAGTAGAAAGCAATTTTTTTTGTTAAATTTTGATGTAGGCGTTTGGATCAACGCTGTTTTAGGCAAACATTATTCAATTTCAGATAATCTGATGAGATCGGCAAACCTTTTATATCGTCCATCACCCTAATGTTCAGAAACTTACTCCTATTTTTGTATAGCGCTCCGTGAGTCACAGACGGTTCTGGTTGAAAATCAGCGCTGCAGGTGTCTGACACCTCAGCATTATGCTGAGCCAGTGTCCCATTCACTGCCGCCACACACACCATCGTTTTGTTTTGTATTGTTTTTAATTTATATTGCTCTGCGTGCCTTCTGTGTTATTAAATAAATGATTCTCTTGCTTTGATGAATGTAAATGTGTAAATTAGACACAACATTAGGTTATTGTAGTGGTAGAGCCAAACAGT
Source organism: Tortricodes alternella (assembly GCA_947859335.1). Classification (NCBI taxonomy): domain Eukaryota; kingdom Metazoa; phylum Arthropoda; class Insecta; order Lepidoptera; family Tortricidae; genus Tortricodes; species Tortricodes alternella. The sequence goes on from OX401977.1 coordinate 944,004, forward strand.
AATCCTCACTAGATGATTTCTGTTCGAATGGGCTGGCTCGACCGGGGTATTAGCTTGCTATTGCGTTTCGTACGGTGAGTGACGAGATCCGGAGGCCTATTCCCTCATCCCCATCCCATCCCCATTCCCCATCCTCCCTAGACTGGCAACGCATTGGCAACACTTCTGGTGTTGTTGTAGATGTCCATAGGCGGCGCTGATCACTTTCCATCAGGTGGGCTGCTCGCCTGTTTGTCAGTCAATTGACATAAAAAAGAAACTTTCCAATCACGTGTCTCACCGTTAAACGAAGATTCAGATGCTGGAAGCCCGACAACCTCCTTGATACTGGATTTTAACCGGGATATTGGGTGGGTATTGCCGCCAGCGTGGAAGCCCGTTGTTCCAGCGATTCGGAATAGTAGACGGGTCAACATTCTTGTGGACACTGTGAGCTCGGCATGTTTGCTGCCGTTCACCACCAATGACGATCCGCAGCCAGGTGCATCAGCAACAGCGGTGCAGCCCCCCGCCGCCCCCGCGCCCTCAGCTTGGGCGCAGCACGACGCGCTGCGGGCAGTGCGCCGGTTACTTTGACCGCGACCGTACTTAACCCCTGAAGAAGGACTTCATACGAGTCCGAAATATGTCGGACCATTTCAGAAAAGCCGTGCTTATTTCTAGTCTTATCCTTGAAACCTTTCCTAATAAGCCAGTAACTAAACGAAGAAGGGCTATTTAAGGCCTGGCAGCTCCCAAACGTATCAACACCGTCACAGTTTCGTCACCGTTTGCCCCGTGACCGAACTGATGAGTCAACGTGTACAGAAAAGATTTATGATACGGTTTATGGCATATAAAAGTACGCGGCATTCCAGACTTATTACGAGAATGTTGATGCGCATTGTTTTCTTTTGGATTTTGGCGGTGACGTTGAGGTTTAGAATAGATTACACGCAACATTTTGGACGGCATACCCATGGCATATCGTCCGTCCTGTACCTGTCAACAATAGTAAGAGAGTTGGAAAATACATTGTGTAATAAACGGTACTGAATGTTGTATTTTGGTTATAAGAGTTTCTTTATTATTTGAACCTTTATAAATAAATTAATCAGGTGGACAATCTCTACACAAATCGATCTAGTCCCAAAGTACCTAAGCTCGAAAGGCTTATGCAAGACGACGATAATAATCCTAAATCCTATAATCCTTAATTGTATAGATAAATAAATACTTAAATACATAGGAAACATCCAAGACTTGGGAACAAACTCATGCTCATCACACAAACATTGGGCCTCATCGGGGATGGAACTCGGGACCGCAACCTTCGGAGGCAGGGTCACTCCCAACAGGCTGAATTGTGATGAATGAATATCCTGTTATTAAAAAAAGGGTTAAAGAATCGCTTCACTTTTAAGCTACTTTGAGGCCCGGAATTGGATAAAGATCAACTCCCCGTACATGGGCATCCACCAATCTCTTCATAAGTAGATAAATAGTTTCGAACTAAAATTGTTCCAAACTTTCGTAAAAAGATTGAAGTTTCCGAACACATACAGTGATGAATAAGATGAGTTAAAACCGTCATATCTTTAAGTGCGTTCTCTCACACTATTGCCGACGAAAGAGATAGTCAGAGAGATAAGACGCGGTTAACTTATTCCCGTGTCAACCTCAATAGGGCCGCTGATACTAGTTTACTCGTAACTACGGCTGGTGCAACTCAGAAACATGCACGCATTCACAGTGGTGCCTAGTGGTCGGACAACGCCTTTTAAGGGTCGTTAGTTAAAATCCCACCACTCACTGTTTTCCGGAAGCTATGTACAGAATTCAATTAGATATTAACCACCTTGGATGAAGAAAACGTAGTGTGGAAACCTCACACACCTGTGACGTAACTCAACATCATGTGTGAAGGCTCCAAGCACTGAACTCGCGTAGGGAGCACTGTAGGTCCCTCTCGCTGTTTGAGGCCACCTGTGTCCAGCAGTTAGAAGGTTATAGGGTGATGATTATGAAACTTCACTTGAAGATGGCATAAGTACAAAATATGAACGTTGCTACGAACGTAGCTCATAGAAGTGGTCGTACCGTACTTAGTTTTGTGTTTTTAACCGCTGCGTGACATATTTACTCAATCAGATAACTTAATGACTTGTCTGTCTCTTGGAACTAAACGTCATAATGGCCAAGATATGGCGAATGTTTTTAAGTATTAAGGCAGACGACACGAGATCACATTAGCAGCAAACTATGGCTCTCACATTGCGGGCGCAAATTTATAATAGGTTGTTTTAATTTTGAATTGAAGTTGCCACTTTAATATAAAATTTGCCTTAGGCCAGTAGGTATTAGAAGCAAGCACTGAAGTAATATTTTTAGAATACAACGTAGACTGCCCGTCGCCATTGTCTACGAGACAATAAAATGAGGGATCTGTACCTCTCATTTAATGTAATTTCTCAGCTTTTACAAAATCATTTGTTTATTTCCTTACCATATCGTAGGTATATTCAAAATGACAAATTCATTACTTGGAGTGGGTTATTTTTTCTGATTTGAAGCCTTTCCTATTTCAGATCCTCTGCCGTTAGATAATGCTTGGGTAGCAAATAGCTGATGGGCCACATCTTCGGCCACTCCCTTAGCCCAAAGACCGTTGTATTAAGGTAAATATCATTCTCCAGTAAAACCTGAAAAAACGTCAGTCCTGTACTAAAGAAGCGTGGTAAGTAGGTAAACGTACCCAAAAAAGGCAAAGTCGGCCACGTGCATTCCTGCTATATCGAGACTGCGTACGTGAGATTATTTTGAGCCTGCAGCACCAGAATTAACCCACCCAGCATTATATCTTCTAGGAAAGTAAACAGAGAGCTGTATTTAGGATCGGATCAATGGTTACGCATGACTCGCAGCGTGGGCCCGTGGCAGATTCATGGCGGCATGTTTGTTTTCATTTGGCGGGAATTCGGGCGTTTGTTGGTAGCGTTCGATTTAGTGTAAATTCACTACGCCCGCTGACAGACTTGTTATTTCAAATTTGTTTAAGTGTAATCATTCGCGTTTATTATAGTTTTTGAGGTGATTCGGAGCTCATAGTATTATTGCTCTGTATTTGTACGAAATAAACCTAATGAACTGCATGCTTCTTGTTTTATTCTGGACGGTTTACATCCTAGCCTTTGATGTTTGTCACTTAATTGAGAGTGATGACGAATTGGAGGGCTGAGTATCCAGAAGGTACCCCCACTTTCACTATTGAATTAAGGTTAAGGTCCGGTCACAGCTACGTGAATTCATCTGTTGTCTTGTATTGGAAGTCGTAACAGACGTCACACATATCAAGCCGCGCCGCAGTCGGGCCAAGCCGAGTCGAGTGCGGGGCGTGCGCCCGCATTGTGACCGGACGTTTACTTTTTTACGTTAGGTACGCTTGGGACATCACTTATTACTTCCTCAAATCTGTCACGGATTGATCGTCTATCGAAGAGATATCAGCTTATCACGTTAAACGAGGCTCTGAATCATCTAGGAATCTCTAGTTTATTATTACAAGAGTATCTGTTTATCTAGGTTAATACAATTAATTGGGTTGTTTTCGCGCAGCATGGATTATACCAAAGAACTATTATTTTGAACAAAAATGTTGCGCACGCTCTTCTTTCCGAGATGCCTGAGTTGAGTTGACTCAGTTTTTAAATTCAGTGTTATTAGAGAATGTACCAGTATGATCGAATTAGAAATGAGGAGATCCGCAAAAGATATATAGTACCTAACCGACATAGCCCAAAGAATTGCTAAACTTAAGTAGGAGGGGACGGGCATTGCTCGTAGAACAGATGGCCAATGAGGCCGAAGAGTTCTTGAGTGGCGACCACGTACTGGAAGGCGCTGCGTGGGCAGACCACCCACACGGTGGACTGACGACCTGGTGAAAATTGCGTGTTTCCGCTGGATGCGAGCAGCACAGAAGCGGTCTTTGTGTGCGATCATTGGACGAGGCGTATGCCCAGCAATGGACGTCTTTCGGTTGAAATGATGATGATAATGATGAGAGAATGTACCTGTCAGCCAAACGGCTCTGATTCAATTTCACATGAGCATGTCATGTCTAAGAGGTACCCGTGCTGTAATCGTTAATTAGACAAACATGAAGTTAAATTTTAAGTGATAGTAAAGACGGGTGGTGCTCCTGCGTTTGACGTCGCGCGCACACCTAAAGTTGCCGTCAACCAAAGTGACCACTGCGCCTCTATTCGGGAACGCTAAGTGATTCTGTAGCGACTCGTAAGCCAGATTGCTCATCTCGCTCTTACGCATTACGCGTCGTGCGGAAGAGTGGGATGAGAAATCTGAGTTACGAGTCGCTACAGAATCACTTAGCGTTCCCGAATAGAGGCGCTGGAGTATTAAAATATTCCTTTCTTACCTGCACTATGCGACCCTGCAGATCTGAGTCACGCTCCGTCCCTAGTAGCATTTTTCGTTGGCACCCATTGGCCAACAGTAGGAAATCCGTAGGGATATAGTTAGTAGTTTGCCCATATAAAACTAACATTGGACCAATATAACAAAAATATTATCATTACGCCCAAACAATTACCAAAGTTGGGCCAATGTGACTACCGCTACCGTTGTTTAAAAACCGTTTCCATTCTGCATTGCATACAACGAAGGCCCAATTAGATATTAAGTTACGTTGGCCCAATGCAGTAAAATATTATCATTACGCCCATCCACTTACCAGCCTTGGGCCAATACGACACCCGCTACCGTTTTTAAAACCCTTGGCATTTCTATATTATATTGTTTCAGTTGGAAATTTTACAATGGCCTTTGGTTGTAAGCCTTACCTCAAAACGACGGCCAAATCTAACCGTTGCTTGTCCAACTAACGAGACCCATGTGGCTCGACAAAATGCTAACAGTAAATGCTATTAAGGGTAAGAACATGCAAGTGGGAAAGAGGTAGTATGATTGCAATGGTCTAATGGCCCCAGTCGTCACTTTGGTTGACGGCCACTATACTAACAAATATATTCCGTACGTGTTCCCATTTCATCATCAAGACGCAAAACAAGGAATAGATGCAGAGTAGCTAGAGAAGATATGTGTTACCAAAACACATTAAAACATGGTATTTACTCCGAGAAAATGGGGTGAAGGCACTTTTAAATGCGTAGCGGACGTTGTCGTGAGTGAATCACTCACGCGGGAATTCTTCAGTCCATAAGGTTGGTATCTCTTTGTGAGAACTAAATCATTCGGTCCACGTGAACTGTTTTGGCCTAGTTTTGAGATTTACAGGCATTTTTACATTTGTTTTGTACCAGAATTATAACAGTGGGGCCTTTCGAAAGCGTGTTCGCTATTTAAAAGTCGCTAAACTTAAAATAAGAAACGTCATACTTGATTTTGACAGCTAGTGCTATACAAAAACGAGTTTGACGTTACTTATTTTAAGTTCAGAGAATTTAAAATTTAGGCGACATTGATTCAAATTAGGTAGGTAGGTACGAGGGGCGGCTGAAAAGTTATCTACCTAACTATGAAACAAAAGACGAACATGGCTAGTTTTTTTTTATTTTTCAATATAGTCTCCTGACAGGGAAATGCACTTATTACATTTATCAATTAAAGACATTAACCCGTTAAAAAATAAACTTTAGGTTTATCATCGAAAAAGTCATTAACAGCAGCCTTCATGTCGTTATCGGTTACGAATCTTCGTCCCCTCAGTTCTTTCTTCAAAAGTCTGAACAGGAAGTAGTCGGATGGGGCCAAATCTGGACTACATGGAGGGTGGTTGATTACTTCGTACCCATTTCCATTAATTGCTAGCTTCGTTAAGCGAGCAGTATGCACAGGTGTGTTATCATGCAAAAGCAGAATCCCTTTACTGAGTTTGCCCCTTCTTTTTTCTTTTATGGCTTCTCTGAGCTAGTCAAGTAAATCTGCGTAATATTCAGCATTCATTGTAGTTTTTTTTGGCAAGTAATCTACAAGCAGAATTCCTTCCGCATCCCAAAAAAATGTTGCCATTACTTTGCCTGCTGACGGGCGAACCTTAAATTTCCGAGGAGGTTTTTCATCCTTGAATTTCCATTATAATGACTCCTGTTTACTTTCGGGATCCCACTGCCGAATCCAAGTCTCATCACAGGTTACTATTCTAGAAATAATTTCCTCCTCTTTTCCACGGCTCATGTCTAAAAATTCCTCGCAACATTGAACACGTCTGTCGTTTTCAAACGGAGTCAACATTCTAGGGACCCAGCGTGCACTAACCTTAGACATGTGCAAATGTTTATGAATTATTTCATTGACCCGTTCTTTACTAATGCCCACATCCCTGGCTAACTCCCACTGCTTAAGATGATCCTCGTAGTGGGCGACCAGTTTCCGCTGTCACTGATGAAAATGTGGCCAAAGTGAGAAATTTTATTTTAGAAGACCGGCGAGTCTTCTAAAATAAAATTTCTCACTTTGGCCACATTTTCATCAGTGACAGCGGAAACTGGTCGCCCACTACGAGGATCATCTTCAAGGCTCTCACGGCCAAGCTTAAACTGTTTCGACCAGAACTTTATTGTAAATTCAGAAGGGCACGAACCACCAAAAACAGGTAACATACGCAGTCGAATCTACGAGGGTGTATTTCCTTCTTTAGTGAGAAATTTTATCACTGCACGCTGCTCAATTTTAATCAGATTATTTTTTTCTTGCGACATTTTGAAAACAATCCATTCCCAAAAAAAGCGGGAAGCAAGAAACAAATGAATGTTGGTGATTTTGAAAAAAGATAACCAGTGAACACGACCTCATAGTGGCCAGTATTATTTTCGCATAACATATAGGCTAGGTAGATAACTTTTCAGCCGCCCCTCGTATATCTACATAGTACCCAATGGGAGATTTTCATATTCAGTATTCAGTATTCAATCATTTATTGCTATATAGAATTATCCATGCAATATCGTATAACAATTATTATCTCAAATCTTAAATTAAAAAAGACATGAGATTGCAAAACAATAAAAAAACACATTATTATATCATAAGTAATTCCTCCATAATTACATCTAATCAAATAAGTGATAAAAATACCTAAGTCACAATATAAAGAAAGGTCAGTTAAATAAGTTAATCATTAATGTCAAATTGAAAATTAGAAGATTCAGTCAAAATGCCTAAGATAAACATGCAAATTTGTCATGCGAAAATAATAAATACTATCAATTTAATAAAAAGTAAACAGTCCAAAGCAACACGAAAAAAGAAACAGATACAATTTTAGTTACATTATTTTAAGTAACATTTACATTTAGTCAAATATTTTACCATTTTATATCATCCCGAGCGGAAGTAATATCTATTTTTTTTTACATTGTTATTCGTATGTCTTCGTATCGTTGTAGAAAGGGAAACCTAATTTGCATCAATAATAAGTCGAGATTCATCGTTAACCAATTTTACCATCATGTTTTTATAGTAGGTACTTATTTCTAGAAATTTTCGCACAGAAAGGTCTCTTGCCTTTTACGGTCATCTTGTCTCTTAATTCAGGCTGCGTTTTCACAAGAACTTTGCGAGGCAACTAACTGGTGCGCGAGGAAATTTCCACCAATAGTATTAATCCATTTTGAAATCACCGCAATCCGATTGGTGGATTTTTCCTCGCTTACCACTCAATGCTGTGATGCAAACGCAGCCTTTGGAAAGTATTTTTAGTACAGCCCTTCGTTTATTTCTTCCATACAAGCAGAGGCAATAAACTAACTCTTAACGTTTAGGAATTCTTGGCAGCGTTTCAAACGGAAGTCAATGGATGTTGTACAAGATGCAGGATGACCGCTCGTTCCGATCGTTTAGTTTGACCGAAACTGAATGTTTTCATGTTCGGAAGTGATTCAGGCAGGGAATGTCGGAATCTCTTGTCCAACAAATAGCCGAGTTGATAAAGGCCAAATTGCATTGTCTTGTACCTATATAATATAGGTGACCAGTAGGTTGGCCGAGACTTAAAAATAAATCAAATAAAAAACATATTTATTTTGCAAGTAGGCCACACGCGCTCTTTCACATTTCTGAATGTATCAGCGCTTCGAAAGGTGACATCTGCTGAGAAGAAACGTCGCGAGGAAAGTAGGTAAGTTGAAACTTACCTATTTACCTACCTACTACCTGAAGGTTTCAATGAAACAATAAAAACTAGACAAACTATAACCTAATAAGTACCTAAAACAGTCAAACCTAATAGGCACAAATCAATTCATTATAAATTAATAAAAGAGATGTATTTTCTACCCCCTCCTCCTCCTCCTCCTCTCCTGCACTGGGAGTGAAGAAATAGCATAGAATGCGTGCAGATGCTTATCATCCTGGCATGTCGTAAAAGTCGACTAAGGGACGGGTCCTCTCCAACACGGTGGACTATCTGTATGGGCGATGGGCTGATCACCTGTCACCATACGGTTCATCATACCATCTTAGGACTAATTAACCCTTTCGGCGCGAGCATGTGATAGCGCGCTGCAATCCACCAGTCAGTCACAGGCATAAACTAAGACTGTACGTATTTAATATGAATTACCCACCCTTTGTCTTCCCAGCTCAGCACGGCGACATTCGTGATTGGTCGCCTGCATTTCGTGAAAGTTTTCTTAACAATAGAAAAGATAAGAAAATAATAATTAGCGTATGTCTCTAAGGAATGCAAGGTCACGGGACATGACAGGTCGCCGCCAGGTAGCTGAACGAGATAAGTAGCGTGATAAACCATTTCTTAGTCAAGTCAAGTGTACCGCCACTTTCTAGACTATACAAAAACGACTATTTGCTAAATTTATTCGCTGAGTAATATTTGTATCTACTATTGTATTTATCGCCGAAATATTGAATGTTTATATACATTACTTTAAAAAATTACAAATGAATGACTAACGTCAACGCCGCATGACACCGTCCAATGTGATTCTCTGTTGCTTACTTAAGAAAAATGTACTTTCGTTCATGCGCAATAAAGTCTAATATTATACGACAAATACGGTACTTGTTGCATTTTAAAATTGCATGGTAATAAATGCGGTACGCTCTGGCGCAATGATGCACCGTGGTTATCATGACATTTTTAAGTGAAAATCTAAATATATAGATGATTAAATTAAATTAAAATATACAATGATGACTACGCTAACGGTTTATCAAATAAATAAGAAAAATTTCTTACTTAATACGAGTAATATCGATTGTTAAAGTTCAAAGTAATTTTTCTCTGAAAATACAAAGGAAGAAAAAAATATATATATGACACTCAATTATTTATAGTCTCAATAATCTTAATCAACCTAAAAACTGTTCCAATTTGGACAAAATACTATGTTGTCATCAATCTTTGTCATGAAGCACATGTGCATCATGCGCGCCCAAGGGGCTGCAATCCCATGAAGCACATGTGCATCATGCGCGTGCGCGGGGCTGCAATCCCATGATGCACATGTGCATCATGCGCGCCGAAAGGGTTAATCGAACGTGGCCACAAGTAGTCTTGTGGCTCTGCCCACCCCGTTAGGGATTTCGGGCGTGATGTATGTATGTATGTATGTATTTTCTCCGCGTTAGTAGAAAGGCTTAAACTAAAAGTCCCAGAGATGTACCTATAGGATCTCGAGGTAAGCATAACCTTTTGAACGCCACAGTCGGCTGTAGCCGACACCAGATTTCCGTGTCCCTGACGCGACGACATGCCGTTTTCCATACATTTGCGTCGGCTACAGCCGTCGTCCAGCGCTCGTGGCACGCTTTTTCGCCGTTAGCCGTGGCGTTCAAAAGGTTAAAACTGTGTGGGTAAGGATGGTGGGGATATGAACAATTCATCCAATAAAATACAGACATAACAGAAACCTGTTTATTCCTTGTCAGTGCATATATAACAAAATTTTACACAGGATTATCATACACAACTCATTAGGAAATTAAGAAAATATGTACATCCATCCACCTAACTACACTAATGCGTGAGTTTTGAGTATTTACAAACTTAAAATGTAAAATAAAAGGCAAAATTATTAATTAAGGAAGTAATATCTATCACGATTAGTTTACTAACTAGTTTACATGTCTATCAGTCGTTTTAAAATAGGTGGTTTAATATCTACATAATTCTGACAATAAAATTGGGCAAATTCGAAAGTGTATTCACAAAATCTAACCTCTTCGACGCCAAGCATGTCTGTGAAGTAACAGGAATTTCAACCTTGCGTCAAACTCATGTAGTGCTCTTTTACCTTGTATGCCCTGACGGATATATCCGTCACTGGCGTTGAACAGGTTAAAAGTCACTAAACTTATAATAAGAAACGTCAGAATGGATTTTGACAGCTCTGTCGATCGAAAATCGAGTTTGAAGATTATTATTAAGAAGACAGTTTCGAATTTCTTTGCAATATTTTAACCAAAGATTTAATTCAGTAGGTAATATATTATATATGCTATACAGCGACCGTGCCGGAATACGTCACTAGTGAAATGAGCGAAGTCGCTCATTTGAAATTACTGCTCATCCGAAAGCGGTCACGAGTTCACGTGAATGTGATAATCAGCGTGTTGCTCGTTTATAAAATTCAGTAACAATTCAATGAACACTAATAAAGCGAAAGGCGTAACCTTTCATTCGTAACTACATGCCAAATATTTGAAAAATTTCTTCGTCTGAGATTTGATCAAATTTGTTTAACCTTTTGAACGCCACAGTCCGCTACAGCCGACTGTGGCGTTCAAAAGGTTAACACGTTCCCCATAAAAAAGTTTGAAGTGATCTTATGTCAGACAATTTTTTTGATTAAATCTTGATACCATTATCGAATGAGAATTGGCAGAAAACAACGTTCAGTTAGTTACACCCAAACGCGCCGTAACTAGCGCTGAACGCGTTCAATGGGGGTTCCCTTAACCTTGTCAACACCAACGACGTATAATACATTCACATCTCTGATGGTCTGCCAACCTTAACCCACAGAAGGCGGAACAATTGTGACGAGATGACATAATATAATTAATTTGTTCGTTTGCCTATTTATTTAAAAAAAACAACCAGTTCTCCAAGCTTGCATATCGCTTATGTGATGCTTTGTAATAAGAATCTTATTTAAGACGTTACTATTCACACATGGGATGGTCATACGAACATTAAAGTTGATTCATCGTTACTCGTCTTATTTGGTAAAGTTTATAACCTCAAAATGAACCTTTTTTGGGTGAAGCATCTATTTTATCCTAAGTAAAGCAGTCCTAGGTGTAAAATTGGCAAAGTGGTGTCTAAAATATTATGTCCGTTTGCTTTATTCACAAAGAAATAGCAATTTTGAGGTTAGAAACTTATTTACCAAATAAGAAAAGTAAGGATGAATTGACTTTAGAGATAACAGATAGTAGTTTGGTCGGATACCGGACACACACAAGCTATCTTTCTGATCCAAGATTTTACCCAACCAGCACACAAGCTGTATAAGAACTTATAAAGCCATTATAACTCTCGTTTAAGCGCTATAAAGACTGTATTAGCTCTTATACAGCTTGTGTGCTGCTTGAGTACTATCCGGTATCCGTTCATATAATCATGGCCGGATAGGCCGGATACCGGATATCCATTGCATCTCTAATAAACATCTTTGCAGAGATAATTGGTTCACCCTAGCAAGATTGACACGAGAGAACGCTGTCTCCATTGTATCTGTCATCGCGTCTCTGTCATAATAGTATTGAAGAAAGAGATGTAGTCAGAGATATGATGTGTTTAACTCATCCTCGTGTCAATCTTCCAATTTTAGATTTCACGTGAGTCGTATAACTAAGTTAATAATTTATTGGACATAATTGATTGGCACCCTTTCTAATATTCGCGTTATTCACAAAATTAGTTCTTAATATTGGTCACTTCATTAAATCTATAATACAAGACGCTATTTATTTTATTATGTTAAGTGATGTTATTTACCTATAAGACTATGCCGATACCACTTGAAAAAAAAAGTACTTAATTTAAACTTGGTTATTCCCACAGGGATTTTTTAAGTTATACAAAGTGACAGAAACAAAATGTACAAGTCATTTGTCTTAATTATAACACTGAGGAAATGAGCTGGACATTCTGTCTATTACTATACATTACATATTAAAATATTAATAAAATATCGCAAGTTAAATAAAAAGTAAATTTCGCTAAGTTTGGTCCTTCAAATTATACCAACGCTTTGGTTCATTAATTAATTCCTCATACAAAGCAATTATGCTTCTGGCAAATAAATAAATTGTATTTTTGCTAGATTAGGTTGTCGTTTCTCACTGGAACGTTATGACAACACGCAGACCATATTATATCCAATAGACTCCGCACGATTTACGCTACGGAAAGAGAAGGCATGATACGTGCCTAAACACCGGTTTTTAACAGAGTTCAAAAAAAAGAGGTTCTCAATTCGGTCGTATTTTTTTAAAATTTGTTACCTCAGAACTCTGCCATTTCCAAACCCATTTGGAAAAAATTAATCGGTAGGGTATACCTCCAAGTTGGTCCCGTTGTAGTCGATGGAACTCCTCAAATATATATAGCAATGTTGGTATTTTCTGTAACAACTAAACCTGCGTTCCAAAGGCATTATTTGCAGTGGAACTGATGATGAGGACCACAGATGACCACCGAAACTCCTGAATGATGAATATTTCACGTTCTTTCTTTTCAACGTGTTTTTGAATTCCGTTTTTTATATGTTTTAATGTTAGACAGTGATTCTTCTGTACGTTAGTACTATTTTATATTCTGTGTCACTAGTTCGTTTTCTAACAGGGGCTTTTGATCTAACACACCGCCTAATTAAAAGGTGCCATTAAATTTTGCTGTACGTATCCATTTTTTTTTAAATGAAGCTCGCTTTCCCTTTAATAAAGACAACTACCACTCTACGAGACAAACTACACATAACTGCACATTTCATATCAACACTTTTTTCATACCGCCGGAATATTGTACAAAGCTGCTAATCGCTCCAGGAAACCATTCTCAATCGTTTCACCGTTTAAACTATCACTTCTCACATCTCTGACCTCCCTTTCTAAATGCCTCATGTCAGACAGAGACTGCGAATTCGAGACTATCGAACCACCGTACTCCTTACACTTTTCGACTTGCGTGAACACGGCCAGTTTCCCGTCCGTGTTTTCAGTCCGATTCGTATAAACTTTCTCAGTTTCTACAGTTTCATTCGGATGCCTGAACATAGGTTTTAGTACGGCGAAATTTCTTTCGTCCGGTAATCTATCATCCATTTCATACTGCCTAACTTGTTCTTCCTTGTTCGCGAATACTTCTTTGAACTTATAATGCCTAGTATCGAACACTTCCACATTATTAGTAAACTCGTTGTTAATTTTAAAATGTGCGTCTTCTTTCACGTTTACTGTTACATTCGGCGCCCCAATTCTCTTGATAACATCCTTTTTCGTCTTAGGCAACTTCTTATCCAAAATAGACTTCAATATTGGTAGTTTCGTGGTGGAAGAGAAGGTTAGTTTCTTGGGTTTCTCTTTTTCTTTCTTCTCCGTTTTGGGTTTGGGTGATTTTTGCTCGTCCTCTTCTTTGATCTTGGTGTTTTGTTTGTCGAAGCGTAACCTCACTTTTTCGTGCGTGAGCTCGTGACGACGCAGGTCGCCCGCGACGCGGAAACACTTGCCGCATTGCGTACATTTAAATGGCTTGTCACCTGAAATAAATTATTGAAGTTTTATTTGAGATAATACGGTTCGAATAAGGTTTGCAATATGTATTTAGTTCTTGTAAAATTGAGTAAATGTGAAGAAATATTTTCGAAAAACTAGATGGGAGTCAAACAAGTTTCAGGTAGGTCGAAATTTGGATTTATAGGTTTCAGTTTTTTTACTAAAGATAATCATAGGTCAAAATGTGTTTTGTATCAAAACACTAAAACATCTATCAAAATCTCTTTTTGTATGAAAGCATTTGTGATGTGACCGATCCTAAGTGGTAAACCTACCAGGAGAGTGACGATATTTACCAAGTTTTTTATTAACTTGCATTGTTTGTATGTATGTATGTGCGGGTCAAATCGTGGAAGTTGAATTAGAACCAGTTCCTCTTATCCCATCGAGCTGAACATTTATTTACATATTGCTTCAGTTCCAATGACAATGCATTTTGATGGTAAGCATGACCTGCATCAACATCCAGGGTTAGCTCCAGATAAAGGAACTCTTCAACGAGCAACAGCACAGACACCGCATTTTGTGTGCGCATTTTGTTACTATAAGATGCAATTTAAAAAAAAAAACTTTATGATCGACTGATTACCTGTGTGTGTGCGCATGTGCGACAGTCTGTACGAGGACGCGCGGAAGCTCTTGTTGCAATATTCACACTTGTAGTTTCTCTCCCCGGTGTGAATACGGCGGTGTACGCTGAGGGAATACTTGCGTGCGAACTCTTTGGCGCAGAACTCGCATTTGAAAAGTTTCTGTGGAGAAATGGATATATAAAACTTGGACCGGAGACTATAGTACACAGAGTTTATAGTGTTATACTCCAGTGGCCCGTTCTGTTACAATTCTACAGGCAAAAACTGGCAATACTGCAAGGTACATGTATGGTATCTGACATCGATGCTGCCAGGTTTTGTTTGTCAAATTGTGTAACTTGTAGCTTCATGAAACAGGCCACAGATCGAAAGTGCAGTGTAGCCTAGTGTACAGGAGTAAATAATATAACATACTAGTGGTATTTTCCAAACAATCTTTATCACCTCTTTTCATCCCTTTATGGATGAAATTTTCTAAAAATCCTTCCTTAGTGCACTTCTAGAGTACTCGAGGAATGTCTCCTCCTTTCAAACCTCTAGGACCCCCTGTCTAGGCTGTGCGTTGTCTATAAGTGAGTCACGTTACTGTTTTATAGGTATTGATAACCATAAAACATATAATATCATTATATATATATGCACTTTTGGTATAATTTTGTTTAATATAACATTCAGATGGGATACTGAACGTAACGTGATAAAATTCATTAGATATACTCGTAATGCACTAATGGTATAATACATTTTTGTATACCGATCAAATAGTATAAAAATCACATTATTTAATAACCTACAATTGTATCTAACATCGGAAAACAGAACGCTCAAAATATAAACGCCTACAATTTTGCATAAAATTATTAAGTATAACAATATTACAGAATAAACCTATTCAGCATAACATCTTACAAGCAGGCAAGTTTTTCCAGGCTGATACAGAAAATTATTAATTTATTTTCCTAGTATTTATAATACATACCTGGTTAGAGTGTATGGAAACTTTATGGTACTTGAGATCGCTCCATTGTCGGAATTCCCTCTGGCACTCTTCACATTTGTACGGCCGGTCGCCGTTGTGCACGCGTTTGTGGATCTAAACGACATACACATAAGGGCTATAATGCAAAACAGATATCATCATCATCAGCCTATGCAAGTCTCACCGCTGGGCATGCCATAGTGAGAGGGACTGGGCTTCTAGCTATGGATGACTAGAGGTCATGTCAAAGGACTCGGCTGGCGAGGTCTATTTGTTTGAAGCGGCAATCAGGGTTGACGCCAATGGAAAATATTCCATTGGATAACATGTTTTTTTACTCTTTTATTGAAAAGTACTGAGTAATAGAATCGAAACTGTGTGCGCCAAACGGTTATTTTTCTGTAATATAAATCTTCAAGTTTTACGTATGCCTACAGTTTTTTTGTTGCGGTCGGATGCCGACTCGCTTACCAACAGGCCGTACGATTTGCCACCGTCGTGGTATATAAAAAGTGAATCGCGGAGGGCGATCGTAAAGACAAATTGCTATATTCAATGGAAAGTAGAGATGCAAGGGAAAGTGGTTTGGCCGGATAATTGGGATGTTACCTGGTTAAATTTTTTTAATTCTAATAAGTCCGTCAGTTATCAAAAAATATTGAACTCGTATTTTTTGCTTTATCAAATCAATCAAAATTGACAAAGATAACGAGCATTAAAGTTCGGGAGTCGGGGCTCATGACGTCACTTAATGCAAAAAAGTGTACAAAGTCGTGACGTCACGCGGAACTACAACGCACTATATCTTCGTCATTTTTTGTTAAATTGGCCAAAGAAAAAAATATGTGTTCAATATTTTTTTATAATGTAAATGACGGACTGATTAGATTTTTTCAGGAAACTAGCCTATTGGCATATTGCATGACATGAGCTATATCTGAAGCTGTTTTAGCTTGCGCGGCCTTCGTGCGGCGAGCAAGTTTCAACTTGTTACAAAGTTTAGCTTTAATTAAGCAACTGACAGTGACTTCGTTTATTTCTGATGGCTTATTTTGTTTATCCTATTTCTAATCCAAGCTTTTACTATCCGGTATCTGACCGGATACCGAGTCGCTATCCGGTATCCGGCCGAATATAATAACCGGATATCCGTTGCATCTCTAGTTGTTACTTAATTGTCAATTTATAAAACGAAAACTTCGTTGGACTCCCGAGATACAGTCTCAGCCTTGTTTGGAGTCCAAGGGATATTTAGAATTTAAGCTAACATGTATGTTTCATGTATGTTTCTTTTATTAATTAATTAATCGAACGTGGCCACAAGTAGTCTTGTGGCTCTGCTCACCCCATTAGGGATTTCGGGCGTGATGCTATGTATGTATGTATGTATCTTTCTTGGATAGAAATGTATTTATCTTAACTTATGTATACAACTGAATAAAACTGAAGTACCTACCTATCTATTTTTAATGTCAAAATAACAGCTTTTTACTCAATACATGTGAAAGTAAGTACGGTACTTATAACAAAAAATAAAAAATAAAATTATCTATCTGTTTGTTCCGCCTAATCTCCAAAACGGTTGCATCGATTTTGACGGTACTTTCACTGGCAGACAGCTGACTTTATAAGGAGTAACTCAGGCAATTATTTATTTATTATTATTTTAAAAATGTAATTAGGATTCATCGAAAAAAAAAAAAACAATTAAATTGTGAAAAACATTCGATCTACGCGGACAGCTAATGTTAAATAAAATTAAATAAACTGTTTAAAGCTTACCTTCAAAGCACCAGCTGTATAGAAGCCCTTATTGCACTCCCTGCACACATGCTGTTTCGCTGTGTGCGACAACACATGATACAACAAACTATTCCTATGTTGAAAAACCCGACCACACTGAGGACATTCGAACCGTTTCCCGGTCTTCTTGCCTTTCTCAGGTTTCTCCGGGTCGGGTTCTTTAGCCTGCTCGGGTATTTCGCTGTCGGGTAAAATGTTTTCTGCGAAATTGGAGTTTTCGGTTGGCGATACATCCACGTCGAATATTCTTTGGAAGACTTCTTCTGTAGATGGAAAAATATACTGTTAATAAGCTATTATAAGGTGCATCGTTTATGTTAAAATAAAGTTTATCTATCAAATTAAACAACTGCAGCTCTTTCATTTGTCACATGAATATAGGTTGGATCAATCAGCGCTTCAGACAGGACCATTGATTACTGAGAAGGGGCGTTGCAAGAAATACAGCAAAAAGTAAAGTCAATAATATATAATAATACATTAAACATTATATACAACAAAAAACCCGACTGCATAATCTTAAAAAGAAAAAAGCAAGAAATAGACTCTGACGTACTTCCAATAGCTATTATAGGATTTAAAGGAGAGTCACCGACTGCTATTTCTATATCGACCCCACGAGCATGGAATGGTCATCAATAAAGTACGTCACCCAAATTTCGTGATTTCGTCACCCCCGTCCCACCAAAATGTTATAAATATTTGGCATGATCTCGTGAAGCCCTTTACTTTGATACCAATAATGCATGGGTGGAAAAATATCAAGAAACAAAGTGTGTTGTAGCATCCGCCATATTGGATTTCAGTTGACGACATATGCCCCGGGCACGCGTCGGCGCCGTATGCTATATATTATATATTATTGCGTTCTGTTTTTGCTGATGTATTATTTTGATCTTTTCTCCGTTTTTATGTTATTCTTCTATGTGTCTGCCGTGACTTTACCAGATGGTTCCATCGGTAGACCAGCGCTGGTCCC
Organism: Tortricodes alternella; assembly: GCA_947859335.1. Taxonomy (NCBI): domain Eukaryota; kingdom Metazoa; phylum Arthropoda; class Insecta; order Lepidoptera; family Tortricidae; genus Tortricodes; species Tortricodes alternella. Next base: position 962,119 of record OX401977.1, read on the forward strand.
AAAGCCCATTACGCTGAGTTGGGACCTTTTTGTAACAGTTGGCACTACGTTCTACTTTTTCGTCTTGTGCTGTGTTATGAATAAATGTTTTTTCTTTATCTCTTTCTATATGTCACTCCGGGTACCTTTGAGGTGGAGGGCGTCGTGCGGGTGCGGCGGGGGCGGGGGCGGGGGCGGCGCGCGCGGCGGGCACACGGGGCAGAAGGCGTCGGCGCCGCACGCGGCCGCGGGCTGGCTGCCGCGCAAGTACCTACAACGGCACAGGCGTTAACCAATAAAATCATACATATATTATTTAGCAACACCGTATCTCCTTTAATTCTTTGTCAAATTTAATGATTAATAGTAGATTGTTTCACAAAGCAGAAAGTGATTCATTATTGCGCCGAGAGTTAGTTTGGAGCCTGAGCGTAAGTGAGAACACGAGCGCAATAAATCACTGAATGCGAGGTGCATAATCTGCTTTTCTTTCAACTACTGCACAAAGTTGGTAAAAGAAAATTAAAAGTAAAGTTAAAAACTAAAACCCGATTAGCGACGTAAAGAGCATTTTTGCTCCTGGTATGATCCAACATTCACTCTACCTTGACCCTACATTGACTTTACATTGACTCTCCCTTGACTCTACTTTGACTCTACATGTGCCCTACACTGACTCTACCATGACTCTATATTAACTCTACATTGACTTTACATTGGCTCTACATTAACCCTACACTAACTCTACATTGACCCTAAATTGACCCTACACTGACCCTACATTGACACTACATTTACTCTACACTACATTGACCTTACATTGACTCTATATTGATCCTATATTGACCCTAAATTGGTGAGCGTCAAGTTGGCGTACCCTTCGAAGATATCCAGGATCTGAAGATTCCAGAAAATTGTGCCTAAATAGTACCCACTTAGCTTTTCTTTTATGTTTTTGTCGTAAAAGGGGTACTATTTCAGGCACTATTTTTTGGTATATAGCTGGCTTAGGAATTCAATGGCTTTCTGTGATCTCGGTCGGGTACGCCAGCTTGACGGTGCAAAATATTTTACCCGTGTTTGGTATGAAATATCTCAGTTTCTATAAGAGCTACGAAGTTGAGACTTCGGGAGCCATGGGTACTATTTGTGCACTCTTTTTTGGGATATAGAGCATATTTGGGAACAGCACCGTTCTCGAGATCCAAAACGGGTACGCCAGCTTGACGTCAAGTTAGCGTACCCGTTAAACAAGGCTCATATCTCCGAAATTACAAAGGTACTATTTTTTCTAACTCGGTACTAATTGGGCACTATTTAGGCACTATTTTTTGGAATCATCAGATCCTGGATATCTTCGAAGGGTACGTCAACTTGACGCTCACCTAAATTGACTCTACATTGGCTCTACATTGACTCTACATTGGCTCTACGTTGACTCTACTTTTTTTTTCGATATGGCAGTCTACTTTGACAGTCAAACTGTGAATGGGCTGAATGGGTGGCTGGTCGTGTAAACATCCTGATCGGGTGCGCAACTATTCGCAGAATTTTTCAAGTCCTATTATTGGAAGTCCGAAAATGTTTGTCATACTATTCTACATCATACTAATCACTATTCGTAACAAGTCTCTATTACTAACGATTGTTACTCCGAATGATCCAAATCATCATGTCAATAAACATAAACTTTCTGAAACTAATATTTCTTTTTTTAATATTATTTTTCAACATAACTGTTACTTACACTATTATTTATTATCATTTTTTTCGAAGCTCCCGCCTTAGCTTTCGATGTTAGGTCTTTTTTTTTCTAACAGCCCAGAAAATCTTGCTTATTTGTAAGATTTTTAACCGACTTCAAAAAAAGAGGAGGCTCTCAATTCGTCGGAATCTTTTATGATAAATAGGTTCATGCTGTTATGTTAATTTGCTTAAATCCATAGGGATGCCATCGTGAAACGGAAGTTGTATGTAGGGATAGCCCTACCTTCAAATTCACTTTCGTTGGCACTAATGTTGGGTTAGTGCAAAAGCTGACCGATACGTTTTTACAGTACATACCCTCAGTTAAATATAAATAATAATTATATTGAAGTTGCGATATGAGTAACATTATTATTAAAAGTTATGTTTTTGAATGAAAAAGTTATTAAATACAGCAGTATGAGTTCAAGTTTATTCTAAGTAGTGATATTATGTATCACAAATTTCTGAAATTTCTCTGTTACTAACTTCGTTGGTAGTAATACAAATAAATGAACAAAAAAATTATGAAGTAAAAAATTCGGAAGACTGATGATTATGAATACAAATCGGTAGTACAAGGAAAAATCGGGTAACCAATTTTTTGCGAGCCAATATGGACCCATCTTGATCAACTAACCAAATAAAAAAAATACAAAGCAGTGCAATAATGAATTTTGTATGCAACTTTATTGCTCTAGAGCAAATAAGTGCTGCTTTGTGCTGACTATTTCAGGACATGATGAAATTATTTATTATTGGTTGAGCCAATCAATAATAGACTTTTCATCACACTTGCTCGGAAAGGGTGTTATTATACGCAGGCGTATAGAGCAGCTATAACCGATTTAGCTCCTCTACGGGCCCCGCCGTCAGCGGGAGTTATAAACCATACAAAATCCATAACTCCCTAGGGAGTTATGGATTTTGTATGGTTTCGAACTCCCGCGGGCAGTTAAGTGCGCCAGGTCAGCAGCCGGCGGGGCGCGCGACCGCAAGCCGGTGGAGCTACCCCGCGCTGATCGCAACGTACGCTCAGTTTATGAACACCCACCTGATGGTAATTCACGATGTAAAACGGAAATAAAATTATTAATTTATATACTTTTTTTTGTCTAATTTTTATTTAATTTCCTCGCAAATGTGATAAAAACATTGTATGTATCACGGGCAGTAAGGGGATAACAAACTCGAGTCATAAAAGCCCTCGCCTATCGGCGTCGGGCTTCTAACACACTCTCGTTAGTTATCCCCTTCTTACGGCCCTAGATGCACAATGTACTATTATAAGGTATTGGTATAAGAACTTTGACAGTTGCACATAAGATGGCAGATTGTTAAACTGCAGCGGTAATTATATAAATCGTATTTTTTTAAGAATAAGAATAGTATTATTTTTCAATTTCAATAATTTCAATATACCTATTTATCACATTTCTATAACAGAACACTATTGAATCCTTATTAGCTGTTTTACGATACACTATAAAATAAAATCAGGCTTGATAGGTGAAACTTAAGCCGTAATACCATAGTATAAAGAGGGAGGAAGTACAGATACTTTGGCGCACACATACAAGCCGCACGCGGTGCGTTGTATGAAGATAACCTACTTCCTCCCTCTTTATACTATGATAATAAAGCTGGAACAAAATTGGTCTAAAATCAGTCCATTTTTTTGGTATTAATGTATGGAGAGCTGAGGCTTAAAACATTTTGATATTTTTATTATTTGCTAGTATTCTTGCCATAGCAAGTACAACTACACATATTCTCTGAAAATTCCAAACTTCCAGCTCTTACCGTTGCTGAGCGGACTTTGTAGGCTCGGTAATAGACTCCCGTTGATCCCTTCGGGTCCGGAACCCTAAGAATAAAGTTAGGAGTAAAGTAGAACGCATTCTTACCACTGCCTGACATGGTCCTGATGGACGGTCCCATTCTCCACAGTGAGATGCGGCAACAGCGCCGGCTCATATTCCTCGCCCTCCTCCCCGCCCTCCACTCCTTCCACCCCTTCGACGGCCACGTGGATCCCTTCCATCAAGTCCTCAGGTTCACTAAACTCGCTCATGTCTTCTATCTGTTAACAAAAATATTAATTACTAGCTGTGCCCGCGACTTCGTCCGCGTAGAGTTTGTTGAGTTATTCCCTCGGAAACTTTTCAATTTTCCGGGATAAAAAGTAGCCTATGTGTTAATCCAGGTTATAAGCTATTTCCATTCCAAATTTCATCAAAATCCGTCCAGCCGTTTTAATGGGTAGAGGTAACAAACATACACACACACACAAACTTTCGCATTTATAATATTAGTAGGATGACATAGTGCAATGTTTAGGTTCATGTAATAAGCTTAACCTTTCCGCCGCCAAGCATGTCCGAGAAGTAACACAAATTTTAACTTTAAGTCAAGGTAATGAAGGACTTTTTTTACCCTGTATACACTGTCACGCATAGTCGACAACGGCATTCAAAAGGTTAAATATATTTAAAAAAAAACCGGGCAAGTGCGAGTTAAACCCGCGTGGAGAGGTTTCCGTTCCATACATGATTATCCGAAATTTCCTATGTTACTTTAAATACCATAGACTTCTCATAGGTTTTCCTGTAATCTATAAGTAAAGAACTATTATCAGTATTTTTTTCAAAATTTTAGGCCCGGTAGTTTCGGAGATAAGGGGGGGGAACGGTGAATTTTCGCCTATTTTCCTAAATAACTTCCAAACCATTTATCTTAAAATTCCAAAAAAAACATATTTAAGATCCTCACAATAAGCCGTTTCAACTGATATGTGACATGATATAGTTAGCGTAACTTTTTTTAAAAATTTTCTGATTTACCCCCCAAAAGTGGCCTCCATGTTTAAAATTAATTTATTTACGTTACGCATCCGTGTTGCGGTCACTGACTTACGTATGTATACCAAATTTCAAATCAATCGGTCTTGTAGTTTCGGAGCAAATTGGCTGTGACAGACGGACAGACAGAAAAACGCACGAGTGATCCTATAAGGGTACCTTTTTTCCTTTTGAGGTACGGAACCCTAAAAATGGTCAAGTGCGAGTCTGACTCGCGCGCCGTACTGTGAAAAACAGACAGTACCTTGTAGGAACATTTAAAATGGAAAAATTACTTTTTTTTGCCGGTAACAATTTACAATCTACCTATGAAATAAGACGAAAAATAACTTCCTCAAGCTCCTATTAGACAACTAGACTACCAATGGCTTCTTAAAAAGAAAACTAATATTCAATAAACCTCACTCCACCCTCCACAATTTGAAGGAGATGGAACTCTTTTTGACGAGAAGGGCCCAGTAAATCTACAATCGGTTGAAAAAATGAAAGGTACTTATATGACTGATTCATTCGCAATCGTAAAAATCATACAACCAATTGTGACCCTAAAAGTAGAACAAGGTATTCTCACCTTCCCATGCACTTCCTTGATATGCGCCTCGCATTGCTTCTGTTTCTTAAACGACTTATTACACTTCACACAATTATACATTTCCAACTTATCCAGCGTATCGTACAACTCCTCTTTCTCCACCTCACTGGCAGGCACATCCTTATCCATACTGGCCATAGAATATTGGAGCTTATTGCTTGAATAGTTGAGAGTCTTTTCGCTTGACGTGTACAGGATATGTTTGTCCATACTTTGGTACATAGTTTTCGGGACTGTGTTCTCTAGGGATAGTTCGACTATAGAGTCCGGTAGGGTTGCCACGTTGTCTTCTATGCATGTGTTTGTCATCTGTGAAAAAAGCAATGGAGACACTTTTTATATACAAATTTTCACAAGTTTTTAAAATTATGTCAGGTAGTCAAATTAAGGCTTTCGTGAAGCACTAGAAATAAATATTCTATTTAGTATAGTAGTAAATAGTAAAGCCATGTTTATTTCTAGTGTTATTATTTCAGGTAGTTCAAAATCTAGTTATATACGTTTTAGATTTTTTACAAACTTTTTATTAACTTGAAATGTTTGTATGTTTGTTTGTTTAGGTCAAATCTTGCAAGCGGAATTAGAACCACTGCCTCTTATGCTATGGAGTTGAATTTTTACATGTTGGTTCAGGTCCGATGACAATACATTTTTATGATAAGCTTGACCTAAGTCGATATCCAGGATAAGCTCCAGACAAAGGAACTCTTCAACAATCAACAGCAAAGACACAAAATTTTGTGTATGAAGTTTATTGCAGTATTAATATGCAATGGGCAAAAATGGTTGCTATAAAAATGTAATTTTTAACGTAATCTTATTTATATTAAGTATAGATAGCGAGATTATTGCAAAAAAATGTTTTGTATGAAAACGCTAAAACATCCATATTTGTGAATTTATGGCAGCCATTACACGCTCAATCTAGATCGTGATCCGCGATTGTGATTGACAACACCTTACACAGTCAATCTGGATCAAGATCACTGATCACGAGCACGGATCACGATCTAGATTGAGCGTGTAGTGGCTGCCTATCAACTATAGTCACGACGTTCTAAGAGGCCCGATTTGACAGCTGCCAAAATCACAGTTGTAGGGATGACAAAAAGAAATCGGTAGCAGCAGAAACCGATTTTCAAGATGTATCGATTTATATCACTAAGGCTTTGTAATCGATTACTTATAAGTCGCGTATTTTAAGCCTGAATTTATTTCGAAATTCGTTTGAATTATAAGAATGAGTATTAAATGGCTTCCCACCACAATTTATTATAATGATTTTTTTTAATGCTCATTTTATTTATTAATGTATATTTTGATCAATTACTACACTAATAGGATTTTATGTTTAACTTTCATTTTAATAATGAATAATATATGTGAAAAAAGTTGATCCTTATAAATGTTACTTAGCGTCATAATGTAAATAAAACACCGTAAATACTTCAATTTATAAATACAATTTTCGATTTCTTGCGTAGACGTTCACACAAAGTTATCGCGGCGTGAAAAGCAACAAACGTCAAATCGGGCCTCTTAGAACGTCGCGACTATAATATAGCAGGTTACTTTTAACAAAGTTAGTGTTCACCTAGAAGGATTTAGTATTTCAGTCTGTACGTCTGTTCCTTTGTTCTCATAATCACATTACTGAACCGATTTCGATGAAAGTCGGTAGCATTATATCAATGGATGACAGGCTAATTTATTTTCAAATAATTGCTACGGAAAAAGTCGAGTGCAAAATCTAGTATTGCATACGATCAGAACTTACTTTATCAATGCCCAAATCTGAGACGGGGTTCTCAATGATGATGGTAGCGTGCGGCTCGTAGTGCTGCTTGAGATGCTGGTAGAACTTAAGTTGCTCTTCGCCGTAGTACTCCCCGCATAGCGCGCAGATTAACACTGGTCGAACCTTAGGAGAAACAGATTCTATAGACTCGCAGAACACCAGAGGTCCTGGCTAAATCAAAAGTTGTTCTTCGTGACTCTTTTGTGTGCAAATAAAGATTTAAATCAGTAGATTACACTTTACAGCGACATCTGTCGCCATACTTATGAATGTGTGCGTCAACCGAGATAATAGTGGCATCTTCTTTTCTCCTACTGTAACATTCCACTATCTTTCACACATCCGCACATTTTAAATCAGTAATTTTAACAACGGGACAAAATGAAAAGCTTTTGCTAAACGTGAAAGGTCATATAATTGCACCCAAATGTTCCGGAAAATTCAAAAGTTCCCGATGTTTTTTTTTAAATAGGAGATAAATAAGAATTTTAAAGAAGAAGTGCATTTGACCTCTAAATATCGGTAGCTTACCTCGTGCGTCAAGTTGTGGTGAGCTCCCGCGGCGAGTGTGGCATGCGGCACCTGCGTCACGAAGTTGTCGGGCAGAATCTCTTCTTGCGGCACTTCTTCGTTGCAGCTTATGACCACTATATCCTGCAAAACAAAAGGGTTTTTTGGGGGATTCTGGGAGGCCGAGGTAAGGGTCATGACGGCCGTTTACCCATACCTTTGACAAGTTCGAGTTTTAAAATTGATCTACAGATCCATATCCTTACATGCTGCGGAGTGCTGTTCCCGGTATTTCGTTTCAATTTCCGGGATATCCGCTTCTTGTGTGGGAGGCTCTTCTTGCTGGGCTGCCGGCTCTGTCCGGGGGACGCGCCTAGCTCCAGGACTTGCCCGTCCGAGTCCAATAGTGGGCTGTCGCTCTGTGGAGGTCATCTTTAGATAAGATATCTATAAGCATTCGTATCGGCGTCTGTATCCATAATACAAGTCCCCACTGTTGCGTCAATCATTAGTATGAACTTACTCGTATTTCGTATTTTGATATAGATTTTCAGGAGGAAGGTTTTCCTACAAATTAAGGCCCTGCAGCCCTAACATGCAAGACACAAAGATAAGTTAAACCCGTTTATTTCTATGACTATCTCTTTCGTCGGCACTAGTGTGAGATGCACTTAGAGATAAGACGGTATAAATTATCTTTGTGTCTTGCATGGTAGGGCCGCTGGTTGAGTTTCGATAAAACGTATAAAGTTGTTATAAGACTTAGGATAAATTTAAATTAGTTATTAATTTACTTTACTTGACTTATACTCTAATTATTATTAATTTTATTTATTTCCAATGTGATTTAACGATAAGTCTCTCTCTCTCTTCCTAGCGCTTGTTCCCTTATCTAATTCGGGGTACGCTTTGACCATGATCCCAGATTCGGCAGGTCGGGTTATTACAGTGGAGCGACTCCCGTCTGACCTCCGTAACCCTTGTGCCAGGGGAACCAGACTAATTGAGGGATTTAACGATAGTATGACATTTAATTATTAATGTAGTTTAATGTGAAGTGTCGTTTGTTTCTGTGAATGTAATGACTTAGGTTCCACCTGTTGCATTTACTGTTGTGAAATAAATAAATAAATAAAAAATAAATAATAATAATAATGATGAAGATAAGTTTTAAAACAGCTGTAACTAAGAAGCAGCAACCAAAACCTCATTCTTACTTTGAGGGTAGTTTTAGCCTTGTTGAACCAGTCAGTTTCGGGACATCGCTTCATCTCCTGCAGGGGCGGCAACGGTGGTAGCGGCGGCAGCTGTACCACTATCGGCTCCTGTTGCTGCTCCTTTAAAACGCACCAGGTTAATACATACATACATTTTTTTGCTGTTGCTGTTTTTGATGAAAGTTTTTTAAATCAAAAGTAAGCGATCACTAGCGTTTGTAAAATGGTGTTGTAATAGAGTCCGTAATTGGCTAATGTGACTGTAAATTAAAAATAAGTACATATATTTAGACTAAAAGCTGTGGATTCTCGTTCAATAAATAAAATAAATAAATAAAAATACATACATATTATCACGCCCGAAATCCCTAATGGGGTGGGCAGAGTCACAAGACTACTTGTGGCCACGTTCGATTAATTAGTCCTAAGATGGTATGATGAACAGTATGGTGACAGGGGATCAGCCCATCGCCCAAACAGATAGTCCACCATGTTGGAGAGGACCCGTCCCTTAGTCGACTTTTACGACATGCCAGGATGATAAGCATATGCACGCATTCTATGCCATTTCTTCACTAAAAGTGCAGCAGAGGAGGACCAGGTTAATACCATGGTCACTTAACCTGGCTACACAGGGAGAGGCGGCCGGAGGCTTGGACTGCAAGTGCCGGGCGGTGGGTACGGGCGTCAGCTGCGCATTCAGTGTTGCCAATTTAGCAACTTTGTCAATTTAAACTTAGCATATTCCGTCCAGCACATTTTTTAATAACTTTTGTTATTCGGGCATTTTGTAAAAGTATATTTTAGATATAATGTAGAAATCGTATATTACATTTCAATATTAAGTTGTTTAAGACACTAAATAACCGTATCATTGTCATCAATGATTTCCCGGCAATCACCTTAATTATGCAAATGAACTTCACAATTGAAAGATAACAATAATAGTTGAGTATTATGATAAAAGATTTTTAAGAGAAGTTAATTCTTTCTTCATTATTTTTTCTTTTAATTTTTAGCACAGTTCATCTAACAACTTTTTAGATTAAGTTGGCAACAACTGTCCATCAGTCTGTCTCAGTTCACTCTGTTCATCGGACAGAGGCAGATGCACAGTGGATATTTCCCTCGCATAATATGACAGAGCCGTATGCTACCCACTCACCAACCCAGCCTGAGGGCTCAACCGTCCACCCAGTTTCAAAGAAAGCTGTAAAGGCTTGTGTTATGGGTACTAGACGACGATAAAGACACTTATAGAGATAAATAAATACTTAAATACATAGAAAACATCCATGCTCATTAGACAAATATTTGCCTTCACTGGGGATCGAACCTTGTATGACACATTCTAGCAGTTAAAATATCAATCATTCAATCAAAAACCCAGGAACGCTAGCTACGGAGGTAGGGTCACGACCAATTTTTCTGTGGCAAACTTACCAAGCTCTGTGCGTTGAACAGCCTCATCTGACCATCGAGCATTACTGTTGACTCCACATCACCTCTCACTGATGTAATCTGTCAGAAATAAAAAAATATTCACTTTATTAGCGTGAGTAGCAGTGGTAGCAAAGTGGTCTGCACGTGCCTCTTGTGACACTACTAGGGACTCATTTAAAATCCATTTTTTTTACATAAATACAATCGATTTGCATCATATTTTGTAGTAACTAAGGTTGGAATTCTTAATACACATATGTTGATAAAACGCCTCTACCCGGACAGGGTTAAGTTTTTTTTTTTTTCTTTACCTTGTGTTGTGGCTGATGATGATTCCGCGAGTTCTGCGTGAGATGCGCCACGATGGCTGCCAGGCGGCTCTCCGGGTCCAGGATCTCCTCCCCCCACGGACCCTCTACTTGCTCGCCCACTGATACTTGCCTATAAATACATACCAGATACAGTATGAAATAATAGAAAATAAGGCTCAGGATAGTTTGAGACAACTCCTTACTCACTAACTGACACTAACTTTAAACATAAAAAAAAAACAAAAAGAAAACAATAAAATTATTATTATTATAATAGCAAATTTTATGCCATGACATAGACCATATACCTAATAGACGCCAGGCGACCCCCACGGCCAGCATTCAAATGTCTGTTTATTTGAACAAGTATAACAGGAGAACTACTGAAGTGATTTTGATGGGATTTTAACAAGTGGATTCAGGGGCGTTCAAGGTAGCATCAAATCTTTCTTTTATTGTAACTATGACAAAAGATACAGCAGTTTTAAATTCGATGTGACACAGGTAGTTCATCATAAAGTTAAATAAATAAATCAATGAATAAACAATCGAAATTGGTTGAAATTTTACATACTAGAATCATAAATAAACAGTACTACAATACCTGCACATTTGCTGCGTAAAGTTCTGTGGATGCATCACTGTCACCACTCGACCTCCCTCATCTTCTTGTATATTCAGCGCCAATGAATTGGCATCCACATGAACGGACTAGAAAATTGCACAACAATACATTGTAAGAGCATGAAAATCAAAGTCAATATTATTTATATGTGGGTAGAGAATAAAAGATGCATTAAGCAATATACTCTATTCATCATTTCTAAATGTAAACAAACTAACCCATGTGACAGCTAACTAGCCAATCAAGACATACCATAGATAAAAAAAGAGTGTCTGGATTGGCTGGATAAGCTGAGTCAAACGGGTTTATTTGTTTAAATTATCTGGCAACCCCCCCATGATTGTATTGATACTGTGTCAGTGGTTTCAACAACAAGGTATTACGAGGTAGTACCCGCGGCCTTCTAAGAGTTTGCGATTGTGACCCTAGGAGCAAGGGCTCGCAACCCCCCCAGAGATTTGCAACCCACAGATTGAAAAACACTGATCTAGACAAATAGCGTATAATGAGAAATAATGATTGAATATTGCCATAGTTAATGCAACAAATAGATTTTTGATAACTAAAGGGTTTAGTGTAGGTAAGTGTCTTATTTAATACAAATTTTAAAAGTTATAATTGCTATGACAATTGCTTTATTGGCTCAAACACTAAAACACTAAGTTTCATGTCAATTATAAATTATCTGTGTTTACGTCCACCGAAAATGGATCTTTCCGTGGTCATTGGCAACAACCTTTCAATTTAATTGAACACGATTTCACCTCCATACCAACATAATCCCAAATATGCACCGGACCCGCGTGGGGACTACTGCCGAGTCCCTCTCACTATGAGAGTAGGCCCGTGCCCAGGCCGATGATGATGATGAAGATAATCATAATAGAGGTGAAATTAAATTACGATTCGTGAGTTTTTTGTCGTGTCAACAATCTTCAAAACAAACTTACATCGCCGGGCTGATGAGTGATGTAGTGAGTCACCGCCTCATCCATCTTATCCTCCAAGAGATGATGGTTCACATTCCTCATGATTTTCATTTTATGGGGATAATAAACCCTAATTGTTTATTCCATTTTTAAGACTCGCTTGTTGGTTAAGTTGACAGCTGCTATTCAAGGTCACCAAATTCTTGTCAAGTCAATCACTATTGTCTTTATTATTAACACCATGTAAATTATTTACCAACGCTTAACTAAACTAGTAATAATTATAACGTAACGCTACATCTTTGAGGGTAAAACTATTCCGCTAAATTCTTTCTTTGTGATGGTGGATTCCGAAACCGAAAACATGAATAAATATTTGTCTTAATGTTGCTAATGAAGAATATTATAACGTTTTTAAAATTTTATATTGGTAATTATTAATGAAAAAATGCAATATGTAGACACTTACTAAATTATAAATAGTTACAACATATCAAGCATTTTTGTAATATTCAAGTTGGTATATTATTATTTTTAAATTTATGCTATAATAAAACGCAACCACCTAACGAAAAGCATAGGCATGAACTTCACAGTGACAGCTTTGACATTGAATGTCATAATCATTCATAATCATCAGCTGATTGGATATTGAAATTGAGTCGCAAATTAAAATTAAATAATAAACCAAAATGTTTCGTAAATCAATGAAATCTTGTTTAGTAACACGAAATCACGAAGCAAGTACTCTTAAATATTCCTACACTTTCCTTAATTATATGTTTACGTTAACGCAGCAGTCGTGACGAAATATTACGTTGTAATTTCAATATTTTGTCTCAGCAGTTTCAGAGATGTAAGCACACAGCAAAGCTGGACGCGATCCGGGAGAAGCTTCGAGAAGGCCCAATCCTCTCCGACTTTATATCAGAGGATAGACCTAGAGACTGGAACGACTATGAAGGCAAGCTGAAAAGGGAGAAGGGAGAGCAGGAGCGCTTGAGACTTCCTCCCTGGCTGAAGACCTCTATACCCACAGGTACGAAAATTCCTGAGCCAATGAGTATTACCTCAAATTAGCATTTATTCCGTTGTATGCCACTGAATCTGCCACCGATGGCACAAAACGGAAAAAAAAACTAACCTAACCGGAATACCTCATTAGAAGGTGACAGTGGCACGGTGGCATAGATCCAGTGGCATACAACGGAATATAATCAAATTAGATTCTTGACATGAACGTTTTTATCTTATCTCACACAAGGAGAAACAACACATTAAGACTCCATGCTAATGCATGTGGTAATGTTATGAATCAAGAATAACAAAAGATATTATATTATGTGCAGTACATTATAAAAAGCAATGTTTAAGATTATTTGCTTGCTTCAAACTCGGTCATATGTCATCATAGCGCTGTAGCGATATACCAGCCCTACCTTACTGGTAATTGGGAGAGAGCACAAAACTGCTGCACTGTTATGAGTTATGATGATTTATCTGATGGGTGGCAGCAAGTGAATAATAGTACTATGATTTCATATTACACAAAGTGCTGAGAGTGCGCTATAGTGCGCACGTTTGTGAGCATCGTAAGCATTGTAAGGGTTGTGAAAGCATTTCAGCATATCGTGCCTACAAATAAAGGTGAGTCTTACTTCAGTAGGAGCTATTGAGCTTGTTTAATATTAAGGAATTTACTTTTATAGCTGATTTGTATCCATATCTACGTTGGTCCTCATTCTAATAATAAATTATCAGGCTCTGTTATTCGTTCCAGGGTCTAAGTTCAATGAGATCAAGCAGCAGCTCCGTAGCCTGAAGCTGAGCACGGTGTGCGAGGAGGCACGATGCCCCAACATTGGAGAGTGCTGGAGCGGGGGCAAGCAGGGCATGTCTACCGCTACTATAATGGTAACACTGGTTTCATTTTTTAATTTAATTTAATTTACCTTTTTTATTACTTATTAAGGACCACCAGTGGTTGGTACAATAACACATCGTTTATACATAAAACATCATAGGAGTAATAAGCTAAGTTTAGTGTCCAACCTATTAGTGTGACCACAGCATGCTTTGGTAATATCATGATACAGTATTAGGTATAGCTAAATTGTTAAAACTTTGAAACTTATATATAGTGTTAGTATTATATGGTACTTCAATTCATATTATTCAATTTCAATTATTCAAATATTCTATTATTCAATTTAACAGTTTACACTTTTTCATTATTTTCCATACTTTACTTGTGCTTTGGATGTAGGTGCAGTATTAAACCAAACAGCCAAATGATTGTGATGTGACCATAAACTATTATCATCATTAGGAGTAAAATACGATAGGTATAACGTGAAACTTACCTTTATCTACAACATTCTGAGCTGCTTGCGTTGCTCCCCCGTTGGCAGACTTGGGCGCAACTGATGTCATTAGAATCATTCATTCCCCCTCGCCCCGCTTTTTGTTGACTGAATGGAAATATTAGGTAATTATAGATTTCAAAGGCTGGGTAGATACCTCATAACAGTCTCTAACAACAAACTGAGGGACACCATTTGGCAGACGCAGAGGTTTGACTCCGCAGTTTAGGTACGCTCGGCTGTCGGACAGCTCGGAGATTTAAATCGCAGTAGGTGGCCGCTCGCTCGCTCTCGGGCCGGTTCGCGCGTCCTCAAGTGCCCTAGATGTTTGGTGTTGTTGGGTGACGCGGATAAAAAACACCTGCACAGGTTTTTTTAGACAGTGATTTTTATGTACTATTATGTATTCTGTGCATTTGGTAAATATTAGGTGTCGATCTTCTTCGTATTGGGATGTATCCTCTTAATGTTAAATTCCAGCTGATGGGCGACACGTGCACCCGCGGCTGCATGTTCTGCTCGGTGCAGACGGCGCGCGCGCCGCCGCCGCTCGACGCGCGCGAGCCGCGCCGCACGGCGCGCGCCGTCGCGCAGTGGGGGCTGGGCTACATCGTGCTCACGTCTGTCGACCGCGACGGTATGTGGCGATCCTATTTCCTATTTAAACAGGCAAAACAGCAGTCTAAAAATACATCAGATGCGGATGCCGTCCCTGTTAGAACTTAAGGAACATGCTCTAAAGTAAATTCAGCACTGCTTTAAACTTTTCGCAATGTCCCGTCTGCAAAACGGCGTGTACCTTACCACAGTATAATCAAGTATACAGTAGTCCGTCTTCATACAAACGGCCGAAACGACACGCTTCGAAATCTCAATGAACTTCAACACACAACAGCGCGAGCGCGCCTCGGTTGGGTACGGAGGTGGACAGTGTGACGTGCTCCCGCGTTTTTATTTACGTAAATTATGGCACGAAGTTATCGGCTATATTGTTCAGTGTATGGATGTTTAAATTCATCTATATCGGAACCAGAAATAACATTTTTAGGGTTCCGTACCTCAAAAGGAAAAAAGGAACCCTTATAGGATCACTCGTGTGTCTGTCTGTCTGTCTGTCTGTCTGTCTGTCTGTCCGTCTGTCACAGCCAATTTGCTCCGAAACTACTGGACCGATTGATTTGAAATTTGGTATACATATGTAAATTGGTGACCGCAACATGGATGCGTAACGTAAATTAGTTAATTTTGAACATGGGGCCCACTTTTGGGGGAGAAATTAGAAAATTAAAAAAAAAAGTTGTGCAACTGAAATCGTGTGGCATATCAAATGAAAAGGCTTATTGTGAGGTAAAGAACTGGTGAGACGCTTACTTGAAAGTCTGGCAGCCAATATTGTAATTGCATTTGTGTTTAACAATAGACGTACCACCTCTGGTAGGCTACTTGTGTTAAATTCCCCAAAAAAACCAAAGATCTCAAAAGAAGGATATGACAATCAGTACAATTTCGTGTAACAAGTCTCATAGAAGGTTGTCAAACACCAGCGCCATGGCTTACCCACACCCTATTGCTGATGTTTTAGTTCCTACGACATACACACAAAAGTCTCATATTGCTTGATTCACACGCTATCATATAATTGTGGACGGCGTGGTCGGTGCTGCGGTCTCACACCGCACGATGTGGGAGGGCATTTTTAGGGTTCCGTAGCCAAATGGCCAAAAATGGAACCCTTATGGATTCGTCATGTCTGTCTGTCTGTCCGTCCGTATGTCACAGCCACTTTTTTCCGAAACTATAAGAACTATGCTGTTGAAACTTGGTAAGTAGATGTATTCTGTGAACCACATTATGATTTCCACACAAAAATAAAAAAAATAAGCAAGAAATTTTGAGGGTTCTCCATACTTAGAACTGAAACTCAAAAATGTTTATTTTTCATCAAACCCATACGTGTGGGGTATCTATGGATAGGTCTTTAAAAATGATATTGAGCTTTCTGAGATATTTTTTTTCTAAACTGAATAGTTTGCGCGAGTTTGCCAAAGTGGTAAAATGTCCTCCCCCCCTTGTAACTTCTAAAATAAGAGAATGATAAAACTAAAAAAAATATATGATGTACATTACCATGTAAACTTCCACCGAAAATTGGTTTGAACGAGATCTAGTAAGTAGTTTTTTTTGAATCTGTCATAAATCGTAAACCGCAATTTACCTTTCATTCAATCAACTCAAATATAAAAATAAAAAATAAAACATTTAATTTTATAAACATTAACCTTATGAATAAACCGTGAACCATTATATAGATAATGGTACGGAACCCTTAGTGCGCGAGTCCGAGCGTGCGAGTGTCACTTAAACGGGTGTCATGGATGGTGGTTGTCATGCGACTGAACTTGCGATGGTGTCAGATTCGCATTCTGACACCTCAAAAGTAAGCATCGCGAATATTGCTTTGAGCATTTCCTTACTAGGTATATATTTCAATGTAAAAACTTTAAACTTCAGATATAGCGGACGGAGGCTCCTCACATTTTGCGGAAACGGTACGGGAAATTAAACGACAGTAAGTTGGTTACTCTAAAGATATATACATCTAGTTAGTTTATTTATGTAAAGTTCAATTCACTCTTGGCATGCCTAAGAACGGATCTGTCATTTATAATGCATTTTTTTTTGAAGGTCTTTTTTTAGTGCTCCAAGAATCAAATGAGACGCATATACACTATTTGTTACTATCGGTATACGAGGGGGTTAAGGTAATTTAAAAACCAGGGTTGTTTTAAGGTTTCGAAAGTATTTCAGCCCTTTGGCCTGGTGCAGATGAATCTCACGACGTGACCGTGTTCTCATGAATTAAAATTGTCACTTGGTTCTCGTAAACCGTAAATTTCATCACTTAAATCCCACACTGGGTCCAATTCGAAACTGTTGGTCAAATTCAGCAAGGCCACTCAAATTGATCTTTAATAAAATTGACGTTTGAGTGACGTTTTTGTATAGGATGACAACTACTTGATAGACATTTAACTATATAATATCTAATCAAATGCTTAAGTGGCGTTTCTGAATTCGGCCATGTGTCGCCCAAATTTAAAATTCTCTAAACTTAAAATAAGAAATGTCAAACTTCATTTTGTTTAGCACTAGGCTGTCAAAGTCGAGTTGGATGTTTCTAAAGGCAGATTTAGACAGGGTCAGTCACTGACTTCGAATTCGAGACAAGTTAGCGCTGACCCGAGAAAAACCAAATGTAAATTTATTTGAAGTCAGTAGAGCGGTGGGAGGTCAGCGCTGACTTGTATATTCGCACACGAATATTTTGAGGTCAGTCGGCGCCCGCCGATACTGACTTGTGCACTAACCCTGTCTAAACCTGGCTTTATTTCAAGTTTACCGACTTTTAAATTGGCCCCACCACTGTATTATGCTCTTTATTATTACAGGAACAAAGAAATATTAGTAGAATGCCTTGTACCAGACTTCAGAGGAAATCGCGATTGCATCGAAACGATAGCGAACAGCGGGCTAGACGTGTTCGCTCATAACATCGAGACTGTCGAACGACTGACGCCTTTTGTAAGGGATCGGAGGGCCGGGTGAGTGCTCACAACTTCAGACCAGGGTCACATCATATAGGGCAGGGGTCGGCAAACTTTTTAGACAAAGAGTCTGACTCTTTGAAACTTATGAATCGAAACCGGTCCGAGAATTTGTGCTGTTAACTGTGGAATATTGTATAAGTATGTTGTGATTCAAAATGTACCAGGCTCTGACCGTAGGAGACCGAACGTCCCACTTCAGCACCCCAGCGGCCCTAGCATGCCAGACGCGGGGATAAGTTAAAGCCGTTTATCTCTCTGACTATCTCTTTCCTCGGCACTAGTGTGCGAGAGACGCACTTAGAGATAAACGGGTTTTAATCCCCATATCTGGCATGCTAGCGCCGCAGACGATACTTTTTAATCAAAAGACATACATACATACATAGCATCACGCCCGAAATCCCTAATAGGGTGGGCAGAGCCACAAGACTACTTGTGGCCACGTTCGATTAATTAGTCCTAAGATGGTATGATGAACCGTATGGTGACAGGTGATCAGCCCATCGCCCATACAGATAGTCCACCATGTTGGAGAGGACCCGTCCCTTAGTCGACTTTTACGACATGCCAGGATGATAAGCATCTGCACGCATTCTATGCCATTTCTTTACTCCCAGTGCAGCAGAGGAGTAAGCTCGCAATAAATGCCAATTTCATTCGTAACACTTACGAAAATGCAAATATTTATTTTGCAAGTAGGCCATACGGGCTCTTTCACATTTCTTAATCTACCAGCGCTTCGAAAGGTGACATCTGATGCGAAGAAACTTATATGTACTAATTGCTAAGCGCGTGTAAACTATCGATTTCCACTTGATATGCCATAACCATAACTGAAAAACAATATTTCTTCAGGTACCGCCAAACGTTGAAAGTGCTAGAGACGGCCAAGGAAGTGAACCCCGACCTCGTCACCAAGACATCGATCATGCTTGGGCTGGGAGAAACAGACGAACAGGTCGAACAGACCATGAAAGGTAATTAACTCAATAAGGAAACATTATAATTAGTCCGTTATTTACAAAGAAATCGACTGTGGAAATTTCAAATGTCGTAAGGTACATTTTGACATTGCGACAAAATGACCTTTATTTCAAATGACATAAGGGACATTTTGACATTTCCACAAAGTGTCCCTTACGACATTTGAAATTTCCACAGTCGAAATATTGAATACTTATTTTTTTGTTTTGTCGATTACACAAATAATTATAGTTCACAAAAACTAAAAAAAACACGTTTTTATCAGTAACGCACTAATAAGTACAAAATACCCTCATCACCAAGGTAATGTATTGGACTCGTCAAAACAAACCAAATGAGCCCAAACTCGAGGGGTTTACTAGTACTCATTGAAGAGTTCCACTATCCACCTCCTGGCTCCATGGTCAGAAAAACTCGATGGTACCAAATTATTGTATTGTGCTCAGTATTGCGTACACTTCCAAAAATTTCGCGTGACATCACGACTTTGCACACTTTGTACCAATAAGCGGGGAATTATGACGTCATAAGTCCCCACACCCGAACTTTGATGCGCGGTATCATTGTCAATTTTGATTGATTTGATAAAGCAAAAAATACGTGTTCAATATTTTTTGATATCTTACTGACCGACTAATTAGAATTTTTCAGACAACTTCCTTATTCATAAACTATATCCTTACATATAATAAATAAGTAGAAATGACGCTGTGATTGTCGTAAATGACACTTGAAGGTCAGCGGGGGATTATTATGTACGCTTTAGTGAAAAGGAACGCCGTTTAGTAAATTTCAAACGAAAATGTCAAATTTGACAGCGCTTACAACTTATCCAGTTTCTCAAAATACCGCGAGCATGAAACGATTTGGTCATTATGAAAAGGGGAGGGGTTTGTATGGAAAATACCGCGGGCGAAGCTGTGGCGGGTTCACTAGTCAATAATAATTCAAAACCATTTGTTACAGATCTTCGCTCCGTCGGTGTGGACTGCCTAACCCTCGGCCAGTACATGCAGCCGACGAAACGCCATCTCAAAGTGTTCGAGTACGTGACCCCGGCGAAGTTCTCTCAGTGGGAGCGCCGAGGGAACGAGCTAGGGTTCCTGTACACAGCGAGCGGGCCGCTGGTGCGCTCGTCATACAGAGCTGGCGAGTTCTTTATCAGCAGCCTGTTAAAGGACCGGAAGGCTAAGAGCTTGTGAGACGAAGATCTTTAGGGATAAAGTTACAGTACTATTAAAATAAGTTCATTCGGCCATCCTCGGTTATTGTCGGTATCTCTCGCTTTTCACATAGAGTATATCAAATTATAGATATGATATTACCCGTTATCTTATTAAACATAATACAACAGAAGGATATGAGCAACAAAACCTCCTAATAGCTCCAAAGTAACACAACCTTTATATTGAAATGAGAAAAATAATTAGTGACTATTTTTTGACAGTATGACACGCATGACAAGAAAAGACATGAGTAACTATTGATTAATTAAGAATCATGTTTTTTTTTATATTATAGGTACATTATACATCAATAAATAATGCATGTCCATATCGCTTCTGTAAACTTCTTAGATCTACTGGTAAATAATGTCACCATGGCAGGTGATATATTGCGCTTACGATACTTTAAGTTGAATGCTACCTAAAAGAAATCGTAGCAATGTATTTGTGTCATTTTCGTCTCCGGCTTTAGCCGATAATAGCCGAGAAAAGTCGAATCGTTAACTGATTTTAATCGTACTGTATCCACAGACCATATATCCAAGAGACTCCACATAGCCGGGCGACCTCTGCTGCCAACATTAAAGTCTATTCGCCGAGAGTTGATAAATATTATGATATTGTCTCGAAATAGCGACTGTCGTTTAACTATCGTAAACTGTATGACGGGCATCACTTATCGCTGCGTGCACTGAGTTTCGTGGTACGAGGCACGCAGTTGTTGTCACGCGCGGCGCCGCGCCAGGTGGGCGGTACTAGGTATACGGTAAAAGAAGATGATAGATTTTTACTAATTGCAGGGTAGACGAAGCAATTGAACGTTTCATAATAAACGACACCGACTCTGATTCTTCCTCCGACCCTGAGACTTCGTCATGTTCGTCGTCCGATGATATGCCAGCAATAGGATATTATACAGGCTATTCAATAATAATATTTTATGAAAAAAGCTAGTTTTTCCCTTTAATTTCTTATTCCCACCGGTAAAAATAATTATAAGGCCTGATTATTGTTACTTGTTATCAACTCTTGGCGAACAGACTTTAGATTTAAAAAAACTATAAGAGGCAGAGCTACGGGCAGGCAAGTGAACGCATAACCTTGAAAGCACCAATATCAGCGCTCTCAAAAAGACCCCCGGGCCCCGCAAGGCTAAACAGTAACTTAAGGATATACGGTCTGTCTAACTGAATGTCTGTTTAAATAACATAGTCATAGGATCAAATTCGAAACGGCGTCTTCTGCATTTAAAATTTTCTATACTTCAAATAAAATACGTCAAACTCGATTTTGTATAGTACAGAACTGTCAAAATCAAGATTGACGTTTCTTATTTTAAGTTTAGTGTCTTTTAAATTTAGAGAATAACTACACTTTCGAATTGACACTAATACCTCATAAATCTAGTTAACACAATTATCTAAAATTATTATTATATAAATTCTGGAATTATATTTAACTGACGACGTTGATAATTTTTGAGGTCGTGATGTACCCAATATGGCTGACAGAAACCATGCTGACTTATGATCTGATAAACATCAATATATAATTATTATACCACATCCGTGTTAAGAAAATAGTGAATCATCTATGCAAAGCAGAGTGGAGGTGTATAGCAGTTAGGCAATTTACATTTTAAATAGCGAAGTGTTATTGATAAGTAATTCATGAAATAATTAATTATTAATATTAATATTATGACTATATAAGGAATTCAATTATTGAGATCAGTTGTTAACCCACAGTCATATTTAAAGTAGGTACTTAAGACGTTGTGAATAACTTATTTCTCCGCTCTGATTTATCGATCCACTTTTATACTTTTCGACTAAGTAAGCATTTTTATATAAAATGCACAAAGGACACGACCGTTTCGTACAGAAGTCTGCCTTGAACTGATCTATGCGAACTCGGATTTCTCATTTTATGCAACCTGATTGGTTGGGGCACGTGCACTATATTCTTAACAGAGATGAAATAACCGTAGTTTGGTAATCATCTTTTTTTTTCAGTGTACCTACGTATATTTTAGTAGGTACTTTTTTGTTTGCTGTGATAGCTGTTCCTATCTGTATATAGGTCGTCTATTTTTGTTACCCGTAATATGTTGTTTTATTTATACAGTTGTTGTTGTAAATATACCGAATGTGTATAAAATCAGATTAATAAAATATTTTCATTGTTTTAGTCGGTACTTTGTAATTAATTTTGAGCAACAGATGGCCGAATTCAGAAACGCCACTTAAGCATTTGACTAGATATTAAGTAGATAAATGTCCCTCAACTAGTTGTCAACCTATACCGAAACGTCACTGAAATTACGTCACTTTAATTAAAGCTCAATTTGAGTCGCCTTTCTGAATTCGGCCAAGAGTTGCGTGAACAGGTTGCGTCAGTTATCATGTTTTATAACAACAAATAAAGTTGTAGTTTTTTTTCCGTCACTATAAATACCGACACGTAAAGCAAAAGTTGGTTAACACTTTCACAGTTCTCATAGAAAAAAGGCTCTAATTGTTCCATGGAGTCCGTATGTTTGTTTGCACCGAAGTGAGTATGGTGATGGAGTCATTTATGTGGTTCCCGGACGACGCTTGTCGACTCTTGCGTACCCTGGACGAACGCTACAGTCTGCTATATACGACAGCGGATTTTCGTGCCTGACACCACGATATCCTGTTTTCCATACATTTCCATACGCGGGTTAATAATAAGCCACATTAACCCTTTGAACGCCATAGGCAAATGCGAAAACCGAGCCACGGACGCCAACGACGGCATTAGCTATAACTTTTCATCAGCACGCTAAGGAGATCCAACTTTTATGCTTATGAATTAAGGCTTATTTTCGTTTAACCTTTCTCATTCACCGACATGGTTGGACGAAATGGTAACGCAGTTGTGCTGAAGGGAATCAAATGTGCCCACGGCACAACCAGTTGAGCATAGTAGTTGTGCCTAGGGTCCGGAAGGGATGAAAGTCATCATTCGGTGAAAAACTGAGCACGTTTTCTATAGCATCTCAGCACCCGAGGAGCATAGCTGGGCACAAGACCGTTAATCCGTTAATTGTTAATTAAAGAAGTTAACATTTCGAATAACGGATTAACTTTTAAGTTCACTTTAAGAATTCTTAACGGATGCATTAACTTCTGTTAAAACAATTAAAGTCCGTTAACCGTTAATAAAGTACCTACTATTTCCCAAAAGGACACCGCACGGACCGTATAATATATTATATTCTTGTTTGTAATGGGGAACCTCTAAATAATTAGGTATTATTACAAACTCTAATGTTATACCCTTCTTTTATACATTTTTAATGTCCTGCCTGTCCATACCAAAATTTTCTTAATAAGTAAATCTCTAACGCAATTTCTATCACGAGTTAAGGATTGATTAACGTTAACTTATGTTAACTTTTTTAGTATTAGCGATTAACGAAGTTAACTATTTGATTAACGGTGCCCAGCTATGCCGAGGAGCATATTTCAAGTGGTATTTGTGTGCAATAGGTACATGCCATAGATAAATAAAAAGGTTTTTTTTGCCATAGATTGCATTTTTATTTACCAACCGGTACCATTCGGCGTCCAGCCCGAGTAGCCATGGGCACGCACGAATGAGCGCCCGCGTACGAAAAAAGCGTCCGCCGCGCGCGGAATACTGAACTAACTAATTTAACTGGACGGTGTGGATTGTTTGGATGCGGTTGTTTTTGGTTGGATTAATTTTTGTATTTTTAACTCTTTTATTAGCTTCACTTGTAACTAACAAACAATGTAATAAAATCTTAGACGTCAATTTTTAACCCATTTATATTGTCGTAATGATTTCAAACATTGCAAGTGTATGCAATTCGGATGACTATACAATAATTTGGTACCATCGAGATTGATACCTATGAACTCTTCAATGACTGCTCGTAAACCCCTTGAGTTTGGGCTCATTTGTCTTGTTTTGACTATTACCTTGGTGATGAGGGTCTTTTGTACTTTTTAGTGCGTTACTGAAAAAAGCGTGTTTTTTATTTAGTTTTTGTGAACTATAATTATTATTCTGGATCTGGAATGAAATTTGTAGCATATCGTATATCCAAAATTAAGTTCGTTAGGTTTGAAGTTTTTAGCCATTATTGTACCTTAGAGTCAACTAAAAGTAGAATTTCATGAAATGGAAAACGCGATTTCTTGCGATAAAAGTGGCGCCCAACGTGGGGCCGCGACAGTTCGTTAATATACCTAATTGGATTCTGTGAAGAATATAATCGCGATATTTTTACAACATGAACTAGTAGTCGACCTAAATTGTTTCTTTACAGCTAAGTTCTTTTAAATGGTGATACTACGTTCAGCTTAGGAATCTACAGTCTTAAACAGCCCGTAACTGTAAAAGCCCGTATATTTGTTAATCTTACGAACCGACATGCGTTGGTAAATTAGGTAAAAGTTCAGAGTTTTACCATTAAGAGTTCGCGGAATAGCAAAGTAATTACAATTGTCTAATATAATATAGAGTTCCGCAAAGTAACGCCTGAATTTATTAACCATTAAGAGTTGGTAAATCTTAGGATTTACCGTTCAGGCTTTTACAGTAACGCAGTACAAACGTCAATAAGAACTTCTTTGGCATGGTGACACTAGCAAGGATTCGCTGTAATTTTATTCGCTTCAGAGCCATGTCCGTTGCTTCGCACTCGTCGGCATGAATGCACGTATGGGCAGCAAACGGCGTGTTTGCGCGGCGGCTGCTTTTTGCGCGCCCGTGCGCACTCGCCTTAAGATAGCCCCTTGCTTTAGTTTAGTGCTGACGGCGTTTAGTTATTTCCAACAACCTACCTGCGATAAAACGCGTTGCTGCAACACAGTTACCAAAACGTGCGACCACAGAATTATATCTATCTAGAAGGAAAGAGATCGTCGATTTGTATGGAAACAGAGCGTGTAACATTTACCTATGCGTAGTTACTTTGATATCACGAGTATAATTTAGTAACGGGAAGCATAAGTCGCGCGAAAACGATTCAAAAGCATCGATTAGCACGCGGCAAACCGAGTCTAGGCACCGCCACTCCCCCCGTTCGGCGCCGCACCGCCGCCGTTGTTACACACAGATGATCTCACGACATCTTTTTGGCACGCGGGAACATACACTCTTTCCTTCTATCTCGATAGTTCTGTGCGTGTGACCACTTAGTACGCCAGCGAGTTGTAAAAACTGATGAAGGGTATGGCACGATATTTCGAATTGCCGTAGGTACCGCAGGTACGGTAATAAACTATGATTTTCACCATGTTGCGAGGAAAACAAACAATATATGTCAAAGTTTTATGGGACAACGACGAATTTTAATTAAATTTGTCAGAAGAAGAAAAAAACATTTATTCACTAAGTCGTCAATAAATAAATACAATATTTAGGTATGTTTATTTGTATTTATGTGTAATGTATATAAATATAAGATAGGCCAAAGTCAAGAGTACCGTAAACCGGCGAGCGTGCATGAAGAATTTAATGAGAGTAGACGAAGCGAAAGGTGTGTGTCAGGATCGTAGCATGTGGAAATCCATGGTCTCTGCCTACCCCTTTGGAAAACAGGCGTGATAATATATCGCTGATTTAGAAGGACAGTGGCACAACTCGAAATGAAACTCTATTCTTTTAAAAGTCTTAACGCTATTCAATTAAAGTCTCTAATCGGAGACCATTCGGAGACGTTTGAGTTGTGTCACTGTTCTACTAAAGCAGCGATATGTAGGTATGTGTATGTCCTTACATAAATATTCACTTTTTCACTGCACCTACTTCCTAGTTCTCTGCTTCACTAAAAGGTTGACTGGTAGAGAATGCTTGTAGCATAAATAAATACAAAAACAAAACGGTTGCGTGTGTCCTCGTGGCAGTGTGTGGGATACTGGCTCAGCATATTTTTTCCCATTAAATAAATTACCGAAGCATAAGGCTCTCCGTAGCATTGGAGTAAGAGTGATGTGATTGAAAGTTGAACTGCAGTATCACAACAGCATAAGTTCCTGTGAGCGCAGCAAGCTGCAAGGGTAGCGAGCTGATGGAGAACATGCCGAATATCCTCATGGGACCTACTTGGGACAGCAGCCGAAGAACGTTCTTGGCTTGACGACGGCATTCCACTGAAACAAGACGCATAAACACACGTTGCTTTAACGGGTTATAGACACTTCCAGTCATTTTTGCGCGCGGTGCTGTGTGAAAATGAATAAAAATGAAAATATTTATTTTGCAAGTAGGCCACACGGGCTCTTTCACATGTCTGAATCTACCAGCGCTTCGAAAGTTGATATCTGCTGAGAAGAAACGCCGCAAGATACTCAGCAGTAGATCTTTTTTCAACTTTAACTTTCGATTTTTAACTAAAACGAACACAAAAATTGCAACACTGAAAATGAAAAATTAAAATGAACATATTTATTTTGCAAGTAGGCCACATGGGCTGTTTTACATGTCTGAAGCTACCAGGGCTTCGAAAGAGACATCTGCTGAGAAGAAACGTGAAAAATACTCAGCAGTAAGTCGTTTTTCAACTTTAACTTTCGATTTTCAACTAAAACTAACACATAAAAAGTGCAACAATGAAAATGAAAAATGAAAATATTTATTTTGCAAGTAGGCCACATGGGCTCTTTTACATGTCTGAAGCTACCAGGGCTTCGAAAGAGACATCTGCTGAGAAGAAACGCCTCAAGATACTTAGCAGTAAGTCGTTTTTTTTTAAACTATTACATTAGAGTACAAACACACCTAATGGGCACAAATTAATCATACCTAATAAATAACTAATAAGGGAAATGTATAGTGTCCGCGTCTGGACAAGTTGATTCAAGTTTCTTAGAGATGTAAATAGTCTCGTAAGGGTCATAATAATAAATATTATAATTATCTAAACCAAAGAAACATCTAAATTGATTTATCTAGGTTCAATGGAGATGAACACAGTCTCCATGATCAAGTAGAATTTTTATTAGACGTGACACGCGCGACGTTTGGCTCGGCTTGGCCCAACCGCAGTGCGGTGTGAAACGTGTTACGTTTTTGAACCTACAATACAAGAAAACAGCTCCTGCCGCGCCCAAAATATGTTTATATCGTCATTTGCCATTTTTTTATCGACTTATTTCCAATTCTTACGCGAAAAGAATATATCTCACCATCGCAATCAGTAATTATTTTCAAGCAGCAAATTTTCGTGAGCACGAACTGTCGTTCCAGGTGTCCGACGGCTAATCCGAGAAATAGGACCCTGTTATATACCTTGGCCACAATGATCAGTGTTTGGTAAAGGTCCAGACAGTTTAAGTCCTGAAAAAAAAAGATACGTATCTCCCATGTTATTTTTCTAGTTATAACTACGTATGTGACAGATTTGGTTTCGAATTATTTAAATGTTTAGTGTTTATGGCAGATTTATAAAGTAAAATATGGTAAAATAACAATATATTTCGATGAAGTCGAATAAAAAAAGCGAAGAAGAAAGCATTGCGGTCGCACTGCTGCGCGTCCGCAATGTGAATGAGCCTTATGATGTTGCTGCAGGTAAGAAATATAAATAAATATAAATTAAAATGTAAATAAACAGATATGACTCGATAGCGTCATTGCTGAATTCGCAAGCACCAATTTAAGCAGGATTATAACCCGGATTTAACAGTTATGTCTCCGTCAAACAGCTACCTACACAACGTCACTAATCAAATAACAATTGAGTGGCCTTTGTGAAGTCGGCCATAAAAGACTGTTTGCCAAAAAAAATGGCCTTTATAAGTCAAGCCAGAAAACATCTCCGTTCAAATGCTCACAAGTGCACCCAGCACATCGAGCACGACCTGGACCCCAATTCTCGCTACATTCGAGATAATCTCAGATTCATACAGTTGTGTCAAACGAATGTATGGACTGACTCGATTGTGAGTTTATCTCGAATGCAGCGAGAATTGGGGGCTTGCCCGCGCGTCACTTGCCAATCATTGCGTCCCTTACACATTTGACTAGTTTGACAGAGACGCATTGAGCGACAAACGACTCGCGCGCATATTATACTAGCCCCCCCAGGTGTGTTGAAACGGCCATTAACTTACTTCGTTTAACATTATAACTCTCTGCAGGGCTATCAGTATGGAGGAGAACATATGGGAGGCGAGTAGTAAAATCTGTAATGAAGAAAGAAGGTATATTGGGTAGGCTTTATCAACTTATTTCACAACCACAACACTGCTAGATATCGACCTCTATAGGCGACTATTTATAAGTTTAAAGAAACGTATACATCTTGTCTTCATGGCACCGCCATTAAAGCTGGCTCTGCTACCAATTTGGACGAGCTCCTCAAAGGAGGTAAGTACATACGTAGCGTTTGGGGTAGAGTCTTTGGGACCCTGGGACAGAGCGCCTAGGGTCTTCAGACACTGCTCCAAACTCCTGGCAGAGTTGTGGCATGACCAGACCAGGTTAATATCTGGCAAAGCGGATCAGCGATGCCATTCAACATGGTAATGCTGCCTTTTGTACAGCAGTTCGTTTTATAAATAATCTCTTTCCACTCGTAAAAAAAAATACCATACTATACATTATTTAGTTACTTTATACTATTTACTTCGAGATATCTCAAAAATACTTACAAAATGGTTGAAGGTATTTTCAATCAAAACATAAGCAGCCAAAATCTGACGGTAACCGAAGCATATTCTACGTATAATTTTTGATGTTTTTAGACTTTTCCATTTGACCTCAACGCTTCGTTGCAGCAAAGCGTTTATATATTTTATACGTAGAATAAGAAACACAATTATCCCAATAAATAGTGCCACCTCAAAGTCCTGAGCACATATAATAATGAGTGCAGGAATTGTAAAAGGCATTTTACCAATACCATATACTTTTATCACTATAATTATATTCAAAATCCAGTGAAAAACGAGTGAAGAAATTATAAAAAAACCAATTGAGCCTGTAAATACTTTTGTAATGACTCTCATTTGTGGTTA
Source organism: Tortricodes alternella (assembly GCA_947859335.1). Lineage (NCBI taxonomy): Eukaryota > Metazoa > Arthropoda > Insecta > Lepidoptera > Tortricidae > Tortricodes > Tortricodes alternella. Next base: position 991,331 of record OX401977.1, read on the forward strand.
TTTTCAAAGCTCGATCAATACTCTGGAGCGTTGTTATTAATTTACAGTTCAGTAATGTGTTGACAAAATTATTGATGATTATTGTGCAAGCGTTCAAGAATAATGTATTTGATACTTGGAACATGTTGAGGATGCTGGGTAAGGAAGCATCTTTGCGGTTTTTTATGAATGTTATGGTACTGCCCAAATAAATAACACTAGCATAACTTATCGTCAAATTGACACAACTGAAAAGTTTTTGATACCATAATCGTGGAGTCACCAAGTTATTAGCAATGTTCACTCTTAGGCTTCCAATGGCGGTTTGCACGAAAAATATTGGTTTAAACGCGTCGAAAAAGTTATTTTCTAGTTTATTATCGTCAAACATTTCTATTGCGCTGTACGTTATAAAGAAAGAAACCCAAATGGTAAATTTCTTAACTGCCCTTGGAACATTATAACATAATCAATAATTATCGGAATGAAATTAACTGGAATAGACGAGTGATTAATTGTGTTAATCTTGAAGATCCACTAAATAGAAAAACTTATTACTTTTAAGTGCTCATACATAACACATGAGTATATGTTTTGCTGTATACGTAGACGACATAGCTGGTCCCACGTTGGGCGCCACTTTTATCGAACGAATTACGTTCGGAAACGTCACAAAAAACTCGATCGGCTATTGAATTTCCCAATGAAATACGCATTGTGAAGGCTTACGGGGACATGCATGCGTTCGGACGCTAGCCCGGAACCTCGCATACTTGATGAGACGGCTCGGTGGGAACTCACCGTTGTGTCGTGTACAATGAAAACTCTAGTCGAATTCATGCGCTCGATTCGAGTCTAAAGCCATTACGTTACAGTGTTATTGTTACATTTTTGAAGAGGTGGTGTTTATATGTATTACTTAAAAGGATATCATGCTGATTTATAAACTTACTCGCATCTTTAAAAGTTATGAGAGCAATGAGAACTGTTAAGATTTGCATCATTAAATTATAATAAACTCATAATGTGGAAAACGTATGTACATTGAAGATATCAATTGAGACATGCTATTGCTTCAGAATGAGCAACAAAACACATCCCAATGGTGTCTGTTTGTCTAATTATATGTGCGCGATTAACTTTTAAAAGGACTTCTGGACGTTTTTCAATGCGGTTTTAGGGCAACTTTAGACAGGACAAAGGCTACCAAAACTTGTGAAAATGAAACTAGAATAGGGCTTTAAAGACCGCTCAAAAAAAGGTTGAATTTAGTATGGAGAAAAGGTTCCTTTGCATGAACTGTTTATTCGTGTCCTATGCGTTACTATAACACTTATCTGATTACAATGAAACTTCGCTGAGGTATTATGCGCGCGCTTGGGAAGGTTTCTGACCCAAAAAGTTGCCCTGCAACACATGCCTCTTCTACAATACCATGACGGAAGAGCACAAAAAAACATGGAACTGTCCGGTCTGCAAATCCAAGCAGCGCAAAGGTGACAATACCAATACACCAGTACGCTCATCAAAATGTGAGGAATTCGAGCGTTCTTCAGTAGAATCCACCAACTTGCCAGTTGAACACGGTGCCACGGTCTCAGCGTCCCAGAATGACTACGAAAATGTCACTTTTCGCCGGTTATGTCCTGCGATCAACAACAATGTGTCCTTTTCGGATGACACTTTGTATCTAGACAACCTCAGAGTCATCATCAGAGAGGAAATGGAGCGTGTCATTAATGGAGACATCATAAATAGAATTACCAAATCAGTGGCGGATCGAGTTGCCTTAACGTTTCGTAGTGCTCTCGTGGACTTAAGCAACCAGGTAACCACGCTTCAAAGTAAGTTACAGTCCTTGGAAACTGTAATAGTATGTCCTACCCAGTCCGATAAGGTGCCTTTTTCATGCCCGCAACCCAGCACTCCTATTACTCAATCTGACTACACAACGCGTATACCTGCGAAGCGAATAATAAGTGCTGAGCCTGTAATTGAAAGTCCTGCTAGTCAACCAAAACCACCGAGCGATGTCGATGTCATTGATAATAGCTCTGCGAGTATCGAATGGGTAGAGGTAGTGAAGAAACGGCCCCGCAACACCCAGCGCGGAGTGATTCGTGGCAGTGCCGTGTCTGGAAGCACACTTTCGGCAGCGTCTCAATTGGAAGCCTCAGACCGTCGACGTCATCTCCACCTATATTATGTGAAAGTTGGCACTACAGAAGACCAGGTGCGCAATCATCTCACTTCGATTGCCGGGAATGAGGTATACGACATCAAGGTTCTTAAAGCGCGTGGCCATTACGCCTCCTTCAAATTGAGTGTGCCATCTAAATCGGCTGATCTTATTATGGCCCCTGAAAATTGGCCTCATGATATTTGTATAAAGCCTTGGAGTCATAATTTTCGTCGCTCATCCCAGCAAAGATTGTAGGCGCTTAAAGAAAATTCATGTATACTACCAAAATGTCAGGGGTCTACGTAGTAAAACCAGCACGTTTAGTAAAAACATTTATGACTGTGATTGTGATGTGATAGTGTTAACTGAGACGTTCCTGACCAGCTCAGTGGCAGACGCAGAGTTGTTTCCGCCGACGTACACAGTGCTGCGTAAGGACCGCGAGCTCGACGTCGGTTGGGGCGGTGTTCTCTTAGCTGTTAAGAACGATCTTTCGGTCTGCATGCTTACTGATATCGATGGCTTATCTAGCGATAAGGAAGTCCTTTTTGCAATTATAACGTGGAAAAGCGTTAAATTTCTCATATGCGTTGTTTATTTGCCGCCTAGCTATAAGGATTCTCAATACACAGACGTCTTAACCTGTTTAGAAAATGCTATTTGTAAATACTCAATGTTTGAAGTGATCATAATTGGTGATTTCAATTTAAACTCATGCAATTTAGGTGTGGTTGATAGATATCACTGTTTTACCGAATTTTGTAAAGTACGACAAGTAAATAACATTTGTAACTCACGCGGAAGCATCCTGGATCTCGTCTTGACTAATCTTAGCTCTGGGAGTGTTTATGTCAGTGACGACATCGAGGCTGTAGTACCTTTAGATGCTTACCATCCACCTTTAAAAATTACATTATCTATTCACCGGAGTAAACATGACCTTGATAAGCTCTCGCTGCCAACTGCGGGGCAGCGAATAGACTCTTGGGATTTTCAAAAAGCTGACATTCAAGCGTTATATGCAGCCTTGATGGACACGGACTGGACTGGACAGCCAGTTGGATCTGATGTAGACACTGCCGTGCACCTTTTCTATAAATGTTTAAACAGTACGCTTCAGACCGTCATTCCTAAAAAAGTCGCGCGTATCAAGCGAGAAGGAATTAAGCGTTACACTTACCCTAAGTGGTTCACGGCAGAAATAGTGAAATATATAAAACTTAAATATTTTCATCTGAAAAAATTTAAAGAGAAAGGCCTAGAGTTTAATCGAGAATTGTTTAAATATTACAGAATCCTTTTAAAACAACTAATCGCTGGTGCATACCACCGCTATATGTCATCTGTAGAAAATAGTATCCATAACGAGCCGCGTAATTTCTGGAAATACGTTAAAGAAAAACGCAAGAGCAGAAGTCCGTGTAACCAGTATACGCTTGAGGGGAAAGCGGTATTGGGGCAGGAAGCTGCAGATGCCTTTGCTCTATATTTCAGCTCCGTTTTCCTGCACGACGTGCCGCGGCTTGACGTTGAGGCTGCTAACAAGAGTGCAATTAGTGACGCACCTAGCATGTGCTTAAATCAGGTTAGCGTCGCTGAGGTGCGTGTTGCAGTTAAGAAACTGAAACCACATTCGTCGCCTGGTCCAGATGGGATACCGCCATTTCTCGTTAAGGACTGCGTGTCGCTTTTGGAGCAGCCTTTGTTGCGGTTGTTTAATCTTTGTCTCCTAAAGGGTGTTTATCCAGCCCAGTGGAAAGTGTCAAGAGTGACGCCGATACCGAAATCACCTTCATCTGACATTAAAGATTTCAGACCAATTGCTGTGCTATCCGTGTTTGGTAAAATATTTGAAAGCATTATTAACCAACGTCTTCTAGACCAAATTCGCCACCGGTTAAATGACACTCAGCATGGGTTTCGGCAAGGTCGTTCAACCACTACCAGTCACATATGCTTAACGGACTATGTAACCTCACAGTTGGATACGTGTAGGCAAGTGGACGCTGCCTACTTTGATTTCAGGAAAGCATTTGACGTGGTTGATAATGACATCCTCCTGACTAAGCTTTCTCTACTTGGTTGCACCCCCAAATTATTATTATTTTTCGCCAGCTATCTTAAAGACCGGAAACAGTATGTGCAACTAGGCGGTTTTCGTTCTGGCGAGTATTTTACGCGCTCTGGGGTTAGTCAGGGTAGCAATTTAGGGCCAACTCTATTTGTTATGATGATAGACGACCTTCCTTCAATGATTGGTGAGGCTAAATGTCTTACCTTCGCAGACGATGTGAAAGTACTACAGCCAATTGTCGACTCTAGCGATTGTTCTAAGCTACAGAGCGCCATCGATGCGATAGAGGTATGGAGCAAATTGAATCGGTTGGAACTGAATGTGTCAAAGTGTAAAATAATAACACTTTCCCGGTCTAAAACTCCGATAATGGCCAGGTATGATTTGGGCGGTATTGCCTTGGAGCGCGTCGATCGCATTCGCGACCTAGGGTTAATCGTGGACAGCGGACTGAACTTCCGCGACCATATCGCAGAGACCTGCAAAAGTGCATTCAAGAGTCTCGGGTTTATTATGCGCATTGCAGGTCAGTTTCACAATGTCAATATTGCAATAACATTGTACAACGCCTTTGTTCGTAGTAAGCTCGAGTACAATTGTATTGTATGGGATCCGCGCGATACAAAGCACAAGCTGATGATAGAAAGGGTCCAGCGCAAGTTCGGTCGGTATATTTATAAGAGGATGTACGGCTATTACCCTTACTTATATCCATCTGGCTTCGTGATAGGCATGGTTGGACTTGAAACCTTGGAGTTGAGACGTAAGGTGTCGGTAATGGTCCATTACTGTCTGCTCCTTCGGCATAGAGTCGACAACCCCTCGGTGTTGGAGCGCGTCCGCTTGTTCGCCCCGCAGCAGTACGGGCGCGCGGGCGCGCGCAGGCGCCACGCGCTGTTCGCGCTGCCCGCCGCACGCACGATGCATGCGCGCAACGCACCTACTGTGCGCGCTCTATTACTGCTGAATCAGTTTCTTGACACGGTCCAGGACGCTGACGTGTTTTCAGAAGCATTTGGCGGTCTTCGCAAAAAAATTGTATACTTTTTATGTTTAATTTTAAGTTAGCTGTATTTTTTATTTTTTAATTTTCGTATGTCTATTGTTGCTATTGTTAATGTTATGTTTACCGTGCCTGGTGACTTGGCGGAAGCTGTAAACCGGGCATGTGCGTGCTTATAAATAAATAAATAAAAATGAAATAAATAAATAAATAAATAAAATGCCAGGCACTTCTAGTTTAAAATAAATGTTATTAAGATTAGAAATTTTACTAAGAATCAGTTAGCAAAATACCTTTGAAATGAATATAAACTAAGTTTCACGAGCGACTTTAAAAATTCTAGTTGTAACTTACGTAACGAGATTTAGTTTCCCGAACGTCCTATAATTTACTAGAGCGAAACCGTTCTATTTTGTTTTATAATACGCTTTTATTTTCGCGAAATTCCGCGAGTGGCTCCTGGGAGTGCAAGCTAATTTCAATTTCATTTAGTTCTGGCGCGTTTCCATGCACCGGCCACAGATCTGTTGGAGCGTGTAGAGGGGGCATTCCTTTTTCCATTTCATTTTAATCATATTATACAAAGGTCTTTCAATTTTATATTTATGATTCATCACCTGGACAAGATGGTGCGTATCTGCAATCCAAATACATGCGAAAAAAGTAAAGCCCTTTTAAAACCTTTCATTTCGGGCGCTCAGGGTGGTCGGCTATGCGCGCCCTACGAGTACTCTAACGCCGCTACTGCCTCTGGTCACTCTGTTTGTACTTGGTTGCTACTGGTTAACACTCACTTAAAAAAATATAATAATAGGTTATTCAGGGCTAGATTGAACACTTCAATTTATTGAAACAAATAGTTCCGTCCATTATGATTCGTAATAAATGTGTAGTCAGTGGACATACACTCAAGAAATTGAGCCTTAGAGTACTTCAGTTCCCGTCTTTATTATGTACTTACTACATTTAATTTTCAATGAAAAAAGTAAATAAACTTGGGCTTATAAATATTCTATATTGGTCTACGAGGAAGAGCGTTTTCACATTACCCGATATGATATCGGTATCGGGCGCCGACACGATATTAGGGCAAGTTAAATGTATGAAATATGAACCTACCTTTCACATTGTCCGATCCGATATCGGATATCTGATCCGATACCGATATATCGGCGGCCGTGTCGGCCCCCGTCGATATCTTATGAAAATACTTGTATGATTGCTATATGTATACGTTTTCTTTGGTGTGTGCGTGATTGCGCCGGCGGCCGGCGGTACCTAGCCAAATCGTACCGATAAGTTATTGGCTATCGGCGTCCGACACCGATATCGTATCGGGTAATGTGAAAACGCTCTAAGTGATACAGTTTTGTCAGATTCTTTTTAATGAAAACTTCACAAAGCTATTAAATATTTCTTAGCTAATGTTTTTATTTCTTGGTTTTACCTATTATTGTTATTATTCTGACCCATATTTATGATTTTTATATTGAGCTTACCTCCCCCATCCCTCCCATTTATTATTGATGATTACTTGTCCAGGGCCCCTGTACATTGTGTACATCTCCGCGACTATTACTTTAAGTATTTTTACTGACGCGGAGACGATACATCTCCTTTATTAGTTATTTATTATAATTGATTTCTGCCCATTAGATTTGTCTGTGGAACTTTTTATGTGTTAGTTTTTATAAAAAGGTTGAAAAAATGGCTTACTGACGAGTTTAATGCGGCGTTTCTTCTCAGCCGATGTCACCGTTCGAAGAGCTGGTAAATTCAGAATGTGGCCTACTTGCAAAATAAATATTTTCTTTTTCATTTAATGTCGAATACACGTAAATAGGTACTGATAAGATATACTTGGCATACCATGGCAAGTTAGTCTAAAATCTACTCCAGAAAGTCTTATCTACCTACTGTTCTGCTCAGCTATTCTATGGTAGGTAAGTGCAGAGGGCCCTTGCGAAGCTCTCGGGAGCGTTTGGGTTCCAGGCAGGCAGATTACACCCCGTCTGAGCCCCAATACGCAATTCCATTCGTTGCAAGAGCCCACATTTTATCGACTATACTTACCTCTGATAAAATTGGTGCGATTCAATAGGCTAAAGGATTTATGATGCCATTCACTGTCTAATTTCACTAGTTCCTTTTCGAAGTATTCAGTAGACGTCAGTTATTGTAAATGGCAGTTTATTAACTTAACTAGTGAGCCTGAATTGCTTCTAAGCGTAGCGTAAATGTAATAAGAGCGTCTTCACATTACCCCATGCGATATCGGTATCGGGCGCCGATACCGATATCGGGGCAAGTAAAATGTATGCAATATGAACCTGCCTTTTACATTGTCCGATCCGATATTAAATATTGGAACCGATACTGATATGTCAGCGGCCGTGTCGGGCCCCCGTCGTATCGGACGATAAAGCTTGTATGTGTACTATATGTATAAATGTTCTTTGGTGTGTGCGTGCCAGCGGTTGCCAAATCGGACCGATAATATCGGACATACTAATATGTAAAACACAACTGATATCGGATAGCGGCTATCGGCGCCCGATATCGATATCGTATCGGGTAATCTGAAAACGCTCTAAGTGATAACATAACCATCGAATGTACTAATACGTACCGTAAATCAATATTATTACAAAACAACCATGAAATAAAAAAAAACCTGTTTGCCTGTCATGACCTCATGACTATAAAAAAACCCATCTAGCAGTATTTGCGATGTGTAACAAGGAGATTGATAAGTGCACATACTTTTTCCTAATATAATTGATTGGTTTACGAATATGTTACGATTCAATTTGTATGAAAACGAGATTTAACCGCGATAATAAAATATTTACCTCGACGTAAGTCATCGAATAAATCGTTTGTTATTTATTTATTTGAAATATACTGACTGCAACAATACAGAAAATCTATTGCGTTAGAACAAGTTAATAGAATTATTTAAACTAGATTTAAATTAACTACCAACTGGTCCAAGTAGAAGTGCAAGTATGGACTAGACTTGTCTCTCTCTCACTGTCTTATATGTTGGGTACCCGTTATTCCGGACCAAGAAAAAAATTATCTAAGTGCAGGTAGTTAGAAACGCACTACGACTCGATGCTGACACCCGCCAGTTTGTTCTGCTCGTGACCACGGCCCTTACGATACGGTCGTAACTTCAAAGTAAATAATAATTTATTATCATGGTTAAGTCCCGTTTGCAAACAAATAGCTGTTCAAATCGCGAAAGTTCACCCTAACTATGTTAGAATTCTAAAAGCACAATCATAACCGTGGCCCAAATTTGTGGTTCACAAAAGATCTCACCTATCAGACACACCTGACTTCTCACCTATCAGACACACCTGACTGAGTTTCTTGGTGCTTCTTCTCAGTCAGATTTAACGTAGCCTTTCCGAAGCACTGTAGCACAAAAATCCGATTGTTTATATCCCCGCTTAACGTCCTAAGTCCGAGGTCGGCTCAATAGGAGCACCCTTAGGCATGTTAAGTAAAACTCCCCTTGTTGAGCGCCATTCAGGCTGCTCGCATCTTTCCGGTGAAGTTGTCGAAGTCGTCAGAGACTAACAGCGTATGTCCATTCTAAAAAAAAAAAAAAAAGGTTCACAAATCTACTACTGGAAGCACCGATGTCAGCAGCCACACTTTTTTTTTGGATTTTTCGGCCTGGTTTCAGAGACCTTTAAGCCACAGATCCCATACATTTGCCGTGTAATGTTGCTAGTTTATGACCTTAATATTGTAACTTGTATCTTCGTGAACGGGCAATTGGTCTTTGTCACTAACTTTTGCTTTAGTTGCATAATTTAGAACAAGGTCCATCATTACTAAAATAAGACGAAATAAATAAATAAAGCAGTCAATTTAAATAAAAGTTGGGATAGAAGCGGCATCTATTATCTGCCATCGCGGCTTGATTACGTCGCCAATATTGGATATTATGGAGATGACACACTGGAGGAAACAGAATTCTTTTTTATAAAAAGAATATAAGAGACGATTTGTAATTGGTGCAGTTTCCAGGCTGCTGTTAAGTTAATCATTTGTAAACATTAACCCTAACAGCTGTTCGAGACGTTCCATTACAAAACCTTAAAAAGCAGCGATTAACAATGAAAATTACTTAGTTTTTACCAATATTCTATCTTTATTCCAACAGTAGGAGTCAAAGAAAAAGAAAAAATGGCCGACTATGTCTTCCTTCCTAAATTTTCTTGAAATAACTCGTATATAGGTTCTAATAAATGTATCACATTACTTCTAAGGGCCTGGGCACATCTCCACGGCACGACGCCGGGTCGTTCATCGGCGCCGCTACATTATAACCACGGTACGGCGTCGTGTCGTGAAAAACTCCGTTGCAAATCACCTTTATAGCTATAGAAATAAGGGAGACGTGCAACGGAATTTTTCACGACACGGTGCCGTACCGTGGTTATGTAGCGGCGCCGTGGACCGATGCGGCACCGCGTCGTGCATTTGCATGGTGCGGCAACGTGCCTGCCACGACACCATGTCGTTTCATGCCATGCCGTGGTATTGTCGCCAGGCCCTAAGGCATACTTGTCATTGTATCTCTTTTTACGAGGACCGTTGCAAAGAAGTTTGGCTACATAAGCCACAATTTCACGATCTTCAAAATTTATAATTTAATCGCGGTCGCCGAAATCGGCCGGGACCATCATCATGATTCAAACGTAAATACTACCAGTGTGCAATCCTCCCAATGGCATCTCGTTAGAAGTTGATTAGAGCCGCCACAACACGATAACAAGATCGCAACTTTGGATTATACTTGCCGCGATCAAAAGTTTTAAACAAAAGCTAAATTAGCCGAAGAAAACTCTCAAAAACACCATTTACGCTGAATTTATTTGAATTTGGTATTTGTTTTGTTTTTTGAAAGTTATGAAGGTTTTGCAATTGCTTCCTGGACAGGGTTTTGGATTTGTTCTCTGCGGGTCTACATTAGGGCTTGCAAATCCGGTAGATGCTCATTGTTTAGGGGGCAGTCCGGGGATTTTCGTGATTTTTGTTATTATTCATACAAAACCAGTCACGAAAATTCCGGGTTTGCAATATTTAGTCGCAGGGCGGGGGCGTTGATGAAATGAAGTGTCAAAAATGACGTTTATCTACACCCATATCATAAAACCTCCATAGTGTAATCAAAAACCATAGGAAATGACCACCATTTTGACAACCAATTAGGAAAACCAGTGCTGCAATGTTATTCCCGAATCGTTTTTAGTATAGAAATGAGATTAAATTTGGAACAGCTGTCAAAACTCAAGTGGGTCTCTATTCTAGTATCCATAGATATTAAAACAGTTATAGATACGAAACGTCAATTCAGTATGTTTTTTAATATAAACTGCACAACATTTGATCTCGAGTGACATGAGAATAGAGACTTCATTCGTTTGTCTATGATTTAAATAAAAAATGGTCGTGACGGAGGATAGAATTGCCGCCATTATGTTGGTGTTTTGTTGAACGAAAGTAGAATTGTTGTTGAATTGAATAGAAAAATTTGTTTGTAATTTACATTTTAGTTGAAAATATGAATAGTAGTCTTCTCGGAGTGTGTGTGATGTGAAAATGGATATCGGAAATATGCAGCCCCGATTGCAACAAATAACTTGTTGCCAGAAAATATTATTTCTGAACCCATCATGGAGAATTTATAATATGTGTGTAGATAAAGTTATGTATGCAACTCTGCATAATTTGGCCTTAAAACACACGTGCGATCTTATTATGAAACTCGCCTATCGGCTCGTTTCATGAAAACCGCACTAGTGTTTTAAGGCCTATCATTATGCAACCGTTGCATAAACTACTATTACCTACGATGAAAAAAGTATTGTCAGACACTTCACAGGTGGGTCGTAAAACTATGAGCGAACACGTGAGCTAACCTAAGCTTGATTTAAGCTATTTATTTATTTATTGAACACCAACAAGATCTAAATAACTATAATTGCAAACATATAGTCATATATAGGCATATAATTGAAAACATATAGTCTTAAAGTGCAGTATGAATTATAGGTGTAAATCGCATGCAGAAAGGACATTTTTACTTGAAACTAAGAAAACACTTATGGCAATATATTAAAATGAACGATAATATCAATAATAAAATAATAATATACTACAATTAATTTGTGCCCATTACGTTTATTTGTTGCACTTTTTATGTTAGTTTTAGTTATATGTAATTTTAAAGTGGAAAAAGACTTACTGCTGAGTTTCTTGCGGCGTTTCTTCTCAGCACATGTCACCTTTCGAAGCGCTGGTAGATTCAGACATGTAAAAGAGCCCGTGTGGCCTACTTGCAAAATTAATATTTTCATTTTCATTTTCATTTTCATAATATGATCGACGAGCAATCAATGGGACTGCGCTATACGGGCCACTCGATGAAACAAAATAAGTATACTCGTATTATAAAAATAAAGTTTTTAGATGCCATTAACGTTTCTTTTTATAATAGAATAGAACTCATTTATATCAATTTACTAGCTGGTGCCCGCGACTTCGTCTGCGAAGAATAATAATTTAAGTAACCTATGTACTTTTAAACCTTCCCTAGACCTCCACGAACATTTCAAGATTAAGATAAGATAAATCCGTTTAGCCGTTCTCGAGTTTCAGTGAGACTAACGAACAGCAATTCATTTTTATATATATAGATTACCCTTATCGTTAAACAGTAAGTACACAATACAATAATACAATTTCAAAAATAATTCGGGAACAGGAAATTAGAATAAGAATTTGGACTAGAATATTTTTACAAAATCCACGTTAAAACCGAACAAATCATTAAACATTATTATAGATTCAAATACAAACACTTTTAAATATCAAAATTTCTACAGATTTATTATAGGTGAAGATAACGGAAGTGACTTCGCAAAGTACTCGGCGTACTAAACTCCCTCCATCCGCATTACCGACAATGGCTGTGCAATCACAAATGCATTAGTCCACTCAAGGGCAGTGGGCAGTAGTCAGTGCCCATATGCAAACGGGAATCGAACTCCGTCTCAAGAGGTTCTGTGCTATGCTCTAATAGCTGCACTCTAGGCGAGAAATTCGCTTGCGTGAGATTTTTATCATATATTAGCTTCATATATTATAATATGTATATTGGCTGCTTCTGCTTAGTTCACGTGGAATTCGGTTTTACTTACAGTCGATTCATCGATAGGTACTTGTCTTATTTGGTAAACAAGTCTCTAACCTCAAAATGTGCAATTTTTGCGTGAATCAGGTATTTTATCCTAAATAAAGCAATTCTAGACTAAAAATTTGAAAAGTGGTGTCTAAAATATTGTCTCCGGTTGCTTTGTTTGCAAGGAACAAAGGTGCATTTTGAGGTTAGAAACATGTTTACCAAATAAGACAAGTATGGATGAATCGACTGTAGTTAACTCGGGAACTTTTGAATTTTCCGGGATAAGAAGTAGCCTACGTGTTCTATGGTGCTGTCTCAATTCCAAATATCATCATTCATCGTCCAGCCGTTGAATCTTGAAGGAGTAACAAACATACTAACTTACACACACTCAGAAACTTACGTATCGTATTTATAATTAGTGTAGGAAATTCTAAGTTCCGCCGCATAAGGTCTGTCCTGCTTAATTTTTGCAGTAATTTCTGATGTGATATTGTTCTAATTTTGTTTCCTGGAGAAGGTACATAGCATGACAAAAAATAGTAGACTCGTCCCATTGTTCAATCAAAAGCATTGAGGAGACAAGAGGTAATAATAACAGTGAAAAGTATCAAATACCTGCTATCAGGAATTCGACAGGTACCTATGTATTGGGTGGGAATTTGCAATGTATCAGCATTAGCTAGAACCTCGTTAAAGATCCGATAATTCGGAGCCGCTGTTTCCAGCGGCGTTTACACGGTCCGACTCTACGACTTAACGCCGACCGCTTGAGGGAGATGTAGGAATGTATCATTCGATATTGCCTGCGATTTTATCTAAGTAGAAAATCTTTTTTGCTGTATCTGAAAAATTAAAATGAAAAATGTTTATTTCCTTTAAACTTAAGTCTAAATGACATGATCAGTTGGAACCTCCTAGTGGGTATATATAACCTGTTTCAGGAAGCCCCGCTCCTCCATAGCTACAAGTCTACATCCGGAAACATTATACAAATCTATCTATCTAAGAAAAATTCATTATTCATTTAATATTTCTTTATTCATCGGTTTACACCCGTTCCCAATATTCAATCCGTTCACAACGCTTACAGTCAGTTAAAAAAGTGACATGTCAAATTTTAACCCATAGTGACCAAATCTAGCCGCCACGTTGCTGTCTAGCTGTCACGTTGCTGTCTAGCTGTCACGTTGTATATCTGATAGTCATGGATTTTTTATTAGTAAGATATAAAATTTACATGTACAAGTCAGCTCTTATTAATTACTTTACAGATATTAAGTATTAAATAATTAAATTAAGTAAGTTCCAATTTGGTTCGTTTACATCAAGTTTACATACACATTTAAATTACATTTAACAAGTTGTTCCATTAGGTTAGGGAAGGTTACATTGAAAGAACGAACGACTGAACTATACTTATTTTGTTTTACATTGCATCAGACGCGTTTAGCCGCAGGTGTTTGGGGAAAGGGCTAGTTTTTCAGCAATTTGTTGCTGCAATTCGGGGTATTCCCAAAAAGATGAAATATTACATCACTAATGGAAACCGGAAATTGCAGGAATAAATTTCTGAAAAACTAGGCCGTTTACGAGCCCAAGTGCTATAAATATTCACCAACAAGGCGTTAATTTTCTGTTGCTTGCACGCTCTTGTATGTTTGCCATGAATGCAATTTTTTTCTATCTTTTATTTAATCCGTCAGTGGTAAAACCGCTCGGTATAAAAGTCACCATTTCAACAAAAGACAAATGTTGCTCTAACCTGAGGTACGTAATCAAGAGTAATATCTTCACGCTAGCGCCAGAGGGGGCTTTGATTAACTCAAGCTCCTGTTTAAACATCTACTTAACTTGTGAACGGTACATTTTATATAATTAAGTTGTAAGGGTTAGGGGGAATTACGAAGACAAATGCCCTTTAAATTTCAGGAATCAATGGTACTTTATAATCTGGCAGTGAATTATCGGCATTATCGCGATGTAAAGTTTGTTCGCCAAGAGTTGATAATAAAAAATCAGGGCTTTTTAACTTATTACAAATAGCGGCCTCCTTATTTTTTTACCGATGATAATAAGAAATTGAAAGGAAAAATATATCTAAGAATATTATCTAAGAGTCGGAGGAAGAATCAGAGTCGGTGACAATTATTATGAAACGTTCAATTGCTTCTTCTACCTTGCCATCAATTTGTAAAAATCTATCATCTTCTTTTACCGTTTAGTACCGCCCCGCTCGGCGCGGCGCCGCGCTTGACATCAACTGCGTGCCTCGTACCACGAAACCAATTCTCTTTGAACATTTCTTAAATAAACAATAAAAAATATTACAAAATAAAAAAGGGTAGCAAGAGAGTATCTCAAAAAGTCGCCACAAAAAATAATATCGCATTTTTCACCGGATAACAACACGATCGAATTGGAAATACGCTCACCGTTCGCTGGGCGTTCGGTGCTGGTGCAAACGTAATCCGGTCGGGTAATATCTGGGTATAGCAGGCAGCCGTGCGTGAAATTGGTCAGGACCCGGTCATAAATTATATAACTGGCAGCTAATGATGTATAGGACAATATGGAGTGATGTTTGCCGACGAGTTTACCGACAATGCGCACTTTCTGAATTAAAAAGGGGGGCCGCTGTTGTTATCCTGCACTATACAATGAAGAAAATTAAATATTATCCGTTTAATTTTCGACCGAGAGAGCGAAGCGTCTCCGTTTCAGCTTGGGCAAAAATGCTTTCGTATGTCCGGCGGATGTCCATTTGTTCTCCTATACAGGTCGCATTTCTCTACCGGATTCTCTTGAAATTTTGTGAGCAGGTTGGATAATTGTATGGAATTTTACTGTCGATTCAGTATTTTTTTTAAATGGCGGTGAAATGGTGTTTTTGTTATTACAAAGTTATTTGCAGTATTGGTAAAGTGACCGCGTCCTATGTCACTGTATGGGGATAACAGTTTTCCAACTGGTAGATCTCGCGATCGACAAACAGCTCACGGAGCCACTAGCACTGATGGTGTGACCGGAGCGAGTGACAAGGACAGCGATATGTATTAAATCACGTGATAAAGAGTGATTGTTGGATGAAGAGGATTAGATGCACGCTAATGTAAAATGTTTGGCATAAACGCCAAATCAATTTGTTATGTTTGATCCTTAATTAATATTAATTTATAGCATAATACATTATCCCTAATAGCATTTAGTGTGTTGGCATTTGGTTGGGCCACATGGATTAGTTGTTGGCCGTTATTTGGCCAACGGTTAGATTTGGCCGGCGTTTTGAGCTAAGGCTTATAACCATGGGCCTTTGTAGAATTTCCATTGGCCCACGTTCATAATATTTTACTGCATTCGGCCAACGTTACTAAGTTACTAATACCTAATAGGGCCTTCGTTGTATACAATGCAGAAATATCAATCGTTCTCAAACAACGTAGCCCGTAAACACAATAGCCCAACGATCGTAATTGGTTGGGCGTCATGACAATCTTTTTTTTTTATATTGGTCCAGTGAACGTTTTATGTGGGCAAACTACTAACTATATCCCTAGGGATTTCCTACTGTTGGCCAATGGTTGCAAACGGAAAATGCTACTAGGGATATGCATGTTCCAATGAAAGTGCTTTTTTATTGCCATAGACAAGCGAGAGGCAGGTGGGCAACCTTATGGAAAGTGACCACCGCACCTTACCCACGGGCTTTTGCAACCCAGCGCCTCTATCCGGGAATGTCCAAGAGATATTGTAGCGACGCGCTAGCGAAATTCTCATACCACTCTTCCGCGCGCCGCAACAGTATCGCTTGGACGTTCCCGAATAGAGGCGTAGGTCCGCCAATTCCAGTGATGTAATTCTCTTACCTGCGCAGCGGCTGTTCAGCGAATAAACGAAACTATTAATTTAGACTTTAAGGACAAAGCCATTCGGTCTTAATTTGAATGTGTCTCTCATCGCTGATCAGCCGCTGCGTACGTTAGAAAATCACATGGCAGGGGTGTGCAATTCCCTTAAATAAAACTTCGTTCGTCAACTCAACGGCTAGCCTAACTTGACCCGTAAGTGTGTATAAACTACATATCCGTGC
This sequence comes from Tortricodes alternella, assembly GCA_947859335.1. NCBI lineage: Eukaryota > Metazoa > Arthropoda > Insecta > Lepidoptera > Tortricidae > Tortricodes > Tortricodes alternella. Next base: position 1,007,866 of record OX401977.1, read on the forward strand.
GTGTCTTATACTCTAACTCCTCTTAATGTCTACGAACGCGCGGGTCAATTTATGATGGGCGAGCAGTTGCCGGTCTCGAAGATATTTAATGATGCCCTCTTCAAAAGTCTCTGTATTGTCGCAAAGTACGACTAGTTAAGTTTCTCATTATCACTTATCAATTTTAAACTTTATGTTGAAGTAATTTTAAGTTCATTTTCATTCGGATCCTCACTGCCATCACCCTTCATAGCCGATAAGATTGACTTAATAAGGAGATTTATTAGACCGAACTGCAGATTTAACGGAAAACAACTCTCTTCAACAAGTTCCTTCGTTTGCATTTTTATTACTTTGTAATTTTACGGCGTTATTAAAATGTACGCCGGTACCGTCGCCCGATTAATATGTATTTGGATTGATTTCGTTTTATAAGTTAGTCTTTGTCTAGTTTATAATAATATTCATGTACCAGCGGCACAGAATAGATAATAAGTAGTACTTAAATATAGAATAATCACTGTCTAACTGAACCGGTGTTTAGGTACGAAAATATGCCTAATCATGCCTTCTGTACCGTCGCATAAAACGCTCTTACTAGGGTTGTCAGTTTTTTATCCGCGTCACCTAACAACACCAAACATCTAAAGTAGATTCATCCTTACTTCACTTATTTGGTCAAGTTTATAACCTCAAACTGCTGAAACAGCTACCATAATAATTAAAGCATTCCTAGCAAAAAAATTGGTCGCGCTTCTAACAGACTCTCATTAGTCATCCCCTTCTTACGGCCCTAGATGCACAATGTACTATTGCAATTCACTAAATACTTAAATACCACATTATCCAAGCGTATAAGCCACTTATAACCAGATATGTCCATTTTCGAATGGCTTCCCAAAACTTATATGGACTTACTTTTTTTTACGACAATTGAAACAAGGGATCCAATCAAAGTAATTCCCTCCAACTACTTAAACGAAAGCAGTGATATAAAAGTCGATGACCTCACCTATTTGAGTCCTATTGCAGTTTTAGACACGTATAATAACACGGTAAAAAGTGTGTCCTACGAGACGGTCTCCCCTACTGCAGTTGCTATAGAGCAAATATAGGACCGAATGCAAGAAGGGTCACGCTAACATGACATTTCATCAGTGCATCAAAACGTGATCTTAGATTTTGTAGGTTTATTGATGACTAGTGGACCCGCCACAGCTTCGCCTTCGGTATTTTCCATACAAACTTTATCACCCCTTTTCACCACTACATTTTTTTTTTCCAAAAAATCCCTCCTTAGTGCTCCTCTAGGGAACTCGAGGAATGTCTCCTGTAAATTTCAAACCATTAGGAACACCCGTGTAGTCTGTGCGTTGTCTATAAGCGAGTCACGGTACTGTTTTATATGTATTGATGATTTATGATCATGTATTTATTTACTTATTCTAATATATTTATGCCCAAAGAATGATGAATCTGATAGAAATATTTTTTTTTTCTAGAAGGATGTTGATTTAACGTAAATACATAAAAAAAGGTGACAAACCGCGGCTCTGGTGCTCAGGATTCCGAGCTAAAGCCAACAATATACTGATGACATGAACATTGGCTATTCGATTCTTTCTTCTTGATTTTCATAATTTCACCAAGCACTTAAACATAAACAAATTGATTCTTAACCCTTGGCTTTGTTTGAATGCCGAAAAAATCCACTCATCAAACAAAAAATGTTCGCCATAAATATCTATGTCGAGAATCTATGGGTGAATAAGTACTACATGTCGCTAGAAATCTGAATTTTTGGAAATGCATTTATTGCATATATGGGCATTTTGATGTAGGTAACATTGATGTTCAAAGTTTAATCAAATACGTCTAGGTCATACAGTGTTGGTTTCCTATAGTCTTTTTTAGAACTTAAACTGACTTTAATCCCTAATCACGCATCTGACGAAGTCTGTCCATTCTTTTCCAGCAACAGACTCGTACGTGGCCTTTAGACGGTATTACACTCAAAGCCGATGGCCCTTGCTCCAAATTTACTATTCTCATACAAATAAACTGCTATTTTTTATGCCACTTGAGATTGTCTTTTGTTTGAATGCTGATTACGAGATATACTCGTGGATTTTGTATTTGGTTTCACTTGTAAAAACCCGTCTACGTACGTAAACTCGTCTGCTTGTATGGGTATCGTGGAGTATATTGTTATTGTGCGCATGATTTTATTATGGTCAACAAGCAGACGGCTGACCTAATGGTCACCGCTGCCTACGGACATTGCAACATCAGCGGCCCTAACATGCAATACACAAGGAGGAAAAGGAAGGAAGTTAAACCGTCTTATCTCTAAGTGCAAGTCTCTACTAGTGCCGACGAAAGAGATAGTCACAGAGATAAACGGGTTTAACTTATCTTTATGTCTTGCATATTAGGGCCGCTGAGACGTTGCTTATATCGAATCGAATATCCCTACAGCCCGTTTACGTCCCATTGCTGTATGCAGGTCTCTCATAATAAGTCTTGACTTTCGGATTTTTCGGACTCTATAAATTTAATTCACTCAACTCGCGACTTCTTACTTTACCGACTAATAAACGTACCCGCATTTCAAAACCCTTAGTATAAAATTGAACCGCGAATTCCCTTTGTCTCTGTTCCGTTTATCACTGAAATCGGCGGCGATACCTCCAAAACAATTGCCGGCTTCATACGCACCGGACCAAATTACATTTCCAATTCATGAAGGCAGTTTTTCCCTTTCTTTTTCCCTTTGCTACCCTCACTTTACACCTCACGATCTTTTTCTATGAATAATTTTTCGAAGTAACTTGTTGACTTAATTTTATATCGGTTCGGAGGTTTTAACGGATGGAATGTGGGTTTCATTTAATGTTGGCGTAGAGTTATTGCATCGGTTTTTGTGTGGAGAGAATGGAATTTATGTTCAAAAATATTATGGTTTTCTTGGGGATATTGGGTACCTACAGCGCTCCGTCCCCTAAGAAGTAATAGCAAAAGGACAATGATAGCAATAGTTATTTGTTACGTAAGGCTGCAAAGACATTCTTTGGCGCTTCGCTTGTGGTTCAATAAAAGAATCCTGAATGAAACGTGTTTTCAAACCCACCGCAGCGAGGAAATACAAGACGCAACAACAGTTAGATCATATTTGTTATTATTTTAATATTAACCTTGCGCCCGCGCCGCCTCTCTGTATTCTGTAAGCACATCCGCGCCACTGCAGCGGCGCCCGTGCCCGCGCAGCCTCTGAACTAGCGCCAGCGGTTAACTTGCAGTTTTGCACGTAGACTATTTGCTTGAAAAGTAACCTAAACTTATAGCGAGCAGGGTTTATATTTGACATTGATCTTAGTGATACAGAAACCAATCGCAACGAAATGTCGCTTGGTTTTGTCACTTTCCTTTGCCAAATAAGCTAAAGAAAGTCGAAGCTAAGCTATATGCATATACGATGTATATCGCTTCGCCAATGTCGAGAGGCCTTGGCTGTTTGTGGATGACGAACCCATTTGAGTAAGTATATTATATTATCCTACCTAGCCTACCTAGTTTAGGTCTATCCATACTAATATAATAAATGATTCTTACTCTGTCTGTCTGTTACGTTTTCAAGGCCAAACCACTAAACCGATTAGGATATAAATTAGCAACGATCTTTGGTGTCTGAGGATAGCGTAGGATTCTTTTTTCCTGGAACTTCCTGAGGAAAATGCGATAAACTGGTGGCATGGCATAAGTGAATGAAGTCGCGAGCAAAAGCTAGTTACAATATATAAATAGCCACAAAGTTAAACAAAAATGACTGGTGACAATTTTCAGTGCGTAGTGGTTTGTTTGGTATCTTTATTTATAGCCAGGGAAGTCTCACTCCGCACTTTAGGTACGCTCGGCCTTCTGACAACTTGGAGCTGTAAATTGCAGTAGGTAGGTAATCGCGCGTGATCAAGATAGCTTAGATGTTTGGTGTTGTTGGGTGATGCTGATTAATCAAATCAAATCAAATCAAATCAAATCATTTATTTCGGACATAATCCATATTCTGTTAGTTACACAAATTACAATTAAAACTTACATGCTAGTGTTAGTACAATTCATTTACATTATAATTTATAATTTACATTTATTTATACAACAGCGTGGAGGTTTGTCCAACGCTGCAGTAGGGGGGAGTCCCACCTATCAGCTAACGCCCCCAAAATGCTGTTGGCGCTGGCGCGCCATCGGTGCAGCAGGGAGGCGCACCGCTTGCGCATAATAGCCACGAAACCATCTACATGGGCCTGCGCAAACATCCCCGACGCACTACAATGACGCGGCAGCCCCATTAGCACCCTGAAGGCGTTGTTGTACTGCACTCGTAGGTCGCTGTACGCCCGCTGTGTAAAGCCGCACCACAGGCTGCACGTGTAGAAGGACTGACAGTAAGCTTTAAAAAGCGTTACCTTAACTGAATACGTACAACGTGCAAACCTGCGGGCGAGCATATTGCAACGTACAGCCAGCGACCTACGCTCCCTTTCAATATCATAATTATCTTTAAGATCTTCCGTAACCCAGTGACCCAAGTATTTAAACTTTGTTACTCTAAGCAGAGGCGTGTCATAAAGTGAGACATCAGGCACACTAGCATAGGTCCTAGATTTGGGCTTAAAAACCATCAGCTCACTTTTCTTTGCGTTATATTTGAGACCATGCGTCTCCACATAGTCTTGGCATAGAAAGGTCAGCCTTTGCAGGGCTCTGATCGAAGGGCTAAGCAGAACCATGTCATCAGCGTAGCTTAAGTTATTTATGCACACTCCTCCCACATGGCATCCGACCCCGGTGCTACTAAGCCCCTCGATCAGCTGGTTCATGTATAGGTTGAAGAGTCTGGGTGAGGTTAGGCCTCCCTGCCTCACCCCACACTCCAACCTATACTCTTCAGAGACCGCCCCCCCCCATCTTACCTGGTTTTTCTGGTGAGAATACCAGTGTGCCAATAAAGATATTATTGCAGGTGGCAGGGTTGTCTCTTTTTCTAACTTGTCCCATAACAGATCATACGACACGAGATCAAAAGCCTTGGACAAATCTAAGAAGGCAGCAAATACAGGAGTTTTTCTGGTCGTATAATACTGCACAGTCTGCTTGAGGCAAAGGATAGCACTTTCCGTTGACAAACCGGGCCTAAAACCAAATTGTGCATCGTTAAGGGTTAAGTGCTGCTCCATTTGCCTGTCAAGCAGGCCGTCCAGCACCTTAGCGATGATAGATGCTAGCGATATTGGCCTGTAATTGGACAAATTAGAAGAATCGCCAGTTTTATCCTTAATAATTGGCACAACAATTGTGCGCATAAGATCATCCGGAAGGTATGCATGACTTAAACACAGAGAATAAAACATTGCTAGTACCCCGGGTAGGTGGTCGCCCGCATATCTCAAATGCTCGACGCTAAGGTCGTCATGCCCTGGAGATTTTCCCCTCACCATACCTTTAATTACTTTTGAGACTTCTTTAGCAGTAAAGGAAAAACTACACCCTTGGGGGGCAGATCCATGCGACCCAGCTGTGAACACTCGAGACGCAGGGCCCAGCGGTGATTCGAGTCTGAAATGCTGCTGGAACAAACTAGCGATTTCGCTCGGCTCATGAACCCCTGCCACGCTCGCAGGCAGACCCGATCTTTGGTTCAACCTGTTCGTGTTCTTCCAGAACTTGCCAAAATTCTTACTTGAATGATGCTGTGCAATTATGTCCAATTTTATTTGTTGCTGGTTATTTTGGCACCACTTAAGTTTTGCTTTAAAAACATTTCTGGTGTCACACATATGGTCATAGACTGGACCAAACTTTGGTTTGCCGTAAAGAATCCATGACTGGAACCCTAGACGTGCCTCCCCATGAGCGCCGCGTACATGTCTGTTCCAGCCGGTTACGTGCTTGGCCCTTGTATCGCATTTCTCAATATATGTCAGTACAGCACCCTTCGAGAGTGTGCAAACAATTTCCTTATACATGTTATCTAGCAGCAATTGATGTTTTATATCTGAACACATCTTATCCGCACAATTGCTAAAACTTACAAAATCAATCTCATTTAACCTAGCATTACAATAGTCGCGATACCTATCAATCTGACCACTAGTGCGCTCACCCCACCTTACTTTGTTACGTAATATGGTGTTACACATCGAGATTTTAGGCATTAATACATCAACGTTGCACTCCAGTAGGACAGGGTAGTGGTCAGACCAATAAGTGTCTAGTAACACTGATACGCTTAATACCGTTAGCTTAGCTGCATTTGTAACTATGCAGTGGTCTAGCCACCGGCGGCATCCGTGAACTTCACTCACAAACGTAAAAGTGTCCGACGGTAAAACATCCACATCAACACACGTCCACGCCTGTTCCGTACAGAAATTGACAAGTTCGAACGAGAATGACTCACCCGGATGAGCATTGTAGTCGCCCAACATGTACACACACTCAATATTTTCACTGTCAATAATAGCATTAAGTTCGCTCAAGCATTCCGTAAACTCAATAAGATTGTCACTAGAATCCGTCGGCATATACACTGAAAATACGAGTAGCGAACGATTATGTAAAGTTACTTTAATCGCCGTCAAACGCACACTAACACACGGCACGACCGACACCGTTGGAAACAAATCCTTTCTCCATAACAGAGCAACACCGCCGTAAGGCCTCCCCCGTAGAATGCCGGTCGAGGTGTCCACCGCAGATTTACCGGTAAACATAAAATTATCGTCAATACTTCCCAAAAAAGGTAAATCGTGCGGAAGGAGCCACGTCTCTTGAAGTGCTACAATATCCGCTGATTTACACAGTTTTCTTACACAGTCAACCGACCTTTTAACATTTTTGCAATTAAACGTAACCAGATTAAAAACTGACAACCCTAGCATACACCAAAGAGTACGATTTATGCGACGGAGATCTCTCTCCGTCGCATAAATCGTACTCTTTGGTGATGAGGCATGATTAGGCATATTTTCGTACGTAAACACCGGTTTTGTTAGACAGCGATTCTTCTGTACGTTAGTACTATTATCTATTCTGTGTTATAGGCCAAAATTAATTTGTTCGATCTTGCGATCAAGATCATCTTCATAAACTTACCTAAACAACGTCATTAATTAACCGCCGCGAGCGAATTCGCATCAATTATGATCACGTCAAGTAGGTTCAAGTTGGAGAGGGTTCCGTTAATAGGGAAACTTTCAAGCCAACCTTTGACAAACGACGCGCCAAGTAAAGCTCGGATTTTTAAGTGTTCCGCAAAACGGTATTTAGGTATATCCTGGTTATGAGACAAGCTCAAGAAACAAGCGATTATGTATTGATTTTAAAATGTATTCACTACTTTATCGAGGAAAATAACCCCTATTCCAGTCTTAGTCAACGAGGAGTTTGATCCTGACATTGTCGGTCGGATTAAGTAGAATGCATTATATTGATACTTTTCGAATAATTCAGCATGTGTAAATTGGCGCATTTGGATAATTTGATAAACATTCTGTGTCACCTACTGGATTAATAAAACTTTATGCTATTATTGTTTCTTCCTATTCGCGATTCTGCAAAATATGAATTCCACACAACTGCATTTGATCATATTCGGTATTCTTCACAGTTATTATGACGACGCGGATAGCCTAGTTGGTATTGACCCTGCCTCCGACGCAAGCGTCCCGGTTTCGATCCCCGGTAAGGGCAAATATTTGTGTGATGAGCACGAATGTTTGTTCCTGAGTCTTGGATGTTTCCTATGTATTTAAGTATTTATTTCTCTATATAAGTATTTATATCGTCGTCTAGTACTCATAACTCTTTAGAGCTAACTTTGGGACTAGATCGATTTGTGTAAAGATTGTTCTCTGATTTATTATTATTATTATTATTATTTTTATAGTCTTCGCGATTCTGATCAGTATGATTCTAAACAACTGGATTTGGCCATACTAACTTTTCTGTACAGTGTTTTATTTATACATAATCGCGTTTAATCCCATTTGAATTGTTTATTTTCCCCTTCTTTAACCATAATCTTAATTTTAACTTCTTTATCTCCTCTAATTCCAATCATATGATTGGAATATGTTATTGCTGATGCATAATAGACTACAAGCAAATTTTGTTTTTTTAGGTTTATTTAGATGGTAAAACTTATTTAACACTTCCATTTCTTCATTTGCTATTACATGTTACAGAGAGAAGTAAATATACCGCTGCATCTTTACAAACATACATCCAGTCAGGTTAATATTTCGGACAATTTGAGAGCTCTACCTGCATTTTCCGTCCAATTACCCGGCCGCTCGTTTGCAACTGGCACTACACTTGAGACCTGCATGCTGCATGTTTGACAAAATATTACACGAGTCAGATAAGGAAAGTAACTTGCGATATTTTACGTTGGTTTAGGTATAAAAAATTGTGTATTAGGCTTAATATTTTGTTAAAAGTATCAAATAGAATTGGTTTTTAATCAAAAATTTTGAGACACTCAACTTATGGTCATAAATAAATAAATAAATCAGGGGACAATCTTTACACAAATCGATCTCGTCCCAAAGTAAGCTCTAAAGGCTTGTGTTATGAGTACTAGACGACGATATAACTACTTATATAGATAAATAAATACTTAAATACATAGGAAACGTCCAAGACTCAGGAACAAACATTCATGCTCATCACACAAATATTTGCCCTTACCGGGGATCGAACCCGGGACGCTTGCGTCGGAGGCAAGGTCACTACCAACTAGGCTATCCGCGTCGTCAAACTCATCATGGGTTATGGGTTACTATTATGACTGGCAATGTAGATTTCTTTACAAATTAAATTTTATTGGTTTAATAATATAACAATACGTACAGAGAATCTTTCTAAATGTAAAAAAGTCACGTAAAAATTACTATAAAGTAAAATAATTCCTAAACAAGTTAACTCATTAATTTTGAACAAACGATCCGAAAAAGTGCTATAATTCTGTTCTCTTTCGTTGATGTAAACCGGGAAAGTTTCATGAAGGATTGGTGACCCTAGAAGGTGGAGATGGTCCACACAGTAATTAGGTACTGTCTTTGTTGCAGCTACAAGTTTTATATGAATAAATGACTACATATGTTACACCTTTACGGCCTAACTACGTCACTAATTGCTCCTGAAAGGCATTAATAGACGTAGCTGAGGTCATGAAGACGGACATAGATCTAGATTTATCCCAAGAAAATGCAATGTTCTCGAGGGAATCACGATAAACGAATTCTGCGCGGACGGAGTTAAAACTAGCGCATTCATATAAATAGCTGTTTTAAAACAATAAACACAAAAACAATACAGAACGGAGGTAGAAAATTAAAACACGCCTTCCAGTGCCGGTGGCTGGCTAATGAACCGGTAACTTTTAATCCTGCAATCGCATTTATTTACTGGCCGCGCTTAATCTCTGAACCGGATTACATTACAAATTTAAAGCGCTCTGATTGGTGCAAATGTATAGCCTGTGATTGGTGGAAATTGTCGCGCTTATCGACTGTTCGCTAACTGTTATTTTGTTTTCGTCTGGGGCGTTTAATTGATTTGTTACGAGTGGGCTTTTAAGATAATATATTGTCTACTTTTGGTTAATATCTGAATCAATCAACTTAGTTATAAAATAATAATGTTTCTTATCATAAGCAGATTTGTACATTACAAGCGGTTTTCGTTAGATCCCGAACTAGGCTGAGCCTGTATCTCTCTAAAATGCATTTTAATTAAAAAGTCATCAATAAGGTCAAGGGGATTTTTCTTAATATTATCTACATGTATTTAGTATTTATTTACCAGATATATTTTTTACAGTCGCATATCCACTAAGGACACTTTTGGTCCGGTTGAAGTAAATTCATATTTTGTTCTTGTTATATTATTTTAAAAAGTAAATTGTGACATTTAATTTTATTATAATTACGTTAGTTTAAAATAAAAATGGTCATGTTGCACTGCAACAAAGCCGTGCACCATTCAAGCCTAGGGCTGCCATTCATCTATAATTCCTTATTATTTTTCAAATTTGACCACTGTTAATTTACGGCCCGACGATGAAGATCGAAACTTCAAATTAAATGGGAATTATGCTAAGAGTATTAAGGCTTAAAGTCAAGGATTTGGTAGCCTTTTGTCTAAGTGCTATTTTCTAGATGACAGCCCTCGTTCGACTCTTAAGAATGTTTTATGGTTGAGCGCTTAAGCGCTTCTTTAACAACAAGGTACTGTTCTTGCATAAAACAAATTGTTTAAATGTAGTCTGGTAGTGTTCTCTAAAACATCGTACCTTTTTAAACAGTCACTGAGACATTTTTGTAACTATTTCTGCCAATTGCTGCATACATTTTTATTTGCTTACAAAGTTCTTCATATCCCTGGTGACCTCTCCATAATAACAACATTTAAGTAAATAATGTGACTGATCTAAAGCGACTGTCCCACTTTTAGCAGAGTTGACAAATCATTCTAGAATCAACCCCAATCGGAATCCATCCAAAATTCAAGATAGAATTTATACGAGAGTTAAAATTATAATCACTCGGCATCACTCGAAGACAAGCATTAAAAACCATGAAACACGACGAGACGCGTAGAACCTTTAGGGTCGCAGGGCTCCTTCGGGACCGGAACTCGCTCTGATATTTGCATATGAATTTTGGGTAATAAAGGAATAATATGCAAATAAACGTGCCTCTTCTATGTTGTAAAGCGAGTCTGCGGTGAAATAATGTAAGGGTCATCGCTATGGTTCATAGCTATTGCGTTGTATTTTTATATCAATACCTAAATAAAAAGCAGGTCCGAGAAGTTAACCTTGCGGTACAGTCAATTAAGGGAGAGTTTTGTTTTGAAAATGCTAAGTAAACGCTTCTTTTGGAGGCACAAAGTAAACATCTATGTTTAGCTAGTTTTTCCATAATGGTACCGTGCCTTGTAGAGTCAAATCAAAAATATGAGCATGGGTCACAAAATTATGCCGAATATTTCTGACAACGCTCAATTATCGATTTTGCTGGCAATCGAAAATAATTGATTCCTTCAGAGCTTACCCAAAATATTGGTTTTTATTGTTAATTTTGTTATATATTCATGTTTCTTGTGACAGGAAAAGACTGTTGAAAGCGCGGGTTGTTTCCATAATTCAAGTAAAGATGTACATTGCCAATTAGCTGAAATAAATTAAACTTTAAGCAAGCATTTCATTGCTATAGAAAAGCAATTCATTCTCATGACCTTAGCGATGTCAAGGCCCTTAACCCAATCTCACGGAATAGACAGACTGATTGTCATGGACCCACTCAGGTCGGCTGACAGGATTACGGCGCCCTTTACAGGCTGTTACTCTGTATACTGGAGCCTGTCTGCAAACAACTGGTAACCGCTAACCAACTCACTGAATATATTTTTTATAGAAGATAGATGTGCATTTGATCTCTATCTCACCTGATGGAAAGTTATGATGAGGTCGACGATGGAGCATGCACACCTAGATAATGCGTATTCACTCTCTCCTTGAAAAGACCCAAGTTGTAGCGTCCTGGGAACAAGTCTGCAGGCAGGGAATTCCACCCCTTAGCCTTGGAACATCCACAACATAGGGATGGAACCCCAGCCCACGCCTAGTCCCCCGATGAAGGAATGGGGATGGCGGGATTAGTATATTTATTCATCATTTATTACCATCATCTTCCTATTTTCTGCTGTCACATTCATTTGGTATTTTCAATTTTTATTACGAATATACTGACAAAGAAATTATATATTGGTGATCTCTTTAAATTTTTCCGTATATGAAACTTTTTCTAATATAAATCGGCTTTTATGTTCTAGGCATCGCATCCCCCGAGACGCAAGCTGTCGGTGATAGATAAACTGCGGACCGCGATTGCTTACACTGGAAGACACGAAAATGTGCATACCTTTTTTATATCTAAATTTGTGCCACGAAATAGTTACATGCACTTAGTACTGCAGTAGTAGTAGCCTAGTAGTCGGACGCGCACGAGATGAAATCAAGGCGTGCACCGCTGAGTTTTTTCGGAACTTATGTACGAAATTCAATTTGGTATTTGCTACTGGCATTTCTACGAATGAAAACATCTTTAAAGTAATTAAACGATGTGGACGAACTCCCCAATCTACACGGGGCCCTTGTGAAAAATACCTACTGTGCTAGCAGTGGGACATAGGCCGAGTACTTTGACGCCGTTGATCAGGGAGTCGTTAACATGATTGAAGCAGTAGAGCTAATTAGTCTCAATATCTACTTACTAACTATAAGAATTTTTGATTTGCTGACGCTTCACTAAGTAAATCTACTTTTTTCAAATATTTAATCTAAAATAAAACAATGATTCAATCAAGTTAGAAATAACAAGTTAATGAATTGCTTAACTACGCCGGCTAGTTATTCCGGGAACCGTGTGTGCATGACTGCATTTGTCTTCGAATATCAGTTGTATCATCTAAGAAATATTGTACGCTGATTAAACTACCGAAATAAGCTCTTACATACCTGATAGACTAGTTTCCTGAACAAAATCTATTTAGTCCGTCATTTACATTATCAAAGCATATTGAAAACGTGTTTTTCTTTTGTCATTTAAACAAAAAACGCCTTGGCAGACTTTTTACCATGAAGTGACGTCATGAGCACTTACTCCCGAACTTTGATGCGCGTTACCTTTGTCAATTTTGATTGATTTGATAAAGCAAATAATTAAGTTTTCAATTTTTTTTGATAATCTAACTGTGGGTCTTATTAGAATTATTATATTTTTACCAAGGAAACATCCCTATTGTATGATTGTACAATTTAATAACGAAGATAAATCCTCCGTTTCCATTGGTAACCAACTGGGCCCTTTAAACTGGCAACAAGTGTAAATATCCTCTTGAACGTGTGCGCTCGATTCTAGGTAATTCTGTTTTTAATTAAAGTTCAAGTTACCGTGAAAAAAGTTTCCGGGATGCAAATGAAGGCTTTTTTCTCTAACTTTAAACAGAAAAAGTGGAAAAGTCGCCTCGCCCTAACTAAATACCTACTGGGATTCGAATCAAGATCCTAATTTAGTTTTGTGATTGGATATTCTTTAAAGTTCAGCTTGTGAGAAAAGAATGTAATTTTTGAAGGTAGTGCCATCTGTTATCTAAATTGGGCAGTTGCAGGTTGTAAGCAACTTTTGAGCTCCTCGCAAATCAGAAGCTTTTAGGATTCCGTACCTCAAAAGGAAAAAACCTTATAAAATATGATCACTCGTATGTCTGTCCGTCCGTTTGCTCCGAAATTACTGGACCGATTGAGTTAAAATTTGGTATACCTACATATGTAAAGTCGTTGACCGTAACACGGACGTGTAACGTAAATAAATGAATTTTAAACATGGGGGCCACTTTTGGGGGGGAAATTAGGAATGAAAAAAAAAAAGGGTTTGCAGACTATAGCGTGTGAATATCAAATGAAAGGGCTTGTTTTGAGAACGTTAAATATATATTTTTTATATAATTTTCAGGTAAATGGTTTTCAAGTTATTTAGGAAAATGGGCTAAAATTTACCATAACTCTCCGAAACTACTGGGCCTAAAGTTTTCTCAAAAACTAGAGACAGTAGATAGTTCTTTACCTATAGATTATAGGAAAACGTATAAGAAGTCTATGGTATTTAAAGTAACATAGGAAATTTCCTATAATCACGGAACCCTCTCCACGCGAGTTTAACTCGCACTGGTCCGGTTTTTTATTTCATATCACAGCATCCTGAATAACTCCTGTTTCTATTTAAAATATTCCCAGATCACAAACTGTCAAATCAAAAATATGGCCGCCAAGATTAAGCAAGCAGTGCTGATTACAATTTGCGCTGTTTGCGTCGCTCTGATTGTCTGGCAAGTCGGTGGAAAATCCGCCATGTTTGCACTGTGCAGACGTTGCAAGTTTTGATTGTACATTACACACTCGCGTTGTGTGACGTTATTCATAAAAGTTGAATCTTGTGGGGGTTTACACTGCAACAAGAAAGTCTAGAATATAATTAACAGTGGATTCATCTATACCTTGTTTTATTTGGTATACAAGTTTCTAACCTCAAAATGCATTTTTTTTGGCTAAAACAGCTGTTTCCTAGCAAATAACCGGACAAGTGCGAGTTAAACTCGCGTGGAGAGGGTTCCGTTCCGTACATGATTATCTGAAATTTACTAGGTTACCTTAAATACCATAGACTTCTTATAGGTTTTCCTGTAATCTATAGGCAAAGATCTATTTTCTGTATTTTTTTCAAAATTTTAGCCCCAGTAGTTTCGGAGATAAGGCGGGGGGGGAATGGTCATTTTTCACCTATTTTCCTGAATAACTTCTAAACTATATTACTTAAAATTCAAAAGAAAATATATTTAAAATCCTCATAATAAGCCCTTTCATTTGATATATCACACGATATAGGTGGCATAACTTTTTTTTTAATTTTCTAGTTTATTCCCAAAAAGTGGCCCCTATGTTTAAAATTCATATATTTACGTCATGCGTTCGTGTTGCGGTCACCAACTTACATATGAATACCAAATTTCAACTCAATCGGTCCAGTAGTTTCGGAGCAAATTGGCTGTGACAGACGGACAGACAGACAGACAGACAGACAGACAGACAGACAGACAGACAGACAGACACACGAGTGATCCTATAAGGGTTCTTTTTTTCTTTTTGGGGTACGGAATCTTAAAAAGGAACCGGAGACAATATTTTAGACGTAACTTTGCCAATTTTAGCTAAGGCTTGAATTATTTAGGATAGAACAGCTGTTTCACTCAAAACTTGCATATTTTTAGGTTAGAAACTGGTTTACCAAATAAGACAAGTATGGATGAATCCACTTTAAAGTTTATTATTGTCATCATCATCAATAAACTAGCGTTTGTATGCATGTCCATCAGTTCCCTCGTTGCTTCTAAAATACTCATCGTATTTTGACAAATGAGGTGTCGTTGGCTTCGTCTTAGTGTTCCGTGTATTATGACGTCATAAGATATCAAAAATGATGGAGGTACCGACTGAAATAATTTGAAGCAGAAAAGGAATACCTAAATTATTAGACTGTGTTAAATTTTGTTTCAAATATACTCGTAAGCTTGAATTGTGGAAATTTCGAAATTTATAAATTATATCTAAAAAAGGAACCACAGTTGCGTTAAACTATAAAGAAACTATAGCCGATGATCTAAATGATGAAAATGCCCTGTCAACGAAACTGGTTGATAGATAGGCACTTGTTAAAAGGGGATTTTTATCATTATGAATTATGCATTATTTAACTAATATTTTAGTAAAATAGTAGTTTATGCAACGGTTGCATAATGATAGGCCTTAAAACACTAGTGTTTTCAGGAAACGAGCCGACAGGCGAGTTTCATAATAAGATCGCACGTGTGTTTTAAGGCCAAATTATGCAGAGTTGCATACATAACTTTATCTACACACATATTATAAATCCTCCATGATGGGTTCAGAAACAATATTTTCTGGCAACAAGTTATTTGTTGCAATCGTGGCTGCATATTTCCGATATCCGGCGCATTTTCACATCACACACACTCCGAGAAGACTACTTACTATTCATATTTTCAACTAAAATGTAAATTACAAACAACTTTTTCTATTCAATTCAACAAAATTCTACTCTCGTTCAGCAAAACGTCAACATAATGGCGGCGAGACCATTTTTTTGTTTAAATCATAGACAAACGGATGAAGTCTCTATTCTCACGTCACTCGAGATCAAATATGGTGCAGTTTATATTAAAAAAACATACTGAATTGACGTTTCGTATCAATAACTGTTTTATTATCTATGGATACTAGAATAGAGACCCACTTGAGTTTTGACAGCTGTTCCAAATTTAATCTCATTTCTTTACTAAAAACGATAAAGAAGTCATGTTATTTCTTTGTCGCAGCACTGGTTTTTCCTAATTGGTTGTCAAAATGGTGGTCATTTACTACGGTTTTTGATTAACCAATGGAGGTATTATGATATGGGTGTAGATAAATAATCTTTTCAACCTCTCTAGAAAAAAAGGCAATAGGTTTAGATCAAGGCTTTGAGGTCTCAGCTGCTATTGACTATTTGTATTGGATGATGAACGCGTTAATAGCTAGAGTGTATTTTATATCTTTTCCAACTTTTTAGTGCAGTAACATATAACGTGTAAAAAAATCTGTGTGGGTACCCGAAACCCAGTGATATACTCATGAAACTGAACAACTTTCACCAAGGAAAGGGTTGAAAAGTGATCCCGTACAAAATATACGATCAGCTGAGCGACTTTACTATGGAAAGATGAATAAAATCTTCACTTTTCAACCTACGTTGTTTGGGGAAAGTTGTGCAGTTTCAGGAGTATATAACTGGGTTTCGGGACCCCATACAGGTATTATAACACGTTGTATAATGCAGAGTGAGAAATAAATTATACGTCAATAATTAATAG
This sequence comes from Tortricodes alternella, assembly GCA_947859335.1. Lineage (NCBI taxonomy): Eukaryota > Metazoa > Arthropoda > Insecta > Lepidoptera > Tortricidae > Tortricodes > Tortricodes alternella. The sequence goes on from OX401977.1 coordinate 1,024,399, forward strand.
TGATGTACATACCTGTGCATTTCTGTATGTATATATATATTTGTGAGTGCTTGTAAATTGAGCAAATGGTGTAACTTAAATTTTGCACCACCTGCAGTTAAACTAATTTTGTGGATTATTTTCTCTGTTGAGGTTGTCTGGAAGATACCGCCATTTAGCGATAAGAGCGCCTATTTTGCTGCCTAACTTTATTTTGTTAATGTATGCTGTTCTGTTCCTTTTGTGGTGTTCAATAAAGACTATTGTATTGTATTGTATAATAATGTAGAGTGTTACAAATTGTATGCATGCCTAGCAATTTTTAAGATTATGAGAAATTGCGGCATCAAGTTAAAAAACACATCAATAAACAGCTCGATATTTTGATTTTTCTACAATACACAATAAAGTTCAAAATAGAACACATGACATTGGAATCAACATGCAAACTTTCTGAGCCAAAGATTCAATAAGCATTCCAACAGGACATTTCAATCCCGCCCGACTTAAAGAAAATTCAAACATTTTGCAACAATTCTCATCTATTCGATCCCTGGAGGCTCATCGGGTTTCATCGGGCGTGCTCGGCCTTCTTCGGAAAGTTCCGAAGAGTAATCAAAGGATAAAACCTTCTGTACTACCGAGTCAAGTGGCTGCATAAAGGGGGAAATTCACTTACTTCTATAGCGACCGTTGCAAACATTCTGTGGTGCAGTCGCGATGCTGTGGATGCATTCGATGCACAGACCAAATATCCTAAACACAACGCTAACTTTTACTAGCAAACAAAGCTGCCGAACTTGCGGGGCGCGCGGGGATTTAGAGCAATGTGATTGGTGCGTTCGAGGTTATGCGCTCCCGCGCCTGATTGTAACCCCACTGCTTATACCTTTTTGTCTCTAATGTTAGCCTAACTTATTGTCACGATTGTTATAAATCTAACCTAACCGAATCTAATCTACCTTTTGGGATATAATATAATTATCCTAAAATGTGAACAGTTTGCGAAGTTGCGAGCTTGTATTTTGGTAAGTCGCTCGGATACCGTTCCAAATCACAGCAGACACCTACTACGGTGGTAGATTCATTCCTTGACCTTCATAAGAGCTTGTAAAAGCCTAAATTGAATAAAGATAGTTTGACTTTGACTTTGACTTTGACTTTCGAGCTTATTTATTAATTTTAGGCTCAAGATTCTGATTTTGTTCCCTAATAATAATCCTCTTATATATTTCTAAAAACTAACTAATGGTCTCCTCTAATAACGAGAGGGAATTGTGACAATCTCATTTAATTCAACTTTCAACACGTTCAAAGCAATTTGCATGCTTATGAAACTTTGTTTTATAATCTTGTAAGCATGTTTCATCTTCGATCTTATCGTGACTTACCAGCTCAAATGCTTGTCTATCTATACTATAAATAAAACAAATAAGTGTACCTGTACGTGATTTCAAAGTTAATGCAAATATTTAACTGGTAAATGCTATTTACATGCTTAGCTAAGCCTAAATTACGGTTTCTAGATTTTTTGTCTGCCTGTCTGAATGTTTGTTCCGAAAGGCTCCAAAAAAGCTGAATGGATTTAAAGTATTACACATTAAATAATGGAACGAAACATTGCTTTTTATATAAAAAATCATTCCAATCTCATGGCATAGTTAGTGGTCAATAAAAATGCCTATTGTTGTCTACATCCTATCCTATTTTTAACCGACTTCAAAAAATCTGAAGGAGGAGGTTCTCAATTCGACGCGTATTTTATTTTTTTATATGTATGTACACCGATTACTCGGAGATGGCTGGACCGATTTGGATGATTCTTTTTTTAATCGATAGGATATTTCTCCAAATTGGTCCCGTTGTGATCAAAGTCGAGTTCTGATGAGAGGATCTATGAGGAATCGAAGGAACTCCTCAAATATTATAGGCACGCATATAGAAATTTTGATATTTTCTTTCATGACTCAAGCAGTTACGTATTAAAACATTATTTGGTGAAGTGGAACTGATGATGAAGACCACGGGTGACCACCGGAACTCTTAAATTATAAGTATGTCACGGGTGGCGATTAGATTTCTGTATAAGGTCGGGAAGAAATTTATGCTCGTAAAAATTCAAGTGGTAAAATAGAACCGGTGATGAAGAACCAGGAGAACTCCTCAACGATTGACGTCCTTGCATCTTGGATAGCAACATTTTATAAAGGCTGATGAGCAATTGGCATTATGCTATTGATACTTGATTTAGTAAATGTGTGTCGTTAAATCACATATGATAATCACCAAAAAATAAAAAAATAAACAATATGAATTAAAAAAAAGTGAAATATTAAAATTTAACAAATAAAAAAACCGACTTCAGAAACCCTTTAAAAAGTAAGAAATAATGCCCTTCGTAAGTAAATTACCTAGAAACTACAGATATATTGTTGATTAAGTGATACATTAAATACATCGAAATCGGTGTCAAGTAAATGTATGAGGGTTGGATTACCAAATTTTCTTGCCACTGACTTCGATATATTTAATTTATCACTTAACATTAAATATATTTCTTACTTTTTAAAGGGTTTCTGAAGTCGGTTTTTTTATTACTCAATAATTAAACTGCTCATTACACCAAATATCAGTATCGATTGTCATCCATCTAATGTTTAATAATTAATCTAACAAGCTATGAAAACACTGAGCACTGACTTAATCAGCACTCTGACTAGCTCGTGCGACCAATAATCAAATAACAGCGTCGAAACGTTTGTCCGTACTGCGACCGCTGTCCTTTATATAAAGCCATAGTTGGTTCAGCGAGCGAATTTGCATAGGAATGGCTGATTACAGAGTTATATCATAGGCGCCAGTGTGGACCTAGCTTACCTGCTAGCCGAATGGCTGAACTGAGCTAGCGAAATGTGCTTCGGAGCCCCTTAAAAATAAGGTTACGAGCCGTTTTTGTTAACGGAATGTTTTTAGTTTAAGGTGTGCTTAAAGTTTTATTTAAGAAGATTGTTTTGGGAACTGCCGTCGCTCGGAAATTAAACTAGTTTAGAAAACAAATACTTGGAATTTTTTATGAGCTTAGTATAATGTAAGCACTTCCAAATTCTAAGTATTTGTTTAGCAGTTAGAGCTGTTAAAAGAGCAACCAAATGCGGTGTGAATACTGTAATCATCACCATCATCATTATCAGCCATAAAACGTTCACTGCAGGACATAGGCCTCCTCCAAAAATGGGGGGGGGCTGGCGACCGCGGTTGGTCACGTAAAAAAAGCCGTGGCATATTATGGCCGTCAGCGCTCTTTTTAAGTACATACATACATTTACTCTTTTTAAGTACATCATCACGCCCGAAATCGCTAATGGGGTGGGCAGAGCCACAAGACTACTTGTGGCCACGTTCGATTAATTAATTAGTCCTAAGATGGTACGATGAACCGTATGGTGACAGGTGATCAGCCCATCGCCCATACAGATAGTCCACCATGTTGGAGAGGGACGGGCCTTAGTCGACATTTACGACATGCCAGGATGATTAGCATCTGCACGCATTCTATGCAATTTCTTCATTCCCAGTGCAGCAGAGTGCCTTTTTAAGTGTAAGGCGAAAAAGCGTGCCACGGACGCCAACGGCGGCATTCTGCACGGCACGCAAATGTCTGAAAAATGGCGTATTGTGGTGTCAGTGGCATTAAAATTGCTGGCGTATATAGGCGACTGTGGCGTTCCACATGGAAAAAACGCAGAGCCAGCAAAGTACCAATTTGGCTTGTCTAAAATTTTACGGCTACATACAACCGAGACTTATTATGAAATAAATAACAGCTTTGTAAATTATAGACATGTGATTGCTTTGACTTGCTTGATGTCAGCAAACAGCTTTGCAAGCTCTGTCCGAAATAAGTCGCTTGGTTGATATTGGCAATAATTTGTTTATTTTTAACCCTGCCGTTTTTTTGAGTGCAGGGTTAACGAACGTATTATGTAACCTTGGATTGACCTCACATTAACATAGTTCTAGTAAGTATACCTTTCTGGTTTACTGTACATCTATATATATAAAAGAAGAAGCTGACTGACTGACTGATCGGGTGACATATCAACGCACAGCCAAAACTACTGGAGCTAGAAGTCTGAAATTTGGTACAGGTATTCTTTAGGTAATGTAGGCGTCCGCTAAGAAAGAATTTTACGAAAATCAGTCCCTAAAGGGGTGAAAAAGGAGTTAACAATTTGTATGGAAATCCGTCATTTTTTAGCTTATTAACATGAAAATAAGAATTTAGGCTTCTGAATAAAAACGAAGGCGTACTGCAAAAGCATTTTGAAAAAATCAACCCCTGTAGGGGTGAAAATTTAGTAAATTGATTTTGGGGTAGTTTTGAAATTCCATCCCATAAGGGGCAAAGTTTATATGGAAAATACCGCGGGCGAAGCTGTGGCGGGCTCTCTAGTCACAGTATAAAAATAGAACGTACAACAACCAAACCTTGCCGTCTACAGAACTAAACTGTAAGTTAAAGTTTTTCAGTCTGTTTGGCTTGGCGACGGCAATAATGAAGACTTGGCAGCCGAAGAATTTAGTCAGACGTGGTTAGAATTAAATGGGATATTTGAGAAACAGTGGCAATGTTGCGCTGAATTAAGTAATAAATAATTATACGAAAAATACATGCAATGGCTGTAGCTAGCAAAAAGCATACATATGAATACCAAACATCAATGACTCAGGTACAAAGTAGTGCTCATCACACAAAGTTTGCTCCTAGTGGGAAGTCCGAAATTTAAATAAACATAACATTCTCCATAATGAGCTGCTTTTGAATTATCTTCAAAATTACCCTAATAACCCTTATTAATAAATATTTGATAAAACCTCACTTGATTTGTATCTGTAAGACATTATCCCCATTATCCATAAGGAAAACTTTTATTTATAAGAAGGCAGTTTTGGTATATTTATTTTTATCTTTTTCATAACATTAAAACTGCAATCAACAACATAAAACATAATCATGACAGAACTTAATAAGTTAGCTTTATAGATCGCAGAGTAACAAAGCTTAAGTAAGCAAAGTAGTTTATTCCATTATTATAAATAACTACTTAAGTCAAATATTGACCGGCTCCGACAGCCCGTGGCTTATTGCCGTTATTGGGAAGGCACACAGTTTTAATCTGGACAACACAAGTTTGACAGATGGAGATTAAATATCGTAGCGACTGGTAACCGTAAAGAAAATACAGTGGATTCATACATACTTGTCTTATTTGTTAAACAAGTTTCCAACCTCAAATGCACCTTTTTTGGCTAAAATTGGTATTTCCTCGCAAGTAAAGAAACTGGAGACAATATTTTAGACGCCACTTTGCCAATTTTTGGCCTAGGTTTGCTGTATTTAGGATAGAACAGCTGTTTCACCCCAAAAATTTGAGGTTAGAAACTTGTTTACCAAATAAGACAAGTATGGATGAACCCACTGTAGACATAATTAGAAGTCTGATATCTAGATTTACTTCTCTGGCTAAAGGTCCGAATGCAGAGACGATTTGACTGAGCTCTACTATTAAGCTCAGGACAAGCTAACAAAGTCTACATGCTTCATAATGAGATAATAAAGTTTACCTGTGTAGGTAAAAAGGAAATACTTACTGACTGACTGACTCTATCAACACACAGGGCCTCTATTCAGCCACGTCCAAGCGATATTGTAGCGACGCGCTAGCGACATTCTCATCCCACTCTTCCGCACGATGCGTAATGCGTAAGAGTGGGATGCGAATATCGCACAGGTTCAGTTGAAATCTTGAATAAAGATGGACAAGTGCTTTAAAGGAGAAGTTTAATATAAATCAGCTCATAAAGATCACATAATTTAATGATTCTCAACTGATCATTTTGTTTAACATTATATTTTTTTCAGGAATTCATAAATACCCATCGGTTTCAAGGGTTTACAAAAGTTCTTAAAAATTAGAGTATTCTGCCATGCAACCCTGCCTGTGTATTTCTTCTTTCCTAATAAATAACATAATTCAATCATAATAATGTTCATCACGTTGTCATGAACACGATGAACTTGATAGGTGTGCCTACGATATTTGATTTTGTTTCATTAAACGTACAGTCTGTTCCATATTCTTTGTTTCTCCCTAGGCCTGGTCAACTATTTGCATTGGAAATTCCTAATAATATTACAACAAGGACAATTGGCACCCTTTGATTGTGTCCCGTGTAATCGCGTTTGTCCGAGCCTTATTGATTTTTGTCATTACCTTTGAATATGGACCTTTGATGTTTGATCATTGACTTGTCATTTAATAAAGTTGGGTCACATCCTGAGACTTTCGTAGGGTTCGTTAGATAGGTTCTAGATAAAATGGAAATCATGACTTCAGTTATTGGTTCCTATGTTTTACGACGGCTGATTTGTCGAGCTCATTCGATGGCAGATCACTCACAGACAGATCATATTTCGCCATATCTGAGAAGCTGATGGTTGTTCGAAAGGTCAGCTCACTTTCTACACTTGTACATGTATTTATGCACCATAAAGTTGGTAGTCTTATCTTACTTTGGGAAGTTTATATTGAAAAGAAAGAGACAAAACAAAGTAACATTTCGTAAACGTAGCAACGATCGGTTTCTGTATCACACACCCAATGATAGTCTGAAGCCCCCAGGATAATCTTAGAAAAAATATTAGCGCAAATCGGCTAGTCATTACTCACATGCATAAGCGTAGAGTCGGGTAAAAGTCTTAGTTAAAATAAGACGTATCTTTAGTTGTAACAATGCGGTTAGCGTAGTAACTAGTGAGTAGTGACCCTACTTCCGAACATAGCGGTCCCAAGTTTGATCTCCGTTAAGGGCAAATTATTTGATGAGCACGAGTATTTGTTACTGAGTCTTGGATGTGTATTTCAGTATTTATTTATCATTGTCTAGTACCCATAACACAAGCCTTTAGAGCTTGGGGCTAGATCGATTTATGTAACCATTGTCCAGATTTATTTGGTGTAAGGTAAATAGATCAAAAGTATTAAGAGGAGTGTGAACCTACGGCTTTTCATACAAAAGGCGAAAAGGTTTTCCACCATTTAAATGTGAATCGATGTTGACCAATTTTTGATAGGGTTTCAGTCAGAACAAATCTAGGTCTATACGTTTTGGTTTTTTCACTATAATCAATAAATTCAGTTTTATTGTTTTTTCAGTATTTCCATACAAACTAATTTCGGCGATTATTTGAGTTTGTTGATCTTTAATCAAAATTCAATAACGTATAGACCTAGATTTTGTTCTGACTGACAACCTATCAAAAATTGGTCAAAAGCAGGCAACATTTTAGAGGTAGAAATCGTTATCGCCTTTAAAAGGGTGATTTTGCCGTTGGTTCACAGTCCTCTTAAGAACAAGCTACCAAAAAAAGTATTAAGCGGAAAATTATTGAAAATCAGATGAAATAGATACTTTTACCCCTCTAAATGTGTCCGGGGCTAAGCCCGTCAATAAGGAAACAATACAAACTGATATAAAATTTCTTTACGGTTTGCAGGATAGTCCGGGAGCTGGCGTCCGTTTGTTGTCTCAAAGACAAAGCAGCTTTCCTTGTCTGAACCTCAAACGATAAATCCATTGGTGTCCAATGCAGCTTACCGGCTCCCTGCCGCTCTTGTACTAACACAGCTAAATCTGCGCGTAAACCGACCAAAACTCAATCCTATACCAATAAACCTAAGGCTATGTGAGAAGCATCGTAACTTTGCATGTCACTTACAGCAAAGTTATCAATGTGTTTTGATAGATGAAAATGGACTTAATGCTTTGGTGTTAGGGGTGGTGTTGGTTGTACAAGGCTAGTGTCAGTTTGTGATTTTGTGTTGTGTCGGATTTGGTATCGGTTTAAATACTTATTTAGATCATTAAAATGACGCAGATCAGTACGAATCTGCAGAACCTTGAGTCGAATAGATATTTGGGAAAATATTTGTATAAAGATCAGATAATGTTTTGAAACTTACATAAAGCTTACTTCATTAAATTAAACGAAATTTTAGTAGTTCTACTCAGGGTTTTCGACCTTTTTTCAGGTATTTTGAGAAAAAATATAATCAACTCGGTAATGGCGGTTTTTTTTTTTTTTAAACTTTGTATCGGTTTTATTCCAGTTCAGGTCTACAGTTAAGTGAGAGCAAACGTACATAAATATTTATTTAATAAAAATTACGTTACGTAAGGCATCTAATCTAAATTCAATATTGTCACTTTGTTATACGCTTGGAAATAATTCAATATGTTTAATTTTTAAGTTCTTTTTTTAAATTTGCGTTTTATAACAATATTTTCTGACCTACTTTAATATTGCAATAAAATGCGTACACAAAATTTCGTGTTTAGTTGATCGTTGAAGAGTTCCTTTATCTGGAGCTAATCCTGGATATCGATTCAGATCATGCTTATCATAAAAATGCATTGGCATCGGAACTGAACCAACATGTAAAAATTCAGCTCCGTAGGATAAGAAGGAAGGAAGGAGGAAGTGGTTCTTATTCAGCTTGCAAGATTTGACCCAAACGTACATACAAACATTGCAAGTTAATAAAAAGCTTGTAAAAAATAAATGGACTTTACTTCACGTTGTTTTTCATTGAAGGTGTACGATGATAATAAACAAAACTACGTTATGTTTAGCCCGAACATTAAATTAGCCAGCTCGGTCCATGTCACAGCATACAGGGTATACAGCCAGTGAGCTCCTAGACTATGAAAACTGAATAAAATTGACATTGTATGGAAATGGCAGCTGCGTGCGTGCGTGATGACCAATACGTCACTATTTCTTGATGATTTTGGCCTTAATATTTTTAAAACAAGCGATATTTGTTTTTGAATATACACTCATTCATAAATATGTATTTTTTTGTATTCTTGCCTAACGATATTATAGAAACGTATAAATTTACTTTTTATATTAAAAATCTTAGAGGGAAACTCCTGGTACAGTTTCCATATAAAATGAATTATCTTTGGTAATCTTATTTATTTGTTTAGTTTAAGAGAAAACTCAAAAACTGGCTGCTATGCAAATGTTTTTATAATTTAAATGAATATTTTGTGTATTTTTTTAATATTATAATACCTGTTTTTAAATCGATCATTGTATGTATTATGATAATATTGTACGTCCGAAAAGGGCCACCTGTTGATACTATTTACTTTATGACATCTTATAACAATGTACACGGTTTTGACAATAAATGATTATCTTATCTTATCTTATCTTGTTCTTTGTAATTTTTAATGTTTCATTGGATCAATCAAGCAACCTGACAAGCAAGATTTAATATTTGTATAAACCCAGTTATAGTAGTGACTTCAAGTTTTGTAACAGTCATTATAAACCACTGTATGACTTACATAACTTGAAGTCGTATAAAACTGGAATCTTACGACTTATTTGGCTTGCTGGGAATGCATTCGTAAAATAATTAATAAAGTCGTTTTGTCAACAGGAAAAACATTATTTTACGCAATATTCGTTGTGTATGAAAAGCTTGTAACTCAAAAATGGACTGCTAGTCATGACAAATATGAATTTTTACTTCATTTGAATTACGTGATTGGCCAAATGAAATTATAAAAATCCAAAAATCTACTAAGTAACATTATAATTGGTATAGTATTCTGTATGGAAACCGAATTGTGATATAACAGCAGTAAGTTGCACGATTTAGGCACCGTAAAGTGGTGGCCGTGGCGTTCGCAACGCAACATTGACCGGGATTTGCGATCTCGTGCGCGTTGTGAATGTGTCTGGCAGGTAATGTGACAATTGGGGGAGGGAGTCAGCAATAGTGCTTGTAGACCAGCGCCTGTATTCGGGAACGCAAAGTGATCCTGTAGCGATTCGCGAGCGAGATTTCTCATCTCGCTCTTACGCATTACGCGCCGTGCGGAAGAGTGGGATGAGAAATCTCGCTCACGAATCGCTACAGGATCACTTAGCGTTCCCGAATAGAGGCGCTGATAAAATAATGCAGTCATGAATTCAAGCGTTATCTTTGTTAAAGTTCGCAATACATGCTGTGGGACAACCTATTGAGTATTGCGATGGATAGGGTAGGGTGTATACATGAAAATCATAACGCATAATAAATAAAAAGTAGATTATTGTGACTGTTCATTTTTAGGGCTCCGTAGCCAAATGGCAAAATATGGAACCCTTATAGATTCGTCATGTCTGTCTGTCTGTCCGTCTGTCCGTCCGTATGTCACAGCCACTTTTTTCCGAAACTATAAGAACTATGCTGTTGAAACTTGGTAAGTAGATGTATTCTGTGAACCGCATTAAGATTTTTACACAAAAATAGAAAAAAAATTGGGTTCCCCATACTTAGAATTGAAACTCAAAGTTTTTTTTTTCATCAATCCCTTACGTGTGGGGTGGGGTGTCTATGGATAGGTCTTCAAAAATGATATTGAGGTTTCTAATATAATTTTTTTCTAAACTGAATAGGTAGTTTGCGCGAGAAACACTTCCAAAGTGGTAAAATGTGCCCCCCCCCCCCCCCTGTAACTTCTAAAATAAGAGAATGATAAAACTAAAACAAATATATGATGTACATTACCATGTAAACTTCCATTAAAAATTGGTTCGAACGAGATATAGTAAGTCGTTTTTTTTTTAATACGCCATAAATCACGGAACCCTTCATGGGCGGGTGCGACTCGCACTTGGCCGCTTTTTATTCTATTACGGGTTAAAATAAGTGTTTAATTTTCTTTTTAGGGTTCCGTACCTCGAAAGGAAAAAACGGAACTCTTATAAGACCACTCGTGAGTCTGTCTGTCCGTCTGTCACAGACAGTTTTCTAGTGAACTATTACTGGACCGATTCAGTTGAAATTGGATACACATAATGTAAGTCGTTGACCACAACGCGAACGTGTAACGTAGGTAACAAAATACATTTTAAACATGGGGGCCACTTTTGGTGTAGCCAATTAGAAAATTAGAAAGTTTTGCAAACTATGCAGTTTGACATACCTATCAAATGAAAGGGCTCATTATGAGGATCTTAAATGTATTTATCTACACCCATATCATAAAACCTCCATTGTTTAATCAAAAACCATAGGTAATGACCACCATTTTGACAACCAATTAGGAAAAACCAGTGCTGCAATGTTATTTCTTTATCGTTTTTAGTAAAGAAATGAGATTAAATTTGGAACAGCTGTCAAAACTCAAGTGGGTCTCTATTCTAGTATCCATAGATATTAAACAGTTATTGATACGAAACATCAATTCAGTATGTTTTTTTAATATGAACCGAATGACATTTGATCTCGAGTGACATGAGAATAGAGACTTCATTCGCTTGTCTATGATTTAAAAAAAATGGTTTTGACGGAGGATCGAATTGCCGCCATGTTGGTGTTTTGCTGAACGAAAGTAGAATTGTTGTTGAATTGAATAGAAAAAGTTGTTTGTAATTTACATTTTAGTTGAAAATATGAATAGTAAGTAGTCTTCTCGGAGTGTGTGTGATGTGAAAATGCGCCGGATATCGGAAATATGCGGCCACGATTGCAACAAATAACTTGTTGCCAGAAAATATTATTTCTGAACCCATCATGGAGGATTTATAATATGTGATAGCGAACGAGGTGGATGTTGCGGTGGACTGTATTAAATAACTAATCAATGATGGAAACATAGAATTAAGCGCATATATTTTAATAGTCTTGCAGAACGACCAGGCTTGACAGCAAGAGTGAATGACATAGCAAAACTTAAAACTAGGAACATATTATGATAAAAAATGACGTATAAAAACGGTTGCCTGCCAGTCACCAACATTCCGGACCCCTAGTGGGACACTAACAACCGGTGGTGACTGGCTGAGGCCTCCATTAAAATTAATTTACGGGCCGGTCGGCGCAGCGTACCGCCTCTGGTGTGAACGTCCACTACGCGGACCGCTCCGTCAGGCCCTGAGTAGGCCTTAACTACCCTCCCCAAAGGCCATAGGCCGCGAGGGAGGCCGGAATCCGCGATGAGCACCACATCCCCCTCGCTTAATCGTATTGCGTTATTGGATTGTCCTCGCGGCTGAAGTGTGGGCAAGTATTCACGTACCCATCGTGCCCAAAAATGGTCAGCGAGCCGTAACACTCTTCGCCAGTCGCATCTACGCATCAAGTCTGCGTCCGTCAGAGAGTCCGTCCATGGCGCTACTGAGGAAGTGCCCAGAATGAAGTGAAATGGTGTAATCGATTCAGGTGCGTCAGATGAAGATGAAATATATGTGAGTGGCCTTGAATTGATTATTGCTTCCGCCTCGAGTAAAAGCGTCGTCAGCACGTCTTCTTTTAGTAACTTGTCATTGAGACATGCTCTTAGCGCTGTTTTCACGGATCTTACGAGTCTCTCCCATGCCCCACCCATGAAAGGGGACGCGGGTGGGATGAAACGCCATTTGATCTTATGGTTTGTGGCAAATTCTTGGACGGACTCGCCGTGCAGGGACCGTAGCTCACGGGAGGCGCCGACGAAATTGGTACCGTTATCGGAAAATATGGTGGACGGGGATCCTCGTCGAGCAATGAAACGCCTTAAACTCATGATAGCAGCGTCGGACGAAAGTGAGGTAACGACTTCGAGGTGAAGTGCTCTTGTTACTAGGCACGTGTAAAGAGCAACGTAACGTTTTTCATGACGTCTGTAAATGGTTACGGTGATTGGTCCAAAATAATCAAGGCCTACGTGAGTAAATGGCCTTCTATGATGGTCGAGTCGCTCTAGTGGTAAGTCGCCGGTCTGGGGCTTAATGATCTGACCCTTCCATCGTCGGCACTGGACACAGGCTTTAGTTACGCTGCGTATAGTATTCCTTGCTCTGAGTATCCAAAATCTTTGCCTTAATTCATTTAAAATCAATTCATTGAATAAGTGTGACGCTTGAATGTGCTGTTGGAGTATTAAAAGTCGTACGATGTGCTGGCGGCCGTCCAAAATAATAGGCGATTTTGCGCTCTCACTCACACCTGGAGCAGACTTAATGCTTGTGTCTAAACGAAGGAGTCCATCTGCGTCGAGAATTGGGGCAATCTTTGCAATGCGACTGTTCTTCGGTATGGGTTGTGCGGCTCTTAGGGCTTTGAGTTCCTCAGGAAAGCTGTCTGTCTGAGTACGTTGGAGCAGAATCTTCTCGGCGTGTATTAAGTCTGACGTGCATAGTTGGGAGGAGGGCGTGGTGCCATCGATGTACAATTTGGAATTTGGATCTATTGGCCTTGACAGTTTAAGCCGAAAACGTCGCGCGCCCTGAAAAACACGGGCTGTGGTGCGTAACAGTCGCAACCAAGAACTAAAACGCGTCGGGTTCGGTACAGGAAGATCAGGCAATGTGACGTCCACGAGCAGTCCCACAAGTTCCGACTTAAGTTCGGAGTCTGGTGAGGTCTCATCTACGTCGATAACCTGTTCAATCGGCAAAGAGCACGGTCGTTCTAAAAAAAACGGTGGGCCGGTAAACCACCTATGAGACGAAGTTAAATTTAGCTTTTTGGGTTTGGTTGCATCGTCAGCAACATTTAGAGAGGTAGGGATCCACCTCCAGTTGGAAGGATTAGTAGCTTCCAATATCTCTCCTAATCTGTGAGCCACGAAAGGTTTAAAAGTACGAGCATCACTCCGGATCCACTTAAGAACAGTTGTAGAATCAGTCCAAAAAGTGGTTGCGGAGGGCTTCAAACGATGAGCATGCAAGATGGTTTGTGCAAAACGTGTAGCTATAAGTGCCGCTTGGAGCTCTACGCGAGGAATCGAAAGCGGTTTTAGTGGGGTGACCCGTGCTTTGCTACCTATGAGAGCCGTGGACACAGAGCCGTCATCGTAGCTGAAACGCCAGTAAGCGACACAAGCGTAGGCCTGCTCACCACCGTCGGCCACCATGTGCAGCTGAATGTCGTTGGTGTCGGCCTTATGCATGTACCAACGCGGTATTTTGATGCCGACTGTCCCTTGCAACTAAGTGAACCATTCTTGGCATTCAGCCACGTATTTCTCTGGTACAGGCGTGTCCCAGTCGATGCCTTCTCGCCACAGCTTCTGAATTAAAATGCGGCCCCAGATAATAACGGGCATCAGTAAGCCAAGTGGATCGTACACTTTCATAACAATGGATAACAGGCTGCGCTTAGTCAAAGCGTCAATTGACACGCAAGGTACGGCACGAAAGGTTAGCGAGTCTTGAAACGGGTTCCATTTGACGCCTAGGATTCCAACCTCGTTGTTAGGTGGTAGGTAGACGTCCGAACTGTCATGGCTTCTGAGTCCCTTCGGGATGAGTGAAAGTGCCTCAGGGTTGTTTGACGTCCACGCTCGCATTTCGTAGCCACAAGCTTTGTGCACCGTGACTACGTCGACGGCCAGTTGTGCGGCCTCGGAAACATTAGAGAGGCTGCCCAAGTAATCATCCATATAATGGTCTTCGAGTATTGCTTTACAAGCAGCAGGGTAGGTGGTCAACATACTCTTTGCATTTTTGTCTTTTATGTAAAGCGCAATGAAAGGGCTGGATACTGCCCCGAAAATCATAGACGCCATACGATACTCAGTGAGGGCTCCGTCTCTGTTACGCCAGAGAAAACGTTGGGCATCCCTGTCTTTACTAGCGATTTTGATTTGCGGGAACATTTCCTTAATGTCAGCGTTTAGGGCCACAGCGCCTTCCCTAAAGCGGAACAGAATGTCGAGCAGAGAGCACAGTAGGTCGGGTCCTTGCAAAAGAAGGCTATTAAGGCTTACTCCTTTCGTGGTAGCGGCGGCATCATGAACGACGCGGAGTTTCTTTTTCTGCGGATGCATGACGCCAAAGGTGGGCAAGTACCAGCGGATACCTCCATCTGCATTGATACACGATACGTTGAGTGGCTGCCGTTTGTAGTACGTGTCCGCACCACACTCTTCGGCATAGCCTTTGCTGATTACGTCATCTATGAAACGTTGATAAGCTGCGGAGAAAGATGCATCCTTAGACATTTGTCGTTCAAGAGCTTTGAAGCGTGAAAATGCTTGTGGGTAGCTGTCGGGTATGATTTTAGGTAAATCTTTTTTCCGCGGTAGCCCCACTTCAAATCGGCCATCATCGAGCTGATGTGCCGAACATTCGATGATGTCTATCGCTCGCTTGTCATCCTCATTGGGACGCGGCGCACTTTTCATTATTCCGAGAGAGTCAATATCGTACTGACTTTTTATCAGAGCGTCTAGGTCGTCACAAACGTGATTAACAAACTCTAATGGCTTGGATGAAACTGATAATGCGCCATGAAGCACCCATCCTAATAAGGTCTTAGAAGCGACGGGCTCGTTTTTCTTGCCGCATCGTACCTCGCGACTCAAAGATAAGTGCCAGTCGGGAGCCCCAATAAGAACAGTAGGATTAGCGTTAGAATATGTAAGTTCATCGGATAAATCAGACAGATGATTGTAATCCGTAAAGTTAATGGCGTTCGGATGCTGAACGCGCAGACCTAAAGGAGTAATGGATCGCGCGTTTTCTACCAAATATTGGTCCGATTGGTTACGCCCGCGAATATAAAAGTTTACGTAACTTACGTCCATTTCCTTTGTCATACCGCCAACTCCTTCAATGCGAAGACGCTCATGGCGGGTGGGTTTGGCGCCGATGCGCGCCGCTACTTCGCCGTCGATCAGCGTGGCGGTGCTGCCCTCGTCGAGCAGCGCTGTTGTTTGGAACTCGCCGTCGGGGCCCTCGAGCACGATCGGGAGCGTTTTTAACAAGCCACGCGGCCGGCTTATCAACGGTGACGAACCTGTCGCGGTGATTAAACGATCAGATGTGTTCGTTATCACAGAGGGCTCAGTAATGTCGATACAATCATTGATGTTGGTTGGAACGGTTGGGCTGTTAGGCTTTATTTGGGCGTTGTTGCACTGGGCGTTGGCTGTTAACGTATTCGTAATGGCGGCATCGTTAGATGATATGCCGTGGAGGAGGCAGTTGTGGCGTCTGCTGCACCCGTTAATTCCACACGATTTTGCGCGGCAATTGTTCCATGTGTGTGGGTTTGACTTAAGGCAGCGATAGCACACTTTGGCCTCTCGAACCCAACGCCATCTGTCTTCTAAGGAGAGGGACAGGAAAAGTTTACACGTTTTTATAGTGTGCGGTCCCTGTTTACAATATGCGCAATTGAGCGCTTTGCCGCTAGAGACCGTGGCATGTACTGTCTCTTTCTTAGTAGAAAACTTTAAAAAATTCGTCGGATTTTGCGGCCCAACAATACCATCGGGTACGAAATTAAACTTCAATTGTTTATCGGCTTCTATAAGCAAGAATCGTGATAATAAATCTAATTTTGCGACGTTTGGTTCCGCGGGTATGTTGGTCGCAGCAAAATCTGTAAAGCGTGCTCGCATATGCTCACTTAACTTAAGTAGAATGCAGCGAAAAAGCTCTGGCGAGTATAAATAATCACTTTGATTTAAAAGTCGGATGCCGGTAACAAAATTTCTCAATTTATTAGCTAACGCATTTAAATCTTGAGGAGAACTTAACTTAGGGCTGCGGCGCAGTTCGGCGACCTCACGGGCCACCAGGAGTTCCGGACGCGCGTAGGTCTGCTCCAAAGCGTTTACGACGTCCTGGGGGTCACAGGAGGTCCACAGGAGCGACGCTACGGATTGATACGCCGCGCCACGAACAGCGTTATTTAGACGTGTTAAGTTCTCTGCTGGGGAAAAACTGGATTTAGTTCTCTCGTAACTACTTTTAAAAGCCATCCATTGACCTCCTTCGCCCGAGAAAGTGACGAGTTCGGGTTTCTTTGGGCGGTCCGTCAGGGTTGTAATGGCTTGAGCAAGCTGTGTTATGGGATCTGATGGAGGATGGTCAGCAAGTTGGCGTGCCTTGTTTCCGTTATTCACGGCAGGTGCGGGTTCTGTAGCGAGGTATGCATGATTGACATTTGGCATATTGAACGGTACCTCGTTGATGGGAACAGCCGGCTGTAGAGAGGGTCCTTGGGTATTACCCAAGGTGACAGTCGGTGCCTCACCAGGTAAGTTCGCATGAGTTGCCAGGGTCACATTTGCATTTTGCTCGTGCACCCATGTCGCAGTGCGTTTTTCGGTATTAGGAGTGGAAAGACACGAACTACGAGATTTAACTGACTTATCTTTGGCCTCCAGAGCAGCGAGTTTAGCTTGCAACTCCGTTTGTTCCGCTTCGGACTCCAGACGAGCAAGTTCACGTTCGCGCTCTGCCTGCTGCCGAGCGAGCTCGCGCTCGCGCTCGACCCGGCGCCGCAAAGCGTCTGCTTCAACGGCCAGCATTTGAGCGCGGATGGTTGCGGATGAATGTGAGGAATGCGTGCGCCCACTTGCAGACTGTATGCTACAAAAACTGTGGCCGCTTTTCGATGTTTTGGCATTGCCTCCTCGGCCACTAGGACGCTCGGCAGAGCAGGTTGGTGCTATGCCTGAAGCGGAGACGCCCACAAGTTGTGTGGTTGAGGTAGGTGGCAATGGCAAATCAGCGATTGCTGTGGCAGAAGCCGGCCGGACGCTGTGCAGTGGCCGAGTTTGGCGTTCGCCTTGCGTACGCCCGACTCCTGTAGCCGTCAAGTCTGCAACGGATTTGCTCTTACTCCGTGTTTCCACCATGGTTAAAAATGAAAAATTTACAACGCGTTAAAATGAAAATGAAATTGGCGAAAAGTGACAGGAAAATTTTGGTAAAGAAAAATCGAGAAATTAATGGTTCTATGCTTACGGTGAGAATGACCAAAATGATAGCGAACGAGGTGGATGTTGCGGTGGACTGTATTAAATAACTAATCAATGATGGAAACGTAGAATTAAGCGCATATATTTTAATAGTCTTGCAGAACGACCAGGCTTGACAGCAAGAGTGAATGACATAGCCAAACTTAAAACTAGGAACATATTATGATAAAAAATGACGTATAAAAACGGTTGCCTGCCAGTCACCAACAATATGTGTGTAGATAAAGTTATGTATGCAACTCTGCATAATTTGGCCTTAAAACACTCGTGCGATCTTATTATGAAACTCGCCTATCGGCTCGTTTCATGAAAACCGCACTAGTGTTTTAAGGCCTATCATTATGCAACCGTTGCATAAACTACTATTTTTTTAATAATTATACGACAAATGGTTTTGAAGTTATTTAGGAAAATAAGCACAAATTGACCATTCCCCACCTTATATCTCCGAAACTACTGAGTCTAAAATGTTGATAATAATACAGAAAATAGTTCTTTACCTATAGATTACAAGACAATCTATAAGAAGTCTATGGTATTTAAAGTAACAGGAAACTTCATTTAATTACGGAACCTTCTCCACGCGGGTTTAACTCGCACATAAATCCGGTTTTTTTTAATTATCAGTATTCTCAATCATCAATTATGTTATGTATTATAACTTCAACGGTTTTGGCTAAAAATAGTACATTTAATTATGAACATGGACTGTGATGTCCACTTTGTATGGAGCTTTTTGCTGGGTAAGAACAATTACTATAAGTAACACATACACAAAACTGAATTTTACATTAACAGTAGATAATAATGAGGATTAACAACTAATCTGAAATGGAGCAATCGGTGGCGTTTTCAATAGACACCGTCCATTAGCGCAATGGCTTCTTGAGAAACTTCTCGTGCCGCGCGATGTTCATAATTTTGGCTGAGCCCGTTCCGGTGAGAGCTTGCAAGTTGTTGTGTGCAATTTCTAGATGATAGTAAACTTATGTAGTTTTTATGAAGCATGTTGTAGATGTGGATGTGGTTTTGTTGATACACTATAATTAACTTGCTGTTGCTTATTTTTGGAGTAACGGTCAAAATCTTAAAAAATTAAATAAATCTGTAAATAACTTCACCAGATCATAAAATTGTAGTGAACTGTTGCACTTTGTGGCTTAGTTTTTGAATCATTTTAATTGTTATTATTCACTTTGAAAAAGACTCGCTTCTAAGCTTCTTGCAGCGCACCTTCTAGCAGATTTCTTCCTTTTGAATCACTGGTGAAGACCTGTGAAATAGCCAGTGTGGCCTACTTGCAAAATAAATAGTTGTCATTTACAGTTTCGAAGCTGTGACTTTTGCTGTTGAAATCTTTGCTGGAACACTACGTATATGTTCAGGCAGTGGCCGTGATTGGATCCAAAGGCAATGCTGATTAATAGTTTAGAGCAGCTATATCACGACAAACATAAGTTTTATACATGGACAAAGTGCAATGAACGGGAACATAAGCAGAAAGAGATAAATAGAACAAAGTGACTAAAGAGACGTTGCGCTGAAGTGTAATGTCAAAAAGAACCCAGATCAGCATGTGGTGCAGTCACAGTGCTGGTTTTCACCGGAAACCTTTTAAACTAAAGGGTTCAGGTGGAAACTATTTACCTACGTCATTGAACGCGTGAATGAATAAGTAAAATACAATAATCCAGGTCAGGCCGCATATGGAGTACTGGTCTCATCTCTGGGCTGGGGCACCCCAATACCTTCTTCTTCCACTTGATCGCATTCAGCGTAGAGCAGCTCAAATCGTCGATGAACCAGTGATCTCCGATCGTCTAGATGCAGTGTCCATGTGCAGGGATCTCAGTTCTCTTTGCTTTGGGAGTGTGCAGATGAACTGTTTAATTTAATACTAGCTGCTGTATTCCACCATCGTACTATTGGCTGAAAACTAGAATTTCACCAACACCATCTTGATGAACGGTGATCTACTATTGTCCTCTTTTTAAGAAAATTCCTGCCACGTACGGTGCAATTGTGGAACCAACTTCCATCGGCAATGTTCCCGGACGGTTTTGACATTTGGACTTTTAGAGAAAAGTTTGTTTTCCTAAAAGATCGGCAACGGTTCAATGAGTCCTTTGGGGTTGTTTACGTTCATGGGCGGCAATGATTGCTTATCGACACGCATGCTCGTTTTCCTTTCCTTATATAATTTTTTTAAAAAAAGTGTAAAAAATGTAGTTTACATATAACATATAAATATAAATTGCCACTACCTCAAGTAGGTATTTCGTTACAACTTAAGGGTTAGGCATATTCACTCATATTCTATCCAATTATTAACCAACCAAACGACTCGCGGTCCCACGTCGGAGCAGGCCGACAGCGGGAGCGCCGGGTCGTAAACACAATTGTTGCGACTTTAAATCAAACAGCGAGTCGTTAGGAGCACGTGCGACTACCAACTTGGTGCCCGGCTCCACTCCTCCATCGTTGTGACGACATCGCATTATTTTATAATAATTTTCACTGGAAGAGATCGCTAGCGAGCGATAAGTCAGTGTATTGTTGTTATTGTTATTGGCGAATGTGAATGGTAGGGTTGGAAGAGGAAGACCTCGTCGAACGTACCGAGACCAGCGCCTTTATTCGGGAACGCTAAGTGATTCTGTAGCAACTCGTAAGCGAGATTCCTTATCCCACTCTTCCGCACGACGCGTAATGCGTAAGAGCGAGATGAGCAATCTCGCTCGCGAATCGCTACAGAATCACTTAGCGTTCCCGAATAGAGGCGCAGATCTGGGACGTTCTTAAAAAGGCCAGGTCAAGAGTACCCTAAACCAGCGAGCGTGCATGAAGAACTTAATGAGAGTAGACGAAGCGAAAGGTGTGTCAGGATCGTAGGAGGTGGAAATCCTAAGTCTCTGCCTACCCCGCAGGAAACAGGCGTGATATACCTAATTATGTATGTTATTGGATTTAAAATTATCATGTTTTTTTTTTGTCAACTGTTGAATAAGCTTTTTTTAACTTGCAATGTTTGTATGTTGGTTTGTTTAGGTTAATCTTGCAAGCTAAATTAGAACCACTTCCTCTTATGCTGCGAGTTAAATTTTTACATGTTGGTTCAGTTCCGATGAATATGAATTTTTTATGGTAAGGATGACCTGAATCGACTTCCAGAATTAGCTGCAAATAAAGGAACTCTTCAACGGTCTCAGCAAAGACACGAAATATATGCAATTGCATTAAAATAGTATAAAAATGCAATTTTTTACAAAAACTTATTTATTTAATAGGCAAGGTAAATCACTACATAAAAGTATAGTTTAAAGATTTGTGAACTTAGAAGGGATTTTTCACTTACAATTTGATTCATATTCAATTTTAATAAGCATTTTAAATATTGACATTAAAATACAACCAAAACAATTGATTTTTTTAAAAAATTTAACGCAAAACACGTCCTACAATGGGAACAGTGTCCAAAAATAATGAAAGTACAAGTGAATGGACACCCCACTGTTGTAATTATCCGTTGAAAGTTTGTTTGTTATTTATCACCGGTATCTGAAACTTGGCGACGCTGCGCAGACTGCTTCAAGTTACTAAACTACTGTCACGGCTCGAGGAGTTCCACTGGCTAGAATCAACTTGGAATTTCTATGATTATGAGCTTTAATCCTTGATTTATTGCCGGAGAGATTGCTCAATCAATCGGCTTATTGCAAGGTTACACGCTCGGTATTTCATCAGCTTATAGCGAGGCGCCATTGCGACGCGTACAAAACTTCTTGAATACTGACAGCTTCTTTTTCTTCTTCCTTTAGTTTTTTTTCATTTTCATTTTCAAAATTTAGATCAGTAGATCGATTTGGACAATTATATTGATCATTACCACCTAAGAGATCTTGGCCCAGATAGGTCATACAGCGACAAAGAAATACTTTCCTGTCGTGCATATTGTACATCGAAATACCTAACTAGAACAATAAGAAGTTTCAGTTAAAAAGTGCAGCGCGATATATAACATACAATACATACATAGCATTACGCCCGAAATCCCTAATGGGGTGGGCAGAGCCACAAGACTACTAGTGACCACGTTCGATTAATTAGTCCTAAGATGGTATGATGAACCGTATGATGACAGGTGATCAGCCCATCGCCCATACAGATAGTCCACCATGTTGGAGAGGACCCGTCCCTTAGTCGACTTTTACGACATGCCAGGATGATAAGCATCTGCACGCATTCTATGCTATTTCTTCACTCCCAGTGCAGCAGAGGAGGACCAGGTTAATACCATGGTCACTTAACCTGGCTACACAGGGAGAGGCGGCCGGAGGCTTGGGCTGCAAGTGCCGGGCGGTGGGTACGGGCGTCAGCTGCGATATATAAGAAGCATAATTATAATTATTTACCGGTTATCCTGCTATGAACAAAGAACTTACCAGTGAGGTACTTAACTAGTGCCTCGTATAATATACAGTATAACTACCAATACCGTATACAGCTGTTGTTACCTCCTACCATCCACCCTCACCTGTATCCAGTCTCTACTTTCCAAGTTCAGTCCGTCAGTCTGGTCAAAATGACCGGAGAATGACCGTCGATGGTCATTTTCTCGTAATCTGCAATCGATTTTTGTTAATAGAACTTGAGTGCTATGGACAATGTATTAATATCTGTGCTCGATTCTTTTGACTTTAAATGGGCCAGTAGATTCCACTAATTCATCAAAATCTACTAAAATAAGTAAGTAAAGGAGTCCTTCCTTATCGCATATTTTTTTAAACATAGAGTCATTAAGCAAAAAGGTTTTTCCTGCCAAAACTGTAAGTTTTTCAGAATATTTAATAAATATATCGTGTAGTAGTTTAGGTTAGATAACTGGCCTGCAAGGTAAATAGTTTCAGCGGGAATCAAATTATCCCGATTGCACTGTAACTAAGCTGAACCTACGACTGTAATTCAACGCTGCTTCTGCAAAACATCACCATCAAATAGAAAACAAGACGGCAGTATTTTTATCAGTACGTCAATTACAAAGCTATTATCCACCACACAACAACAGATGACAGCACACATCGACATTCACTACTTAACCTGGCTGCAATGAAATGTGGCTACTGCACTGTCGCGCATGTGTGTGTGTGTTCATGATGGCCACTAATTTTGAAGTTTTCGCGACACTTTTTTATTTATTATTCATCTGAACTGGGAATACCACCTTTATTTCCCACAGGATATGAATTTCAAGGAAAGAATTAACATCTGAAAAAGATGGCCCGTAATAAAGAGGTTTAACAAACAACGAGGCGTAATACCTCGCGAAATATTCCAATGAAATATGTATTAAATCTGCGGCCAGATTACGATGGTGCCGAGATCAGATATATATTAAGGAAGGCTGCGGTGCTGTGGGAGCGAAGCTATTGAATAAGTTGGTAGGTATAATAGGCTTTTAACTGAAATTCATTTATTAATCACATGCTCACCGGTGTCACCTAGCGCTAAACTAGGAATCTCTATATCTAAAAATGGCGTAACCTGTCTTCTAATGTTCAAACTCATTTACATCTTAAACTGCCATTCTAGCTAGCATGCTATACAGTATCTACTAGAATGAACCAGACCTCGACTTGGCTTGCGTCTTCAATCAATAGATCAGGAGACAATCTTTTACACAAATCGATCGATTACCAAAATTTATTTTTGTTTGAAAACTGACCAGCGATTGACCTCAGTCTCACCTGATGGTAAGCTCTACAGACTTGTGTGTTTGACGACGATATACATACTTATATAGATATATAAATACTTAAAGAAAATAGCTACGACTCAGGAATAAATATTCGTGCTCATCACACAAATATTTGCCCCTACGGCTCGAACCTGGGACCGCTAACTTTGGAGAGAGGGAGGGAATTTACTAGGCTAACCGCGTCGTCAAGTTGCAGCGAATGAAGCGTTTTACTAAGAAAATACATAGCTGATTGCTTAATTAAAAATAATAATAATATTTTGCATATTAACATACATAAATGTAGTCCCAAACTGGGTTTTCCTTGTCCTACCCGACAACCATACGAATACCTACTTATATAGATAAGTACGTTCATAATATAGATAATAAACATCCATATGACTCAAGTACAAACATTTATCATCACATAAATGTTTGCCCTAGATAGCAGTTGCAACACCAGTTATTTTTCAAATGAGTAGCTTTGGAAATATTTGACTGTTTTTATAATCGTATGGCGTTAGGTCAGGTTAAAAGACTTATTACACTGCCTGCTTTCGCCGGTCTCTTAGTTCCCGGTAGTGTAAGAAGAGCAAGGGAGTAGACACCCATACTAGAGCTTGCACACCCGATACATAGTGTCTGGTTTATTGTGCAGTGTAACGATCTAAGTTAAAATATTGTGGTTCTTTTAAGACTTTTGTGCAGAGCTCTTTAGAACATGTTAAAACAAAAAGTATTATCAAGAATTTCGTCATTTTCAAAAATGTTCAGCATAATTGCTATATCCATCTCGCTTCGCTATAGCCTCTCCCCGGCGACACCACAGCCCGCTGGCGGCGCGGGAAGCAAAGAATTTAATCTACAATGAAAGAAGTTGGAAGTTCTTTGTGCGTGTCACCTACCGCCCTCGGCTGCTGATCTATCACGCGGAGCGAAGTGTCAGGTTTGAGGTGACATTTATGATAACTTGCAACTAACGTAAGGACTGTTACATTATCAAAACTGGCTCAAACTGGTTTGTTGGCGAGTCAGGGCTTTGCGCATTCACTCATATCCGAGCAGAGGCTTTATCGACTACAATATATATATTCATACAAGAACATTTAATAGATACCTACAATTGAATTAGAGGTAACACTGAAGTACCTACATAAAAAACTATGTCGTCGCTTGTTTAAAAACACCGCTCAAGTCGAAAATTAGCGGTTTTTACATTTGAATGTCATTGGGTAGAACTATTCATTGCGCGTCGATCTATCAATCACATTCTAGACGTTTCGGTCAATAAGAGATCAGAATTTAAAAAAAAAATGACTCCGCGTGAGTCCGCTGGCCTTCCAACACCGCTCAAGTCGTTGAACATTTTTCAAAAAACAGTCTTACGTTACTATAAATATAATAATAAAATCATTTAATTCAGAAATAAATCCATACACATTTGATAATAAAATACAATGAAAATAAATAAAATAAAATAAAATAAAATTTACATTAAAAATTAGATTAAAATTAATTCAAAATAAATAGGGCTGTGCAGACGAATGAAGAGTTATCCACCTCTTCAGTATTGGTGAATCCCACCGGTCAGCCAGCACATTCAGGATGCCGTTCGTACTAGCGCGCATGCGACTTAGCATGGAGGCACACCGCTTCCTCATGATGGCATGGAACCCGTCGGTCCTAGCCTCAGCGAACATGCCCGACGCGCTGCAGTGCAGCGGTAGCCCAAACAGCATCCTGAATGCGTTGTTGTACTGCACGCGCAGTGCGCTGTATGCCCGCTGCGTATAGTTAACCCATAGGCTGCACGTGTAGAAGGACTGGCAGTACGCCTTGAAGAGCGTCACCTTAACCTCATCGCTACAACGTACAAACCTACGTGCCAGCATATTGCAACGGACAGCCAGCGCCCTGCGCTGCCTCTCAATGTCCATGACATCGCTCAGATCCTCGGAGACCCAGTGGCCCAAGTACTTAAAATGCTTCACCTGCTTTAGGGGAGTCCCACATAGAGTGACAGGGGGCAAGTCTATGTAGGTTTTATTTCCTGCCTTGAAGACCATGAACTCGCTTTTGCTCACATTATATTTAAGCCCATGCGCCTCCGCGTAGGACTCACAGACTTGCAGCAGTCTCCGCAGCGCACCTAACGAGGGGCTCAGCAACACCATGTCATCCGCGTAGCTGATGTTATTAATAAATACACCATCTATCGAACATCCAACATTGGTGGTACTGAGCTCCCCGAGAAGTCGGTTAATATATAGGTTGAAAAGGCGGGGCGAGCTCAACCCCCCCTGCCTCACCCCACATTCCAACCCGTATACATCCGAGAGCGCACCCGCCCACCTCACACTATTGTTCTGTTTTCCATACCAGTACCTGAGTATAGCCATGATCTCATGCGGTACGTCCGTTTCACAATGTATTTTTTGCCACAGGGTGTTATATGATACCGTGTCGAATGCTTTTGACAGGTCCAAGTAACAGGCAAACACAGGCGTTCTTCTGGCTGTATAGTACTGAACAGTCTGCTTGAGACCGAGGATAGCACTTTCGGTAGATAGGCCCGGTCTGAATCCAAATTGTGTATCATGCAGTTCGATGTGCTTATCCAGCTGTGTATCAAGCAAACTGTCCAGGACTTTAGCAATAACATTAGCAAGGGAAATGGGCCTATAATTAGATATGTCAGAAACATCACCTGTTTTGTTCTTGGTTATAGGAACAACCACTGTGTACATAAGGTCATCTGGTAGGTAACAATGGCTTATACACAAATTATACAATAGTGCGAGGACTCTGGGCAGATGACCACCAGCGTATTTTAAGTGCTCAATGCTAAGGCCATCCTTCCCAGGGGACTTTCCTCTTACCATCTTTTTAATAACATCATCCACCTCTTTGACTGAGAACCGCACATTTATGTCGGGAGGGTAGATCTCAGCATCAGGCACTTGACACAATTGCGTGTTATTCAACTGCACCTTGAAATGTTGCCTAAAAGCATTCGCTATGTCAGTTGGCTCATAAAAACCAGCTACGCTCACGGGAAGGCTCGGCTTAGGACATAGTTTATTAGTGGTTTTCCAGAATTTACCAAATTGTTTATCAGCGTGAAGCTGCGCAATTATATCCATTTTAATTTTGTCTTCATTATTTTGACAGTACTTTAATTTAGACTTAAAAATACGTCTAGACTCGCACATTTTGTTGTAAAAATCGCCAGAAACCGGTTTGCCGTATGACAACCACGTTTGATACCAAAGCCGAGCCTCTCCATGAGCGCGACTAACGTGCTTGTTCCATCCTGGTACATACTTGCGTTTATTGCCTTTCTTAGCGGAGCTACAACTACGTTCCGCGGCTCTCGCTAATATACACGTAATATTGGTATACAAGGCGTCCAGTAGTAACCTGTGATTTATATTTACACACTGCTTATCAGCGCATGAAACAAGCTCGTCAGGCATATGTACATCACTCAGTTCAGAATTACAATACTCATAAAACAAGCAAATCTGTCTACCGTCCCTTTCGCCCCACAGCACTTTATTGCTTGAAAGAGGGGGGGCTACAATTTTTGGTGTAATACAATTAATATTGAACTCCACCATCAACGGATAATGATCTGACCAGTAAACATCCTGTAACACAGCAACGCTCAATACTGAGTGACGCGCCGCGCTCGTCACTATGCAATGATCAAGCCAGCGACGGGAGCCGTGCGCATCGCTCACGAACGTATAAGTATCCGCGGGTAACAGGTCCATATCAACGCACGACCACGACTGGTCGCAACTAAAGTTCAATAGTTCATTCGAAAACAGCTCACCTGGGTGCGCATTAAAGTCACCGAGAATAAACACTGACTCCACACCGCTACTTTCAATTATTGCACTGATTTCACTTAAACACTCGGTGAACTCGATAAGGTTGTCAATAGATGCAGTCGGCATGTACACGGACATTATTAACAACGAGCGGTCATTAAGCGTTGCCTTGATCGCTGCGAGGCGCACACTGCTACACGCTACTACCGATACACACGGGAACATAGACTTTCTCCACAGCAGGGCCACCCCGCCGTACGGTCTCCCTCTGAGAACTCCAGCAGACGTGTCGACCGCAGAATTACCGGTGAAAGCGAAGTTGGTGTCTATACTCCCCAGGAACGGCACGTCATGAGGCAGGAGCCAGGTTTCTTGCAAAGCAATAATATCCGCTGTCAAACAGAGATTTTTCACACATTGGACAGAACGAGTAACACTCTTACAGTTGTAACTAATTAACTTTGCTGTGACGTGATTCATTATGTAATTTTTTATTGCGACTAAAACTGACGAAACGCCGATACACAATACCATCAGGCCAGAAATCATCTCTCAAAAATATATCCAATTTGTGCTTTGGCACAAAGACTTTGTAAGCATCATAATCTTTCATTATTTTCATATTCATTTTCTCGAGTGTTATTGTAATATTAGACTTCTCAACTATGTAATTTCTTATCTCCTCGAGCGCTGCGTCCTTAGATACGTTGTATATATAGATTGGAATTTTGACATCAGCCGCTTTGAACTTGCTATTCAACTCGACAGTTGCCTTTCCCTTATTTCCTACAAATCGATTTTTCATTTTCCTTTTTTGAACAGTGATCCACTCCTCATTACGTTTTTCAGGCAACCAATCACCCTCACAAACAACTTCCGAAAAAGATTTTGCACCCGCTGTAGGCCTCTCGCAATTATCCGCTGCGACCGTGTGTCTCGATACAGGTACAGGTGAGCCGGCCGGCGGCGGCGGCGGCAGTTGTTTATGACTTATAGGCGACACGCTGCTCACAGCTGTTTTTCTCGGCTCGGTTTTAGATACTGGTTGTGCGTTTGTGCGGCTACCCTCAACCGTGCTTTTATGATGAATGTCGTTAATCGGTGACGATGTACAATGATATTCCTTCGATACGTTGTCTGCAACACAAGCCGGTGGCAAGCCCATGGGTCCACTATCAAAATCAAGGCTATTCATTAAACATGCCCCACGTTTCGTATTCACATTTGGCTGAAAATAATTTACCATGGAAGCTCTCTTTAGATTCTCAATGTCAGATTTTAACTCGTCAATCTGTTTCACCGAGGCGCATTCCACGGAAATGCGGTCTATATCATGGCGCATTACAACCAGGTCCTTGAGCAACCGATTCACATCAACATGGTCGAACAACATAGGGGGTAATTTATGCAAATCACGCGCGACGAAAATTGGCAATGTCTCCAAATCAGCAACTCTTAGGATGCTTACTATATCGTCAATATCCCGTTGAGACTTTCCTTCTCCTTTACGAACCCTCTTACGAGTTTTTGTTGGGATGGAGTCAAATAGCAGATTTTTTGCACTCACAATTTCACTGATCGTGAAGGCAGAAACACATAACCTACAAAGGCTATCATCGTCCATAACTGTAATTCTATTGCAAATAAATGCCAGCACCTCGTTTATCACAACGTTGCAACTGCAACATTTTAACACACTCGACATCGCGATAATAATTTAAATTATTATACACATCGACGTTTTGACCGTACTGCGATACTATGCGATGCCTTTTTAGGTTTGAATATGGTTTACGCCGTGTAAGTTACTGTCCCAGCATCAATGTAATCAAAGTTGTGGTCAATAAGTTTGAAGAAACTGGTTCAACAACGAATATTAATCAAACACGTTACGTACCAAAAGTGATGATTGTCAGCATCTTTTCATGCAATTGCGTAGTTGTGGCAGGAGTGCCAGCAACAAGACGGAGCTCATTTAGACGACAGTTTATTTACAAATATTATTTTTTTATTAATTATTATAAATTCCTAATAAAATAGCATTTGTAGTTTTTCTTGTATCATGTTTTTAAAAGTGTAAAAACTTATGGCCCGCCCTGTACAGATTTTTTTGTTAATTTACCCCTTCGACGGGTGAGCTATGAATAGTCAGTAGGAGTAAATTAGCAAGAAAAAAGGTTATGTTTCTTGTAACTAATATTGCTTGAAAATGGCCATCAATTACCGAGTCTGAAAAACTGGTTTCTGATCACGTCGTCGATGTCACCCTGCATAATTAAAGTAAAGCCGCATCCACATGTTCCCTGTTCCGCGCTCTTTCCTTACAATTCAATATGATCCCTTTGTTGCTGGTTTCACTCTAATAAATGCCGGGCCCCAATTTTGGCGGGAATAATATTGTCACCTCAGTCGGAGCGCCTCTGGCTCCTGCGTCTCGCCTCTCCTACAGCTACTTACCGGGTAAAGATGAACTATGGAAATTTTTATTCGAAAATGGGTTTGCGTAAGGTTTTTGCTTTTTAGAGTGCGATAAAGAGTTTACCATGAGTTTATGCGTTATCGAAAATGATCGCTCGGTCCATGTTACTAGTATCGGCAAGTATTTCCGATAGATTTCGATAATGAGAACGGTTTGCGTAAACTCATGTTAATGCTACTGGTTTGGCCAATGGAAGACCAGCATCGGGTACACAGCCAGTACATGCTGAGATGATAACGTTTTCCAAATATTTTCTTTTCTTTTTTATATTTTCATGGTTCACAAAAACTAAAAGAAACACGCTTTGGTTGTAATTCACTAAAATTCATTATCATTTGCACCTAAAAAAAACGTGCGCAACAAGTGCGAGTTAAACTCGCGTGGATAGAGTTCCGTTCCGTACATGATTATCTGAAATTTACTAAGTTACCTTAAATACCATAGACTTCTTCCTGTAATCTATAGCTAAAGAAATATTTTCTGTATTTCTTTCAAAATTTTAGCCCCAGTAGTTTCGGAAATAAGGGGGTCAATTTTTGCCTATTTTCCCAAATAACTTCCAAACTATTTTACTTGAAATTCAAAAGAAAATATATTTAAGATCCTCACAATAAGCACTTTCATTTGATATGTCACACGATATAGGTCCCATAACTTTTTTTTTATTACCCCCCAAAAGTGGCCCCAATGTTTAAAATTCATATACCTACGTCACGCGCCCGTGTTGCGGTCACCAACTTACATATGTATACAAAATTTCAACTCAATCGGTCCAGTAGTTTCGGAGCAAATTGGCTGTGACGGACGGACAGACCGACAGACAGACACACAGACAGACACACGAGTGATCCTATAATGGTTTCATTTTTCCTTTTGAGGTACGGAACCCTAAAAATTGTATTGACGGGAACTTGAAGAGCTGCAAGTGACCCTGCAAAGAGCCTCATGAGGCACGCGAGCCGCGGTTTGCCGCCCCTGGCTTAGATAATAAAATAGCTGTTATTTCAAACACCATTCAATTCATTTCAAGTTGCTCAATCAAAAACCGGCAGTAAAATGTTACAAAGCAATTAAAACTCGGAAGAGTTAATCAGCGAATCAAATCGTTAAAACACAGTTTACGGCGAATTTCAGCCAATCCCCGTGCTGTACGGTTACGCGGATATTAACTTGGCCAATAGGGTTTCTTATACAAGTTAATTAAAATATTTAGGTCCGATGGAACAAGACTTAATCTCTGGTTAACCTAGCAATAATAATAAGCCAGATTATAATGCGTCTGTGTTAGAATTTTGAAGTATTTTTATTTAAAATATTCACTAAGCTTTATTAAAATAATCTTTTCTAAAGCTGATTGCATATTATTAACTATGTTATTATGTGAGTATTATCCTTAATCAAGTTGAAATTCTATATGAGTCACGTGGCAATAGGGTTAGGTTACTAATCTATGTTATTTGTGTGTGTTGTATGTTACGGAAAAGTTTACCCCCGTGGATTAAAATCTGTACAGAAAGAAAGCTCTTCCAACTTGGCTGTATATGTATAATGGAAACTTTTTTTTATATAAAAGTATCATAAATGTTCCACGACTTAAGGTGAACATCCGTTACGGAGCTGAGTGGCATCAAATATACTGAGGTACACACACAAACTTTTGTATTATAATATCATTAAAATTCTGGTAAGTATTCGCAACTGAAATAACATTTTATTTTGCACCTCTCCCATTTTAACCCGGCAGAGATAAGGAAAAACGATAGCGCCTTACTGCTCTTATTCGCATACTTAAAATAAATGACACATGTATCATTTGGAATACTTACCAGAATTGTAATGCTACTAATTATAAATGTGAAAGTTTGTGTGTGTACGTCAGTATATTTGTTACCACTCAGTTCCGTAACGGATTTTTACCTTAGGTCGTGGAACAGGTTGCGGTACTTTTTTAAATTAAAACCAAGGGAATAACTTTAACTGAATTCCATGCGGAAAATTGCGGTAAAAAGCCAGTCGTATATTTAACTAGTGGACCCGCCACAGCTTCGCCCATGGTATTTTCCATACCAACTTTACCATTCCCTTTCACCCCTTTAGGTATGGAATTTGAAAAATCCCTCCTTAGTGCACCTCTAGGGTACTCGAGGAATGTCTCCTCCAAATTTTAAACCTATAGAACTACCCGTTTAGGCTGTGCGTTGTCTATAAGTGAGTCACGGTACTGTTTTACATGTATTGATAATCATTTTTTTAATTAAGTATGGTTTTAGCTTTTAGTTCAACCGGCTCCAAATCGCGGGGCCCAATCAACACGGCCCGAGAACTTCTTAAATTGTTGCCTAAATATTGCCTATTGCAAAATTAATCCTCTATTAAGGCTACATTTAAAACCAGTACAATTTTACAGTTAAATATAAAAAATAAATTAATAAAATTGAGTTTTAACAGTTTTGCGCAGGAGTTGAATTTTATTTCATTGCTATTTGTAAATAACAAACCAGATAAAAAAATGGCCGGCAAAGAAAATTAAAATCGAATCGATTCCTGGCAAATCGTAAAACCATCCGTATTTATTAAAAGCAAAACTGTAAATACTGCGGCAACGATAAGTTAAAAACTGACTTCCTATTTGACGGAATATTTTAAGAATGACATAAAATTTCCAATTTCTGAAAAAGACGGTAGAAGGTACACTATTTTGTGAAAACGACATTAGAAAAATCCCGAAAAGTTAGACTTTAGCACGAAATAAGAATTTTGCTTAGTGATAATTTGAATTCTCCTCTGCTGCACTGGGAGTGAAGAAATAGCATAGAATGCGTGCAGGTGCTTATCATCCTGGCATGTCGTAAAAGTCGACTAAGGGACGGGTCCTCTCCAACATGATGGACTATCTGTATGGGCGATGGGCTGATCACCTGTCACCATTCGGTTCATCATACCATCTTAGGACTAATTAATCGAACGTGGCCACAAGTAGTCTTGTGGCTCTGCCCACCCCATTAGGGATCTCAGGCGTGATGCTATGTATGTATGTATGTATAATTTGAAAATGGACACATTTTCCAAGTTGCGTTGCCAATCATTATGACGATACCTACAGAAAGGGAGCGTTCAAGTATCAATCAAGTATACGTAACGCAATTTTTGGACATTTTGACCCCCCTTCCCCCCACGTAACGCGCCGTAACGTCTTTTTGTACCCCCCCCTCCCCCCTAGCAAAACGTTACGTAACCACCAAGTGACTATTTTTACCTAAAAAGACTTCCCCCTCCTCCTCCCCCCAAATTCGTTACGTAATACTTGAACGCTCCCAAACCATTCATTACTATGGAAATTTCTCTTTGTTTTACCACTTTCTTTTCAGATTAAGATACAGATAAAGCGAAGCGATATACCAAAAATGATCTTTCATATTGCTTAGTCAATGTCGAAGAATGCTCGATAACAATGATCGCGGTTTTAACATCGCACTATCTCATACAAACATCCAGTACAAATTTCATACATCAAAGCTCCCCTATTTCCTCATGAGTCACGTCAAGTGCGAGGAGAGAGGGGCGAATCGCACGTTATGGAAATTTAATTATTTTACACCGTAGACAATAAGCGGGGAGGCGCGGGTAGTAAGGCGCAATTTATAGCACTACAGTTCGACCACATCACAAAGCACGTAATTCAAGCCATTTAGACTTTATGCTAACGCATTAAGGGCTTTGACGGTTGCGTTATTTTTATGGTTTTGCTATACCGTTTAATTCGTATGATCATTTCTGGATTTGAATTTTATATCTATCATTGTTTCTATGAATATAAAGTCTGGGGTTTTACATAAGTTTGGAATGAGGAGTTGTGTTATGACTAACATAACTCAGTAATATTATAACTGCTAAATTGAGTTTGCTCTATCCTAATAGGCTGAACTAATTGCAATGACGTTTTGATCCGATTGTTCTAAGAAAACATGGGTTATATGTTTGTAGATAAATTTAGGTACGTATCACCTCAAGTAAAAGGTTTTATCTCTGGTAATATTTGTCTGGTAGATTCAGAAATGTGAAAGAGCCCCTGTAAAATAAATATTTTCATTTAATTTTTTATTTATTAAAAATAAACTTGTAAAATCATCTGTATCCCTAATACCCGGGTAGAAACACCAAGGATTTCCACTTGGTCTCTTATTATGAATTGCACATCGCTATGCGGAAAATCCTACATATTCAACATTAGATTGAATTGAAGAGAAGACCTAGAAGATAGGTACATAAAAATACTGATTAAAAAAACTATTAATAAAACCTTTATCTCGCTCAGAATATCTATCAGTAACTGTCATCAAAATCTTGCAATTTAATTTAATATTCTCATAGCAATTTAATTTACGCAATAAGGCAGCCAAATCCCCGGGTGGTCGCGTTCCCAAAGCGCCCCGATGGAGTTAGCGGGCCGGGTAATTAGATAAAGCGCCGCCAAGCGGAAAAAAACGGCGACAGTTTCATACTCGAGGTAAAGATGGCGGTGAACGAGAGAGAACCAAGATGTTATGTTCATAATCATTACGAGTAAAGGGTCGTTTGCAATAGATGCGTCTATTTGACATGGTCTAAGAGATCATTATCACGGGTTGGGTCATGTATCGCCATATTTTGTATCTTTCTTCAGGCAAAGGAAGGTAAATCCACAAAATATCGATAAACAAACTGACACCGTTGAATAGAGACCCTAGTTTCCTGTAAATTAAGCATAATTACTAAGTAACATGACATAATCGACCGAGCGAGCGAAGCAAGCGAAGCGTCTCCGTTTCAGCTTGGGCAAAAATGCTTTCGTATATCCGGCTGAACGGTTGTCCATTCGTTCTCCTTTACAGGTTGCATTTCTCAACTGATTCTTGTGAAATTTTGTGAGCAGGTTCGATAATTATATAGATATTTTTTGTCGATTCAGTATTTGGAATTTTTTCAAAATGGCGGAGATATGGGGTTGTTGCGATTACAAAGTTATTTGCGGTGTTGGCTGACTGCGAGCTATGTCGATGTATGGGGTTGACAACAGCTCAACAGACTACAGCTCACGGAGCCACTAGTTACGTATGAATGAATGAATGGAAAGAAGCTCAGATTTGAACTGAAATAATAATTTAATTATACTCTTTATACCCTAATCATAATAATTTTATATTAATGCCTTTATTCTGGAAAAGGCATTAATTTAAAATTATTATTATTCCAGAATAAAGTCCTTAGATTAATATCTTGCGCACCATGGAAGGTAAGGAATGCAGAGATACACGAATATTTGAACATAGTAACTGTCAAAGACGAAGTCAACAAATACTGTAAAAAATACAAAGAAAGGCTCAAAAAGCAAATAAACGAACTTGCCCGGGACCTGTTAAATGATAAAGACAATATGAGAAGACTGATAAGATGGCAAATACTAGAACTCGATAAGAGGCATTAGAACTTTATACCTCTTAAAATCTATATAGTGTGTGTTCGATGGAACACTGCTAAAAACAGTTAAATACTACTGCATACAATCTGATTATGGCTAAACTAGGCGATTGCAGATATTATTATAATAAAAAGAAAACCTAGCTAATTAGAATGTGTTAGTGTAACATAAAGCCATCCAAACTCCCAAATCAGAGTCGCGTCGCCGGCGACAATGTATTCAATTAATAATGTTAATTCTCTAGCCTTTTGTATTTGTTTAAGTGTTCAATCCTAATTTAAGATTTGGATTTCAAAAATACGTCGCATCAGTAATGCAGAATCATAATTGAATATTTCGAATAAAGACAATTTCAACGAACCGAGAACAGTTCTGTGATCAGAGGGGTCTCACTCCGCACTTTAGCTACGCTCGGCCGTCGGTCAGCTCGGAGCTGTAAATCGCAGTAGGTTGCCGCTCGCTCGCTCGCTGGCTGATTCGCGCGTCAAGTAGCCTAGATGTTCGGTGTTGTTGGGTGACGCGGATAAAATCTGACAACTCTAGCGTACACGAAAGAGCACGTTTTATGCGGAGAGAGAAGGCATGGAGGCATATAGGCTATTTTCGTACCTAAACACTAGTTTTTTTAGATAGTGATTCTGCTGTACGTTAGTACTATTATCTATTATGTACTATAATTCTCTAACGTTCGCATTGGCTCGCTGACTAATGCAGAAATGCCAATAGCTTTAAACCAACGGTAGCAGAGGTAGCATTGGCCCGACGTTGGTAAGTGGATGGGCGTCATGATAATATTTTACTACATTGAGCCAACGTTACTTAATATCTAATAGGGCCTTCGTTGGATACAATGCAGAAATGCCAACCATTTTTTGGGTTCCGTACCCAAAGGGTAAAAGCGGGACCCTATTACTAAGGCTCCGCTGCCCGTCTGTCCGACTGTCCGTCTGTCCGTCCGTCTGTCACCAGGCTGTATCTCACGAACCGTAATAGTTAGACAATTGAAATTTTCATAGATGATGTATTTCTGTTGCCGCTATAACAGCAAATACTAAAAAAAAGAATAACATAAATATTTACGGGGGCTCCAATACCACAAACGTGTTTTTATTGCTCGATTTTGCTTGATATTGATAACGGCAACAGGTTCACGCTTGAAATATTCACAGAATATTTCGATATATATTCACTTTAAAAATAAATAATTAAATTAAAATAAAAAAAATTAAGGGGGGCTCCCATACAACAAACGTGTTTTTTCTGCTTGATTATAGATAATGGTACGGAACCCTTCGTGGGCGAGTCCGACTCGCACTTGGCCGGTTTTTAAACAACGGTAGCGGTATTCACAATGACCCATCGTTGGTAATTGGTTGGGCGTAATGATAATATTTTTGTTATATTGGTCCAATGTTAGTATTATGTGGCTAAACTATATCCCTACGGATTCCCTACTGGTGGCCAATGGATGCCAACGGAAAATGCTACTAGGGCAAAGACAGGCCGGCGTTCCCACATGGTTTAAAATGCAGATGGGTTTAATACAGGCCGCGTACGGATATTAATTATTCATCGGATAGAACGAATAAACCAATTTCACGCTTCTTTGCGCGCGTATGATAGCCCGGCTTATACAGGGCGATTCGCCTTTCAATTTCCCTGCTTATGTGATTGGAGTTTAAAAAGCTCTTACGTGATTGGTGCGTTTGCATTTTTGAAATTGGAAGGTGCGGTCGGCGTGGTTCGTGTTGCGCTTTTAGCTTTTTAAACGGGGAAGTCGGAGCTCTGTTTGAATAGATGGCAGTGTAATAATATTTCTATTTACAGGAATCATGTTATGCGATAATTGAGATTAAACATTAATAGGGATAAAGCACTTAGAAGATAATTATTAGATTTAAGAGAAACGAAACTATTCGAGGTATTTGTTTAGTAAGTTGTGTCTTTAAAAAGTATGCAAATAAAAGACACTGTGACAAGCTTCTCTTCCCAAGTACTACATCAAAAGTGTGGACAACCGATCCTCGCTAAACTCCAACAAAAAGATAATACTCTGCAAATAAAATTTAAACACCTACTCTTCAATGAATGCCACTACACAATAAGGAAGTTTTCTGAAAAATTCTAATTGGTCCGTCATTTACATTATAAAAAATATAGAACACATTTTTTCTTATGTCGATAAAAAAACATTACGAAGATATAGTGCGTTGAAGTTTCACGTACCGTCACGACTTTGCACACTTTGTAACAGTAAATGGGGACTTTATGACGTCATAAGTCCCCACACCCGAACTTGGATGCGTGTTATCTTTGTTAATGTTGATTGATTTGATAAAGCAAAAAATACGTGTTCAATATTTTTTGATAATCTAACTGGCGGACTATTTAGAATTTTTCAGAAAACTTCCTTATTGAAGAATTGTCAACAAATACCTCTCGATTAAGAGATGAAGTGACATTAGTGACACCGATTGACCTAAACGGTTTTTTTTTGTAGATAGACTGTAAGTAATCGAGTTTATTTAAAGAAGCTGACCTATTATTAAAAAAAGCTATTACCTAGAATTAAATTGTTACTCGAATTTTGTAATGCTATTGTGATAATGATGCTTGTACTATTTTCTTTCTGATTTTATTATTTTATTGAACTGCATGTATTTTTAGTTAATATTAGCATTTACCGTAACACGTCTGCATAAATTGCATGTATGAGACCAATTTAAGATGTACCAGGTGGTACATCTTAAATTGGTCTCATAAATTGGTTTCAATTGTATACTAGGTAGTATACAATTGAAATAAATGAAAATGAAAGTTGAATCTCAAATGTAGTACAGTATTATTTTCGCTTTATTTCTTTCTCATTATGATTTGAAACTTATGTCATTTAAAAAATATTATTGTGTATAAAATAAATTAAATATATTCCTCGATTTTTTCCCCATCAAAACACCCTGTGTGAACTAAACGCACTGTGCGCCCTGACCGCGCGATCAAATTTGCCGCGTCAGCGCGCGCATCGCTTTACGACGACTAATTAGCCAAAGTGCGTTCATTACAATGGTCAGGAGGCTGAATGGCTCAATCAGAAAATTAAAAATAAATGTTGGGATAAAAATGGCAAACACTAATAAATATTTCTCAAAATACGCGATGTCGTGTGATCTTTAAATTTTTTGGTAAGTTAAAAACCGGACAAGTGCGATTTAAACTCGCGTGGAGAGGGTTAAATACCATAGACTTCTTTTAGGTTTTCCTGCAATCTATAGGTAAAAAACTATTTTCTGCATTTTTTTCAAAATTGTACGCACATTCGTTTCGGAGATAAGGGGGGAATGGTCAATTTTCGCCTATTTTCCAAAATAACTTCCAAACTATTTAACTTAAAAATATATTTAATATTCTCATAAAAAGCCCTTTCATTTGATATGTGACACGCACGATATAGTTAGCAAAACTTTCTTTTTTTAATTTTCGAATTTTACCCCCCAAAAGTGACCCACATGTTTAAAATTCATTTATTTACGTTACACGTCCGTGTTGCGGTCAGCGACTTACACGTTTACCAAATTTCAACTCAATCGGTCCAGTCGTTTCGGAGCAAATTGGCTGTGACAAGCGGATAGACAGACATACAAGTGATCCTATAAGGGTTCCATTTTTACTTTGGAGGTACGAAACCCTAACAAACAAAAGAAAAAGAAATTTAATTGATTCCATGCACAAAACACATACACACATATCATTAATCCGTGTTAAATATTTTTCATATAATTATTTTTATCACTTTTATATAACTACCTAACTATCAATAAATAATATCCAGACACAGATATTCAAACTTCTGCAGCTGTCATCGTTTCGTAATGGTTCTGTGTTCTTTTATTTTTAATTCCAATAAAGAATTTCTTAATTTGAACTCAACTCTTGCAACTTCTTCAACAGCTTTGTATGTAGCAGAGAAGCAAACCTTACATACGTTACGTCTGCTCGCAGATTGATGGCACAATATCGCTCGCGACACTTGCATTATGGGCTAATCTACGGCGACACCCATTAGTATTGACACCCCATGTATTACCTGAGGGCGGATTCTATTCTCGATAACGTCTGGTAAGGCAGCTATTTCATTACCTTCACGGGCGAATGAAATGTCAAGCCATTTTCAATTTAATACACGTCACTAATCATTACTAAGAAACACAAAGTTAGAAGCGTCTGATTTTTAAGGTAATGCTAGTGCAGAACTTGTTAAATACGAACAGGGTAATGTCTAAATAGATGTATAAGTCCAACGAAAGTTGCCAGGACAAGAAACGAGGCATTATTTCAGAATTGATACTGAACCGATTTCTTTTAGGGCAAGGAGTTCCTCCAGGCGTTCCATTTAGACATTTTGCGTGCTTAATGTTCAGTGTAGTGGACGTTTTGCGATTTCGACGTTCTGCGTGTTGGACGTTTAGCGTAGAGGACGTTCTGCGTGTTGGACATTTAGCGTAGACGACATTCAGCGTTCGTATTGGACATCCTATTGGATATTCTGCGTGTAGGACTATCTGCATATTGGACATTCTGAGGATTGGATGAACTGCGATTTGGATCTACTGCGTATTGGATCAAGTGCCACGTTTGGACAATACGCGTATTGGACATGACGCGTATTGGATAGTATGCGTCGAGATGCTCATGCGAAAGCCTAAATAATTGACTTTGACTTTGATCTCAAATATTCCTGAACATATTTATATACGTTTTAACGTTGGTAATAGAAGTCAAACTATTAATAAAACCATGGTAATAAAATCAAACCATTATTTTTTCAACCTTAACAATAATTTAAATTATCAATTTACGTAGCTCTTTAATTAAATTGCCAAAGCCCAATGACACATTCTATCCTTTCGATATTCAAAAATGACATTCCATTTTATTATTTTTTCTAAAAGCTCGCTTGCCAGCCGTCCAGTACAAGGTAATTATTATCAAGAGATTACGACGACTGTATTTAAAATATTGGATACCGTTTATGCTTTTTATTAACTGTTAAGTGCAAGGTAAACTAGTAGTCTAACGCGCTACGTTACATGCTGTGGGTCACGGGTTAAAATCCTGTCCTCTGAGACCTCTGAAATCTATGAAATTAAATCTCATCGTACGGAATTGAAATGTATACTTACCACGCGTGTTCCGTAGAAAGAAAGCATAGAGATACCTTCATACATCTGCGAATAATTAAAAGCTGTGTGAATTCCCCAATCTGCACTAGGTCCACGTGGGGATTACTGCTTAGTCTCACTATGAGGGGGGGCCTCTGGGACGCACGCATTATAGGCCGACATGCACTTCACTCGCCGACGAAGTGGCCATCGCATAGAAAACCGGTTCGATCCAGTATAGGACTCGCTGTCGAGTCTTCCTGCGGCAAATTACAGAATAACTGATCTTATTTACATTCCACTAGAGTGCAGGCGGATATTCCTCGATGGCGCATAAATCATATGAGACATGTTAAAGCTCGATCGGGCGCAGTTGCACACAATTTCACGCACCCATGCGCGCGAGTTGATCTTCGATCGTTTGATCTGTGCCAAGATGCAGGCTAGGTCGGAGATTTTTGACAGATCAAATCTTTATACATCAAAATGTACAAATTTAAATATCTGTAGTCGCGTAAATAATTTTTACATATA
Source organism: Tortricodes alternella (assembly GCA_947859335.1). Taxonomy (NCBI): domain Eukaryota; kingdom Metazoa; phylum Arthropoda; class Insecta; order Lepidoptera; family Tortricidae; genus Tortricodes; species Tortricodes alternella. Next base: position 1,065,404 of record OX401977.1, read on the forward strand.
AAACAGTACCGTGACTGACTTATAGACAACGCACAGCCTAAACGGCGGTCCTAGAGGTTTGAAAGGAGGAGACATTCCTCGAGTACCCTAAAGGTGCACTAAGGAGGGAATTTTTGAAATTCCTTCCCTAAAGGGGTGAAAAGGGGTGATCAAATTTGTATGGAAAATACCGCGGGCGAAGCTGTGGCGGATCCTCTAGTACCTAAGAATAATAATAATGATTGAATAGTATCTTAGACGAAAGATGTAAATAACGATGATGGTGATGATGACGTTGACGATAATGATGTTGATGATGCTGAATCAATCATCGAAATCAAGATTAAAGAGGAAACTATGATCCAATGAAGAAGCTCAACCTATCTAGTCTATTTAATCTAATAAAATATAAGAGAAAACTTACTTAAAAAAGGAGGAAGGGGTAAGGATACTATTACTACTGGAAAAATTGGCCCTATGCCACTCTTTCCAAAAGATTTTTTTAAGGTACCTTTCACTACTTTTCTGCTGTATATTTTTTCCTCCCTTAACCAACCTTTTTAACAGGGTTGTACAAATTTTCTTAATGTAATATTCTTTTGTATTATCTATATTTATTTTGCTTAAGCACCTTAAACTCATTCAAATAATCATTTTCTATAGTTGATAGCTATAGAAAATGATTATTTGAATGAGTTTAAGGTGCTTAAGCAAAATACTGCACTTTTAGTTGTATAAGGTAGTATTTTACAGATTTTATATAACTTGTCGTTGTTGCCTTTGCATTTGTTCTTCGTTGCTTTATTTTTACTAAGTATTTAATGGATCTTAATTGAAACTTCTTTATCTCCTCTAAATAATGTCTAGCCGTAAAAGTTACAAAAATTTCTAATTAATTGATTTTATTGGCGTTTAGAACTCTGCTTTTTTGTCAAAGATACGTCCGTGACAATACGTACATTATAATTAAATGACTATAACCATTATTCAGTTAAATCATGCCAAAAAATTCAGAATCATGCATCAGACTGTGCGGACTTATAAACTAATTCAAAACTAAATCGTACAGACAGAATGTCATTAATTAATGTTCCAGAGGGAAGCCATCGACTCTTTTAGTTACCACTGAAGTTGGTCGGCTGGGGATTTCGGAACTAGCTCTGCAGTCCTACGGGTGCAGTGCAGAAAATTTTACCAAATTAATTGTCTAAATTGTGCTCATTTTGATGGATTTTGGGATTTAATTTGCTGTGAAAGGGTATGGCTTCGAAACTGGACGTTAGAACGATGTAACGTCATGAAATTGTAATGTTAATATTTTATAACATGTGCCTAATTTATCCTCGGTACGACACGTTGTACTTACAGAGCTAAAAGTTAAAGTACCTGCACTAACTAGTACTGGAGTACAGTATACTTTGAAAACATAATGCAAAGCCATTGATCACACATCTCAACTAGGTGAACAACGCCTGCACAAGTGCTGGAACTAAGAAACACACTTTTTATTGATTTTACATTAAAATGTATCCTAATTTATTTCCTTAAATATTGACATCCTTGCTTAAATCGATATTTAAAAAACCGGACAAGTGCGAGTTAAACTCGCGTGGAGAGGGTTCCGTTCCGTACATGATTATCTGCAATTTACTAGGTTACTTTAAATACCATAGACTTCTTATAGGTTTTCCTGTAATCTATAGGTAAGGAACTATTTTCTATATTTTTTTCAAAATTTTAGCCCCAGTAGTTTCGGAAATAAGGGGGGGGGAATGGTCAATTTTCGCCTATTTTCCTAAATAACTTCCAAACTATTTTACTTAAAATTCAGAAAAAAATATATTTAAAGTCCTCATAATAAGCCCTCTCATTTGATATGTCACACAATATAGATTGCATAACTTTTTTTTTAATTTTGTGATTTACCCCCCAAAAGTGGCTCCCATGTTTAAAATTCATATATTTACGTTACGCGTCCGTGTTGCGGTCACCGACTTACATATGTATACCAAATTTCAGCTCAATCGGTCCAGTAGTTTTGGAGCAAATTGGCTGTGACAGACGGACAGACAGACAGACAGACAGACAGACAGACGCACGAGTGATCCTATAAGGGTTTCGTTTTTTCCTTTTGAGGTACGGAACCCTAATTACTAACTGTAATAGATGTCGCTGGTTAAACTTAACAAGTATGACAATCAACTAATCGTTGGTGTGACAATATCTAAATACGAAACATTTTACGTCAGAGTTATTGCGTTTTATTTATTGGCCATTTTTAACTAAGCCCCCCTTTAACACCCTATATAAGTACCTAAACATGTCATGGACAACCTAATAAAAAAAATATTATAATGAAGGAAATTGAATTTTAAGTCACATTTAAAAAAGGCGACAGTAATAAAGCATGCTTTCATGATTTCATAAGCTTAAAATAAATAAAACTGAAATATTCAATAGCCTAGAATGAAGACCGCTCAATCGTAAACATTTTTTTGTTGAAAATATGTATGCAATTTTTTTTATTAAAGCAAAACATGCCAAATTCAAAATACGTATGAAAGCCGCAACTGTTTCTTTTTTACCACAGCCGCAACAGTAACAAACAAAGGCTTGTAGTTAAATAAATGCAGTGTCAAATGATAATGTTAATCCGTCACATGCAATGTGTCGCACGCCTCCCACGGGGTTTATGTAGGGGAGCGGGCACACGGGCGGGTAGAACGCTGGAAATATAAATATAATCGGAATCACGTTCGCGCAACAACCCTGTATGTGATGTTTTGTGTGACACGAGACAACAGTGTGCTTTTACATTTTATTAAAAAAAAATTAACCATGTCCAACATTCTTGTCAAACATGATTATCATATTATTAAAAAAAAAAAAAAACTTCTTCATTATTGGCTACAAATGTAAATATTCGTAAAAATATCCGATCCAATTCAAGTAAAGAACACGTTCACTCTAAATGTCTCGTCGGCTCTGAAATTTTTCAGCAAATTATTGTTATCATAGAGACTGCAATGCAATTAGACTTCACAGCTAACTCAAACCTATAACAAAATTAATACATTCTGTTACTAGACGGCAGGTTTGACACTAACACGAATAGATAAAGAAAATCGTTTCTCTTTTGTTAAAGAAGGAGATAATACTAAGTTTTCTTAAAAATTGATAAATATGCTTACACTGAAAAAAATTGAGGCCTAGAAATAAACGAATTATTGCTAGCATCAACCTAGCGACTTATTTCGGACAGAGCCAGCAAAGCTGTTTGCTAACATCAAACAAATCCAAGCAATCACATGTCTATAATTTACAAAGCTGTTATTTATTTCCAAATAAATCTCGGTAGTATCCACGTATTTTTAGACAAGCTAACTTGGTACTTTGCTGTTGCTTCGTTTTTTCCGTGTAGAAATAACAAAATGAATAGAAAGCCGCACATCGTTTTTTTGGCGTTCAAAAACCGACGCGTCTTTCCCGCCAGTGTGTCACCTAAATCAGAGGAATGCGTGCAAAAGGGGTGCACAGCGACACGTGTCAGCAGCCCCTGATTGGGCACTAGCGCTCAATTAGACGCGGAATATACGGGATAAGCTGATTTCGAAGGATTTTCTTTTTTGTTAGGTGATTTGTTTTGGCTAGAGCTTTGGAACTGTACATGGACGATTTCGTTAGATATAGTTTAAGCCAAAAGAATTTGTTCCCATGAACTGTTAAAGCGTTTCTATGATATAACAAAGAATCTAACAGGAAAAAAAGAGTCAAGGAGGCAGAGAGTTGGTTTAAAGCAATCTTTGTGATCCTACAATCTCTGATTAAATTTATTGATTAGACGAGACTTTCTGCTCTAACAAGATTTTGAGTGAAACTAAGTCGCAACCTGACTAGAGAGACTTCATAGTATTCTTTATACTATACATATAATTATTTGATAGGTTTTCATATTCGTATATTTGTATTATTAAGACGTGAAAAGTTGTATAGGTATATATATATTTTTGATATTTGGAGACCTTTATACTTGACCGTGGAGACTGTCTACAGCTCCATTTAACCTAGATAATCAATTAAGATGTTTCTTTGTTTCAATTATTATTGTTATTATTAGAGGCCCTTAGAGGCTTTATAAATACATTTCTAAGTCACTTAACTTGTCCAGACGCGGAGACTATACATCTCCCTTATTTTGTATTTTATCCCTTATTCTGGTTTGTTTGTTTATTTATTTCAGTTTATTTAAACATGATAAAACTGTCTATTCTTAAAGATGAATATAACAACATTGTAAACCTACAAAAAAATCATCGTAACAGTAAACTAAGAACGCTAAATAGCATGAATTTTTTTGTACCTCCTAAATGTGACAATGCATATGGCAAGAGAATGTATCATTATATTTACCTAAGTTGATAAATAGCCTTCCAAAAGACAAAACAAGACCTATATCTGTGTAACATTAAAGCAATAAAAAATATCAAGAAATATGTCTTGTCCTGTAAAGACATAGAATATATATTGTAAATCCTTACCTCATTATGTATAACGTTAGCTAGTTAATCTAAGTTAAATTTAAGTATAAACTGTAACAACCATGAACTCTCTGACTGCGCTTAAGCCACCCTGGCTTCTGCAGTCATAAATGCACTTAAAATATGCAAATAATGTAAAATGAATGTTAAAAAAAAAAAAAAAATTATTTAATGCCACATACAAGCTTATGGCTAGGAAAGCCAAGACGCTCACACTGCACTGTTGCACTTTTTATGTGTTAGTTTTAGATAAAACTATGTCAAAGTTGAAAAAAGAGTTACTGCTAAGTTTCTAGCGGCGTTTCTTTTCAGCAGATGTCACCTTTCGAAGCGCTGGTAGATTCAGACATGTGAAAGTGCCCATGTGGCCTACTTGCAAAATAAATATGTTCATTTTCATTTTAATTTTCAGCAATACTTATTAAAACCAGATACAAATGTACACATTAAACTAGAAAAAATCGGTCACCGTAACAAGCGCCACAAACCTTCGTAAATATTGTACTTTTAATACCACCAGCAACTGTTACATGTAAATCAGCATGTGCAGCGATGTCAAACTGTAGCTTATTGGGTTAGCACGCAAATAGCGCCTAGCGCCAGTGCAGAGGCGTCTGCCCTTTGCGGCGAGCTCGTTAATCATATAAGCCTGCCGATTCCTTGTTAATACTAACTACTCTAATTGCCAAGGATATTCTTAGTTGTTTCATCTTTATTCCCCTATCCTAAGGCATAGTTAAATCTACAATATTATAATTTAAGAACGTCAAAACTTAAAGGTTGTGGTTTGAGCTGCCTTTCCCCAGTTAGGTGTTGTAACTCTGTATGTTTCTTGTATTACTTTATCAAAGTAACCGATAAGTTCTTCAACAGAGAGATTTTGCTGTTATATGGTTTTGAGATACAATTTGAGCGTTACTCTAATTTTGGAAAGATTCGGAAAGTGTTTCAAAAATTACATGACTCAGTTTGGTACGCAGCTCTTCTTCTCATCAAATCTCACTATTTAAAGCACTAGTAGTGTTAGACATATGAGAAAAGGGCCCATGTGGCTTACTTGCAAAATAAATATTTTTATTACTGTTACATATCACACGTAAACGTAAGAATTTCAGAATCAGAATCAAGACCTGCCTAGGTGCGTGGCCTTACAGGTCACGAATTTCATTAGCAGTATGAAAGGGCAGTCCCGCGGGAGCGGGGCCCTCCTATTGTGCAGTGTGCGCCAGTGTCCAGTCAACAGCGACCCTTAGATCAGGAGTGCGGAATCAAATGGCATACAATGTTGGTATTATAAGTCACACAACTTCAGCTTCGCTTGCGATGTTTTCAATACAAACTTTACCATTCCCTTTAAAAAATCCCTCCTTAGTACACCCCTAAGGTACATTTTTTTTGTATTAAGAGTGGGGCAAACGAGCCGGCGGGTTGCCTGATGGTAAGCAATCACTGCCGCCCATGGACACCCGCAACACCAAGGGAATCACGGATGCGTTGCCGGCCCTTTGAGAAAGGAGTGGGCTCGTTTTTTGAAGATCCCTAGGTTGTATCGGTCCGGACATGAACAATAATTCCTCCAAATTTGAAATCAGCACCACCAGTTGACCGCCGCTGCTGCTCACCGAAGCTGTGTAGTGTGTATCAGTCAGTCATGGTACTGTTCTATAGGTACCTATTAGGTAGATTGATTTAGAAGTACCTTTAAATAACCAGCTCTGATCGACAAAGTCTTCCTACTTGACTGAGCATGTTCAAGGCGCAAGCTTGTAAAGCTTAATATATCAGTCTATCTCACTTCTATTATGAAATTTATGAAAAAGACGGGTGAACTGTAGAGTCAGGATGCTATTCACAACTCAATGACCAGGTAATAATATTACCAAGAAAAACCGTAAACGGACTTAAGGTGCTTAGAGAAGTTGTAACGATTTGACTTTATGTAAAGTGCTTTATTTCGCATTATTTTGTCCTATAGACTTGAGGTACTTGTATCATAAATAAACCACGATTAAATATATTTATTTCACTTAAGCAAGTGCTCGTTATTAATTCAAAACACGTTTTGTGATCGTGTTCATTGAAATAGATTTTCATGTAAATTAAAATTGACTTATTTTGAAACACAGCCAATTTAGCCCATAATAGTCTTAAAGTAACATTTCGCCCGTGGAGTCCCATTCTCAAGCTCATAACGAGGCTCTATCTCGACTGGACGCGGTAATCAACCCGCGCCATTGTCAACTATCGAAAGGGTTTATCAATTCGTAAATAAATTGACCCTCGGTTTTTTCCTACCCCCCGGGCCATGTTGACGGTCCGTTTGCCCTTTTTGCCCCGTCGGGCAAAATAAATAGGATTTAGCTTGATTTTACAAATCCTACGTCCTTGTTTAGTATTTTACTGATGCGATGTTACGACGTTGATTTAATAGTTTCGGTAGGTGTTTTTTATACATACACATCACGCCCGAAATCCCTAATGGGGTGGGCAGAGCCACAAGACTACCTGTGGCCACGTTCGATTAATTAGTCCTAAGATGGTATGATGAACCATATGGTGACAGGTGATCAGCCCATCGCCCATACAGATAGTCCACCATGTTGGAGAGGACCCGTCCCTTAGTCGACTTTTACGACATGCCAGGATGATAAGCATCTGCACGCATTCTATGCTATTTCTTCACTCCCAGTGCAGCACAGGAGGAGTGTTTTTTATGCTAAAAGATTTTAAATTAGCACAGTTAAATTATTTCAAGAAGAACCTATAAGTGATTATAATATTTAAAAAATGTAATGAAAATTAACAGAAATACGCTGGAAGCGTTAAACAATGGGACTTGTACATTATTTGGAATGAATGTAGGTACAAAACATTTTGTATTTTGAGAAAAAAAAATGTTTAGTTCAAGAAAGAAAGAAAGTTAAATACATTAATTCATTACGCAGAATACACTCAGAGTTATAATAAATTAAAAAAATATCAGTGTTTGCATTTTAGGTACATTATTTTATTCAAGGAGAAAGATGATTAAGCGTGTGTTATGTTGAATTCTGATTCCGTATGAAGTCAAGAATACCTGTTTCATTCTGTTTCTCAAACGTAATTACGCCCACAAGAACAAAACCATAATTAAGCAAATAATATTAATATTAACAATGTTTCCTAAAAATATGTACCTAATGAAATTTTTTTATTTCCCTTTATGAAACATCACAACTTTGCACTTATGTTGACGACATAAGTCCATTTTCTCCCTAGTTTTTATTTCCTCCCGTCCACAGTTTTAATCTTCCTGATAATTATCGTATCCAGGAACATTAGGTCATCCCCTAAGTAAAGATTCCATTATCGATACTCGGATAATCCCGTATTACTTTTAACGAATCTGTCAATCATGGGACAAAAGAAATAGATTGATTTTGATTATAGTTCGCGTCGCCATATTTTTTTGATAACACCGACGATGTGTCAGGGCCATGTTGTTTAATACAAATGAAAAAAAAAACTATTTCACAATTTTTTTTTATTACTATTTTAGGCAATTTAATTCCCGTTTATCGCCATATTTTCAGGATCTAACTATTTCTGATACTTCTTAGATGTCAATCCAATGGCATATTTCCTCCAAACATGATTTTGTGGCATCGCTGTGAAAATTATAAACTCCCTTTTTTATATCAGCACGCGAGTATGTGTACAATTTTTTTCAATTTTTATTGACGCTCAATAGCGTATTCAAAACTACATTGAACACTCGAATTCACTTTCCACTGTCCCATTCGACATGCGACAATTTTCCACTGACTGCAATAAAAACGGAAAGGAGCCGGTGTCCACATCATTGCGCCCCGACAATGGCCAATTTGACACTCCGGCGCAAAAAACTAAAAGTCACAATTAGGGTTCTCACCGTCGGCCATTGTGCCCCACGGAAGCAACCATTTAAATTTCCATTAGCTTCGAACAGTTGATAATTGGTGACAACCCTATTGACTGCGTTGGGAGTTAGATTTCCAATGACGTTTTGTAATTTGGTGTTATTAGAACAAATTAGAGGGGATTCAAGTAATGACAGCGTTAAAATTTTGGTCATAAAATCTGTCATTAGGAGATTTCGTGTATTTGTTCTTACGATTAAAATAATTCCATTAGTGTAAATGCAAATACAAGTATTATGATCTTCACAACGACAAACGGAACAAGAGGATTAAAGCAGATAACTACAGACTCAGATCCCAAAAGTGGACGCTTTAAGTAGACACTATAATTGCACGCGAACCTTTCAATTTAGCCCTAATGGCCGTCCCTCATTCATCACAGGCTTTTACAAGCTATTAGACCTTAAATCTTCATCCTAACTTGAGATACCCTAAAACTGAGATGTGAAATGGAATTCAGTGAAGCGACTGTAAACTTTGCCACCTCGCGCAAATACTGAAGGGGTGAGCCAGGGGTTAGATAGCACTCAAAATTAAAGCCATCGCTTCCAAAAGTTAAGACCTCGAGTGTCGATAAATACACAAAGGGGTGACGTCGCACCCCTTTCTAATATTAAAACGGTGGGGTAAGTAATTCTTGTTAAAACACTCCAAATGTTAATAAAAACAAAGTGTAACGGTAAGGTCTGCCGCAATTTCGCGACGTTACTTGCTCACCACAAGGCCTTTTTTATATATTTATTTTCATATAAATCTTTGTACGACATCATGACTTAACTTTATTATCTTATCTACTTGTTGCCAAACCTAATCTGCATTTAATTTTATGAAAAATGAGATGGATTGTTTTCAATTATCTGTACTGCTTTGTGCTTTATGTCATTACCTTTGAGTGCTTATATCAGTAATTTTATTTTCTGTAAGAAATTGCAAGTTCTTACAAAAAATGCTCTAGTAATAATAACTTTTACACAAAAAGGCAGCACGAAAACAAACCTCCGGGTAAGGTTAAACGTTCAATTAATTTCGCAATTTTAACACTGGCCACACGGCCCCTGACAGCAGAACAAATGTGACGTCGCCTGTCAAATTAGTGACGTGTGCGCGGCAATGTTGCTTTTTTGAATTTCGAACGCGAATGATTGGCGAGTGGTATTGAGCGGGGCCAGTCGTATGGAAATATGGCCCGGTGAGATGGTACTAATTGGTGTATATTACAAAAAAATAATTGATTACATGCGTGTTTGTGCGTGAAAGTTTTAAAAGCGTGCTTTTTGAGTCGTACAGTGAAACATTTACAATGAATGAGAGTTTATTCGTATTAAATTCTATTCAGTGTAACATAAAATATACATGCAAATGTTTGTGTACAAACGCAGAAACCCATGGCTCAAAATTGCAAGAACTTAAACACATTTTTCCTAAACACAGTATCAAGAAAATCTAGACCCACGTTATTAAAACAACTTTATAACGCAAAGTCAGTCGTGAGCATAATACTTGGAGGACGCCCATGCAAATATATTTGCTGCAAAAAACATAAGTTCGCCCACGGCGTGGAAAGTTCGCCTCTTTCAGCGATATCGCAATATGTATTAAATGCCATAGACTAAAGAAGTTTTTGCATAGAAAGTATGCATAGACATAGAAATTGTCACATATTTGTTTTTTTTTTAAAGCAAATATGTGACAATTTCTATTTCTATATATTCTGGCAAGATTTAAAATAGGTTGCCAGCAGATAAGGTTTTATGTCAAGTGGGTGAAAATGAAAGTATAATTTGCCCATAGCAATACTATTTGTTTTTATAATTGTCGTTGTATTCCTAAGGTAAACCCGAAACTAAGGGCATGCCTTTCAGCGCGTTTATAAAGGTATTGCAAGTTTTCTAGCAATAAAAAAGTTCAAGAGTAGGTACCTAATTGAAATAACTTTTTACAATTTCCATTGTTTACGAACGATGTGGAAATTTGTCATAAAGGGCAATTGGACAATGTGGGAATTGGTCATATAGGAAATTGGTCAATTTGGAAATTTGTCATTTAGGAATTGGACAATGTGGGAATTGGTCATAATATAGGTAATTGGTCATTTTGGGAAATTGACAAATAGAAATTGGACAATATGGGAATCGGATAATGACGCTTAAAGTTACGCAACCCGTTAAAGACGCTTTGTGATAGCATCTCTATACGGGGAATCATTGAACAAATGAAGGCACGTGTTTACAAACATCTGTCACATCTATTTTTCAAATAATTTTCAATCTTTGTCGTGTGCTTTTTAAAAATGAGGCAAGTTACGAGCTTAGCCGGTTTGAAGTAATATAATTTCATGAGTGGTCTGGGCAGAGTGGGTAATAATAAGCAAACTTTTAAATATGTTTGATAAGCAGTTTAATTCTAACTATTGAAAAAGAAATAGACTTGAACGCCAGGCGATGTAAAGTTCTTCAAAGTACATAGGTACATGTCCCTGGCTATTGGACATTCGTTAACAAAAAATACTAAGTAGTGCATATCTGACCAATGTGCAAATTATGAATACAATCACTCCTTATTTACAAAAAAAAATATCTTTATAATTTATTAAGTTGGAGCAACCTGTATTTAAACTTATTGACACTAAAACGGTGCGTCGCATAAGTCCTGTCACTTTATTCTTGTTAGCATTAGGTATCAATGATTGATACAGTGTGTTCCTAACGATTTGTTTTAGTTTAGGTGGGATAAAATTTGTTAGTAAATGTGGATTCTTTTTGAACTGCCAGGGACACGTATACGAAAGTGTGTTTGTTGATTTCTTCTTCTTTCACACAGCAACAAAGATTGACGTGTTTTTTCCATAGAAATCGTTTATTCGCAAAAAATACGATTACTAAACGAACAGCGATAACCTAATTCCACGCGGGCGAATTCATGGGCATAACCTATAAAATAAAAAACCCACAAAATATGACACGGACATCATGAGATAACGTTGCGTGCAGCGTCGAAACATTTTGCCAAAACTATTCGACAAAGGGAGTCACATAAAGTCCGAATTCACCTCCCTTTTAGAAAGAGTGAACTAGCTTATTGTCCTCCGTCCATAGCCAATTAACACCCCACGTAGATATCTGCAGTAACGAGCCGTCAAACTTTTTGCGAACACCCTTTGTTTGTGACGGTGTAACCGGCCCAATAAAGGACCTGCCGTATTTCCACTCTTTTGCGAAAATATTAAATGTGCGAAAGATTTTGGAGTCACGCATTTTTGTTTCGAAATAGAGGGTTGGTTTGACAGGTGTTCGATTTTTAAAAATATTTTTCGTTTGTTTCGAAGGTGGAACTGGATATGGTCGGGTAAAAAAGTGTTTGCGTTATTTACAGGGAGGCGTTTTGAAGGAGTTATTTTTTGCTGTCTATGAATGGTATGACTTTTAGGGTTGATCTCAGGCCTTCCTGATCAGAATGATTAACTTGCAATTCGTCTACGAAGCAAAATGACTAAAAAGAATGTCTATGTGGCAAAATACCTAAGCACTTAATCGTGTAAAGATCAAAATGTCTGCCAAGCGAAATGCCTAAATTGCAATAATACCTAAGCAGCAAGTTGTCTAAACATCAAAATGTCTGGAAGCAAAATGCCTAAATTGCAATAATACCTAAGCAGCAAATTGTCTAAAGATCAAAATGTCTGCGAAGCAAAATGCCTAAATTGCAAAGCCTCACCTAAGCAGCAAATTGTCTAAAGTTAGAGTTGAACATGTTGACGTTGAGGTCCTTGAAGGTGGCGGCGCCGCTCTGGTCGAGGATCTGCAGCATGTCGGGGAGCTCGTGCGGCGCGTGTGAAAGGCTACTTTTTATCCCGGAAAATTTTAAAGTTCCCGAGGGAATAATTTCATTGAAAATTCGTATCCAAGCGAACGAGATCGCGGGCAGAAGTTAGTATTTCATAATGTCACTGCAGAATTATGATAATTACTCAACAGTGCCTCGAGCGCCATCATCATCATCCGCATATACACGTCCGCTATAATGCGGTTTGGATAGTTGGGTAGGCATTTTGCTTCTTATTCAATATACAATGAAGTTCAAGTGCTGCAGTGGCGGAGCCTGCCTACAAACCGATTCCTGACGGCTTGACCAAGCTAGAAAGATACGGCTAGCTGTCAGTGAAGTCCATGTTACTCTAACTAAATGTCAGACTTGCACGTACGGTTCTAATTCTTCCGGCTTCCCTTAGGAAATATTTGACGCTTCGCCACTGAAGTGCTACATAGACATATTGCCTGGTAGGCATTTTGCTTCTTAGTCAATATACAATGAGTTCAAGTGCTGCATAGTCATATTGCCTGGTAGGCATTTTGCTTCGTAGTTAATATACAATGAAGTTCAAGTGCTGCATAGTCATATTGCCTGGTAGGCATTTTGCTTCTTAGTTAATATACAATGAAGTTCAAGTTATGCATATTGCCTGGCAGGCATTTTGCTTCTTAGTCAATATAAGCTTTAGGCTAAATTTCATGTCGACGTTTTGATTTTTAGGCAGCATGATTATAAAGCATGTCAGGTTGTCCAGGTCGCAAAATGACTAGATAGGTTGATTGACTACATCGCATAATGACTAGGTCGCATAATGCCTAGATCTTTATTTGACCACATCGCACAATGACTAGGTCGCAATATGCCTAGATCTTTATTTGACTACATGGCACAATGACTAGATCGCAAAATGCCCAGATTTTTATTTGACTACATCGCACAATGACTAAGTCGCAAAATGCCCAGATTTTTCAATCTATGTATTTTCAATCTATGTATTATGTATTTTGCATAATTTATTAAACCTCGCATAGAAAAGGCGTCTCAAGCTCTACTACAAGGCCGATTTACTTACGCTGAATTAAAAAAAAAAAAACAAACAAACAGCAACACCTGAAACGTTACAGACAGGGTAGTTAGTATTTTACACTTGACTGTACTGGGTTATGTGATGTGGTCAAATAAAGATCTGGGCATTTTGCTAGTGGTCATCATGCGACCTGGACAATCTGAGATCAACCCGACTTTTATTTATTGTCATATAATAACAATTGCTACGAATTGAAATGTATTTATCAATACATTTCAATTCGTATTATTACAAATAAAGGAAATACAATGTTTTTGTTGCCTTATTTCGAACTGGATAAAAAGAAAGCACAGAGATGCCATTTCTGCTTTTTTTTATGCATTGAAGAAACCATTCAACGGCTCGTTAAATACAAAACTTGTTACTCATACGCCAGGCGTATCTAAGATGTAACACGAATTTCAACCTTACCTCAAGCTTATGTAGGGGTCTTTTATTCTGTATATCCTGACGGATATATCCGTCTTGGCGGTGAACCAGTGATGCGGATTTATCCGTAATTGGTATTAAAGTATGTTTATCTGTAACAGCGTAATAACAAGAAACTAAGACTAAGTAAAAATTGTCTTCAAGTAAATCTACAAAATAGCTTCAAAATTTAACCAAAACTGCCAGAATTGTCCTATTACACCGTATGCGAAGCACCCCCGGCAAGTCGCCGGTATAGCAAATCGAATTTCATAAAATAGGCGAAGGTCCGAGCAGAATGAAATTTTCAAACAAATGGTAGCCAACGAACCGACTGGGCCGACTAGCGAATCTGTCTGGCTCCGGAGTTTAAGACAGGGGTTTTGTGATTGAGAACGTTATATATATTTGAGGGTAAAAGAAATAGGATTGTTGAGTAAAAAGGGGCTGTTAAAAAAATAATATTTTTTGTTTTAACAATTATTATTACAATTAATATTATTACAAACGTGGACACTGATTCCTCTTAAACTAACTAACTGGCTCCTGCAGTCATTAATGCATTTGGAAACGCTAGGATTAATTTAAAAACATAATTAGTAATTTAAATCTAAAAAAAACTGTTTTTATTAAAGCTGTTTTTGGTGTAACCGCGTTGGTTAGAGTTTAGCTTTACTGTAACAAAGGAGCAGTTACATCCACTTCCACTTTAAATCTTTTGAGTAATTTTAAACGCATATTCTGTCTAACTTTTCGTTCAGTGCATCCCTTCTTCCTTCGATAATAGTTAGAGAAAGACGCTCTGAGGGATATTTTATCCTTGTTTCAGTAATCCTAGTGTCGCAAGCAGTAGATAAAATAAAAATAAAAAAACAATCCAGCTGCTTAACCTCAAAAAATAAGAACTAAAAACTGGCCAAGAGCGAGTCGGACTCGCACATGAAGGTTTCCGTACCATTATCTCAAAAACGGCAAAAAATAACACGTTTGTTGTATGGGAGCCCCCTTAAATACTTATTTTATTCTGTGTTTTAGTATTTGTGGTTATAGCGGGAATAGAAATATATCATCTGTGAAAATTTCAACTGTCTAACTATCACGGTTCATGAGATACAGCCTGGTGACAGACGGACAGACGGACGGACGGTCAGACGGACAGCGGAGCCTTAGTAATAGGGTCCCGTTTTTACCCTTTGGGTAAGGTACCCTAAAAAAGAGCACGGCATAATGAATTTTATTTTCATATTTTCACTTTTTATTCTTTTTCATAATTAATATTTTTTTTAAACTGGTTGTATCGAAGCTTACTATGTCAGTTGAAGTTGCCAAGATGCTTCTTTAAAAAAAATAGTAGGTAGTCAATATTCACTGTCAGAAGGTTGAAACACCTGAAATTACCATATAAACGCCACGACTAAATGCGAAAAAGCGTGCCACGGACGTCAGCGACGGCATTCGCTATCACAAATGAATGGAAAACGGCATATCGTGCTGCGACACTGGCACGAAAATAAGTCAAAGTCAAAGTCAAAAAATCATTATTCAATGTAGGTTTTTACAAGCTCTTATAAAGGCCAAGGAATAAATGTACCACCGGTTCGGAAAAAAACCCTCTACCAAGAAGAGCCTGCAAGAAACTCGTTGTGGTAGATATCATTTTTTCAAAACGGTACACATATAAGTTATCAGTACACATAAAATTCGCGTGTATAGCCGACTGTTGGTTAAAAAAGCACCAAATGCCCAAGCATAGTAAAGTAGGTCGGCATTTAAAAATTGTATACGCAAGCTAATTTTCCCGAGGGCACGTCGCCCTTAATTTATGGGGCCGATTGCGTAATCTAACCTCTCCGACGTGTGACTGAAAACCCGCTACTAACGAGAATTGAGGATTTTTTGCTGGGACTCGCGGAGGAATGTCTAAAACTCGAATTTAAAAAAGTATTAGAGCTAATTTTGGAAGCTTTTATTTCAGCTGGGAATTCCGAAGCCGAGTGGGATGACGGATCATATAGTATACAATGTACTGTAAAATGTCGTATACCTATATCTTGTCGTGCGTTAGTCTCGCTAAAACTCAAAAATGGCTTGACTTATTTCTTTTCTTTTCTAGTTTTTTTCGCTATAATACAGGGTTGGGTTAAAAATATAAAAAATAGGGAATAACACTATAACCGAATTACTTGCAAACGAAGTCGCCGCAAGAAGCCATTTAATAAATAAAAAAAAAACAAAATACATATAATATTCATAACAGTTTTGAGAAGTCCTATTATTTTCCGGGTTTTTAATTAATGTCTAACTGCCGGGGACACGTTATATAGCGATCACTAAAGTTGCTATAGTAACTATAGGTGCATTGTCAAAAACAGATGCGATCGATGTCAAATTAGGCAAGACGCTCCCACCATTCTACAATTCTGATTGTTGACACTTTTCACTTATAATATAGTCGTATCAAAATTCGCAAACAACACAACACAATTCACTTAGCATTACAAATTCCAAATCTTGACTATAATACATTCGACGTAGCCCTCGCTGGGCCTGGCTGCGATCGGATTTGAATGCTGAAGCAGCTCAAATTAACATAATCCGATGTCTTGAAGTTTTCACTGAATTATTTGCTAGTCATTGATCGCGGCGTGATACTGCCATTTTGGAATTTCTATTTTATAATTAACCTTTTTTGCCAGATATCAGGGCGTCTATTCGGGAACGTCTAAGTGTGGACTCGCATCTCCCTCTTATGTATTAGGTACGCGTCGTGCGGAAGATTGGGATTGGGAAATCTCGCTTGCAAGTCGCTACAACATCACTTAGCGTTCCCGAATATAGGCGTAGGTCAAAGTCGTCAGTTTGACGATTCGTTTAGCCTAGTTGGTAGTGACCCTGCCTCCTTACCTAGCGTGTCGGGTTCGATCCCCGGTAAGGGCAATGATATTAAAAAACCAAAGATGCGTCTTTCAAGCTCAAAATTTAAACCCAGAAAGCAACCCAATTGGGTTGCTTTCAATTAGTCATGCGCGGACTTTTGGCCGAGTAACACATGTCGTGCTCTATTGAAAATGTTCTCAAAAAAGCCATTCTTGAGCCAAATGTCGGTTCCTAATACTACAAAATAAATAAAAGGAAGAACTGATGCTTTATTTCATTTGAAGGTACATTCAACGTAAATAGAAGTACTAAAATGCATTTATTTTGTACATGATCGCCATATTCCAAATTAATGTGTAGTATCCGCACGTCAAATGTCACCTAAAGCTGCACTGGCCGAAAAGAAACGAAAAAAGAAGAAAATTATTAGAGACACGTTTTTAAAACGCGCTGAGTATGGATATAACGTGTCTTTCTATAATATGTCATTGGGTAAGGGCAAATATTTGTGTGATGATCATAAATGCTTGTTCCTGATTCTTGGATGTTGCTTTAGGTTCATAACGGCTTAATTTTGTTTTTACTCTTTTAACAATACTCCTAGATCTGAAAAGAACTAAGTGTCAAAATACCTTAATCCCAGAATGCCTATTTTATTTCCTCGTAACATTGTATTCTTATTATGGCTGAATTTTAATGTTAGTAACTAAAATTTCAAAATTTTCGGCATTTGGTGAATGTGACGTTTTAGCACAGAATAGATAATAGTACTAACGTTTTAGGTCAAATTCATTATCTCTCTCGTTCATTTTTTTAATATGACAATTTGATATCTAGGTATTGCGGGACCATGTCAATTTGAAATATAGTCAAATTACTGAATAAGGCATTATGTAAAAAACGGGACGTTTCCTATGTACTTAAGTATTTATTATCTATATAAGTATATATTTCGTCGTCCATTTACATAACACAAGCCTTTCGAGCCTAGATTGATTTGAGTAATGATTGTCGCCTGAATTATTTAATATTTATCTATATCCGAGAAATAAACATAGTAAAGATTGTAAAAATATACATAAAACCATTGAAATCATGTAATAAATTACTTTTTCTTCCAACCACCCTTTAATTTCATCATTATGGTCTTAAATACTCAGCACAAAGCAGCACTTATTTGCTTTAGAGCAATAAAGTTGCATACAAAATTCATCATTGCACTGTTTTGTGTGTTTGTTTTTAAATATGGTTAGTTGATCATGATGTTTACACGACCAGCCACCCAATCCGCCCATTCACAATCCGACGGGACAGCTGACCACTTTTCTGTGGACTTAAAGTTAGCAAACGTTGTCCACATGTCCGGCGGCCATATCGAACTGTGATTGCCCCGTCTAAAATGGTATGCTCGAAGCACCGGCTGATAAGATAAGAAGATGAAAGATTTAAAAAAAAGTTTGCGTTATATGAGAATGAATTGACCAGTACATGTTTTCTGTGAAAATTTTCGGATGTTCTACCTTAGCTTCTGAACCACTTGACCGATTTTAATAAATAGGATATCTTAAGATTCGAGCGGAACGTGCGAGTGTCATAGGTTATATAAAAATTATAAGGGTGCGTCATACCAGGTGCAAAAATCCTTTTTACGTCGCTAGTCGGGTTTAACTATACTTTTACTTCTGCTTGGTGCAACAATCTACTGTAAATTATATTAATTGAAGTCGTTTGGGTGCCGCGTACGCATCAAGTTTGCTTGTGTTACCATAACATATCAATCAGAGTAATCTATTCATCTCTCTGACAAGGGCTCCGTAATCAAAAAGTTCCCCAATCACGCTGCGCCCGCGGCGTCAGCTAACTTTAATGCGCTGCCACTACTTCTTCAACTTCAATGATTGTTTGCTTCTTAGTACAAATGACATGCATTGAGATGGAGAAACCTTTTAAATTTAACTATATACATATATACAACGTGCCACTGGCTGATGGACATTCTTTGATATAAAATTCTCAGTACTGCATATCTGACCAGTATGCAAGAACGAGATTAAGGCACTATCGCTTAACAGTGGATGATGCAAGATAATTCGAATTTAGAAATGTTTTTCAATTGTATCTGTCATGTATCCTACAAGTAACTTGTGGCCAAATGCACGAAGGCCAATCAAATTGATCTTTAATTAAAGTGAAATTTGAGTGACGTTAATGATATTATTTGGTTGGCAAAGTTGGTTGAGGGTCTAATCAAATGCTTAAATGGCGTTTGTGAATTGGCCATTGATGTAGTACAGTACAGATATCTGTATTTGTTAAAATAGTAATAATAAAAACATATTCGGAAATAACCACAATAGAGCAGGCATGTAAGGTATGTTTTGTTATATTTAAGGATAGACATGAAAGTTTTTTCGCCACGACACTGATATAGCTGTTTTTATTTTCAAGCCAGATCCGTTTTTCATCAAATACGTAATTTGGACCCAAGTGTTTATAGTGCATTTAAAAAGTCACAAAACAGCAAAGGTCAAACGGCTCCCTCTATTTCAATTCTTACCCCGTTGGTCCCTCGGGCGGGGCAGTTATCTCGCGTGAATAAACATGTCCAGGGGACTGATTAGCCCCGCTAAGCTGATTTGGGAAATAGTTGGGTAAATTGTGAGTGAATATAAAAGAAATAGGTTTGGGTTATATTATCGGTTATGGTACGTAAGCAGTAGAAATATTATTGACAAAATGATGAAGTACGAGAAAATGATGATAATACTAAATATTTACTATAATGATAATCACTCAATAGACCGTCATTTACGGGACGAAGAGAGTCGACAATATCGTTTGAAGGTAGACAATAACGCTAATCCGAAACGAACACACAATAATTGCAAGGACGCGTTTGTTCCCAGTCATCAGAGCCTAAGAATAAAGCGATCCTGTTCCGATGTGAACATCTTTTGAGCCGTCCAATTACACGGGAACAGATAATGGGGGCGAGCTTCTTTCAAGTCCACACGGGCGATTATTACGGCCAAATGACCGTCTTAAGATGGGATTGGTGCGAGGACGGAGATGTGGCGGGATGGCCGAGTTTTTGCGGTAGTATCCAACTTGGATCTCACGGTTGGCTTGGAATTATTAATCCATTTCTTTTTAATTACTACCCGATTGCTGCTTAATGCGTTTAATCATCATGCCATTTTAGGCATGGATGTTTTTTTCTAAATACGATAAAGGCAAATATACTTCCGGTTCACTTGATGATAAACTGTTGTCTTCTGGTTATCGTAATCAAAATCATAACTATCGAAGATAACACCTGTCATGTCAGAATAATATATAAGTACTACGAGTAGTTGGATATATAGTGAGATGAGAAAATCAATATCAAAAGAAATTTAATATTTAAAAATATGGCGAAATGATACACAAATAAATACGGATGAAAAAGACCGGTATGATTGAAAGAGCTAACATCAGAAAGTAAGAAGCTAGAAAGGCTATTCTGAAGAAGAAAAAAACGCCTCTTGCGTCTAACTTGAATTCATTGAATTCAAGGTGTGAGGGGCTGGAAATAGAGCCCCGTATTGCCATCGTTATGGGAGCTCATCTCTCGATATAGAAAATTGATAAGAGAACCTTTTTAGTTCGGGAAAACGATTCTAGTTAAAACGAGCTTGCCAAAGACACCCACCTTTTATTTTTTGTAACTGTCAAACAATAGTTCCGTAAAAAGGGATACAAGGAAGTTGGAACTGTTTGAAGAAACTTGTTTGATGGTGTGGAAAGTAACGACTCTGGAGATAAATTTTTCGAGAAACTGAATAAAAAGTATTCTTACAATTAAAACCCTATAAGTAAGGGTAATTAATACTACTAGGGTGATTATGTCATGCTTGAAATAAAATATGCATCACTTTTATTTATAACCAAGTTTGTTTAATGATAGTAAGTGGCGCCCAACATGGGGCCACAGCTATAACAACCAGTTTATTCAAAAGAATGATGCAGTACAATAAAACAAGGTATGTACTTGCCTTTAGTTAGTTTAGATCACGTTATGACCCCAATGCATCTAGAATAGGGAAGATGCATACATTTTTTTTCATCTTGTATTGGAAAGTGCTGAATAATAGAAACCAATCTGTGTACGCAACACATTATTATGTTGTTTATTTAATGAGTCATGAAGCTTTGAAAAGTCATTGTTCATATCACTCGCAAAAACACTCCATACAAAATGGAAGACAACTATGACGTCACAGCATTCGTTAGGCTGTACAGTATATAATTATGGCGTATAAACGATATCTGCAATTATTTCCAAATACTTTTTTAGACCAACATCGTGGAAATAAAACATAAATTTGATGATGATGTCCAATAGCTTCAACTAATTCCAAAATGACTAACAACAGGCAGCTGGAAGCTATGTCACTATGTGCCCGCAATCTAAGTTGTCATGTTGACTCGGCGACTATGCAGGTTACTTCTGAGTATCGCTGCGATTGAGTGTCCGTTGCATGTGATGAGTTTTATTGATGAATGGCATTTGGCTTACACTAAATAGGGTATCACCCCATATAATATACCTATTCCTAGCAGCAGCATAGTTGAAAAAAGTCCACTTGACACATGTATTGGTCATCTGTCATTAAGTTATATAAAGTAAAGGCACACAAAAAACTGTTTTTGTCAAAATAAACCCCTGTTAAATGCATAGTTCGACACAATCTTGGCCGGTTCAAACAAACAAACCGACTGGTGTGCGTTACACTACTCGGCTAAGCATTATCATAATACTGGCTTTAAGTTTAAGCCGGGGGGAGCGGCGTGGGAAATCACATGCGTTCAGACGAAGTTTTTAATTAATAAAAGGTTTTTTGCGGTTCTGTTCATTTGAAAGATACCTTATTTTAGGTTAAAATAATGATAAAGCCTTTATTTTCTGTGTAAATTTAAACATTTGTGCTTTTATCTACAATTTGTTACTGTTTTTTACATAATAATACGAATGATACTCTTTTATCAAAATAATAGGTATTATGATTTTGTGATAATCTTAGACTAAACGCTTATTTTATTACTATAGTTATTTAAGTGAATCTGGTAATTTTATTGTTTATTTGTGTACTTATTCATTTAACTAACGCATTTTTATATTATCTTCCGTCATTAATAAATAATAATAATAATAATAAATCAGGGGACAATCTTTACACAAATCGATCTAGTCCCAAACTAAGCTCTAAAGGCTTGTGTTATGAGTACTAGATGACGATATAAATACTTAGATAGAGAAATAAATACATAAATAAACAAAAAATACAATACAAATAAATACATACATTGTTAGTCTTTTGATATTTGTTAGATGTTTTTTATTTACTCGATGCAATAAATAGCTAATTCACTTTTTAATTTAGGATATGTAACTTGCATAAATGACAATTAAGCTTTCTTTAACAAAAAATACCATTTTGAATACCTATTTAAAGTTTATTTCCCGCTCGTTCTTTCCACCCTGTAACATCTATATACCCATCTCTATTTGCCCTTATAAGTGCATCAAGCAATTTTTACCGCCATTTCACTTAATCAATTACCGCTAACACGTTCAATTTGAATAATCACGTAACACAACCGGACTCGTTTGACTCTATATCGTCCATTAATTCATAAGCGACACAGCAAAATGCCAAGCCATTTTAAACTTAAATCGAATACATTTGTAGTTTCAAATGCAAAAGCATTCCATTTTAACTTATAGCTCTTTGTAATACACCAACGAAATTATAATTGGTGCTGTGCGCCGCGCTTTTTGAACACGACGTGCGCGGAATACCGGCGTAACGTTATAACGATATTAGCAGCTGCATCACGTAAGCGTTGCAACGGTTAACGGTTTATCAACGAGTTGTTAATTCCATTTTCGAATGTTTTATTTCCTTTTAATATTGCGCCGGTTTTCAGAAGTGGGATGACTTTTTTGGCCAGTGTGCGGTGCTCTCTGCGACACGGGATTTTAATTTCTGAAAATAAACTTAAAATATTTTTATTGTTTTGGGAATAACATTTTCCGAATGTTTTACCCTTTCTGTGATTTTTCAGATAGTTTATTTACATAAATCAAATCCGTATTAATGTTGTAAATGCGAAGACGTGTTTGTTTGTTTCTTAGTTTGTTCTTCTTTCACGTCAAACCAGAGAGACGAATTAACTTATTTTTTTTGCACACAAAGAACAAAGTAGGAAGGCCGGAGAAGAGCAAGGGTTACTTTTTATATCGAAAAATTCGAATTCCATACCAACGAAGTCGCGAGTAAAAGCTAGTATCTAGTGAGGAATGTGGTTAAAAATGGTTAAACATAGTAAACAAAACTTTTGAATGTTATTTGGTCCAAATTTTGGTGCCAATATTCTGTAGTCATTCGTCCTCAATATTTTTTTGGTTAAATATATTTTTTTAAGCTTGTACACTTGCAAATTAAGAAAGTTTGAACGTCTAATCATGGAATCTAAATTCATTGATATTTAATCTCGAAATATAAGTTTTAGCTAGCTAGCTTTCTTTTTAAAAGTATGATTCCATTGTGTACTCATAACTTTCAACACATTCAATCATAAAAAGACAGACTTATATATCATATAATATATAAATATACGATCACGCTACGTTCGAACTGTTAAAATTTTCCAATTTTTCACACTGAAATGAGAATTCATGAATTAAATATATCATCACTTGCGATTCAGAATGGCCGACAATACCCGCTAACGAGGTATGTTGCAAATCAAACAAAATGCAACTGATTGCGATATGAGCGCTGGCTGTTTGCGGTCGCTAACTAGCGCATTTACCCTACCTCATCTAGGAAGTTATATCATTATACTAAATAATATTAATCGTATGTAAACTGGCACCGACACTAGTAATACTAGAATTGTGTGCTCGTTCACTGGGTGGCTCCGAACTAGTACCATCGTGCAAATGTCCTAGTTCGGTCTTTTAATTATTTTAGTACCTACACTCTAATAATTTATCTATGGTCCGCTTCCAACAGGACGAAAAGTCAAAATTATGTCGACTCGCTTGCTCCCGCACAATGCGCCAGCAATAAAGGCAGTATGTACGATTTTAGACAAAATTGAGTTCATTACTGCTTCAGAATTAAAATATTATTTGATCCCGAATCAATAGGTACCGCAATTTCAAGGCATTGGCAAGGGATTTTTTGAGGCAAATACCCTCGGGAAAAATAATACAAAACCATTTCTATGGAAATCATTATAATAAATTTTACCAGGATTCTCACTGTGAATTTAATGTCGGCGTCTCTCGTAAACTTCCGTATGAACCTAAAGGCTACCATACACCTAAACGCGGAACAAAAACCAGACCGGGTCTGAAGCAGATCTGCGTAAGCAGTATCACAGGAATTAAAATGAAATCCTTCACATCAGTGACGGCTAAAGTCTTTCAGAAAAATAAAACGAAACCATTTTTATGGAAATTATGATTATTACCAGGAACCGGCTAGCTGCAAATTTAATGTAAGCATCTCTTGTAATCTTCCGTATGAACCTAAAGTCTATCACATACCGAAACGCGGAACAGAAGCGGAGCGGGTCCGATGCGGGCCGCGTAAGCAGTGTCGGAGGAACTAAAATAGAAGCCACATCAGTGTCTCTCGTAAACTTCCGTATGAAGCTAAGGGCTTCCATACACCGAAACGCGGAATGCAAGCGGAGCGGTTCGAAAGCAGGTACGCGTAAGCAGTGTCATAGGAACTAAAATGGAAGCCTTCACATCAGCGTCTCTCGTAAACTTCCGAATGTAGCTAAAGACTACCACACACTGGAACGCAGAACAGAAGTGGAGCGGGTCGGAAGCGGGCCGCGTAAGCAGTGTCACAGGAACTAAAATGAAAGACTTCACATCAGCGTCTCTTGTAAACTTCCATATGTAGCTAAAGGCTTCCATACTCTGAAGCGCGGAACGGAATGCAAGCCTTCACATTAATAACGGACTGATGTGAAAGCTTCCATAGTCAAATGCTCACAGAAGCTCGAACGAACAGTCCAGGTTGTTATACGGAAAAAGATAGTCTCGCTGTTGGGTCGAGTGCAAGAAAGCTCCAACAAAATTCTAAAAGCGATTGAGGGCAGGTTTGACTGACTCATCGTGAAATTTTGGGTTGAACAAATATAGAGCGTAGCCCAATTTGTTATTTAAAAATAGTTTAATTGAAATTCGTACATTGAAAAAATAGGAGGGCTAGAAATAAACTTATAGCTAATATCAACCAAGCGACTTGTTTCGGCCTGAACATGTAAATCAAAGCAATACCTAACATGTCTATAATTTACAAAGCTGTTATTTATTTTCAAATAAGATTTAGATTTAGATTTTAGACAAGTCCAATTGGTATTTTGCTGGCATATTTTTTCCGTGTACTAATTTAGTTTTAAGCACTGACTACACTGAGAAAAAATTACTGTACCGACATACGTAATTCTGGATGCCACGTACGTAATTCTGGAGAAAAACGTACCTAACGTAAGTAGAGACTCGGCTACATAGATAATGTTGCGGGCTACATAGATAATGTTGCGGACTACAAACACCACGTAACAATCAACATTATTTCGGATGCTTCGACATTATTTGGACTTGGCTGCGAATACATTACGGTAATGCAGGTATAGCATCAAATTTTTTCTCAGTGTAATATATATTATTATGGGTGTGTACCTAAGTTTCGAAATAAATAATGTATTATTATTTTAGTTCCTGTGACACTTCTGACGCGGGCTCGGTTCCGACCAGCTCCGTTGCCGTTCCGCGTTTCGGTGTGAAAGCCTTGAATCAGATCGTCCTAAAGCCCTAATGTATTTCAGCTAAACTGCGACTGCTGGCGAATTTGTATTAATTAAATGGATCTCAGACAGGCCGTCTGCATAGTTGTCTGTTTGTCTTTAAATCCGCTCGCAAACTCGCCGGCTCAATTCAGTTATGGTTAATTGGAATGGGATCTCGATTTTACCTAGGTTTAAGTGTTTTTGGCGTCTAGGTGCTAAACCCAATAAATTTGGAGAAACTGGTCAGGTGAATTGGGAAGTGAATTAGTGTTAGAGATTGCATTGCAGATCAGTTATAAGGTTATGAGTCTGCTAAGTAGATATTTGCTCGGCACTGAATACCTACTAAGTTTGACTGCATCTTCAAGTATAATTTCCGCAATTGTATTTTTATGCACAAAAATGCTTAAAATTTCTATAACATAAAATCCCTTCTAATAGAATTGAATGGTTTTATTATCTTGAATATTGGCTCAAAAATATTTTACTCTAGCAGTCCCCCGCGTAGATCGAATTTTGTTCATATTTCATGGGTTTAATTATTTTTTGCCCCGAACACTATTTCTGTTTCGAAAATAAAACTAAGCCTTAGTTACTCCTTATAACATCAGCTATCAGATTACAGCATCAGTTTAGCCGTTTCGAGAGCCGCAATAAACAGACAAAACAAAACTCTAATTAATTTAGTAAAAAGCTGTTATTCTGCCGTGATATAACTATAATGCCGGTATCCGATATGTGGTCCTTAATAGATAACGGCTTTATAGATATATCACGGCAGTATTTTGACATTACAAACAGAAATTTCAATTTCATTTGTTTGTATGTAGGATTTGCACAGTTTTTGACCGGGTAATACAATTTTTTTGACTTGTAGATACAACCATAACCCATTCGGAAGGCAATATTATATGCAAAGCAGTAACCCGTGGGTCATTCCCTATTCACCCGCCGCCGTGCGTGGCATCGCAATGCGAACTCACCCAGCCGCTTATGTGCCTAACTGTCTATTAGGTATAATAGCTATATTGCCTACCTTGTGTATGATACGGGTAGGTATATAAAGGATGGGCTATAAGTATTTGCAGTTTTAGAAACATTATAGAGGCAAAACTATAATAGTAGTTTATGCAACGGTTGCATAATGATAGGCCTTAAAACACTAGTGCGGTTTTCATGAAACGAGCCGATAGGCGAGTTTCATAATAAGATCGCACGTGTGTTTTAAGGCCAAATTATGCAGAGTTGCATACATAACTTTATCTACACACATATAAATCCTCCATGATGGGTTCAGAAACAATATTTTCTGGCAACAAGTTATTTGTTGCAATCGTGGCTGCATATTTCCGATATCCGGCGCATTTTCAATCACACACACTCCGAGAAGACTACTTACTATTCATATTTTCAACTAAAATGTAAATTACAAACAACTTTTTCTATTCAATTCAAAAACAATTCTACGTTCGTTCAGCAAAACGCCAACATGGCGATCCTCCGTCAAGACCATTTTTTTTTTAAATCATAGATAAACGAATGAAGTCTCTATTCTCACGTCACTCGAGATCAAATATTGTGCAGTTTATATTAAAAAAAACATACTGAATTGACGTTTCGTATCAATAACTGTTTTAATATCTATGGATACTAGAATAGAGACCACTTGAGTTTTGACAGCTGTTCCAAATTTAATCTCTTTTCTATACTAAAAACGATAAAGAAGTCATGTTATTTCTTTATCGCAGCACTGGTTTTTCCTAATTGGTTGTTAAAATGGTGGTCATTTCCTAAGGTTTTTGATTAACCAATGGAGGTTTTATGATATGGGTGTAGATAAATGCTATTTTATTAGGTACTACTTATAAGTAATAAGTATTAAATAATTTTATAATTTTGGTAAAACACTGTCGTCTAAATCAGCTCCGTCTTCTTGCTGGTACTACTGCAACCGACTACGCAATTGTATGAAAAGATGCTGGTACGTAACCGCCCTGGTTGCTCAATACTTATTCGCTGTTGAACCAGTTACTTTAAAGTTATTAACTACAACTTTGATTTAGTTGATTGATTAATTTCAGCGTAATCCGTATTTAATCCTAAAAAGGCAACACATTAGTAACGTAAGACTGTTGCTGCTGTTACATAAATGCAAAAATTTACCTTACCTCAAGTGGCAGTGCCCCACATAGCTCGTAGAACAGATAGCCGATGGTGCCGAAGAGTTCTTGAGTGGCGATCACGTACCGGAAGGCGCAGCGTGGGCAGACCACCCACACGGTGGACTGACGACCTGGTGCAGATTGCGGGTCTCCGATAGATGCGAGCACCACAGAATCGGTCGTTGTTTCGATTGGGGTAGGCCTATGTCCAGTGGACGTCTGGCTGAAATGATAATGTTGATGACCTTTACGTTTCGGCCATATTGCAACACTCATGGTTACAAGAAAAGGTCTTCCGTTAAGATATAAATATATGACTTAGCATCGCGTAATTCAGTTCTATAATAAAGATTTATTTCTATCTATCTATCTATAATCTGACTTTGATTTTTATTCCCTTTTGATTTTAAAAATAAAAAATATTTATTTTCGGATTTCTCAGATCCATAGATAGAAAACACTTATAAAACTACGTTAATATAAGAGTAGTATAAGAGTTATTGTCGAATATTATATTTATCCAGGCCTATACGTACCGCTGCTGGGCACGTTTTCATAGTGATAGTGAAATGGTCCCCACGCGGTCTTAGCGCAGTTAGGGGACTTCACACATATTGGAATTACTTCGCAGGTTATGCAGGTTTCTTCGCGCTGTTTTCCTTCACTGAAATGCTCGTGGTATAAACAATTCTGCACATGAGATCCAAAAATCACACAGACACGAGATTTGAACCCGACCACTGTGCCAATGAGTCAGTAAGTTTAGCTTTTGACTCATTACGTTTTTATTACTAAAGCCCAATAAATAAATGACGCAAAAATGGACGTCCAATTTCCGACATTTTTTACAAAATAATTACTACCAGAGTCGCCTGTAGGCCTAAATACCTATAACAATAAAATTGCACTACATGCGGAAAAGAGATGAAAATACTAATAGAAACACTGTAGAGAGGGACGGAGTGCGCAGGTTGTAGCAATTGCACAAGCGGTTGCACCGGGGTACCGTTAGCACATAAAATGAAAAACTTCTTTTTACGGTGTTCAGAACCAACTTTAATTAAACAAAATTGGGTTTTTATTAATTTCTTTCATTTCATTTGACCTTAACTTGAATTTTTTAAGAATGTTAATAAAATAAAAGGCTGTATTGAAGATTGTAAGAAGCTGTTTAAATATTTACTCCTCAAAAAATAAATAGTTTATTCAAAATATAATAAAATAAATTATACAAATAGAAATTTAATTATTATTTAGTAGGTAATTACCAAGATGTCATCATAATTATAATACAGTATATCGCATAAATAAAAAGAACAATTTTTACGATGTCATCGACCCAGTGGGTTTCTGGACATCCTTTTTTTCGTTTTCCTTGTCGCCCCTGCCAGGATATATCTCGTTGAGTCCACCTATCGCATTCGAGGCGGGTGATGTAGACAGCCCATTTCATGTCACATAATATTAATAAAATATAAACACTATCATAACTAAAGACACTAACATAGATTTTAAATATATTACTTACATTAAAATTACATGATGTTATCTCTAATAAGTAATCATTATAAAATCTAATCATCCAAAAAATAATATAAAATAATAGTAACATTAGAGGTAACACATACAATATTAGAGGTCTCTTATATACTTTCCAAGCTTACACCAGGATGCTTTAAAGTCCTTGAAAGTAACTAGAGTAATATTCTCATGTTTATAATAATTTTCTACGTCCTTCCATATTTCTTTACGGAAACCCAATATTTATCTGCTAGATGCGAAGTTCATTTGATAAATAATTCACAAAACCATTCGCACTGTTTTAAAGAGACTGTAACAAGTGAAACGATACCTATTTCATAAACAAAACAACAAAAAAAGTTTAAATCCCATCCAAAAATAAACCCCCCATTCAACATCCAACTTAACTGCGAACGCTACAGCACACGTGTGGCGCAAACGAGCTGGCCTTATAATGAATGGCCGTCGCCTGCCACCATATTTCAACGAATTAACAAATGACCTGCTGTCGGAGAGAGCGCGGGGCACGATTTTTCTGCGCACCGTACCAAGGACTACAGCATGATGTAGGTGCGGTTGGCGCTTGCTGGACAATTAATGGACGGACCAGCCTATAGCTGTAGGTGCAAGGCTAAGCTAGCTTTCGTGGGCTAGCGCTTAAAACCAGGTAGATGAGAGCTGGTCGAACGATGGCTGTATAACGCTTTATCGGACTTGGTGATGAATGTGAGGTTCTCTCTTGTTTGAAACAGTATTCATTGAATCTCATTGAGATTGTCATATATCCATAGTAGCATTTTCCATTGGCATCCATTGGCCAATAGTACGGAATCCGTAGGGATATAGTTAGTACCACTGGACCAATATAACCAGAAGATTGTCATTCCGCCCATCCACTTGCCAAAGTTGGGCTAATGCGACTTCTGTTACCGTTGGTTTAAACTGTTGGCATTTCTGCATTATATTGTTTCAGTTGGAAATTCTACAATGGCCCTTGGCCAACACTGAATGCTATTAGGGATTTAAAATGTAGACTTTTACAAGCTCTTAAGGTCAAGGAATGAATCTACTACCGTTTCGGAGATACCTCTACTGAGAAGAGCTGGCAAGAAACTCGGTGAGGTATCATTACACATACTCGTATATAAGTTAACAATGATACCTACGGTTTTATACAAATCTAATTATATACCCCAGTATGTATGCCCATCGAGACCCAGGGATCGCCGGTGCAGGTCAGAATTTAATTCCAAACATAGGGAATTCTGCCCTCGACTATTTACTTACTGCAATTTCCACGTGCTAAAAAGTATAGTACCTATGTTTTTCTTGAGACACTTAAGAATTTCCAGGTTATTAGTTAATATCTTACCAAGTATCGGAGATCCTATGCAAATGACTCAAATAGCGTTCAGTGGAATAAAAAGGGGATTGCAAGTTAAGTTAAATGAATAAAAATTACAACGTTATCACCAATCGGAAATGAACTGTATGTGTGTTTACTAATGCTCATTACCCTTTAAACGCTTTTATCTTCATAAAAACCCGCTTGAAAAGCTATTTCAATCAGCGACTGTAAAACCGGTTTCATTTTATATCGGTAAATAAGCTGTCAAAGTACTACCGGTAATGTTACGATACCTGTTTTCAATAACTCAATTCATTATCGATATTTATTAGACAGAAAATGTCAATTAAACGTCACATTTACTGAACCGATTTTAAATTTGATTTGCACACCGTGTGCAATTTGATTCAACTTGAAAGGTAGGATAGCTTACATCTTAATTTATAGTCGCAATATTATTTTATTGCTAATTATTTGTCTATTATTTGACAGTCACAATTATCTGTTAGCTCCAAACGATTCCAACAGATGGCGATATCTCTTGACTGTATTGAATAAGTCTTCAATAGATGGCGCTATGTTAAAAATACAAACGTTTCATATAAGCTACAATTGAATAGCATAACCACCACGTGTTGCTGAGGCTAAGGTATAACCTAAAGGATGATGGGCAAAAATGTATGGAACCCAGCCCAATCACCAATACCATTATAACGTATGTAGGCTTACTGATCCCACTGTTTGCTGTAATTGTTATTATGACGACTAGACTGTGAAGGCTGGGTAAAATATACGGGAAAAATCGGGAAATAGGAAACAGGTATTGATATTCCAATTAATTGAGCCGCTATGATTTTAACATACCGGTTAAATAAAACGGGTAATACAGCCTCCTCAACACCATTATTGAAAAAGTGGACTGCCCTGTTGTACGGCACTGGAACTCTGTTCATAAGCGTTCCAGACCGGTTATTTTTAATAATAAGTTATTGTTTTTTGTGTTGTTGTTTTTTTAATTATATTTTTGTATTATTGTAATAATGTTTTCAATTTTCAATTTATTTCATTTCAATTTTTACTAGTTAATCTGTACATTTGTAATTCTGTATATGTAAATGTCATTAACAATAGATCATAAGGCTTTAATTGTATAACTAACACATAATATGGATTCTTATTATCTGAAATAAAGAATAAATAAATAAAATAAAGTTTTTAACAATATAAATTGTTAAATTATACTATTACCGGTAGTATCAAATTTTTACCAGTAGTTTGAATACCGGTAACGGTGCCAGATTTCAATTAATATTAAAAACAAAATAACCTCATTTAAATGTCTCAAATAAACAATAACAATACACCGTCTCATCTGCATATTTACGAAACGCCCTCAGCGATGTGGTGCCTTGATAATTGCCCTTCATTGTTGTTACTGTGATTTGAATATTGTAAAGACTAAATTGCCATGCATATAGAGTGGTGCCACTGAATAATTTCCTAGGGATCATTGTTATTTAGTGCAGGGGATAATGGCGTTTGTAAGCTTTCGGGTTATTGTTATGCAAAGTAATTTTTTATTTAAATATGTTTGCTTAAGACATTTTTTTTACTAGAAACCTTTTCATGCAGAACAAAAAGTGAAATTGGGAAAACGTAAACAAATCCGAACAGGCTTTATAGAAAAATCATAATTATTATATATATACTAAATACAGTTTATAAAACGTGAAAATACTCAAAATAATAAACACAGAAGACATTTTAGAAATCTCAATCAGCTTACCGTCCAATATTTTCCTTGGAAATCTAAGCTTGAAGTTCGAAGCAACAGGTCCTGATGTCCCCAATATCTGAAGGGGTTCTCTGGGACCTGTGACCTTCATCCGACAGGTAACGTCTCCAGGGGGCCAATTAACGACGAACCGGTACGAACTGGATTGAACTGGTGTGGCTTAGTATGTTTGAGTAAGACAACAATTTTTAAAATAATTTGTTTTAGATTTGATTGCAACTATATAAATTCTTGTTTTATGTGGTTTTACTCGTATCTGATAAAATGCCTTTAGAATATACCTCAGGAACACAGGTTTTCCTAAAAAGACGTCTTATGTTTGAATTATGTATGAACTATGGTTAAACTAGAATATATTTTCGGATCTTCCATACTTGCTGAATATTCTGTGACTTAAGTAAGAAGCACTTAAGTATATATAAATTGACGATAACTTATCAAAGAATATTATACTTAATTAAAATTAAAGGCCCCAATTAAAACCAAAACTGTTTTGGAAGTAAGTTTCAAGTATTGCAGGAAAGGGTTAAAGAATTCATAAACATTTCATTTAAAATAAAATGTATTTAATAACAACTGCTCAGGGTTCTAGGCCCAAGTGCACAAAAGTACATAAAGAAGCTTGAAAGTTCTAAAACACCATTTAAACGCACTATAAAGAAGCTAATAAATATGAATGCAATCCAATCGCGCGAATGATTATTGTGACCCGAATACAATTTCACCCTTTCGCCCCTAGGGCCGTAAGGCAGTTATTATCAATGAGGCACGTGGCCGGCACGTGCTTGTTAGTTAGCTATTATTGTCCGTTTTGTGTCACTTTATAAGACGGTAATTTAACTAATAAAAAGTGATGATTGAGTTCAGTATTCTATTAAACCCTGTAACGGAAGATGTTGTTTTAAATTGATAGATTTATTTTAATGTATGACAAAAATATGCTTGGGCACTAATTTTACCACTTACCTGTCTGTTTCGTTGTTTCGTTATATAACTTTTTGTGCAGTTTAATTTATGAAACCGGAATATATGTACCTATATTTGTAATTTTTATTATTATTAGTCATATTTAGTTTATTGCTTTATTAATTTGTAAAGTTTCTATTTAATTTTATTTGGGTTGTTATATATATGATGTAAAAACGATGTTTTGAATTAAAAACATGTTTTTCTGCTGCGTTTCTTGCGGCGCTTCTTCTCAGTAATGATGGTCCTGTCCGAAGCGCTGGTAGATTCAACCCATTTTAATTTATTCTTGTGACAAGCCAAAGAGCCCTCAGATGGCCAATTACCTGAATAAATGTTTTGAGCTTTATACTAGGTGCCTTAAAGATTTTTAATGTGTACTCTACAGTGTTTTATATTAACAGTGGGGCCAATTCGAAAGTGTGTTCGCTAAATTTACCAGTCACTAAATTAAAAATAAGAAGCTTTAAACTTCATTTAGACAGTTTGGTGCTATACAAAATCAAGTCTGACGTTTCTTATTTTAAGTTTAGGCAATTTTGAATTTCAGAAAAAGATTTTACACAATAATCAATCACGAAAAATATATCGCAAAACAATTGAATACGTAATATCAATTTTTCCCTACTCCAATGATACGCAACGCATTCAAACTCAAACATATTTAATTATTGAATACCAAAACATTGCCATAAACGCTTCAGGTGTGAACGTGCACATACATCCTTTGCAACGCAAATCGCCTGGCACGCTAAAATTTTACTCCTCCGGTCCATGGTATACTCCCGTGACCAACTCGATGACGACGCCTTTCTCCGTAACCATGCTCATGGAGTAAAAGAAAGGTTTATCAGCCAAGAACTCTGGAAGACCATTGGCTGCGTCCGCAGGTAATTCTCTACTGTCAGCCTGAATGGCACGGCTCCTTTCTGTTACAGAAAAAAAAAACTTCAGATAGTAAGATTTCATTTCCGAAATGGATAGATTCTCGAGTCATTTTTAATTATCATCATGCTCAACGGCCTAAACAAAGCCATGTGCGGCAATCAACAACACATAAGCAACAAGAGCCTATGACAGCTATGAGTACTAGACTCAGTTAGGATCAGGAGGGTTACCATGATCAAAACTACTTGCAGAACAGTTGAGTATCACATGACAGGTAAACTGACGCTGCCATACAAAACATTATGTCGAAGTGTGGAATGGTGATTCAGTCAAGTTTCAGAACTAACTTTGAATCGCTTAACAAAGTCATACTTCCGGAACGACGTCAGACATCAAAGTCACCCAAAGGGCAGAGACCTTGAGTCACAGACCATAATATCCAATAGACTCGCATAGCTGGGCGACTCCCGCTGCCAAGCGTTGAGGCCAAATGGCCAAAAGTGGCAGGGCTGCATGGGGTCGCGCGGGGCGCATAACTTCGAATGCACCAATCACAGCACTCTAAAAACCCCGCGCGCCTGCAACTTTGGCAGTTTTATTTGCTAGTAGAAGTGAGGCTAAGCGGTGTCTTTAGGATATTTGGCATATGCCTTGAGTAGTGTGTGACCTCTTTTAAAATTGTCTCCACAATATAGGTATCGCCACGAGAGTTGAGGTGAATGATTACACACACAAGTACACAATGCCATACAAAACAAAACACAAATTTGAAAATTCGAATAAAATTGTCTTGTCCACACATGACATGCCGCGGTGTGCGTGACTTCAACTCTCGTGGCGATACCTATACCTAGTGGTCCGCGAGCCAGCAACAGATTTGCATGACCAATCGCCTCCCGGCTGATAATTGGTAGAATGATTAAGATAGCTGTATCATGAAGCCTAGTGAGCGTCAGCTGCGGCTTGGTGGGTGGGTTGAGCAGCAATAACGTCCCAAACTAGGAGTTTTTTTTTTTCCATCGCCTCCCGAGTGATACTTTGTCAGATGATAGTTTACATGCTATTATGTGCAAATCAAATCGTCAGCTGGGTCTATCGCGGTGGAAAGACGGTCAGCTGGTCACCTGAAAGGTGTAACGGAGGAGCAACTAATGCCTATTTAAATGCACCAGCTGACGAGTTTTCCCTCGGCATACTGCTAGCTGATTATTTTTATTACTTACAGGATCATATTAACAACCAGCTTACGAATTTTCATCCGGGAGGAAATGACGATCTAATGTTATTCGAGATTATGCAACTGAAAGATACAACTTTATTGTAATGTTTCGTCTAAATCAATATTATTCATAGTTACGTTGAAATATATAAAATTAGAAATAAACTAGCTGTTCCCCGCGGTTTCACTCGCGTAGATCGAATTTTGTTCACAATTTAATTATTTTGCGCGGAACCCTTATTCTTTTTCTTAAATAAATAAAGCCCAAAATACTCCTTATAACATCAGCTATCTGCTAGTGAAAGATCCGGTTAAATCGGTCTAGCCGTATCGGCGATTAGCTGGCACAAATAGACAGACATACAGATGGACAAACATTTTCAAAGTTGATTGTTTGTTATCTGGGGGTACGGCAGTGCCCCCGCCAAGGCGAGTAAAAGTCGACGAAACAAGCGGGCACGGCGTACCATCCTTTTCTCGAAGCGATTCACACCACTTTTGAGCCCCCTGTATCTTTGCTGTGAGGATATCTAGAAAGCTGAAATTTTAGCTACGAAGAGTATTCACTGAACCTACCTTAACTCTATCACTGCAAGTTTCTACCCATTATAGTTAACGAAATATCACAAGTCAAAGTTCCTTTATTTTGTCACTGACTCACTGACCACTGATTATATACCTATACAAATTCTAAGGTACTTCTAGCAGAGATAGTAACTTGAAATTTGGCATCAAGGTAGGTCTTTGGGTAAAATCATAGGGAAAAGTCTGACATTACCAAAAACTTGATTTTTAAGGTTTCCGATTGACGACCAAGTTAAAGATGCGGCTAATTTCATAGATTAAGTATTGAGTCAGGTTCTAAATAACTATGTACTGTTATTTCACGTACCTGTAGGTAGGTGAAACTTAATAATGCAAAATGAAAATTGCTTTGTAAAATTGGAAAGGCGTTTGATTATTATTATTAAAAGCTTTTATTTAACTTGCAATGTTTGTATGTATATGTATTAGGGTGTCCCTTATATGAAGGGAATTTTTTTTTTTTACAATTTTGAAACGCATAGCCCTTAAATATGTTCATATTCCTAAAATATACTATTATATGAAATTTCAGATTTTTATGAGTATTAGAACCCGTGCCGACTTGACTTCAAAGTTTTGTTTTAAGTTTTACTTGTAAAATTGGGTAGGGATAGCCAAAAATCTAATAAATTTATGAAATAAATGATAGAAACAAAAGCAATAATGTTACTTAATAATCATATTTAATAAAATCATTAGAAAAGTACAAATTTACCACGTATATTTCTTTTTTAAAGTGGCTTTTTTTACAAGCAGGGTAGAGACATTTCGGTGCTCTTGCACGCAACGCAGAAGAAATTGTTTTGCTCTTCATTGGCGGTTACCAAACCGTTAAAATCTTGCATAAGTTTTACTGCTCTCTCTGCTATGTAATTTACAGGTTTTTAAGGATACAGCTTAACTTTTAGCTTTCATATAGACTTTATTTTCTTTCCACGAAGAAACGCTTTCTTGCAGGAAATTGTCTTCGATCTTTAGGCGTGAAAATAAGGTTTTGTTTTTGTTTGTCACAAAGTCTTCTAAAGATCTGCCTGAAATCATAAATACATTTCTGGAATATTGTTCTGCAAGGTCGGTTTTTATCATCTCTGCCCTTTCTTTTCGTATCTGCGTTCGAATGCGTTGTATTGAAGAATTATTTATCGTAAATTAATTAATATTAAGAACTAATGCTTAAATTACAACGTGAACTATGTAAATACAGTCTCTTATGCTTAACTGACATCTATCTAAAGTTGCTACTAGCGGTGTATAAATATCTTTGCTGCCCTTTTTCGCGGTATTAGTTTGAGACGTAGTCGCCGTAGGTGCAGTAGAAATAGGATTGTCCAAGCTTTCAGTACAACTACTAGATGATGAACTACAGACAGCAGACGTATTAGATTGAGCTGGCGAATGATAATGCGAAGACACTGATTCAGCAGTGTTTTAATCTTTTCTTCCCTTCTTCTAACTTTCTCTGTCACAGTCTCTCTCTTCTTAGTCAGTTATTTTTTTATCTACACCAGTCAAAAATCCTGGTCGAGTGGTCGCCCTGGTTCTCTCTGTTGTTGTAAAAATAATATATCCTCTTCTATTTTCATTTTATTTAAAACGTCGGCATGTGCGATATCATATAAATTATCCAACTCATTTTGAAAATCTTGTTCGCGTTTGGTGTAAACTTCTTGGGATTTTTTGTAATTTTTTTTTAATCACGCCTCACCCTATAAAGATCTACTAACTTGTTAACACATTTAGATACTGCTCGGGTTGGTAATCGAACCTTTTGCCAGAAGATTATACATTCACGGATCACAGGACTTGCACTTTCACTCACTGTTAATTTGACTTCCCGTATATTGTAAAACAAAACTGCTAGGACTTGTCGCTGTAAAGTTAATTTTGTAACCCAACACCAACTAAGTATATATCTTTTCTAGCACTTCGTAGCTCGACTGCCATCTTAGAAAAGCAATTTAATACTCGTTATTTGAATGAAAACCGTCACTAAAATAACTAACTGCAAGGCACGCGCCACTTGTCTCGCGCAACTTGTATGAACATGATAAAGATGCAAGTCGGCAC
Organism: Tortricodes alternella; assembly: GCA_947859335.1. Lineage (NCBI taxonomy): Eukaryota > Metazoa > Arthropoda > Insecta > Lepidoptera > Tortricidae > Tortricodes > Tortricodes alternella. The sequence goes on from OX401977.1 coordinate 1,103,451, forward strand.
GGGTTCCCGTTCATAGAATGACCAGATTTTTTTACTGGGAGTATATAAACACGTAATAAGTATAATAAGAGGGTATGCGTTACAAAAAGAAATATTCGAAAAGTCAAAGTAAAATAAGGGACACCCTAATATGTGTATGTGTATGTTCGGGTCAAATCTTGCAAGCTGAATTAGAACCACTTCCTCTTATCTTACGGAGCTGAATTTTCACATGTTGGTTCAGTTCCGATGACAATGCATTTTTTTGGTAAGCATGACCTGAATCGACATCCAGGATTAGCTCCAGACAAAAGAACTCTTCAACGGTCAACAGCACGGACACGGATGCATTTTATTATGAAAGCCGGTTTCAAGTTTTACCATGACATGGTTGTTGTTGCTGCACTCAGGGTTGACTCCTAACTAGGGAACTTTTCAACGGTCAACAGCAAAGTCACGAAATTTTGTGTACGCGTTTTATTATGATAGCCGGTTTTTAGGTTTCACTATGACATGGCTACTGTGGTCTAGTCTCTGGTCGTATCTGTCTGTCGATCTTAGCCAACTTTTAAGAAATTATACCTGAAAGGAAAAAAAGGAGGACTACTACAAACTTACAAAAAGAACTGAAATCCCATCAAATACATTCAAATGTAAACAATGTGCCAAGCCTCGCATCCTCTATCCTCCAACCCCTAGGCCGTAAAAAGTTGTGAGATCCTATGGTAGAACCAAGTGTGAGATGTTATTATCATTTTATCGGTAATTCAGCTATTTCGTTTTGAATTATTTTTATTTTCTATCAAATAACCAATATTTTAAGCCCATATCATTACTATACATCATCGTTTAATATAAAAAAAATATCGCGACTTGGCAATCGCAAGAAATAAGTCTTGTTACTATAATAATAATAGTAACAAGACTTATTTTTTACTTTTAAAAACCTATACACGGCATTATCGTGCGTTGTATATTAGGTACATGGAAAAAACATGTTATGTCACACAAAACAAAAAAATTACACACATTGCTGTCTTATTATTTAAGTAGACGTTTTGTCTTCTAAGTAGGTAAGCGTTTAATTAGTAGAAGATAATTTTTATAGACCTTTTCTAGAGAAACCTCTCCAGATGTGAGGAACTTCTTAGATGCTTAGTATTTGTAGGCAGAATATCAGTTTCTACCAAATAGACATTCTGTTATATGTGTTCTTTATCTGATTTGTTATTGCCCCCGCAATAACGACGTATGAAAGTAATGAAAAAAGTCAGCTAGCAGTATGCCGAGGGAAAACTCGTCAGCTGGTGCATTTAAATAGGCATTAGTTGCTCCTCCGTTACACCTTTCAGGTGACCAGCTGACGGTCTTTCCACCGTGATAGAGTCAGCTGACGATTTGATTTGTTCATAATAGCATATAAACTATCATCTGACCAAGTATCACTCGGGAGGCGATGGCAAAAAAAAAAAAAATTCTCCTAGTTTGGGATGTTATTGCTTCTCAACCCACCCACCAAGCCACAGCTGACGCTCACTAGACTTCATGTTACAACTATCTTAATCATTCTACCAATTATCAGCCGGGAGGAAATGATAAACCGAATTTGTCCCTGGCTCGGGTAATATAGGTAGTAACAAAGAATTAAGAAGGAAAAAGTTATTTAAAGTTCGTTTATTACCTGAATTCTAAAGAATAGGCTACAAAACTTTGTAAATATCCAAAATTCCACGTACGCGTCTCAAATGCTCAAAGACTACCGAATCCAACCTCCCCTTTTGTTTAGAAGTTTTGGAACTACTCGCGTTCAATGAATACCGGTCGCGTCTCACAGATATTTGTATGGACGGTGGCCAGATTCGTTGGGTTATGACTGTACTCACCATTCACATTTGTTCTGCAAGTTCCCATCTCATCGATTTCTAGGAAAACTTTTTGTTTTGCCTTGCTCACGTACATGTTTTGACTTGGCTTTTTATTCAAAATACTATTTAAATCTGTGAATGTGTTATTAACAATCCTATTAAGGCCGATCTGAAAAATAAGTTACAGTCTAAAAAAGCCGAATGCCACTTGGCCTCGCTCGCTGAGGGTTGCGTACTATCCCAAAATATTATTTGTGTGCTCATAAACGGGCAAATTTTTCGGAAATGTATTGCTGCAATTCAGGCTATCTCCAAAAATATTACAAATTACATCTCTAATGGGGACCAAAAGTTTGAATGTAAACTTTTGAGGATAGCCCGAATTGCAACAACAAATGGCCGAAAAACTAGCTCGTTTACGAGCCCCTTAATGACATGACATGTGACTCACTGAATTGACGCGTAAACTGGATAGACTCACCAATCCTAAATAGTCCGTCCAGTCCAACCCAGCTTTGATCTTAAATCGCGGCAGCAGCACCGAAACCGTTGTCGGTTTCATTCTCGTCCTGATGTTTTGCAGAGTGTTGGGAGTTTGAGATAGAGTCGCAATTAGTTGGTCTAAGCTTACGGACGGGTATGGGACGATGAACGTCATTGACACACCACTGCTAACTAAATTAATGGAAACTGCCTGGAAGGTTAAGTAATATTGATTCATACATTGTTCTTCAGCCTTTTTGAATGCGCAAACCTGCAGCCCTAACATGCAGGACGCAAAGATAAGTTAAACCCGATTATCTCTATGACTATCTCTTTCGACGGCACTAGTGTGACGGAGACGCACTTAGAGATAAGACGGTTTAACTTCTCCTTGTGTCTTGCATATTAGGGTCGCTGAGTCCCATGACCGCGCGCCCGCGTTAATACTAACTATGAGGGTGGTAGATTCATTCCTTGACCTTCATAGGAGCTTGTAAAAGCCTAAATTGAATAAAGATACTTTGACTTTGACTTGAGTGGTTTTAACGACGAGGTAAATAAAAATCAGGCTTACATGCGACCCCCTGAGAAAGAGTTTGTGACCCCCTGGGGTCACGGCCCACAGATTAAAAAATACTGCATTGATATACACGTAGCAATATAGTACTGTATTTTAAAAGAATTGCGTTTGTGCCGCTTAAGAACTATTTCGTTAGTTCTCATTCGATCTCATACCGTTATTGTTAATTTTAAAACTACATCTAGAAAGTATTTTGTACAATCAATCATCTCCAATTAAATTGTACCTACATTTAATTGATTGTAAAGCTTAAAGGTCCAGATTATTTTTGATTAGTAACCAAGATCTTACCGTGAAATCTTGGTTGGAATCGTCCAAATATTTGCATTGCTGGACTGAGCTCATCATCCGAACTTGCACAATTTTATTGTCATGCTGATGGAACAACTTCACTCCCGTACGTTTTATATTAAAACCACGGGATTCCCATGTGGCCTTAAAAACAACACAAGTTTGAAACTTCTTTCCACAAAAATAAGAGAATTAAATTAAGTGGACTGTGAACCAACGGCAAAAACCCTTTTCACACAAAAGGCAATAACGATTTCCACCCCTTAAATGTTAATCAATTTTAACCAATTTGTGATAAGTTGTCAGTCAGAACAAAATCTAGGTCGATACGTTTTTTTGAAATTTGATTAAATTATCAACAGAGTCAAATAATCGCCAAAATTCGTTTTGTATGAGAATACTGAAACTGCAATAAAACTAAATTAATTGATTATAGTGAAATAACCAAAACGTATATTTTATTCCGACTGACAACCTATCCAAAGTTGGTCAACATCGGTTAATCTTTAGTCGTTGTCCTAATAGAACGCGATTGCGCGATCATCGCTAGTTCGCGCGAATTTTGTTAACACGAACGCGCGATCGAACAGATGTCCCAATTGACATTCGCGCGATCAATTAGGACACCTGGCGCCTCATTCAGGAACGCTAAGTGATTCTGTAGCGACTCGTAAGCCAGATTTCTCATCTCGCTCTTACGCATTACGCGTCGTGCGGAAGAGTGGGATGAGAAATCTGGCTTATGAGTCGCTACAGAATCACTTAGCGTTCCCGAATGAGGCGCCTGTTCGACATCAGTATGTTTGATCGCGCGAACGTACGAACAAAGGTCGCGCAAACTAGCGATGATCGTGTTGAAATCGTGTTGTATTAAGACGAAGTCTTGCGGAGTGGAAATCACTATCGACTTTTCTACGAAAAGCCGTAGGTTAAATAACTAACAATAATTCAATTATAAAAGTAACAACTATAGTCAAATCTGTAGTTTATAAATAAAATATACTAACTTTCATATGGACACCATTGACAAGTAAAATTGAGGAATTGCTGTTAATATCAGCTACTTCCAAAACGCCATGTAAGCGTTGGTATGTTTTTGATGCGAACTGGAAAATAAAATATACAATTTATTTTAATCTTAGCAATCAACCAGACTTTAAATATCTGAAGGGTTTAATATTATAGCTGGGAGAAGTGCAACTCTGAAGACAAAAGTACTGAAGGCAATTGAGGACAAATACATACATAAGTACTAAATCTGAAAAATACCTCTCGATTTACAAAAGAAACTGCAGCCTGTGGATAATCGAAGCCAATCTTGGAAACGGTCACGCCGTATTGGCTACCGTCCGAAATGAACTCCTGTTTGACGTCATCTGTGTAGTTTAAGTACATCTTATTGAACAGGGTCAAGTCTGACTCCATCAGTCTGCTGATGTCAGTGAACACGTCTGAGAAGCAGGTTATCGTCTGTAAATTGAAAGCAAATGGATACAAGTTCTGTAGCAGTAAGCAGTAGTGGCAGTAGTGTTCTGTTTTGCCATATGCACTGTAATATTGCATTTTCATCGACCTTCTCAGTACAATCAAACGAGCCCAAACATGACAGAGTTATGTTGTATAATTGACGAGTTCCTAAAGCCAGTTTCCGACTGCATCATCATAATCCCATGGTACCATAATTATTGCATTGTCACTGAATTTACATAGATATACCAAATTTCAGCTCACTCGCACACCGGGAAGGGGATCAAATTTAACTTGCAAGATTGAATTATTGACAGATTTTTAAAAATCTATATAGATAAATAACTCATGTTAATATATACAGTAACCTACGTCGTTGGGCTTCTTCAATTCGAGTACAGACATCAGGTCCTCCTTAGTGTCTCCCGTGGCGACGTTCGCCAGCTTACATAAAGGATACCGGAACGCAAATGGTGCCAACGCCACATTTTTACCTGGGTTTGACCTGATAACCTCCTGCAAAATGAAGCTGAGTTATTGAAAGATCTGCGAACTGCGGTAACAGACGCTCTTACAGTGAGAGAAAACCGCACACACATACATAAAATCCATTTGGTTTGGTACCCATGTCACAAAGCCCAGGAAGATGGAGGGAGTCTTCGGGTCAGTATATATGCCTAATCTAAAAGTCCCTGGACTATTAGTTATTTAATTTATTAGTACTTAAGCCCAATTTCCACTGAGCGGCTAGCCGCGTGCGACTCCCATTTCCATCAGGCGTCGTCTTAATAGAACGCGAATGCGCGATCATCACTAGTTCGCGAGAATTTTGTCCGTACGAACGCGCGATCAAATATACTGATGTCGAACAAATGTCCTAATTGACATTCGCGCGATCAATTAGGGTGCTAGCGCAACTAGCGATGATCGCGCAATCACGTACTATTAGGCTCAATTTCCACTGAGCGGCTAACTGCGCATGACTAGCCGCGCGCGACTGCCATTTTCTACGGAGTCGCGGCTGCGTCAATGAGTAAGGCGGCCACGACTCCGATGGGAATAGCAGCGCGGCTAGCCACTCAGTCAGAGTCGCGGCCGCGTCAATGGGTATGGTATATGACTTATCTGTATAAATAGGAATCACACCCGGCCAGCCGCTCTGTGGAAATTGGGCCTTACACATCATGAAAGAGTAAAGTCGTCATTGAGAAAATAAACGCTTTGAAAAGGTATAAAACTCACCAAGGCGATTCCATTTAAGGTGCTCTGTGTAATAAATACTTTTTCCCATGGTCGTCGAGGCGGTGATGGACCATGACATAAAGCCATGCACAGAATTAATGAAAGTACAACTGGAATAGTACATTATAATGCATCTAATGGCTCGTTTACACAATGGCCCATCAAGGGCGATTAAAAAAAACACCATCATCAGCGCCATCATGGATTGCTGTCTATACAATCGTGAATGTCCATTTACTGACTGTCGACTTTTGAAGATGGACGTCGAAGAGATAGCGGCTGCTGCTATTTATTTCGCCAGTACACAAATAAACATTAACGGAATGTCCAACAAAAAATAATCGTTGACTGTTCACCGTAACAGAACAAAGTGCAGTAAGTCTCAAGGTGTAGAGAGAATGTTGGGCGATTGTGTGGACACGCGTACGATCATCGGCACGCACTCTCTTGATGTACCGACAACTAACCGATTACAGGCGATGATGGCCACTCGCGAACGATTATACTCTGTACACAATCGTGCGTGCCTATATTCGCCCATGATGAGCCATTGTGAAGAGGAGCCATAATGTTATGCGGCTTATTTTGATGAAGTAATGCAAAACCAATGTTTCCAACCCACGCAATAACTCCGAAGTTAGTTTATCACGATAGCCCTAGTATCGTTTTGCCAGTTAATTTTATTGTCATACTTGCAAAGTTTAATCAATGTCATCTGTGAAAGTTTCAATTCAATTCCATTGGAGCAGAGGTGTCCAATTTTAAGGAAATAAATTAGAATACACATCAAATGGATGGAAAAAAGTGGATTTCTGAATTCCAGGACTGCAGGAACGTGCAGGCGTTGTTAATCTAGATGAGATTTATCTAAGACAATGTTTTGCATTACATCTTCAAAGTTAGCTTGTGTATTTTTGTTAGTTTCGATATCTGTTGTTTTGTTTCCTATGTATTTAACTATTTTTTTATCTATATAAGTATGTATATCGTCGACTAGTACCCATTTCACAAGTGCTTAGAGCTTACTTTGGGACTAGATCGATTTGTGTAAACATTGTCCCCTGATTAATTTTATTTCTTAAATAGGATCTTAATATACGAGAATAGTGGCTAAATCATGAATTCTAGCGTTCTTTCAGTATGATTTAAAAATTACGATCCCTTCTTATCTCTGAAATTTATGCTAAGGAACTTAGGTATAATTTACAGGAAAAATAAAACGAAGTTCCAAAATGTTTGTAGTTTTTGAGAAAACAACATAAAACTGATATGCAAAATCGTATCACACACGACGGTTGCATAAAGATAGGAGCTTGCGAAATTCATTCTTTGTTTTATGTCACCCGGATATTACAAGTTATGTTTAACTTTTAGGCTTCCGTATAATAAATTTTTCAACTTTACTTTAATATATAAGACAAAAAAAAGCGATACAATATACCTTATCACTTACTCGTTTTAGTATTTTGGGCTGTTAAAAGTAACAAACTCACATGCATACACAGCCTGTGAGATTGCAGCCCTTTAGCCGCAGTTGGTTAAAATACAAATAAAATATAGCACCAACCGAAAACTGAATCCATTTTCTCGTTCGCACGCCAAATATTTTATAACAGCTGTAAAAACGTTTTATTATGAAACAAAACAAATAAAACGTCGATAAGCATCCCGAATGGCGTCGTTAAATCGACATGACTTTGTATGGAATTATGTAAAACATTAACAAAATAACAACAATTGTTTGCTGTTTGCACAACAGTAACATAAAGAAGAAATCTTAAGATCAGATAGTGGTAGCACAAAATAGGTAATAGTACTAACAGAAGAATCACTGTCTAACAAAGTCGGTGTTTAGGTATGAAAATATGCCTAATCTCTCCTTCTCTCTCCGTCGCATAAAACGTGCTCTTTCTGGTACGCTAGGGTTGTCAGTTTTAATCCGCGTCGCCCAACAACACCAAACGTCTAGGCTACTTGGTGACGCGCGAATCGCCCAGCGAGCAAGCGAGCGGCAACCTACTGTGATTTACAGCTCCGAGCTGTCCGACGGCGGAGCCTACCTAAATTGTGAAGTGTAACCGAGAGAAGTGGTTGTAGTTCTAAGAATAACTATTCAAAAGATTGAGTTACTCGTTCAAAAATATCCCTCCGGAGTGTTACGTCAAAGTCATAAAATGATCAGATGTCCAATTACCTGGTAGTAAAATGTAAAGATCGTAGAATGACCACATAGTCAAATGTCAAGATCGTAGAATGACCACGTAGAAAAATGTCAAGATTGTAGAATGACCAGGTCGTAGAATGTCAAAATCGTAGAATGACCACGTAGTAGAATGTGAGAATATGACATCTGAACCAGTATTATACGTCCGCGATTAGAATAGGAAATGGAAATGCTAAGTAAAAGTAAATTATATCAATCCCTTAAGGTTTTTTCTGTGGCAGATGAGTATTTCGAGTACAAGTATAAGAGAAAATTGTATTCAAAAAAACAATGTACCACATATACATTTTATGTCATTTAACATAATTCAAGACACTCCTCAACTAAGATTGAAAGATACTCATGAGAAACTCCACAGCGCAGTCCGCTCAGAATCTAAATCTAAGATGCAACTGCGACTGATCAGCAAAGGATAGCGTGAAGATAAGATAAGGTAAGAAAAGCCAGTGGGAGTGTAAAGAAGATAATGTAACCGAGATCGTCCGGGAAGGCTTTGACGGCGAATCAAATAAGTCGCCGGAGAGAGAATAGTAATAAAATTGAACCGAGCGCCTGCCCAGATGCAGCTACGGATTTATCGCTAGCGGAGGGAAGGGTACACAGGGACACAATAGGGTTTTGTTAGTTATATATTTTTTTTTTTTTTTTCCACATTACATCTACCCTTACAGTTTACCCAATTCGATAGTGTAGCACATTATTAATTTAAGATGGTAAGTACCTAATTACATAACACATACAAAGTAACATTTGTGAATTCGTTAGAAGAACAACAGAAGACATCGATCTCATTCGCTACCTGGTTGAGCGTGCGCAGGGCCCGCGTCCGCGGTTATAATAGAACAATAGGGTCAATTCAAAACTATGTTGGCTTTTTCATCAGGTCTGCCGGTTTGTCAGTCAATTGACACAAAAAAAATGTCCACTAAATTAAAAAAGTCGCTAAAGTTGAAATAATAAACATCAAACTCGATTCTGATAGCTTGATGCTAGTTGCGTAGTTTAAATACCATTATATTTTTATTATGCTCAGGATTTTCGTTCCAGTGGGAAACACATTGACAATGAAACAGTAGAGTTCGTTTATAAGAAGAAATATTGTGATGTAGAAACTTACAAAAAATAACCTATTCTAACGTAAAACTGGTGCTTGGGACAATGTTTTGGGAGGCAGTGGTTCGAAATGGACGTCTTTCAGCCGACACGATGCCGATGATGATGTGGGAATAAAAATCATTCTTTTTCCATAAAATTAAGCACCGACATTGAAATAAAAAGTTTTGTTTTCGACCGAGCGAGCGAAGCGTCTCCGTTTTAGCTTGGGCAAAAATGCTTTCGTATGTCCGGCCCGGTCCGGTCTGTCCATTTGTTCTCGTTTAAAGGTCGCAGTTCTCAACCGATTCTCGTGATATTTTGTGAGCAGGTGCGATAATTATATAGATTTTTTTTGTCGATTCAGATTTTCGAAATTTTTCAAAATGGCGGAGATATATTGTATTTTGCAATTACAAACTTATTTGCGGTATCGGTAAATTGATCCGACCTATGTCCGATATTTATGACCGATATCAGTTTTCCAACGGCAAAGTTAAGTTTGTCGCGAGGTCTACAGCTCACGCCGCGACTAGTTTTATATTTTCTGCCTTAACTCTGTGTGCCCCAGCCCTGCCCAGTCGTCCTCGCTCGCTTACACATTCGCCGAGCTGCATCCAATATGTTTCCTAGAATATTGTCCTTAACAGCTCCATTATAGCGCCCGATAGATTGCGCCCGCGCCCGTTTTCATCTTGCCTCGATGAATATTTTGTTTGCGCTTATGCCACATTATTATATTTTTATAGCGTCTATTTATACGGGGTGTTCTTTTGCGTTTTTGTTTTTCTGTCATTATGATGGGTTGTTGAGAAAAAGTGGCCGAGGTATCTCAAACGGAAAACAAACGTGTTTGTTTAGGCTGCCATCAATACAGACTGGACCTTAGAATTGGAATAAAAATACATTGATTTGTATTGTTAATAGTATTTTATGCGACGGTTGTAAATGTAAGTGCTACAATAATTATCACAATGGAAGATATAATAGCGAATGTTTTTAGGCCAAATTACACACATTTACTTTACTTACGGAACTTTAATTTCACGATTTATATTGTTAAAAAACTTTATTACTCGTTTTATTCAACTGTCATGTTAATTTGGTATTGGTTTAGTTAATTGAAATATCAATACCTGTAATAGAGATATGACGTCTACTACAATAAGATAGGGGCGAATTCCAAAAAAAGTGTACCTAATTAAGGCGTAGTTAAGGAAAAGTTAAAAAAGTAACGCACAGGTACTTTTTTAACTTTTTCTTAATTACGCCTTAATTAGGTACATTTTTTTTGAAATAGACCCATATAACCGGTAATATCAGTTAGTATAGTGTCGATTGTGTAAATATGATGTATAATTGACATTGTTTGTCTAATAAATAACGGTAATGAACTGGGTTATGGCTAGAGATGGGCGGTGGGTATTTACCTTATTTACCCACCCGGGTAAATACCCGGTAAATACCTTTCTACCCGGTATTTACCCGTATCTACCCAATTGGACGGGTAGATACTTTTCAGAAAATGAGCTGATTGCGGATTGTAATAAAAGTATGTAGATATGTTTTAAAGTAAGCTTAATAACATAATTTGAGGATAAAAAATCAATAAAATTCAAAATTACCAAGAATAACTAAAAAATTAAATACAATGCACATGTCAATCAGACAGAATGCATACAATATTACTATAAATTAACCAGGGTTCATAAAACTCCAATATTTATAATAAATATCAAAACCTCCGATATTTGATATATGTGTATATCTGATATATATCAGAAATATATCACGTATATAAGAAAGATGCGATTTTCAGTCTGTAGTGGTTTTATTTAATTAAATTAGATGTGTCAAAAGTATAGTGGTTTGGCTGGATACCGGATATTCCGCATGGCCATTTACCGGATAGCCGGATATCCGGCTGCATATTAGGCATCTGTTAAGTCGTGAAAGCTGGCGCGGCCTTCACGCGGCGAGCAGGTTTCAACTTATTACGAATTGTAAGTGCCCGTGGAGGCCCTTTAAGGTTGAATACACGCTCTATTCCGTCAGTTGGGAATATTTGAACGTGCACGAGGTGATGTTAATTGAAGTTTAATGTTTAAATAAAAATAAACTAAGCTTTCAATTGATAACTGACGTTCATTTCGTTTATTTTTAATGGCTTTTTATCTGTTGTATCCTATTTCTGATGCCAGCTTTTACTATTCGGTATCCGGCCGGACAGCGACTCACTATCCGGTATTTAGCCGGATACTAAAATCACGGCTGGATAGGCTGGATACCGGATAGTAACCGGATATTCGTTGCATCTCTAGTCAAAAGTGTAAAATTAAACTTGAGTTCTATTATTTTATTAAAATATTTATTTATTTACTTAGTATAAAATTAACAAAAAATCTTCTATTTTAATAATAATCAATGTTATTTAATTAAAACTTAAAAAAATTGAAGTTATAATTTATGAGTTAGTTATTTTTATATTTAATTTAAAATTTAATTATTCAGTGAATTTCAATGCGTAAGTGTTGCCAGCGTAAGCATTGGATTGGCAAAATTTCTAGTTTAGAAATATAAATATCAATTGATATATATCCACACAAATATCATGATATATATATAAGTTAATTAGGCGACAGTGCACAACATACACTCGCCTTGCTCGGGCTGCGAAGCATTAGGGACTTACATCTGGCATTAGCATACTCATCTGGATATTCCGGTTATAAATAAAAACAATATACATTTACAATTTGAGCACTCCAAAGTAAAAGAAACGGGCTGCAATTCATACACACAGACAGTGCTTTTGGAATTCGAACGATACCAAATTGAAATCGTCGATCGCAGCAATATCTAGTTATCGAATTGTCGCTTGGATTAAAAAAAAATACGTATTAAAATTTGGTATCAAACATCGCTTTTGAGCGGCTCTAAACTCCCCTTGTTTTGCAAAGCGGTACTCATATTTTACGCGTGTCTCAGTAGATGGCGCTGGCTGTAGATTAGAACGCGCTATCATTTGATGCTCCTGCAAACAACTAAAGCTTGCGCGGGACTCAGACCACATCGAATTTTTTATGAAGTTTTTATAGTATTTTTGGAAACCGTCGAGTTACGTTACCGTACCTTAGATGGTTTTTAATTAATGTCCGTTTGCAGCTGATTTAATATAAAGTAGCAGTAATGAATGGCAAAAATTATACTCAATATTATTTCTTATCGGAGTCGGATTTTTTTTTGGTAATACTTTATCTGCATAGACACTGATAATGCCCAATACGAATAGAATAGTAGTAATTCCATGGTATTAATTTTCTTATATCTTATAGTTTCAGACTTCCCCATACTCGCACCCACTTACAGATGTAGTGCATAATTAGTTTCCATCGTGTTTTGTCGGAAAAGTTCGTATTTATCGTGCTCTCTCAATTAGCTTCAGCAGGCCCCCAATTCTCGGTGCATTCGAGATAATGTCGCAATCGAGATTAAACGTCAGTGCATACAGTCATTTGACACAACTGTATGAATCTGACGTTTAATCTCGCAATTGACATTATCTCGAATGCATCGAGAATTGGGGGCCAGTACCCATCATACCATGCTGTCATTTTTCATTTTGACATTTGACACTAAATAATAAAGTTCCATATTAATGAATATAAACATGTCACTCATTTAATTCAATAATTAATTGACACTTCGGGTCCCGTCGTCTTCCGATTGAGATCCGAGTTTTACCGATGGAAACATATTATTCACTATATCTGTAGCTTTTTGAACGCGCACTCCGGCTGTACTGGTTATTCGTACAATTTCATTGGAAAGGATATCCCATTAAAAGTACAACTAATTTGCAGCAAAAAAGGTCATAATAGTACCCTGTCCGAAAATTATTCGGTTTTGAGATGTTGAAGATTTAAGTTTTTTTACGTAATTGCGGAATTCCGTTGATATAAAAATTATAAAAAGAAATGTGTCATGTTTTGATGTATTTTTATATATTTTCTAATTTTATATCATGATTTTTACAAAGAATGACAATATGTCGAAAATTATGACATTTTTACGAAACCTAAAATTTTATATTCTATTAGGTATTTAGCAGCTCTTTCAGCTGTCGATAGGTTATCGCCGGTTTTTTGGACAACCTGTATAAGCGGCAATTTTAACCGCTAATTTAGCTTCATCCCTAAAGTCTGCCCTCGTAAGCTAAGGTGTGAAAATAGCCAGGGAATGTGTGTTAAGTTATATACATGCTGTTTAAATTTAAACAACCATTTATCACACTAGAACACCCCGCCATTTTTCCACAGAATCCAAAATGGCGAATCGGCAAACGTCGCACACATCTCCGCCGACAACATTAGAATAATTGATTAACTAAACGCAAAGAGAAATAATCGCGATTCAGCGTTTCAGCAACTAAGGGTGCCCGCAACAGCGTTTCGACTTGGATTCATTTTTAGGAGGAAGAAAAACAAAACCCTTATCTTAGCTCCGTACCTTCACGCCGCGACGCCCCGTGAACGCATACCTCTCTGCTTCACTTACCCTATGTATGAAAGAGAAAGTATACGTTTTGCGGTGCATCGCAGCATGAACGGAGAACGTCCGTTCGTTCACGTGAGATTGCTTTTTTAGGGTTCCGTACCCAAAGGGTACAACGGGACCCTATTACTAAGACTCCGCTGTCCGTCGGTCTGTCTGTCTGTCTTTCCGTCTGTTAGCAGGCAGTATCTCATGAACCGTGATAGTTAGACAGTTGAAATTTTCACAGAATATTTAATTGTATATTCACTTTATTCCTCCTCTGCTGCACTGGGAGTGAAGAAATAGCATAGAATGCGTGCAGATGCTTATCATCCTGGCATGTCGTAAAAGTCGATTAAGGGACGGGTCCTCTCCAACATGGTGGACTATCTGTATGGGCGATGGGCTGATCACCTGTTACCATACGGTTCATCATACCATCTTAGGACGAATTAATCGAACGTGGCCACAAGTAGTCTTGTGGCTCTGCCCACCCCATTAGGGATTTCGGGCGTGATGCTATGTATGTATGTATGTAATATAGTTATTTATTCAGGTAATAAATAATCCCATGGTTACATTCATTAAATTAAGTTAAAAATTAAAATTAAATTATATTACATTAATTAATTAATTACTAAATTACATTACATTACATTACACTAAAGTAAATCCATACCAAATTTCATCAAAATCAGCCCAGCGGTTTGGCCATGAAAAAAAAACAGACACATAGGAATAGTTATTTCCGCATTTATAATACTAGTTTGGATAGTTAAAAGTTAAATTATTTTAGCTTATATTACATGGCATTTAAAAAAACGCAAGTAAAGATGATTTTATTTTATTTATGGCCTGTTTCACAATGTCCAAGTAAGGCGTTATTTGGCAGATAACGGCAAATTTGTACAAGTTACTCGACAGATACATTTTAATCGGACATTGTGAAACAGGCCCTTAATATTTTACGTAACAAAACAAGTTCACGGGTAAACTCTGTACGGATATGTCTTGTCGTGAATTTGTTTAGTTTTAAATAAGATAGCTCGGAGCAAAAGCGACTTTCATAGGTTTGGTACAGAAGGCTAAGTCGGGAGCGAAGCTTCCGCCTTAGCCTTCGATGTTAGGGCCTTTTTTTTGTAACAGCCCGGAAAATCTTACTTGTTTGTAATTTTTTATGTTGAATAGTTTTATATAATAACTAAAAACTATATAGGTACACATTACACAAGCATTTTGAATCACCGTTGTAAGGTTAAAAAGATTAACCCGCAACAACCAAACCAATTTCCAACAACCAATAAGCCTTCTGCAGCCGCCCTAAACCTCCGCCGTGCCAGGAAAAATGATTTATAAAAGCCAGCAGATCCCACGTCTCACTCGCTCTACCCGCTCCCCATATCTCCCCATCCTTATCAGTTCGAGTCCAATTTCACAGGCTGGTGACTGCCCCTGCAGGAGCTCTAGTAATGCCTCCATTGATTAAGAAGACTGAATATTCATTCAATTATTATGCCAGCCAGGTTTTCTGATGAAATCTTCGGGTTAGTTTACGCTTGAGGTTCTTGCTTATATCGGTTATGTGCTGAGTCAAGAGACGATGTGTAAACTGGTTTTATTTCATACAAGGGGTGTTGGTAAATGGCTGAATGATTAAAAAAGTTTAAACAGAAAAACGCGTGCTAACAATTTTAAAAGTGATAAGCATTTAATTGGGAATTTGACACGATAGAAAATAAAAAGCTACTGAAGCATAACTATTACTTCGACTAATTTATTACTTTAAATAGCCACTTATGTCAAAGGACTCATTAAATAATTAAAAATAAAAACATTTATTTATAATTAGTATTTATATCGTGTGAGTATTTTGGTTTATGCATGCATGCAACTTGCATGTGTGTGTGAAATAAATAAATAACTGTTGCGAAATAGAAACACTAAAGCCAAAATTATATAAGATAAAATTATAATTAGTTCTGTTTAGATGTTTTGCACGTGTACATAGGTGCAAGAAAACGGGACCCATATTAATGTCACGCTTAACTATCTGTTGGGGCGTAATAAATTGAGTTAAATTTGGTAAATCAAAACCGGTTCTGACTCCTTAAAAATACACTTAACCTGACGAGGTCATGTAGTGGATGACCCCATAACCTCCAAATCGGCATCAATTTAAAACCCACTCGGATTTCATCCGAATATCTAGTGACATGAAGATAGTATCTGGAATGCTAGTCCGGTGCAGAAAAATGAGCGATCGTTGTACCAAATACCAATTTTAATCTTGACTACTTGAACATTTTCCAGTATGTATAATGTGCGCTGAAAATAAAAAAAAGAGTAATCTTTTTTTTTAAACAAATAAGTTTATGGTACAAGCGTACTCTGGGCTCGGAGCTAGGACACCCTGTGTAACATGGCCCAGTTAAATAACAGACAGGTGGAATATCAATTCATACCGAGAATTAGGATTATAATTATGGTAGCTAAAATATCGGAAAAAGTGAACCAAAGAGATAATAAAGTGCTTCACTTCTATTAGTTACCTCATATTTGAACCGAAAACAAACGCGCTAGTTCATAGTGATGCTGCCTCCGAAGCTAGCGGTCCCGGGTTTGATCGCAGGTAAGGATAAATATTTGTGTGATGAGCACGAATGTTTGTTCCCGAGTCTTGGATGTTTCCTATATATTTAACTATTTATGTATCTATATCATCGTGTAGTAACCCATAATACAAGCCTTTAGAGCTTACTTTGGGACTAGATCGATTTTTAAAGATTGACTCCTGAGTTATTATTATTATAAACAGTTCCGTGACTCACTTATAGACAACGCACAGCTTAAACGGGTGGTCCTAGAGATTTGAAATTTGGATACATTCCTCGAGTACCCCAGAGGCGCACTAAAGTGGTTTTTTTTTTAAATTCCATCCCTAAAGGGGTGAAAAGGGGTGATAAAGTTTGTATGGAAAATACCGCGGGCGAAGCTGTGACGGGTCCAGCGCCTCTATTCGGGAACTTGTAGCGACTCGCGAGCGAGATTTCTCATCCCACTCTTCCACACGACGCGTAATGCGTAAGAGCGTGATGTGAGTCTCGCTCGCGGGTCGCTGCAGTATCCCTTAGATGTTACCGAATAGACGCCCAGTAGTTTATTTGTAAACATTAGATATTCTGACAGACATCACAATCCGGGTTACGTATCTCTATCCCGGGGCCAATCGCCGTCCCATCAATCCAACGCTTGATCACCTGCAAAAAGTAAAGGAAGATCAGCGATAACCGGGTCGGCTAATAAGTTTGCTCGCTCTTGCATGCCGGCCGGAATTGCTCCAATCCCGTCTCTTTAAATTCCGGGAAACGGGTTTTTTTGGCGCCGTTTCGATTTGATCGTAAACGTAGCGGATTGTTTTAGATGCTGATTTTTTTTAGTTGTTTTTGATTCGGTTGTTTATTTGTATTTATTATTTGTCTGCTTTTTTAGGATTCCGTACCTCAAAAGGAAAAAAGGAACCCTTATACGATCACTCGTTTGTCCGTCTGTCTGTCAAGACAAGGTATCAAGTTGAAATTAATATCAAATACTCAGGTCTGCAACTCTTGGAGGTTTGAAAAAATCAACCTTCTAAGTCAACGCAATCAAAAGATACGACCACATTCCACAGTTTTTGATAATTTCAAGGGAATCCAAAGGGAATCAAAGCCTATAGGGTAAATCCCATTGATCTAGAATCATGAAATTTGGCAAGAAGCAGTGTCTTACAGCACAAGTAAAGGAAAAAATTCTGACAACTGTAAATTTGTAATTACATCACATAAAAAAAAATTAAAATAACCTTTGCAAAGTCGTATCACACTCGACGATTCCTCGGAGATAGGAGCTAGTGAAAGTAATTTTTTGTCTTATTTCATAGGTAGGTGGTAAATGATTACCCGGTTGTTAAATGTCATGTTTTTAGTTTTTACGGTTCCGTACCTGCAAGGTACTGTCCGTTTTTCATAGGTAAGTATGGAACCCTTGGCGCGAGAGGCAGACTCGCACTACACCGGCTTTTTAATTTTAATTAATATTGTCTCATTTAAAATTATGGAAAGGATTTTTATTTTGTTAATTTGCTTATTTATTACAAATAATTACACCTTTTGTAGTGTTCATGGACTAACATTACTATTTCATTCTCTTTGAAATTGGACTTAGCCTCTCTTAACAAATTTATACTGAACCCCCTGTATTTTATAGTTACGTAATCTATCAACTATAGAATTTCCACTGGCTTACCAATTCCATAGACTTAAGAATTAGAATAACATGTCTAAGCCGGCATAGCCCCGTTATCGCTGTCCACTTCTGCCCGATTTGAATTTCAATTCACTTCGGCTTTGGCTCGGGCGGCACGAGTTTTGCCGATTTAAATGTATGGTGATCTCTGAAGGGGGACAGAGATGTATGTAGTTCGGTGGAATTAAGCATGTTTTTGAAGGGAGGTAAGTTGAGATATTGTTTTAAGCAAGATTCGGGAACGCTTGTTGATACTATAGTAATTATGCGCACTTCAGACGTAGAGGTAGAGTACATGAGCCCTTGTATACTTATATTGTTTTTTTTTTACACATAGGGCAAGAGAGCAAGACGGGCGTGTTGTAGAAGCGTAAACGACTGCAGATGAAGCGTCTTTCAATCAAAGTTCTGCCTCGCAATAAATATGAGTCAGGATCCCAGATATAACGTTAATAATTTATAAAGAATTTAAACTCTCCTCAATATTTTTCAAACGATACGTATCAATTTCCACTCACGGACAAGCACACGAGCCACGTCACTACCATGCCTCCATCAAAACCGTTGCAAAAAAAACAAAATGGCCGCCTCGGTTGTCCGTTCGAAAATCTTAAACAATAAATCCATTGGCGTCCAAAGGGGCTTAGTTCCCCTTAGCTCGCCTCTTTGACAATTCCTTGCTTGCTATCTTTTCGCTCGAGCGCCGAGTTTATCTTCGACTCTATTGGGCCCGATGGAAAATGTATGGCGGGACTTAATGCCCGCCGCTGTATACGCTTATTTGTTTTTTTCTAGGATATTTTATTTTGGGTTATTTATTGGGGGTTAGGTCTAGATTGGGTTGGGTTGGAAATGTCTCAAAGGGTCAGAGGTTATGCTGGCTTGTAAAATGATTCCACGTTGAGATAAAAATCGGCAGTTTTATAGTACATTGTGCATCTAGGGCCGGCCGTAAGAAGCCAATAACTAACAAGAGTCTGTTAGAAGCCCGACGCCGAAGGCGAGAGGCCTTTAATGACTCGAGTTTGTTATCCCCTTACTGCCCGTGATACACAAAATATTTTTCATCACATTTACGTGGAAATTAAATAAAAATTAGACAAAAGATTACATTATTTATTTTATTCCAATTATACACCATGAATTACCATCAGGTGGGTAGAATAAACTGTATGTCGCGTCGGTTGCGCGCTACTTGTATAAGAAAACCGGCGCGCCGCCGCCACCTGACGCATGCCCCGCCGTCAGCAACTCCCGTGGGAGTTATGGATTTTGTATGGTTTATAACTCCCGCTGACGGCAGGGCGTATATAGAGCAGCTAAATCGGCTATAGCTGCTCTATACGCCTGCGTATAGTAACACCCTTTCCGAGCAAGTGTGATGAAAAATACTTTTTATCCGAAAAAATAATTACCGAACAACATATCAGTCGAAATATTATTATTACCTAATCAAAACATGAACATTTACTCAACCTATAAGATATTCTGTGATTCAGCACTTCGTTTATACCACTCGTTCTACTACGAAAAGTCAATAAAAGAAGTGCAATTAATATAATCGATCACGAAATATCCCCCCCATAGGACGTGCACGGTAATGATAAGTCCGCTGCATTGAATAGGAGTCATTCCCCTGACCGTCAATAGAACGGCCCGGAACGGGAACTAATGGTAATGAGCGTTTGATTTACAAAATGGTTCTTTAGTTGGCTTTTAGTAAGGGGAATACATGCACTTTATTTGTACACAATAAGAGCTATTTTGGAATAAGTTTAATTGTAAACGTTGTGATTCACTGACAGGTGATTGGTTAGGCTATTATGGTATTGGTTTTTGTTTTCTTTGTGGTTTATGGTACGGAAAGAATATGCGGATTTTGTGCTTTTTCACAAAGGTTAACTAAACCATTGGCTACATGATGAAGTAGGTAATATATACTAGGAATATGGTTAAGAGCCTACTTGCTAAAATTGACAATTTTTTATAGATTTCACGTTGTTGTTGTTGATTCTTAAGATATAATTTTCAAAACACATAAAAATAAAAAGTCGAAGAATGACAATTCTTCAAATTCGTAAGAGGCAGTTTTTTTTTTAATTTTCGTAACAAAATGTATAATACATTTTTCGTGTCTTTTTCTTTATTAAGTAATTTATCTACATAAAAGTATTAATTAACCAATAAGATTATAAACTTAAAAAGTAACCTGATTTGTTTTAAATACATTGGTTGTCTTGATAATAATATGCCAAAAAGTATTGAAATCTCCATACAAATTATTGCTATGCTATTTATTCTTAAGTTGATTTGAAACAGCGAAGTTTATGGTTTTTTTTTTAAAGTTTTTTTTTGTTTTTAAATGTCCAATTGGCACTTCAATAAGTAACTGATGTCATTGCCTTGAGGGGCGTTGGAGAACTGGAAGCCTCTATAGCATGAGACAGCAGGAAAGAATATTACAAGAGTATGAACCTACGGCTTTTCATACAAAAGGCTATAACGATTTCCACCCCTTAAATGTTTGACCAATGATACCAATTTGTGATAGGGTCAGTTAGATCAAAATCTAGGTCTATACGTTTTCATTTTTTCACTATAATCAATAAATAAAGTTTTAATGTTGTTTTAGTATTCTCATGCAAAACTAATTTCGGCGATTATGACTAACGAGCTGACGGCCCACCTGATGGAAGGTGGTCACCGCCGCCCATGGACATCTGCAACACCAGAGGTGCTGCCAATGCGTTGCCAGTCTAGGGAGGATGGGGAATGGGGATGGGATAGGGATGAGGGAATAGGCCTCCGGATCTCGTCACTCACCGTACGAAACGCAATAGCAAGCCATTACTTTACGCCGATATTCTGTGAGAGTGTGGTACTACCCCGGTGGAGCCGGCCCATTCGAACAGTAATCATCTAGTGAGTCTTCAATCAATATTCAAAAAACGTATAGACCTAGACTTTGTTCTGACTGACAACCTATCAGAAGTTGGTTGAAATCGGTTAACATTTAAGGGGTGGAAATCGTTATCGCCTTTTGTATGAAATGACTGATTTTTGCCGTTGGTTCTCAGTTCTTTGACCTAAACGAGATAATCTGAATTCTTCATTTAAATAAAAAAGAATATCAAAATATGATAAACATGGCTGTTGAAAAGTTCACGCATGGCAACCGGAATCGAGCTAAAGATTAATTTACAAAAAACCTCAACATCCATCCGTCTACGATATTACCTTTTTGATTAGCAACGTCGATTTGATCATTTATCCATCGGATATGATTTCTTATCTACTTTCATTAAAACCTTGTTCAGACAATGGTACATTATTATAAGGAAGTCAGTAAAGTTAATTTAGTTCTGTTAAAATGTGAATTAGGATGATTAAGATTATGCGTGAAGTTATTGTAAATAAATAAATAAATAATCAGGGGACAGCCTTTTACACAAATCGATCTAAACCCAAAGTAAGCTCCAAAGGCTTGTGTTATGAGTAGTAGACGACGATATAAATACTTATATAGAGAAATAAATACTTAAATAAGTACATAGGAAACATCCAAGACTCAGGAACAAACATTCGTGCTCATCACACAAATATTGGCCCTTACCGGGGATCGAACCCGGGACGCTTGCTTCGGAGGAAGGGTCACTACCAACTAGGCTATCCGCGTCGTCAAATACTGTATATTGTATTTTTACTAACCCAAAAAAGGGCTAAAGATGTATATTTATGTTGTAATACTTGTAAACGCAGGTACGTCTATAATACGCAAAGCTGAGGAGTGGATCCCTCTCCCTGCTGACCTTTTTCTGAGTATAATTTAGACCTTTTCAATTCGAGAGTGAATAGGCACTATCTAGGTAAAGATGGTCCATCTTCGTCCTTTATCGTCACTTACCATCAGGTGAGATTGCGGTGAAATGCCGGCTTATTATCAATTAAAAAAGTTAGATAAGTGATGCGATAATGACCCTGCCTCCGAAGTTAGTGGTCCCGGGTTCGATCCCCGGCAAGGGCAGATTTGTGTGATGAACATGAACACGTATGTTTGTTCCTGAGTTAGGATGTTTCCTATGTATTTATTTATGGATATTTCCCTAATTTATTATTATTACTATTATTATTAATTAGGTATGTAATAAATATACTACCAATGATCATTGAAATAAAACAGTCCCCTGCTATGAACCGCCTCTTATAATAAAATCACTGCGGCTTTAAAATTAATCATACGCATAATTCCAGTAACAATTCTCTTTCCTGATTGGTCGAATGAATCATGGCGATTGGATGATTTTTCTTTTTATGTGGGATCATAAAGATAAATAATGTATGAAGATTTTACTGCGCTGGTATGAGTAATAACCTCGTAATGTATATCAATAATAATGTACAGAGAGAATTGTACGTTTTTTTTTACATGTTAACAGATTATGGGTAATTCTGCTTTTTAGTGCCTAATTTTGTTTTGGATCTTGTAGGGTCCTTTCAACGAATTCACAGGTATATTAAGATTTATTTTAGTATTGTCACGTGTCTTGCCATGTCCTTTTTAGTTTTCAAATAAATCTCAGTCAATAATTATTTCGGAAATGCTGAAATAACTAGATTTTCTTGCTCTATTACCACTGCGTTACCAGTCTCCAATCGTGCCTAAAAAAGAACACTTACCAACAAAAAAACAGCAACAGATGGACGTTACTTTTCGCATAGATGTACATAGGGCCGAAGAAAGACATAGACTCCTTTTATTTAGGGTACATACATACATACATATTATCACGCCCGAAATCCCTAATTTATTTATTTATTTATAATTAATGTACAATAATAAGTTTACAGTTTCATAACCAACACACCTATTATGTTAAATAATGCCTAATGGGGTGGGCAGAGCCACAAGACTACTTGTGGCCACGTTCGATTAATTAGTCCTAAGATGGTATGATGAACCGTATGGTGACAGGTGATCAGCCCATCGCCCATACAGATAGTCCACCATGTTGGAGAGGACCCGTCCCTTAGTCGACTTTTACGACATGCCAGGATGATAAGCATCTGCACGCATTCTATGCTATTTCTTCACTCCCAGTGCAGCAGAGGAGTGCTAAATGCACAGTATTTAGGGTAAATGCACAGTTATAACATAGTATCTAATAGCATGCAAGCTTTTTCCACCATACCTACCCAATAAATATATAAACTATTCAATCAAACATTAAAAAACAAACAGTGAATTACCGCCGCATTAGCATTTAAAACGGAACGGAAGTACCGTGACAAGTACCAGGAACGTCTCAAACTAGAAGATAAACGGAAAAAGTACATTTCCATGTTAATTTACCGCCTCAAAGAACGTTAATCCAAATGACGCATTAAAGTATTAAGGGAAATTAAAAAAACTTCGGGACTTCGCAAACTGACGCATATTTCGATTTGAAACTTGGGAACAATTTACATGATGAATAATAAACGCACTGCGAAGATCTAGAAACGCTTTTAAGAGAGGAAAAAAATGTTAAGATTTTTTTCTATAAAGTTAGCTCAGTACTGAAAAGAAAATGTTATGTTAATTTAGTTACTGATGCATAAATACAGTAATGAATACATTATCGTATAAATAAATGCCAAGGGGTTAAACAGAAAATCGTTAAGCGATTCAAAGTCAATATCTATTTGATTTTAAGATTGCATAGTTGCGGCAAAAGGAGACAAAATATTCTGGTTATTTGTAAGTATTTAAAACATTATTTCACAAAGTCCGTGTTTAAAATTTTCCTCGTTATTTTGAATGGAAATCGTTATAAAAATATTTCATACGTGTCAATAACATCTTGCCTCATTTCGAAGGGTAAAGGACCCTGTAGTGGATGTTACTTCAGTAATAATAGATTTAGTTTCTTATAAAACCCAAGTTTTTTAAAAGTTCTTTCAATAATAACTAGGGTAATTATACAACGGTATTCAATTGGATTAAATAAATAAGAATCTAGCATAAAATTATTAACCTACTCGCCCAGAGCTTGATACATTTTTAGGGTCTACCAAATAATATTAATCATTGAAATTAAATCATCATACATGTTTAAGAAAAGTAAATAGTCACTGGCATTCTCACCTTAGTTTTCTCAATAAAAAATAACGAACGGCAACATTACGGGCGCGCACCCTAGCAGCATTCGTTCATACGTCAGGAATGGCGGGCGGAAATGGCGGCTCTGCCAATATCCGGGCTCGATAGTGTAACACCCGGGGGTGAACGCTTTTTACAAGAAATATTTAAAAATATTACTCCGCTGAAATTAATTTAATTTTAGGTGTTCCTTTTTAAAAATGTTTTAGTAACATGTTATTCGTTTGTTAACTCACTAGTGCTATAAATGTGAATGGTGTAACCGACGAGGGACAATAATAATAATTAAAAATAGTTTTTTAAATGATAACGAGGATTTGCTTGCTCGCGGTTATGTCATTCAACACAGGCTATCATCATCATTTCAGCCCAAGGATGTCCACTGCTGGACATAGGCCACACCAACCGATTCTGTGCTGCTTGCATCCAGCGGAGTCCCTGGTCTGCCCACGCTGTACTTTTCAGTACATGGTCCCCACTCAAGAACTCAGTTACTTAATCAATACATATAAAACAGTACCGTGACTCACTTATAGACAACGCACAACCTAAACGGGTGGTCCTAGAGGTTTGAAACTAGGAGAAGATATTCCTCGAGTACCCTAGAGGGGCACTGAGGAGGGATTTTTTTAAATTGTGATAAATATTGTATGGAAAATATCGCGGGCGAAGCTGTGGCAGGTCCACTAGTAAGGGTATAAGAATGAAATGAAATATTGTTCATTATTACAAATGAATGTCATTGCATGTGTACAATAAAATCAATTAAATATTACAGATAAAAGCCTATTTGAATTACTGGAATCATAATAATTATCACACATTAAATTTTATCTTACGATTTCGAATGCAAATTTAGATTACTGAACACGTAAAAATTACTTAAGTTTTTAAATTAATTTGGCTTTAACATCTACTGGAAAGTTTATTTAAAATATTAAGTATTATATAGGTTAGTTTAGTACCTTTTAAAGGTAGTCAGACTCCAATTGCCAATAAAAGTATTTTGAATACTGGTGCCTAGGCCAGCTCAAATGCAGGAAGCTAGACGCAATATCCCTAAGCCTAGGTCATTCCCACAATGGCCAGTTAGGCCCGTAAAGCAATTTCCATATTGATAGCCTGCAATTGGGCTACGCATGATTCGATGATGGAATCAATGATTTGATGATTGCACACCGATTATTGGAATCAATGAGCTTAAATGCATATTCGAGTGTGGTGTTGGATGGGCGGTGCGTTTGCTTTTTTATTTTAAAAACTTGGGGATTTTGATAAAAAATAAAACTGTCCGATTTTAGGGTTTTGTACCTTAAAGTGCATATTCCATGACAATTTAAAAGGAGTCAAAAGAAAAGTCTTAGACTATTTTAGCTGCTTGGATCTCGTGCGATAGTTCTTTATTCTTCTGCAAACTTAATTAATACAACTGTTTTACATTTAACTGCACTGTATTAGAATTTAGACATACGTGAATATTTCTTTTGTTGTACTGTAGATTTGAGGACACAAGTATAAGCTGTGGTTATCTATAATTAGGTAAGCATCTATCTGGAATGTAACAGAAAAGTGATTATCTGTTGGTGATCCTAAATAATAGTACATTGTGCATCTAGGGCCGTAAGAAGGGGATAACTAACGAGAGTCTGTTAGAAGAAGAAGTGTTTTTCATCACATTTGCGAGGAAACAAAAAAAAATTAGAAAAAAAAGTATATATATATATTAATTTTATTCCCATTTTACATCGTTAATTACCATCAGGTGTGTGTTCATACACTGAGCGTACGTTGCGATCAGCGCGGGGCAGCTCCGCCGGCTTGCGGTCGCGCGCCCCGCCGGCTGCGGCTCCCGAGCAGCTCCGCCGACCTGGCGCACTTAACTGCCCGCGGGAGTTCGAAACCATACAAAATCCATAACTCCCTAGGGAGTTATGGATTTTGTATGGTTTATAACTCCCGCTGACGGCGGGGCCCGTAGCGGAGCTAAATCGGCTATAGCTGCTCTATACGCCTGCGTATAATAACACCCTTTCCGAGCAAGTGTGATGAAAATAAATAAATAAAGTTAAAAAAGGAATGGTGAGACTTCATTGTCGCTGTTTGAATGTCACAGCCATTTATCTCAGCAACTAGGTACAAATTTTGTGAACTAAATCTTTGGAATAGTTATAGAACTTGCATTCTCCCATATATTACAGGAATAAAACATTTAAATATGTTTGCAATTTTACTGAAAAGGGGCCAAGGATTTTATTGACACGGAAACAAAACTATTTTTCTCAAGCTGCTTGTAATCAAGCGAGTATTTAATGTACTGAATTATAAATTTAAGTTATCCTACCCTAACCCTAACCACTGAGGGTGTGATTTTCTAAAATAACACTTCGTTCTTAAACTCGCCGGCGAGCGTAACCTGACCCGTCAGTGCGTATAAACTACATGTACGTGCATGTCTTTGACTTTAGTCGTATTGACGCAAGCAGCCACGGACGTAGTTACCTAACTCCGTATAATGCCTCTCAGCACGCGGGTCAATTTATGATTGTTGTACGAAATGAACAACGGGATTTGTTTAGAGAATAACGTAGCTGAATGTAATTACGACGCGTTTAAATTCGCCAGTTTCAGATAATTCCTCGATGTGACGCCTGCGCTGATAAGGTAATGCGTCCCTGGTGGTCTATTATGAATGTTATTTAGAACTATTATATAGGGCACTCGGGAGACCTGGAATGTTACGCCTGCGTTCAATTATTATCGTTCATCAGTGGTAAGAAACGTATCATCATCATACGTCCCACTGCTGGGATAGGCCTCCTCCTATAGTGGGACTAGGCAGTAGTTGTATGCAGCTGTATGCAAGTTTCCTTATGATGTTTTTCCTTTGCCGGAATTCTTGTGGTTAGTATCGATTTTAAATCTGCAAAGGTTATCCGAAAGATCTCAATGTCAGCCGAGATTTTAACCTGCGACTCTGGACGAGATACCACTAGGCTATCACTGCACTTAAAAAGTACTTAAAAAACTACACCTATGTTAGTGTATTGGTTTTAAAACCCTTTTAAGGGAGCGATGGGGTGTGCTGAATTGGCTATATTTTTTTTTTATTAATTCCTCAACTATTGATTACACGAAGCACATTTTTCATTTCGCGACTTACTTTTAATTATATTGCCAACGAAACAAACGTTACGAATCAATTGAAAACTTTCAAGCCTACAACGACTCTCAGACAGAAAATTGCATACAAAATGGTGGCCAGTTACAGAACAAATTTATGGAGTGGCATCGCCCGCTTGGGACGGACAAAAGGTGCATTTACATAGCAAATTGAAGGGCAGGCGCAGCCCAGAGTAACTACGACTTGCTTTGTGGCGGATCATGTGGTGTGGTCGGTATGTCGTGGAAAGATCAATGCGTTGGAGTGCTCTAGAGGACATACTACCAGCGGCAAAAATACATACGCATCTTTGAATGACTTCACAGATTATGCATGTGTTCTCGCGGTGTTTTCCATAGAGTAGTGTGAACTTACCGCTTTTCATACAAAAGGCGATGACGATTTTCCTCCCTTAAATGTTAACCGATTTTGACCAATTTTTGATAGGTTGTCAGTCAGAGCAAAATTCAGGTCTATACGTTTTGGCCTTTTCACTATATTTAATAAATTAAATTTTATTGCTTTTTCAGTATTCTCATACAAAACGAATTTCGGCATTTTTTGACTTTCTTAATCTTTAATCAATATTCAAAAAACGGTATAGACCTACGTCTTGTTCTGTCTGCTAACCTATCAAAAAATGATGAACACCAGTTAACATTTAAAGGGTTTCCACCCGTTATGGCCTTTTGTATGAAAAGGGTTATTTTTGCCGTTGGTTCACAGTCCTCTTAAGCAAGCAATTTTATACATGTCCCTGGCTTTTGGACATTCCTTACAACAAATTGCTCAGTACTGCATATCAGACCAATGTGTCAAACTATTATTTAAAAAAAAACTGCTTATTTTGGCGCTACGTGTATTTACACTCATTGACATTGGCACGGGGTTTTGCATAGGTCCATCTTGTCAGCATTATCAATAATTGATACGGTATGTTACTATTTGTTTTAGCTTAGTTGGGATTAAATTTGTTAGAAAATGTGGATTATGGTTTTTCTAAAAAAAAAAAACTATTCGTAGCAATTTTGAGAAGTCCTATTTTCCGGGTGTTAATTTATCGTTGAACTGCAAGGGACACCGGACGAGGGGTTTTATATGTATATGTAATCGGTTTCTCGGAAACCGCTCTAACGATTTGTATGATGTATTTCCAAGTTTATCTAGATAGGGGTAATCCCTGAGTCAGAAAGACAGAAAGATGCTGAACGATGCTCTTTCACCCACGTACTGTTTAATTCAATTCTGCTCATAACATCGCAAAATCTCAGAGTTATGAGCGGGGAGTTGAACCAACGGCCCTCTGACCATTCGGCTACTACTTGCGTGATCATATTAACTTGCATATTTATCATCTCAGATTAAATTTAAATAAATAAAATATAGGAGCATGCGCAAGCACCGATTACTTTCCCGTAATACAGCGGGAGCGCAGTGTCATTAGCTAAATGGCTTTGTTTCCGCACAATATAGTTTTATTTTCATTAGTATGGATATGCCGATAACGCTGATAGGGTCAATTGATTCCGTATAGGCTGTTTTTACCATAACACATATAAATAACTATGATGAAAATAGTAGTTTATGCAACGGTTGCATAATGATAGGCCTTAAAACACTAGTGCGGTTTTCATGAAACGAGACGATAGGTGAGTTTCATAATAAGATCGCACGTGTGTTTTAAGGCCAAATTATGCAGAGTTGCATACATAACTTTATCTACACACATATTATAAATCCTCCATGATGGGTTCAGAAACAATATTTTCTGGCAACAAGTTATTTGTTGCAATCGTGGCTGCATATTTCCGATATCCGGCGCATTTTCACATCACACACACTCCGAGAAGACTACTTACTATTCATATTTTCAACTAAAATGTAAATTACAAACAACCTTTTCTATTCAATTCAACAACAATTCTACTTTCGTTCAGCAAAACACCAACATGGCGATCCTCCGTCAAGACCATTTTTTTTTAAATCATAGACAAACGGATGAAGTCTCTATTCTCACGTCACTCGAGTTCAAATATTGTGCAGTTTATATAAAAAAAACATACTGAATTGACGTTTCGTATCAATAACTGTTTTAATATCTATGGATACTAGAATAGAGACCCACTTGAGTTTTGACAGCTGTTCCAAATTTAATCTCTTTTCTTTACTAAAAACGATAAAGAAGTCATGTTATTTCTTTATCGCAGCACTGGTTTTTCCTAATTGGTTGTCAAAATGGTGGTCATTTCCTATGGTTTTTGATTAACCAATGGAGGTTTTATGATATGGGTGTAGATAAAATGTATATCCCTGTCTCTCGATTGTTTACTCTTTGGGTAACTAACGATTACCTGTCAAATTAGATTAACTTGACAGAACTGAGTTACCAAGAAGCACGGTTTAATATAGCTAGAGGAATTACTAGCTTCAACAATGTTTTTACCGTGTCGGGCAACGGTAAGGCCAGTTCCCTTACCATGAATTTACGCAAACCGTTCTCGTTATCGAAATCTGTCGGAAGTAC
Source organism: Tortricodes alternella (assembly GCA_947859335.1). Lineage (NCBI taxonomy): Eukaryota > Metazoa > Arthropoda > Insecta > Lepidoptera > Tortricidae > Tortricodes > Tortricodes alternella. The sequence goes on from OX401977.1 coordinate 1,133,317, forward strand.
TGCTTGTTGCCGATACAAGTAAAAGGGACCGAGCGATAGTTTTCGATAACGAGAACGGCTTGCGTATACTCATGGTAATGGTACAGAGCACTGTTGCAGCCACCGACATCGCAGCATACACTAGAGCTAGGAGACAATTGAGTCCGTGACTCGTTTCGCACAATCCATAATGCTTTTTACAAAGTACGACTCGTACAAAGGGTCCCATAAAAACATACAACTGAATCATAAAAATTTACCTAAGATCATTAATATCTATCCTCATCTCGCGGTGGGGGTCGCAAAGAGCATAAATTTTAATAAAACTGTGTTCAAACGCACCCCCGGGAGATAGATTCGTAACATCTTATGGGGAGTGCTTCATAGATTTGGTAGATAAATGACTATTGTACAGTTGTTTTTAATAAAAAAATTATATTTATTCCAAACAACAAATTAAATTGTTTTAGGTTAAGAATAATTCGGATTTTGTTAAAATTTCGTTTTAAATTTTATGCTAAATGATTTTTACCATCGAATTATTAAAAATGCGCATGAAAAGTACCATTTCAATCTAAGATAGTGCTGAAATTGTGGCGTCAAAAATTTATTATTGTAACATAATAATACTCGTGAAATATAAAATTTGTCATCCATATATATATATACTATTTTGTACATCTAAATATGCATAAAAATATAGTTAAGAGGCTCGCACAAGAACGGTAACTATTAACTCTAAGGCACACCGCAGTTAAACTAAAGCAGTCCCGATAAGACTCTGTACTTGTACCTGTTCTGGAACAGTTACATTTTATCTACTAGATAACAGTTAAATTTTAGCGCCGGATAACAGGATGGTTTTTATATGCATTCCTGTTTTTAGTCTTGATTAAAAAAGGAGCTAATTGCAAAGTTGTCTTAATTAGGATAAAATAATTTACAATATTTTGTAGATCTATCTAACTTGTCTTTTTTCCCATTGTTGGGCAATTTATACTGGATACTCAGTTATAGTCAGATTTTTCAAATATGTATGAAATATTGCAATAATATTATTATGTTGGTAATCGTTACGTTTTCTCTTTAATCGTGTTAGTGTTTTAATTATGTGTAATAATTTGTACGCTGCTGTGCGGCAGAATGTGATTTTTTTTTTAATTTTATTTAAATAATATTATTATCATTAGTGACTTTATACATCTCTAAGACCCTTGAATTAACTTGTCCAGACGCGAAGACTATACATCTCCCTTATTAGTTATTTATTATAATTAATTTGTGCCGATTAGGTTTGTTTGTTGCACTTTTTATGTTTCAGTTTTAGTTAAAAAATGTAACGTTAAAGTTGAACAATGAATCTGAGTGAAATGAATGAGTTTCTTGCGGCGTTTCTTCTCAGCAGATGTCACCTTTCGAAGCGCTGGTAGCTTCAGATATGCAAAATAAATATTTTCATTTTCAACTTAATAATTTTAGATATCAGAGGGCAAGGCTGCATTTTAAGGAAATAAATTACGGCAAATGTGAAGTCAATAAAAAATGGATCTCTTTGGCATAACATCTTTAAAGGCACCCTGTATAATATAATAAACCAGCCCACAAGTCCCTTTCACAAACTGTTACTTGCCGCAAACTTCGCAGAAAACAAATCTGCAAACTAACTGAAACAATTTACATCAGGACACCGGCTGAGCCGTTTCCGGTGCGGTTCATTACCATAGCTAATTAAATCGGCGACAAAGTTGGACCACAGGTGGCCGCAACTTAGATATGGGATAGTTTGGTCTGCTTGTCCGGTAAAGCGGTCGTAAAGTAGGTAATTGATAATAGTATAGTGTGACTTGAGCTTAGTTCGACAGAGGTGTAATGAAATTTAGAAATATTTTTTTTAAGGAACCCTTATAGGGTCACTTCTTTGTCCGTCTGTATGTCTGTCTGTCCGTACGCGTAGAGGTATCATGTTGAAATCAAATACTCAGATCTGTCAGTGACCGCAATCAACAGACACCGCCGTTTATGCCACATATTTTGATACTTGCAAGGGAATAAAAACCTATAGGGTACTTGCCATTGACCTAGGATCATGGAAAAATACGAAAACAGTAAATTTGTAGTTTCATGCAAGGTCGTATCTCACTCGACGGTTGCATAGAGATAGGAGCTTGCAAAAGTTATTGTTTATCTTATGCCATAGGTAGATAAATTGTCATCTGATTGTTATATTTTTTTTCTATTTTAGGGTTCCGTACCTAAAAGATACTTACTGTTGTTCATAGGTAATTAAGGGACATTCGGCGCGCGAGTTAGACTCGCACTTGACCGGTTTTTTTTGGTCCTAAACCGCGCGCGGACAACTCACAAAAATTTCATCTTAATCGTTTGAATGGTGAAGGAAGGAAGAAGAGACGAAAAAACAAACACATTCATATAGTAAATAAAGGGTTTAAATGCACAATTCCCAGAGTTTAGGGCAATTTTCATTTTCATGTTCATTTTCATTTTCATTTGTTACTTTTTTCTCATTCTAATTTCACCCCCTCTTTTACCCGCATCCAGTTTTATTTCCAAAAGCTTCTAAAGCCTACAACCTATCTGAAATTGCCCTTAATTGTATATCCAACCGCATTTAAATCTGTACAGTAGTTTAAAAGTTTATCGCGCACATACAATCAGACAAACATACATGAAATTCTAAAACCATTGTATTTTATTCCTGTATCACGCGCAAACGGCTATGCAGATTTGAAAGAAGTTTGGCAGACGGATTAACCATTTCTTAGAATACAACATCAAATACTTTTTTATCCCAATAGTGTAATCCTAGGAATTGGATAATTTCAAAGAAAGTCGCACCCCCAACAACTAAACAAAAAAAATTATATTGATGATAACCAGATTTAACTCGTCTTTCTTTTTCTAATAAACCGCTCATCTTGCTTCCACATTTCTAGACAGTCAGTCTTAAAAGTTTTCAGATGAAAATAACACCTTCCTTATAAATATATATTCTGTCAATTATATACTTATAGAAGTGTATTCCTTTGGATGGTTTAGGCTCTCTATTTTAAAAGATTGCAGACTTGGGGAATAATAAGTCCCATATACAGTCCTCGTATTAAGTATGAAATTTGTTATGTAAATAACTAGCTCGGTGAGTTTTTGTAAAAGATTTTTGAAATCGCACCTTAAAATTGCCAGTTCGGTCGACTATTCCCGAGAGACACTCAAAAATAGAGCCATTAAACTTTTCAACCGTACCGCCGAACGCACGAGCGCTCAAAGTTGCAACTCCAATTGCAATCCACGCCCTTTGCCCCAATCATGGCGGCAGTAAGCGGTTCCCATTTCCGCCAATAGATGGCGCTGGCACCAAATTCCTCGATGGTTCGTATCTCAGCGCAATCACCCTTTTGTTGTGACGAAAATTCGAAACGTTGGTCCTTCCGGCCTTTATTCCGTTGTTGGACTAAAATGCTTTGTGCACGTGATTTTTGCAGTAATGAAACTTGGATTCGAATTCGGAACGCCTAGGTCGAATTTGGAAAAGTTTGTCTTTGAGTCGGTGGAATTCAGATCAAAGGTTGTTAAGAAATGTTGAGGTAAAAGACGATTCCGCTCATTGGCTGAATTGGCTGAGCTCCGGTATTTCTTTTTTCAATAAAAGAAATAGTTTCTTACGTGTTTATGTGCCGGTAGGGGAGAAATAATTGAGAAATAACCCAATAAAGATGCATTGCAGTTGGTAATAGTCGCAAAAAAGAAACCTTTTGTTTACATATAAGTACTTACATTTCTCGAGATAAATTTGATGGGATGCCAATCTTATAACAATTTGTTAATTAAGCTGTTCAACTTCGCTCAACAAAATAATATAATAATGCTAGATTTCACAACCATTTGTGAATTCAATTGCTTTTACAATTATAAACGAATGCGGTAGCCACTCTCCGAGCTGACAAGTACTGTACATACTAAAAATAATTTCAAAATAATGCACACATAAGCAGTTAATCCATAGAAAAAAGTTTACAGGAATGAAATGAAATGCAGCCAACGCACACATGCACCGTTATATAGGGTTGCCTACTGTGCCTACATCTATTCTAGACTTACGGTATCAGCCGTTACTGTCTGATAGCTGCCGCGTTCAGTGCTATACCGCCTCCGACCCATGCAGCACGCGGTCTTGCCAACCCTAAACTTTGAAAACTTTTTTAGAACATTATATACTCGCGGTCTGCGCGCGTTCGTTTCGAATTCCATTTTTGATAATTCGAATTTGTATACTTTTTAAACTAGTGACGCGTTTAAGGAGATAGTTAGGTTAGAGTAGACGCTAACTCAGTTGGTTGTGAAAATTAGTACGTGTTAGGTTGTTAGTAACTAGTACGTATAATAAGTAGTTTTTGTAATATCGGTGTCTAATAATATTTTATTAATAATAACTGTCTATAAATAGTATTAAAACAGTTTAAGAAGTTGATTTTGTGTATTGACTGTTTCAACGGTGTGTCAGCTGATCGCGTTGCTGCTTAGGTAAGTTTGTAGAATATTAAAACTTTTTATTTTATTTAAAAAGACTTAATAATCTGCCTATATTAGTTAAATTAAAGTGTATTAATATACTCATTTTTTTTAAGTATCTGTGATGATCTTTAATCATCTAAACTTAATAATAGGTATTTATGAAAGCTAAAGAAAAACGCAAACAGTTTCTTATATACTCCGCTTAATTTACAGTTTAATTATTATAACATTCCTGTAAAAATACTCAAACAAAATAAAAATAAAGTTGTAAACTATGCGCCCCGGAGCTACGGCGTAGAGGCGTAGCTCGTAGACCGCTACGTGTTTCGAGAGGCGCGCGTAGCCGAGTGCCGCGAACTTTCAGTAGCTTTGAGTACTCCGTCGATATAAAAATGTATATTTAAAAAACTGCTAAATTAAATTTAAACTCTCTTATCTTTATCTTTAAGGGTAAAATGACAACATTTTACAGAAAAGAAAATATCCTGACAATGTTTTTTATCGAATAGAAAACAGCGCCTTTATTCAGGAACGCTAAGTGATGTTGTAGCGACTCGTAAGCGAGATTTCTCATCCCACTCTTCGGCACGACGCGTAATGCGTAAGAGGGAGATGAGAAATCTCGCTCGAGAATCGCTACAGAATCACTTGGCGTTCCCGAATAGAGGCGCTGAACACATAAGCACACAGCACTCGAGAAATAAAAAAAATAAGTCGAGAGAAAACCTTGACAACTGATTATTTACCTCAGACGCATATAAATACCTACATTGATTTATATTTTTCTAGTTATCGATACAAATGTCAATAATAAGCTCAATTTGTGCCTACAAATCTGAAATTATGTTTGCCTGGGCCGTTATCTCTGGAAGATGAAAGAAGTAGTGGTATCAGCGTTCTCTAGTTGGAGTAGTTTTTTTTACCACCCGTATTTATTTAATCATTTGAGGATTTTCCCATAAACATGAGAGTGAATTTTTCGAATAAAGAGTTTTTTTTTTTAGTTTAGATCGCCTACTTATACTAATATAATATTTTTTATTGATCCTCTAAAGTCTCACTGTTATGAAATTAGAAGCTGCTAAGAACTGTAAATCATGAATAATTAATTGATATTTCGGTGTTAAGAAAATGTTTTCTTCCAACTAGGCTTTAATTTTATCATAATGTCCTTGAAGCACAAAGCAGCACTTATTTGCACTAGAGCAATAAATTTACATATACAATTCACAATGCAGTTTTTCTTTTTTGGTTTATTGATTAGGAAGTACACGATGAGTAACTCATTCCGTCCATTCACAGTCCGACAGAACGGCTAACCTGATATCCGTCTTGGTCCAACCACTTTTCTGTGGACTGTCAAGGTATTGCCAGAACGTAAAGACGTAAAGTCGTCGCCCATACTGAAATATTACGTTACGTTATCGTCTAAAATATTATGCTCAAAGTACTGGCCGAAAACATTGTATAGGCTACAAACGATTAAATGAAAATTGGCGCGAAAACGAATCGAACCGATACAAGTTTTCTGTTTCATTTTTTACCAACTTTTTGTAGTCGTTGCAAGAAAACTAGATAATGCACCTCCAATAGGCGTGTTTCCTGAAAAATTCTGATTAGTCCGTCATTTACATTATATAAAAATATTCAAACCATATTTTTTCTTTTATCAATTAAACTAAAAATGACGAAGATATAGTGCGTTGAAATTCCGCGTTACGTCACGACTCTGCACACTTTTACCATGAAGTGACGTCATGAGCCTCCACTCCCGAACTTTGATGCGCGTAAAATCTTTGTCAATGTGGATTGCTTTGATAAAGTAAAAAATACGTGTTCAATATTTTTTGATAATGTAACTGACGGACTAATTAGAATTATTTTTCGTTTACCCAGGAAACATTCCCATTAAGTGGTGTATTTTTGCGCTCTTTTTCTAGAGCCCTCGCTCTCGCTCGAGCGCCAAACCAACACTCGCCGCAATAATAAATCACTTTCTGCTTGGTGCAACAATCTGCTATTCTTAGATTTATTTATTGGTAATATGTGCGTAAAGACGCCTAGTTACTTTGTAAAAGGAATATTCATAGCGAATACAGAATTATGATTAGGGGTAGTTTCTCTCAGTGTACTATAACTACGTCAAAAGAAAAGTTACAAAAATCTCTTAATAAATGAATGAAATCCCGTAAATATAATAAATCCGGATTGAAAATATCCCGTTCCGGCTGCATTCCGCCATCTTGACTATTGTTTAAATTTTCATAAATTACTTATTCATTAATGCCACCCCTTCTCTGTGACTGTTCATATTACGAAGATTCCAAATGAATTTTATATAGCCATTGAAAAAAGCTTTTTTCAGCAAAAAAGGAAAATAATTTTGAATCTATTCGTTTCAAATAGTTGAAAAACTATTAAAGTTTGAGTTTGTTTCTTAATTTGTGTGTGTGTTTGTTAATTTGTTTAAGAAAAGGTAACCCTGCTAAGTGTAAGAATAAAACCACTAACTCTTTGACATCTTTTTTGTTTTTTTAATTTATGTGTTTGCCTAATCAATCTGTCTATAGATTTTTATTTTAAACATGTGTGGTCATCAACATTGCTATATCATGTTATTAAAAATGGCTACACTTAGTGGCAGTGGGCGGCACATTGCTCATAGAACAGATAGTCGATGGGCCCGAAAAGTTCTTGAATTGACTGACGACCGTGAAGATTGCAGGACTCCGCTGGGTCGCTATAATGATGTAGCGATTAATAATGACACTACTTAGACATGGTAATTGGATTTTAATCTAACTGAAAAACAAAACACACACAGAGACGACGATGTGGTGGAGCATGTCCGCAAGAAGTCTGACTTTTCCCTGAGGGTATTTCACCAGCGATTGCGCTACTACGGGCACTTCAGCACGTTCGTGGTGAACGTACCACGGCTGCTGCTGGAGACCGTCACGTGTCTCCACTTCTGGCCGAAGCAAGGCCAAAATTTGGTCAAGGTACATTTTGCGAGGCTCACTGGAAACGTATACGTTTTTACGTTGCGTCCGAGTTATGCATAAACCATTGAAGCGCCAGGTCCCTTGGACCGCGAGGCCGTAGGCGGTGGCCTACGTCACCCACGCCTAACGCCGCCTCTGCCGAAGGATGTCAGGCGCTTCCGGGCAGTGGCGGTGTAAGGGAGGCGGAGGGGGTGGTTCGCCCCAGGAGCCAAGCACCAAGGGGTGACAACGACAACTCACTCGTACATGCTAAGAAGGCACACACCTCCCTCTCTAAAGACATATCAATAAATAACTACAACCAAGACATGCCACCAGTGGCCCTAATGTACGAGACAGCAAAGATAAGTTAAACTCGTTTACTATGACCATCTCTTTTGTCGGCACTAGTGTGAGAGAGACGCATTTAGAGATAAGGCGGTTTATTTAACTTATCCTTGTCTTGCATGTTAGGGCCGCAGACACCATAAGCATGTTTAGTATTTGGTGTTTCATTTTAAGTAGGGGTGCTCAATACAAAACCGCCCGGGGTGCCAATCTACTCTACGCCGCCACTGCTTCCGGGGCAGCTTGCCGTCCAGGATACGACTCCAGGAGTGACGTCATTAAGGTGCCACGCCTTTTCGTCGCCTACATAGTTTTTATGTATGTTAGTTTGTAAGGTATTTATGCATGGGCCAGTGATGCCTGAAATAAATGGTAATTATTATTATAATGGCATACTTAGATAACACATGCAAGAAGCACAAAACCGGTCGTGGCGATCATTGCGGAAGGCATAAGTCCAGCAGTGGACGTCTTTTGGCTGAAATGATGATCAATCCTACTTATCCTACAAATATATAAATGCAAAAGTTTGGATGGATGTTTGTTATTCAATCACGCCAGAACGGCTGAATGGATCTGGATGAAATTTGGCACTGAGATATATAATCTTGAAAAGCACATAGGCTACTTTTTATCCCGGAAAATTTCCCCAGAGAATAACTATAACTGAATTCAACGCGAACGAAGTCGCGGGCGGAAGCTAGTTTAATATGACATGCACATCTATTTATAATCAAAATATGGTACCCCAGACGGCGCAGTGTGTACGCGGCATTATACCCGATTCATTATAGAGGCGTGTTTACACTCGCGCTAATGAATATTGACTTTGATTGAAATGCGAGCGCTATGCGTCCTGCGATTTGGGGATGGGTGTTTTTTGAGCACGAAACTTGAATTAAAATGATACATTTTGCAAGCCGGGGATTTAATAAGTAGTGGTTTTATACTGTATACAACTAGATAAGAAGTGGTATTAAAACACGAGCGGGCGTTTATGAAAAGAAACCTCAGGTGATTTTCATAATAGGATCCCACGAGTGTTTTAATAAACTGATCATGTAACGTTCGCGGATCACTAGTGGTCCCTGAAAGCACTCGAAATGGTCCACAAAGCCATCGGAAAAATATTAAATAAGTGACAATGAGTCGACGGTACGAGTGAACAATCGATAGAACAATCCTTTATTAATATTAATTTTCTGTATAGCCTCGAGACAGTAGTGGTCAATGGCAAGATAAACAAAATGTAAAATGGTCCCTCATTACTAAAAGGATAAGAACCGCTGCTTTATCTATACACACTCTCTCTCTCTTTCTCTTAGGAGCGTCCTAGCCGGCGCGTATGAAATAGGTAGTACGAGCACTGCGGGACCATTGCATTACCCCTCTATAGGTATATCCAAATTCAAATACTACAGTTTTTTACCTCTCGGAAGACGGGACTATTTATGTTGGGACCTGCTAGCAAAATAATTGAAAACTCGACTCTAAGAGGATGAAATTAGCACTCAAAATTTTTGTAGTATAAATACCACAGGGAAGTTGTGCTGGGCCCGCTAGTACTCCTCAAGCACTTAGCTAATCTTAAACTGTCAAACCCCAGACCAAATAGACGGTAGACAAGCCAAAGGCATTTCGTAATGGATTTGTTTAAAATATTAGCCTTAATAAACCAGCCTTCGGCTCCCGTAGAAAAATATTTGCCCGGCTTTCAGAGTAATTACATAATTTCATAGTACTGTTCGCGGGATAGCGTGCCGGCTGGCTGCGGCGAATCTGTCAAGTGCAATAGAGATTATTCTTTTTTTATAGCAACATGGGTGGAAATTTTGTAAATTTCGTTTTTCAGTTTAAATTAAGATTATTTGAATAACTCTAGGGTTGGTACGCGTAAGTTAATCTTTCAGAAAAAGAAGTGATTTTTATGAAATACCTTGAGATATCCTTTTTTCATCGTTTGACAATTACATTAGGTATTTAACCAATACATATGTAAATAAGAGCGGCTATAACGCCCCTTACATTGTACTTGGCGTGAATCTTCAGAATATTTTTTTGTATGCGTTATAACCTTCCCCCTTTATTCGGGAACGCTAAATGGGGTTGGTATCACAACGACTACATTGTCAAAACGACCAAATCATCATTAGGTCCAGATCTCAGAAGGACCATCTCCGTAGAAAGCCTATATCTCCGAATTACTTGGTAGCAAAACGACTGGTTCTAGAAAATACCACATCTTTAATTGACCACATCTCAAAAAGACCAGGTAGCAAATTAACTTACTGAATTTGTTTCTGTGCAAGTTCATAGGAATCTTTTGTTCTGTACACATTTATGCGAAGGCGTGGGTAAAAGCTAGCACGTATTATATTTTGATATTAAAATGTTACGCAGAAAATAGCTCTGATTATACCAACATTTTGCGATCTAGTCGCTTTGCTACCTGGTCTTTTTGAGAAATGGTCTATTAAGGATTTGATCTTTTCGAGAACATGTCTTTTTGCTACCAAGTCATTCGGAGATATAGGCTTTCTACGGAGATGGTCCTTCTGAGATCTGAACCTTATGATGATTTGGTCGTTTTGACAATGAAGTCATTATGATACCAACCCGCTAAATGATGTTGTAGCGACTTGCGAGTGAGATTTCTCGTGCCACTCCTTCGCACGTCGCGTAATGCGTACGAGCGAGGTGCGAGTCTCGCTCACGGGTCGCTGCAGTATCACTTAGACGTTACCGAATAGACGCCCTGGACAAAACTGTTAAAAACATACTTTTCTTCCATCCATGCAAATAACATCTACTAGTAAAACAAATACAATTCTTAACACTGCCTGGCAGGACTACGCCCTGCTTAAACCAGTGGGTGTAAAAGCATGAAAGTTTGCGCAGGAGTTCCTTATATAAGTTAGGTGAGCACTTGTATCCTTATATAACTTAGGTGAGCAAAAGTTTGTATGGGAGTTCGTCACTTTTGCAGTTTGGTATTTCTGATGGGAAATGAGACGTGCACACGGCTAGTTCGCCATACATGCCATTAATAAATTCGCCGCAAGCACTCCGTACAGACGCACGGCTGAACCAGCAGTACCACTATTAATCCATCTCTTAAAATACGCCAACTCACCCCCCCATTCCTACAAGTGATCCTTGTTCTAAGTGAATTAAACATTTTACTGCTTTTATTAGTAATTGTGGATACTGCAATATTAACTCTCAATTTTTATTTTTATTTAAGAATATGGAGGAAACTTCGAATGAAACTGAAACTATTAAGTTCCAAGTAAGCCGACGACGACGTCCTTAGTTAGCGACCCGAGTTCGATCCCCGGTAAGGGTAAATATTTGTGTGATGACCACGAATGTTTGTTCGTAAGTCTTAGATGTTTAGTACACATAACACAAGCCTTTAGAGCTTACTTTGGGACGAGATCGATTTGTGTAAAGATTGTCCTCTGGTTTATTATTAATAATTATTAAGCCACACTGGCTCTTTCACATGTTTGATTCTACCAGCATCTGACAAGAAGCACCGCAAGAAACTTGGGAGTAAAGGGGTTGCTAACGGGCTACTGTTTCGGCAATTTATTCATGCAATAGGGAACTTGCATGATTTTTATTTCATTGACGACGCGGTTATTTTGACGACGCGGTTACCCTGCCTCCGAAGATAGCGTCCCGGGTTCGATTCCCGGTAAGGGCAAATATTTGTGGGATAAGCACGAATGTTTTTTCCTGAGTCTTGGATATTTCCTATGTATTTAAGTATTTATTTCTCTATATAAGTATGTATATCGTCGTCTAGTACCCATAACACAAGCCTTTAGAGCTTACTTTGGGACTAGATCGATTTGTGTAAAGATTGTCCCCTGATTTATTATTATTATTATTATTATCTTTTATTGGAAAGTACTGAGTACTAGAAACCAAACTTTGTACGATAAACATTACTGTGGTGTTCTTTTTTTTGAGTTACAACGCTTTTAAGTCCTACTTCATACCACTCACAAAAACGTTCCATACAAAATGTCCCTGAAATATGACGTCACAGTGCAGTTAGAGTAGACCAATATAAAACGAGCGCTGACGGTCATACATTTTATATGGCTGTCAGGGCTCTTTTTACATTGGGTGAGGTATACAAAATATAGCATTTTTGCAATTATCTCCGAAAATATTGTTTTTAGGCCAATATCGTATAAATAAAAAACGACAGAAATATGATGAGGATGTTAAAAACTAGTTATTTAGAACTAAAAATTATATTTATTTGTCACTTATTTTGACTATTTTTCAACTTTAATAACAGAAAAAACCGGACAAGTGCGAGTTAAACTCGCGTGGAGAGGGTTCCGTTCCGTACATGATTATCTGCAATTTACTAGGTTACTTTAAATACCATAGACTTCTTATAGGTTTTCCTGTAATCTATAGGTAAAGAACTATTTTGTGTATTTTTTTCAAAATTTTAGCCCAGTAGTTTCGGAAATAAGGGGGGGGGGGGGGAATGGTCAATTTTCGCCTATTTTCCTAAATAACTTCCAAACTATTTTACTTAAAATTCAGAAAAAAATATATTTAAAGTTCTCACAATAAGCCCTTTCATTTGATATGTCACACAATATAGATTGCATAACTTTTTTTTTATTTTCTGATTTACCCCCCAAAAGTGGCCCCCATGTTTAAAATTCATATATTTACGTCACGCGTCCGTGTTGCGGTCACCGACTTACATATATATATCAAATTTCAGCTCAATCGGTCCAGTAGTTTCGGAGCAAATTGGCTGTGACAGACGGACAGACGGACAGACAGACAGACAGACAGACAGACGCACGAGTGATCCTATAAGGGTTTCCTTTTTTCCTTTTGAGGTACGGAACCCTAAAAAGTAACAAGCAAAATGATATTTTTGTTTCTTTTACATGCATTTATTTACGTTAAGCTACCGTGCCATAGAAATATATTAATATTTGTTGCTACAGTCAAGTAGCCAATTCGAGCTATCCCCTTAAAGATTACATATTACATCACAAGCTTTACAAGCGCCATAAGTCTTTTCAATCAAATCGTAACAATTTTATTGCTACAAAAAACTGATGCAGTCTCCAGATCAGTTAAATTGCTTAATCGCATGTCGAGACATGTACCCACTAGAGTGATTGAGTGAGTGGCAGAACAGATGACAATGATCTAATGCTAAACGAACATTGACGCAATATCGCGACGTACACAATACCCAAAACCGTAAGATAAAAAATATATTTATAAACGTGTTAACTCGGACGAAAATATTAAAAATTTTGTTGACTCGTAAATTACTCGTAAAATACTAGACCGAGATATTCTGAACTGGAATGAGAAACATACTTGACAAATATAAAATATACGAAATCTGTGTACGGCAGTAATTTACGTACGGTACTCGGTGTCGCGTGACGCAGGTACGAGAGCACAAATTACAGTTTCTGAAATGTTTATTTTTAAATTACAAATGTGGCCCAGACTGTAAATATAAAGACGTATATTTTGCTGAATCACTTTGCGAAAGCATGGTGTCTATACTATTATGTGTTAGTGTTCCATATTTGAAACAAAAACAAACACGCACAAACTACTTTTATCTACACCCATATCATAAAACCTCCATTGGTTAATCAAAAACCGTATGAAATGACCACCATTTTATGCAACCGTTGCATAAACTACTATTCCATATCTTCTCACAAGTGTTTCTCCAAAGTGACACAGCTATACATACCCACGTCTTTATACTGCAGTCAGGGCCTCGACATTGGTCTAAGTACTTCAGAAACCAGGGCGTCTATTCGGGAACGTCTAAGTGATACTGCAGCCACCCGCGAGCGAGACTTACGTCTCGCTCTTAGGCGTCTTCCACGTTAACACGCGGGCGCGGTGGCGGGCGCGGTCACGAAATATCAAATAGATGGCGTTGTATGCAAGTGTTCACATACGAAACGCACGTGCACGCCAAGATAAGTCAGCGCGCCCGCCACCACGCCCGCGCTCACTAGTTGTACGTGCCCGAATAGAGGCGCAGTAGTTAGTAACTCGTACCATAGTAACGAAGTTTCACACTGTACATTTTAATGACAAATAAAAGATAATGGTCTGAAATATCAATAAAACGGGTGTGTAATGATCGGTATAACCACTTTTGATATATTTTCCTGCTCTGCTCTGACGGAGGCCGCCTAGCTATGTGGATTCTATTGTACTGTCTGTGGTCTGACATGATCTGATGTGTACTGTTTTGAAAAAGATATACCTCATCGAGTTTCTTGCCGGCTCTTCTCAGTAGAAGGTTTTTTCTGAACCAGTGGTACATACATTACTTGACCTTCATAAGAGCTTGTAAAAGCCTAAATCGAATAAAGATAGTTTGATTTTGACTTTGATGTAATAGGCTACATACTTTCATACTATCGTAGACGTATACTTGAGTTACATCCTCATTATGTAGTGTTAAGCCAAGAACATCCATAATTATCTGCTACACCAGTGTTAAATGGTTAAACATTAAAAATAACAAGGTGTAATAATTTAAAGTTGTCATTCTAGGATTTAGTCAATTTCAACACCACTTAAATAAACAACAAAATGAACAAACGAGTTGTTAATGCCGAGGGCCTCATTAAATAAACAAACTCTCCTTTAACTCCGGGCGTTAAACACCAATATTTTGTTACAGCGCAATAAACAATGTAATTGCAAAACCGAACTGTCTCGGATCGTGAATGTTAATTAAAACAATAAATTAAATACCGCACCGACGGTTGGCGAGCTATGAATATGTCAAACGATGCGACACAGGTCGCTATTAAGGCATTAGCGAGGCAGAGGTCGCCAACTATTTCGAACAGGGGTGCTCCTTTAAACTATTGTAAATTTTGTCATTCAGTACGGCCACGAGATTGAAATAGTTGACTGGATAATTAATTTAATTTATTTTGTAAGATAATAAGTATAAAAATGTAGCAATCAAGCAAAAATCATTTGAATTGTCATATGCATTAGAAAAGAGTTATGTTCGTCAATGGATGAAATAAGTATGGGAAAAAAGTAACATCTTTCCATCCCCACAAATAATAAAAATTCGGAAGTGTGTTACTTGGTTTGTCTTTCTTTCACGCAGCAACGGAGCAACGGATTGAAGTGGTTTTACGGATTATTGAGATCAAGCAACTTTCTCTGCATTATGCAGAGCTACGTAATAAATAAAAAATAATTCAATTACACCACTATATATAGGTATTTATTTTATTCATCTGTGTTAGAGTCAATGCGTAAGTGTGCTAGTGCCATTTTTGTTATACAGTCCGCGTCAAAAAGAACCTAGTTTAGTACCAAATTGCTACAAGTTAAAGTATGTACACGTGTTATTTAATGCCAAAAAATGTGTAGATATTTTCCACACTGAGACTAGCGATTTCAGCCGCCCTTTTCCTGGCCCAACTTTTAGTCTGCCGCGAGACCTCCGGCAAGACACTAGCGGTTGGGACTGACGCAAAAACTAATTCAAACCGAAGGGCTCAACGCCCATAAATTCACTCGGCTCCAGCCAGTTTACTTTAACTGACGTTTTTGCTGAGTTACCCCGAATTAAATGCCTGGTTTGCTTTATAAATTGTTTAGGTTTATTACCCCTGATTATCTGCACTATATCGTTTTCGTCGGTTTTGACTTACTGTCTTTTCAGTAAAAAAGTACTGCATTACAGTTTGCTAATTCGGATAGCACAGCACATTCCGGAACTTTCTAAATGTAATCTTATTTTGTTTTATCTTTAGTATAAAAAATCTAATTTGGTTAATCGTTTGGAGGATGAGCCAAAACCTGCCGAACTTATACAAAGTGCGACCTCAGACCATAATATCCTGAAACCCGCCGTTAGTATTAGAGCCAAAAAGCCATAAGCAGCGGGGCTCCAAGCAGGCACGGGAAGCGCATTTCCGCGAACGCACTAATCACAGCGTTCTAAAAACATCCGCGCAAAAGCCCGCGCGCCTTGTTAGCAAAAGTGTTAGCGCCTCGTTACCCTAAGCGGTGTATTTAGAATATTTATTCTATGGTAATATTAAGAATATTTTAAATCTATAGGTCTTATCATCGACTAGTCGGCCCATCTCTAATAATCTCCTAAATTATTTAACCAATGCGTGTGTCGGCTTCAAACGCACACAATCTCAGCTCCAAACCCAAAATGTAAACACCTGCTTTTCCCTATCTATCCAGGATCCTATCAGCGCGTGAAAAACTATTTTTCCCCGGCATATATCTCCCGGACTATTCGATTTAACTGTTTTCTTTCACGGAATTTATAGAGGTTCCGCCGAAATATGGCCTCCAGGTGTTCGAATGTTTGTATTTTTTAAGGAGATAATTCTTGTATCGGAAGATACAAGAATTATCGGACTACGGACTAGATTTCCCTCGGACCTTATATTTGTTAAAATCTAGCGCCGCCACCGCTACACTTGCGGTTAGAAAAATTTTAGATGGGATGAAATACAAACTCTACATCAAGTGTTTGACGACGAGTGAAGTATAAGCCTTAAGAATTAAACATGCTGGTATAAAAAGCTGGATTAGTTCTTGGTTGGTATTGGTTTTTAGCTCTTAAACTAGTGGCTTGGCTGTAGACCTCGCCAGGGGGGTATCACTTTGCACTTAAGGTACGCTCGGCCGTCGGACAGCTCGGAGCTGTAAATCGCAGTAGGTTGCCGCTCGCTCGCTCGCTGGTCGATTCGCGCGTCATCAAGTAGCCTAGATGTTTGGTGTTATTGGGTGATGCGAATAAAAAATTGGCAACCCTAGCGTAGACGAGAGATTACGTTTTATGCGGTGGAGAGAAAAGACACGATTTGCCATATTTTCGTGCCTAAACACTGGTTTTGTTAGACAGTGATTCTTCTGTACGTCAGTACCATTATCTATTCTGTGACCTCGCGATAAATATGTTTTTTTTTTTTACGTTTTCAACTCCCATATCTCCGTCATTTCGTAAAACTGAATCGACAAAAGTATTCCATATAATTATAGAATCTGCTCACAAAAATTCACCAGAATCGTTTGAGAAATGCGACATGTCGAGGAGAACAGCCGGACATCCGGACATTTGGACATACGAAAGCATTTTCGCTCAAGCTGAAATGGAGACGCTTCGCTCGTTCTTCGTGATCGCTCGGTCAATTATGAATGAATGAATCTTGGACAGTGAACACTAATACACATTTGATCTAGTCCCAAATTAGTACTCCATGTACTATAAGTACTAGTACAGGGTTACCAGATAACGCCACGAATACTTATATACAATATATACAAACTAACTTATATATTTGGGGTCATCACACAAAGTTTGTCCCCAGCATGATTCGAACCCACTGCGCCATCGACTCCCAAATAACTCCCGAATTCATGTAACTTCGAACCCCCGGTATGCAAAACTGTTATCTGTGCGTATTAATCATTCTTGACGTTGCGGTGATTATATTCAAATTATGCTTATATTATAAGATTCGCTCGTAAGAAAACATACCAAATTAAACATACCAGCTACATACTCGGGCGATAAATTTTGCGTAATAATTCGGTGAGTTAATTTAAGTACTCAAAGTTACATTACGCGCCATTTTTATTGGAATTCGTTTGTTCAATAATATTAGTGAAATTAAAAACTAACATAGTTTTGTTTAAAATATGGCGACAAGTCGCAGTGTCATAAAGCATAATTACATAATTATTAAATAAAATATGATAAACAAACAAACAAACACACGAATTCAAATTTATAATTCATAGTAATGGCTTTGGAAATGCTGATGAAAATGGATTTGAAGCGTTGGTATATGTAGAAATGTGAAAGTGCCCTTGTGGTGTTCTTGCAAAATAAATATAGTCATTTTCATTTTCATCTTAATAAATATCTAGTAATAATAAATAAATTCGCGGGCAATCTTTACACAAATCTATCCAGTCCCAAAGTAAAAGGTCTATCCAGTCTAAAGGCATCTATAAATACTTAACTACATAGAAAATATCCTAGACTCATGAACAAACATTCGTGCTCATCACACAGATATTTAGCCTTACCGGGGATCGAACCCGAGACGCTAGCTTCGGAGGCAGGGTCACTACCAACTTGGCTAACTATGTCGTCACAGAATAATTCCAAAAATCAACTAATACCACAACATCATTGTACAAAGCAGCAGACACACATAAATCATATCCTATCGTTACCCTACTGCATAAATAACAGAATAATTGCTATGAGTTTGACAAACGACTTACATGTTGAATTTTAGCAAGCGAACATTCATTTTAAATGGGGCTGTTTTATGACGCCTTAAGCACTTCGGGAGTTTGGCTTTATTTTGTTGGGAAATGAGTTAGTTGTGTCGAGTTGACTTTTAATTGCTATAATTTGTTATCTTTTCCTCTCTTTAGGGTTCCTTCCCTCAAAAGGGAAAAAGTAACCCTTATAGGATCACTTCGCTGTCCATATGTCTGTCTGTCAAGACCCTTTTTCTCAGGAACACGTAGAGGTATTTATGTAAAATAAATATCAAATACTCAAGTCTGCAATCCTCTGGAGCTGTGAAAAAATCTAACTTCTAAATCACCGGAATCAAAAGATACGGCCGTTTATGCCGCATATTTTAATACTCGCAAGGGAATCAAAACCTATAGGGTACTTCTCTTTGACCCAGAATCATGAAATTTGCCAAGACGCAACGTCTTACAGCACAAGTATAGGGTAAAATCCGACAATTGTACATTTGTGGTTACATCACAAAAAATAATAGTTAAACTAAATAACCTTTGCAAAATCGTATCACACTCGACGGTTGCACAGAGATTGGAGCTTGCGAAAGTTATTCCTTGCCTTATTTCGTAGGTAGGTTGTTAAACACGGTTGTTAGAAGCACATTATTCATTTTTAGGGTTCCGTACCAACAGAGTACTCTGTTTTTCATTGGTAAGTACGGGACCCTTGGCGCGCAAGTCGGACTCGCAATTGACCGTTTCTTTTACCTAAGACGCTTAAAGCGGCTGTAACAAGTATTTAATTTGAACCCACTATGACAATATTAAGTATAAATGTATGAACAATGCATATAATTAGTACCTAATAAATAGAGAATTATTAGCATGTTGTACGTTTGCATAGCGCTCCGTGAGTCACAGATGCTGCTGGCTGAGAATCAACGCTGCCGGTGTCTTACACCTCAGCATTATGCTGAGCCAGTGTCCCATTCACTGCTGCGACACACACACCATCATTTGGTTTTGTATTGTTTTCTTCATCTATACATATAATAAAATCGTAAAGTGGAAAAAGTCTGTACATTGAAGATAACAATGAAAAAATGCTATAGGGGGCTTCAGAATGAGCAGCAGAACAAATTCCAATGGTTTTTGAATTTCATGTCTGTTTGTCTGTTTGTCTGTTTGTCTGTTTGTCTGTTTGTCTGTTTGTCTGTTTGTCTGATTGTATGTTCGCGATAAACTTTAAAACTACAGGATGGATTTCAATGCGGTTTTCGATAACATATCCAGGAACACTTCAGGCAGGACATAGGCTATAGAAACTTTTGGAAATAAAATTGGAAGGGGGTAAAAGAGGGGGTGGAAGTTAGTATGCGAAAAACTGTTTGGATGACTTAAAACTTGGTATAAATACTCTTCAAAATAGAAAAATAGGTATGCGGTATAAGACAATATGAAACTACCCCTAAAAAGTGGGCCTTGCGGCGTTAAATTTTGTATTGGAAAAACCGATTCCATTTGTTTATCGACTTGAAACTTGGTATATATGCAGTTCAAAACAATTAATTAGGTAGGTAACCGTTTCTAAAATAAATTATTGTGTGTGTTTGTGTATGTTTGTTACAACTTAGCTCCATATGGCTGAACGTATTTTCATGAAACGTCGTATATAGTTACACCTTAACTTCTGGAATAGAAAATAGGGTCATTTTTGTCCCAAATAACTCAAAAGTTGTCGAGAGTATAATTACAACCGAATTCCACGCGGACGAAGTCGCGGGCGCAAGCTAGTTTACAATATAACTTACAATGTTACTTCTGTGTTTAGAAAATAAATGTATTTCTTTCTTTATTTCTAATTGGTTTAGTTTACGATTAAATAAAATTGTACCGTATGACGCTTTAAGGTACCATGGACCATTAAGACCAATTTTTGTGTATCACTTAGACAAATGTCGAATCCCTATAGCCCAATTTTTACCCAACTGCGCGGTGCCATAACGTGGGTATAGAGTTTAACAGTCTATGTATGTGACCATCACTCCTGAGTTACTAGAGCGATTTAATAAACGGGGTATTATATGATTTGTGGAGAGCGTGCGAGTGTCCTATAAAAAATCTAAGGTCACAACAAAAGTTACTAGGAGAAAACATGCTTTATGTGGTTTTATTCATCAAACTTTACCTTTAAAACATTCAAGTGCAAATGTCAATACAGGTTAAAAGTTGCACTGGCAGTCACAGACACAAGATTTCCAAAAAAAACAATGCACAGATAAAACAAACGCCAGCCAGTTTCAATAAAAAAGGTCAAATATTGTCTAGCAAGTGACGCTTGAACTATAATATCGAAATATCAACTGGAATCGCCGAGCGTTCGAGCGGCAAACTAACCGGATATTCCGAATGAAATATATCTTTCCAAGGGTTAGATTATTTATATAAAGCTTTGGACAATTTGGACGGGATCTTTATTTTATTTTTGGAACTGCAGCTTCTTTTATACGTAGATTTTAGTATGCGGGCTTGTGCATTAAACCTCTATTCTACAGTACCAGACATGTGAATACCTAACGTGAGCAGCGGCCGATCAGGCATTAAGTAGACCCAATGTCTTCGTACTTACAGTCTAAATTATTAGTTTCGTTTATTCGCTGATTATCTGCTGAGAATCACTGTGCCTGCGTTGCAATGCTGTTGCGTCATACATAAGCTTTCCTGAGCACGCGCACAATACCTCACGAAAGTCTCATCGTAGTTTATTCCTCGAATGTGTGATGAAAAGCATGGTCGGCAGTACGGCATTTATGAACGTCGTGCCATTAAAGTCCTGGCTGTTCCTTCGATCATTAATTGCTTCTGTAAAATTGTAATAAATAATTAATGATGACATTCACATTACCAATTACAAATTAACAACTACTATAATTATTATTGCGTAAATAGTATAGGTACTTTAAAAGTGCAATTTTCACATGCCTGATGGCGGAACATATCAAGAGTCAAAATGTTTCAAATCTAAGATCTAATGTATCGTAATGGCTTGTGAATAAACGATTCATTTATTCATTCATTATCCCCCTAATACATAATGTGCTATTGCATTCATATACTTTTTAATATTCAATGCGATGCTTATTTCTTCTTCGATTTGCCATTCGATATAAAACCGTTATCCTCCGATATTCACTGTGACAAAAACGTTCAATCCCATTGACATTCCATAAAACAAACAATCCATAAGATTTGTCATATCCCCTCCATCTTGCATCATTTCATTCCGAACT
Organism: Tortricodes alternella; assembly: GCA_947859335.1. NCBI lineage: Eukaryota > Metazoa > Arthropoda > Insecta > Lepidoptera > Tortricidae > Tortricodes > Tortricodes alternella. The sequence continues at coordinate 1,154,747 of OX401977.1, forward strand.
ATAAAATGCATACACTTTGGAAACAGACGGCTTAATCCTTATCAAGGGAAAACGTGACGTAACGATTCAGTTTTAAGGTAGCTTTTAGTTCAGTATTTAGAATGGCGGATAATTTCTTTTGCTAGGTAATGGAAAAGATATAAATTATGTCCAGCGGAGTCGCTTAAACCCGGGTGAAAGCGAAAAGATAGTGCTACAACGCTTTAGAATATTTTCCATTTGTGCTGTCATCAGAAAATGGCGGGCGGTATTTATTATGCGACACTTATTCATGTACAGCTTTAACAATAAACAGCGTACCTAATATTATAAATGCGAACGTGTGTTTGTCTGTTTCTCTTTCACGTCAAAACGGAGCAATGGAATGTTTTGCACTGGAACAATGTGTGGGCCAGATTTATACGTCTATTATCAACCGACCAACCAGACATTTCAACCAATTGGACTGAGAGATGATTCTGTAGAGATGGCAATTAAAATATCGATTTCCATGAAACTAGGTATAATTGTTTCAAAACAAAAGTACACATATAAGTTAACAGTGATGTCTACCTCACTGAGTTTCTTGCCGGTTCTTCTCAGTAGAGGGTTTTTTTCCGAATCGGTGCTGGATTCATTCCTTGACCTTCATGAGAACTTGTTAAAGCCTAAATTTAATAAGGATATTTTGACTTTGACTTGTAAAGAAATCCTCGTGGATAATGAAGTTGCTGGCAAAAGGATAATTTTATAATTATCAAATTATGAAATTATCGTGATTACGACTTTATTATTGAATATGGTAAGGGCTTTGCGGAAAGCGATTGCAACGGTCATGCTGATCCTCCTGTGTCAATTCTTCCGTGTTCTCCCCTACAATATTGATAACCAGGCCTAGTTCTGACAACTATAAAACTGTAGACATCATTTTAACTTAGATGTGTACCGATTTGAAAAAATAATCCCCTAATCCCTAAGAATAATCGCCTAATCGCCTAATCGATTTTCTTGCCGGCTCTTCTCAGTAGAGGTTTTTTCCGAACCGGTGCTAGATTCATTCCTTGACCTTCATAAGAGCTTGTAAAAGCCTAAATTGAATAAACATACTTTGACTTTGATATCCTCACAGTTGAAGCTTGACTTCTGCTCAAGGCTGAACCCTGCCTTTTCATTAATCATAATATAGTTAGGGAAAACCTATCATTTAGTTACCCAATCGTTACGGTTTCCCTAATTATTTTACCGTATCGTAATGGAAACCTTTTCGAACTACACAGTCAACTACGAATTCCTGGACTAGAGTCCTCTTGTCCCTGCATAAACCAACTTCTGAGCAATAAAACATTAACATACATACCCTTTGCAATAAAATCGTGCAAAGTTGGAACGCAGCAAAAGTTAGCAACAACGGGTAGCCGGTTTGAGTCCCGCGCAATTTAATGTCGGCTGAGCAATTTCGCAAGTTGGAAAAAACTTTTCCTACAATATGAATACCTGGGGTTAGGTGTAAATTGTTTTCAATTGCGCGCTTTTCTGCGGGCTCGCGGGATTTCTGTGCGCCTGAGTCGTTTTGAGACTTATTAGTTTCTGATGGATTAAACGCAAGAATATTCTCAAAAGAATTTTGTAAATTACTAGCGGCTCAGCCACAACGTACAAACAAACTTTGAACCTAGTTTAACCCCTAAGAGGAGTGTGAACCTACGGCTTTCCATAAAAAAGGTGATAATGGTTTTCACTCCTTAAATTGATGTTGAACAATTTTTTACAGGTTGTCAGTCAGAACAAAATCTACGTTTATACGTTTTGGTTTTTTCACTATAATTAATAAATTCAGTTTTATTGCTGTTTTAGTATTCTCATAACGACACTTTGTTGATCTTTAATCAATATTCAAAAAGTGTATAGTCGTAGATTTATTTCTGACTGATAACCTATAAAAAATTGGTAAAAATCGGTTGTCATTTAAGGAGTGGAAATCGTTATCGCCTTTTGTATGAAAAGGATGATTTTTGCGGTTGCTCCTCTCAAGGGTAGATTTTTGTAAAATTCTTTGTCTATCTGCCAAATTTAATTTTTGTAAGTCATTAGTCATAAGCCATAATTTATTAATAAAACCAATTTACAAGTCACTTCGCATACACAGGTAGGTTTCATAGTTCCTGTGATCATGATCAGTCAGTGAGTGAGCGAATGAGTGAATATGTGAGTGAGTAGGTGAGTGGTATGTCGCTTTTATATGTATACTAGCTTTTGCCTGCGACTTCGTTCGCGTGAATTTTGTTTATCACTGTTCCCTCGGGAACTGTACATTTATACGGGATAAAGGTAGCCTATGACTTTTTCCGGACCTTCTGACTATCCCAATGCAAAATATCAAGTTGATCAGTCACTCCGTTTTGACGTGAAAGACGCACAAATAAACAAACTTTCAAATTTAAATATATTATTATATAGTAAGGATATAGATTAACTGGCTTTTTAATATTGCGTCGCTTATCTAAAAACCGGACAAGTGCGAGTTAAACTCGCGTGGAGAGGATTCCGTTCCGTACATGATTATCTGAAATTTTCTACGTTAATTTAAATACCATAGACTTCTTATAGGTTTTCCTGTAATCTATAGATAAAGAACTATTTTTCAAAATTATAACCCCAATAGTTTCGGAAATAAGGGGGTCGGGAATGGTCAACTTTCGCCTATTTTCCTAAATAACTTCTAAACTATATTTATTAAAATTAAAAAGAAAATATATTTAAGATCCTCACAATAAGCCCTTTCATTTGATATGTCATACGATATAGGTAGCATAAGTTTTTTTTTAATTTTCTAATTTACCCCCCAAAAGTGGCCCCCATGTTTTAAATTTATATATTGACGTCACGTGTCCGTGTTGCGGTCACCGACTTATATATGTATACCAAATTTCAACTTAATCTGTCCAGTAGTTTCGGAGCAAATTGGCTGTGATAGACGGACAGACAGACAGACGAGTGATCCTATAAGGGTTTCGTTTTTCTTTTTGAGGTACGGAACCCTAAAAACACCACTCAAGTCGAAAATTAGCGGTTTTTACATTTGAATGTCATTGGATAAGGCTACTCATTGCGCGTCGATCTACCAATCACATTCTAGACGTTTCGGCCAATAAGAGACCAGAATTCAAAAAATAGTGTCAGCGCGCAAGTCGGTTGGCCTTCCAACACCGCTCAAGTAGTTGTTCGGCCATACTTTGACAACTTTGCGCTTGTGGTTAAACTTGAGTAAATAAAGTAATATTATCAAAGATAAAAGGTAAGCTAATGAAGTTTATGAGTGAGTTTATTGCCATGTACTTAGGCGGTGTTTACTATTGCTTGTTTTTTGAATTACGCTTTGTTACAAAGGTCATGTTTTTCCGCTCTCCTGTAAAGTTGGTCAAAATGACTTGAGCGATGTTGTTAGATAAGCGACGATATTGTATTTTGTATAGATCGACACTCCTATGTTTTATTTATTTATGTAAAACATAGCCAATTTCAAATTGAAAAATAAAACTCAAACGAAACCACTCTGAATTATGAACAGTAAAGATTTGTGTCCCACATACACCCACCGTCCTCTATAAAGTGCACACGAATATATCGGCAATAAACTTGGAAAACATTAACTTATAACACAAATTCGCACCCTAAAATTAAATCACTAAAGCTCAGTTTCGCTTGGGATAGTTTAACGAAATAATGTAACTCGAAAATATGTTTCTCGAAAGATAAATTTCCATTGCTCCATTGCGGAGGCAAACAACTCGACACGGTGCATTTTTGCGAGTCTGAATGGCCTGGGTTTGAACTGAGAACGTTTAGGTTTACTTGAATAATATATTGTTGGGGTATACCCAAGCAATCCGTCGCTTTCAAGTTACTTCATCATACAAAACTTAATTTCAAGTTATAATATATACACGTTATTACTTAACACGGTTTAACTCAGTGCAGTAGTTACCTAGTGGTCTAACGCGCGGCCTTTCGTACATATACGAGTATGTATGGTCGGACAAAGATTGCGCTTATTTTAATTTTGTTACTTTTAGAGTTCCGTACCTCAAACGGAAAAAAGGAACCCTTATAGGACCACTTCTTTGTCCGTCTGTCTGTCTGTCTGTCTGACCTTTTTCTCAAGAACGCGTAGAGCTATCAAGTTGAAATGAATATCAAATACTCAGCTCTGTCAGTGACCGCAATCAAAAGACACGGCCGTTTATGCCATATATTTTGATGCTCGCAAGGGAATCAAAACCTATAGGGTACTTCCCGTTGACCTAGAATCATGAATAGCTGAAGGGCAGAGAGGTGTTTCTGGACTTTAAACGACCGTCATGCGGTGTATGCAACACATTCTCCCTTCGAGCATAAAGCTCTCGCGACTCCAATATGACCGCCCATAGGAGGCAAACCAGAGGAGGGTCTATTCCTCATCATTGTTCAATCCAACCAGCCGGTGAAGGAAGCGGAGATGAGGAATAGGGTCTTCCCTCGGGAGCACTCAGGTCTGTGAGTCGCTGCTGTTCAACAGCTCGCCACAAGCTGCGGTGATTGATTGCAGTAACACCAGCGAGCGATGGGGTCATCACATTTTTACGCTATTATTGACCGAGCGAGCGAAGCGTCTCCGTTTCAGCTTACGCAAAAATGCTTTCGTATGTCCGGGCGGCAGAAATGATTTCTTATGGCCGGCGGAGGTCTATGTGTACTCCTCTACAGATCGCATTTCTCAACCGATTCTTGTGACATTTTGTGAGCAGGTTTAATATTCATATGAAATTTATTTGTTGAATCACTTTTCGAAATTTTTCAAAATGGCGGAGATTGAGGGTTTTTGCAATTACAAATTTATTTATGTTGGTTAACTGACCGCGACCTATGTCGATGTAAGGGATAACAGTTATAAACTTAATCGACAAAAAAAACCATATAATTATCGAACCTGCTCACGAGAACTTGAGAAATGTCACCTGAAGAGGAGAACAGATGGAAATCCGCCGGACATACTTACGAAATCATTTTTGTCCAAGCCACAGTATAATAAAGTTAGTAGTTTATCTCGGCAGTGTCCTCGAAATAATTACCTACGGCCGCTCGGTATGTAAACACGCAGTAGGGCTGCCCGCTGACTGTCTTTCTGTGGTTACGTATTTGATAATGCTATATTAAATTGTCCCAGTATCTTTTCATGAAATATGAGTATTACTTCAAATCTTGTACGTTTTAATTTTAATTATTTCTACTTGGTTCATATTTCTAGTTTCAAAAGTGACTCTAAGTCAGTATGGAGTAATAAAATGCATTTAATGTATTTTGTTTTTTTAAATATTAAGAATTGTCGGGCCATAGTTTACGTAAATAAATTCATGGGAACACGTCACACTATCCACGTCCGTACCCAACCGCGGCGCACTCGCGACTGTTGTGTACCGAAGTTTATTACCGAGATTTCGAAGCGCGTCGTTTCGGCCGTTTGTATGAAGATGGAATATTGTATACTTGATTATACAAAAAAAAACCATGACCTCAACCTTACCGAGCGAATATGAAAAAAGGCCATTCGCTAAAACAGCGTACATTTTGAATGGAATAGTCCGTAACTGCTGCATTCCTCATTACTAGGTAGTGCCGGCAACCATAAAATTTCCCTTACAAATGGTCTAGGGTCATTAACCTTTATTTTATTACGAGGCTTTTAGAAGCGGTCTCTTAAATAGTAAGGCTTATATGTATACTGCGCTATATTTTAGCGAATAGGGTTTCTGGTAGACGCAGGCAGCGGCAGACCAAAACGAAGATGGCGCTTGCTTGGTAGGTACCATCTTTAGGTTTCCATAGTCCAACTAGGAACCCTTATTGTTTTGCCATGTCCGTCTGTCTGTATGTCACAATCACTTTTACTCGAAGACTTTTTAAGTTACAAAGCTGAAGTATTGTACGATTATAAATTTTTGATCCGAGCACAAAGATAAGGAATATAATTAGGGATTTCTTACGTAGCTCCCATACATGTAAAGTAAGGATAAAAAAGCCGGACAAGTGCGAGTTAAACTCGCGTGGAGCGGGTTCCGTTCCATACATGATTATCTGAAATTTCCTATGTTACTTTAAATACCTACTATATCGTTTTTATAAGTTTTTCTGTAATCTATAGGTAAAGAACTATTTTCTGTATTTTTTCAATAGGCCCAGTAGTTTCGGAGGGAAGGGGGGAATGATACAATGAAATCTAAGTAAATTCCGCTTAACTATAAGAATTTATTCGAGGGTCTATGTCATACAGAAATCGACTGACCGACCGTAACTATGGAAACGAAATTTTGCTAAGTTCTGTCATTTTCTTTTCAAAGTAAACATCGCAAAGTTAGATTAAGAGAGGAAAGCGATTTGCATATAATATACCATATCATCATTCATTTGACGACGCGGTTAGCATACCTAGTAGTTGGTAGTGACTAGTGACCATGCCTTCGAAGTTAGCGTTCCCGAGTCTGATCACCGGTAAGAGCAAATATTTGTTCAATGAGCACGAATGTTTGTTCCTGAGTCATGGATGTTTCCTATGTATTAAAGCATTTATTTATGTAAATAGGTATGAATATCGTCGTCTAGTACCCATAACACAAGCCTTTAGAGCTTACTTTAGGAGTACATCGATTTGTGTAACGATTGTGCCCTAATTTATTTATTGGAATTTACTCCTAAAGCATATATTTTCATTTATAAGCCCGGGGGTATCAAAAATTATGGGGAGTAAAATCAAACTACGATGTCACACTGTCACACGGTACGGAGTCACATGAAGTCACACGATGTTAGCCGAAGATGCGTCGGTCGCTTCGCATTGCATACAGATATAGTGAATAACATATTTCCATCGGTTAAACTCGGATCTCAATCGGAAGACGACGGGACCCGAAGTGTCAATTAATTATTGTATTCAATGAGTGACATGTTTATATTCATTAATATGAAACTTTATTATTTACTGTCAAATTTCAAAATGAAAAATGACAGCATGGTATGATGGGTACTGGTTTATTTTGTAATAGTTCGTAAGGAGTAAATTCCTGTCGTGCGTCGGAGCTGACACACACACACACTGTTTTTTTTTATATCGCCTAGGAAATACGGAATAGAGCTTTCATAATGAGTGCTATATTTAAAGTGAGCAAATGAGGATCTTCAAGCATCGGCTAATGAGGGCGAGCATTGAAGCCGCTGAAACAGGAAAATTATCTTCAAAAGGATGTTAATTGTTTTCGTTTTCAATGAGATGTGGGTCAGAGGGTGACAATGTGCCATTTTGTTGCCCTCATTGGTATGAAAAACGCTATTAGTATTCATCTTTGTTTACGAAGTGTGTGTTTAAAAGAAAGTGGTGTGATTCTCTTAAAGCATTGACAAGACCTAAATCGACTTGAATCCTTTTTAAACAGTTCTATGTCTTTTTGAATTATGGGTCTATAATTAATAATACAATTACATCACGCCCATACTAATACAAAATACAAAAAATACTAATTTATATTTTACGTGCAGTGTGTTTACTGATCTTTTCTTTCACTCCGGTGCAAACAGACAGCGACCGATCACTCAAGGTCATTCATTGGCTCTTGTCAGCGTCTTAAATAGTACTTTGTTCCGAGACGACATTAGTGACGAGATTTATTAGAGAACTAGTGGACCCACCACAGCCAACCTCACGGTATTTTCCATACAATCTTTATCACCTCTTATCACCCCTTTTGGAATGGAATTTCAAAGAATCCGTCCTTAATGCACCTCTAGGGTACCAGAGGAATATTTTCTCCAAATTTCAAACTTCTAGGACCACCCGTTTAGGCTGTGCGTTGTCTATAAGTGAGTCACGGTACTGTTTTATATGTATTGATAACACGGCGTGTATATTTCATACGAACATAAATTTTAACCAGACAGAGGTTTTAGGGGTGCGAACCGTTTTAGCGAGAACTTTTAAAAATTTGTCTTAATTAACAAAGCGTAATTAATTTTTGAAAATGTCTTGACCAGCAATGAGGTTTATTGATGAAAAGTAGAGAAACAAATGAGAACAACTGTCTTAAAATTATAGGACGTCGCGTCAGTAAGGGCAAGTTATCAAATTGGTAGGTAGTGATACACTCTTGTGGTGGTAGAGCCAAACAGTAATCCTCACTAGATAATTACTGTTCGAATAGGCCGGCTCGACCGGGGTAGTACCACACTCTCATAAAATATCGTAAAGCGTAATAGCGTAATAGCCTGCTATTGCGTTTCGTACGGTGAGTGACGAGATCCAGAGGCCTATTCCGTCATCCCCATCTCATCCTCATTCCCCCTCCTCCCTAGACTGGCGACGCATTAGCAGCACCTCTGGGGTTGCAGATGTCCATGGGCGGCGGTGACCACTTTTCATCAGGTGGGCCGTCTGCTGGTGTGTCAGTCAATTGACATAATAAAAAAACATTGCGTGCTGAATTATTTTCTAAGGAAAAAGAATATCAAAGTATGTTCATCAGGGCCTATACTAACTACCCTTAAAATGTATGTTCTTATGACATATACAGGCTGTATAACTGGTCTACTAGGGCTTCTGAGTTCATTATAATGACCTACGAACAACTTAAGGTGTCTTCGTAGCAACATTTAAAAGTTTTGCGAATGTTTTTAAATTTCTATACAAGTTCACCGCATTGGGCATATTCCCACGAGCGAATTAGTGGTTTACGAGCAGTAAAATATTTATGACGAACTGTTAGCACGAGGGTACTTCTGGTTTATTTGAACCTGAAATATGAAGACGGGGCTTTAGGAAAAGTAATATGAACTCAACAATATGAAAAAAAGTTTAACTAAAATTTTAAGTATCTCATTAATTTATTTAATATCAGAACCAGCACCTCTATTCGGGAACGCTAAGTGATTCTGTAGCGACTCGTGAGCGAGATTTCTCATCCCACTCTTTCGCATTACGCGTCGTGCATTTTAGAATTTTAAAATAAATAGTTTGGAAGTTATTTAGGAAAAAATTTACCATTCACCCCCCTTATCTCCAAAACGACTAGGCCTAGGATTTTGAAAAAAAAAAAGAAAATAGTCTTTACCTATAGATTTTAGGAAAACCTATTTGAAGTCTATGGCATTTAAAGTAACCTAGGAAATTTCAGATAACCATGTACGGAGTTTAACTCGCTCTTGTCGGTTTTTTAAAGTAATTCTCAATGAGTTTGACAGTAACCGACAAATATAAATTACGCAAACAGATTCCAAAACCCAGCTCGTATTCCGCTACTTTGTGCTTCTTTTTTTTTTACGATATTTAGCTAAAAACCGGTCAAGTGCGAGTCGCACTCGCGCATCAAGGGTTCCGTACTAAGCCAATTTGGCATGGTCGTTGATCCCTATTTCGCCTTTTACGACACCAACGAGAGGAGATAGGGCATGCTATTCTTAGCCGGCACCACATGGACGGATATAAAAGATTATAATTAGTTACATATATCTTTTGCCCGTAAAATATAAACCTAAATTTTTTCACACGTCATAAATTGGAAGCGTAACGTCAGCGTAACCGCCGCGAGCGAATCAGGAACAATCCGGCGAAGGATCGTTTATTAGAACAAGTAATAAGAAAACTTCAGACGAATCTGAAAATTTGCATTTTATCTGCCAAAGAACACAACTTACTCGCGGGATGGCGGTACGCGAAATGAAACCAGCAGGCGTTTTAATTAAATTAAAATTGAACTAGATGCAACTGGTTCTCCTGGAGCGTGTTCAGTGTAGGTTATATTTCATAAAATCTTTACTAATATCATAATCATAAGTGCGGATTGACTCGTATTTGAAGAAGTTATAAGGCTGTAGAAGGGCATGGGCCACTTTTATCCCAGAAACATTCAAGTTCCTGAAGGAAATACCAAAAACTATTTCGTGGGCAAAAACCAGTAACTGTTTTTAACAGATGAGTAATAATTATTTGAGTTATCTAGGATGTAAAGAACCAACCGAGTAAAGTTAAAGAGTTTCTTGGACCAAACCTCGACGAATTTTTAGAAACGTGTTAATTACTTCAAGTGTACTGGACTCAATCAAGGCAAATCTGAGTCAGGAAAATGGTTGTTGAGTAAATCACACATAATCAGACATACGTATGGATTATTGGATAGACTGTAGCTTTCTCACATACAAATGTCTCAGGATGTGTGAGGGATTTAGAGTAAGATCGTCCCGTTTGAAGCCAAACTAGATCGTGAGTATAAGGTCCGATCAGTCTGATCTATAAATGTGTGTCTATAAACGTTGCCGCGGTGTTTCTTTTCACAGAACGATCACATTCGAAACAATCGTATACTCTCACATACTATTGAGCATATTAATTAGTAAGTAGAGTGTACTTCTAGGGCTGGTAAAGAATCTTGGTTCACTCTCGCATAGCCCGCTCACCTCACCTAGGGAGCGTTCTTATGATAGCAATTTTCCTCCTTTTTTATCTTACTTTTTTATATCGTTATGGCGACAACTAGGGACGCGATTGGCCCAGCTAGTTAAGGCAATCCCGCACTTTACAGAGCATTTTATGTTTTCGCTGCAATGACGTGAAAATTTCATTTGCACTGACATTGTTTTTTTACATTTGCTGGAGATGAGATGGGTTTTTTTGGGCAACAAGTAATATTGTTAAGGTGAATGTTTTGGTGTAGATAATGTTAAAGGGGGCGGTTGTTAGCTGGTGTAATTATTTTTTTTGAAGTGACTTCAATAAGGTAATCTTAATGTCCTAAAAATGGTGTAGATTCTACTTGCTTAATATTAGTAGTTATTCAAAAGTTAAGTAGCGCATAGAAAGCCACAAGATATTGCGACGGGAGGTTTGAAATATTTATTCCAATTACATTTCTCTATCGTGCGTATATGCATGAAAATCAAAATGGGGTTTATATTATATTATTAGGAAAGAAAATGTAAATAAATGTACAAGAAAAAATCAATATCATTTTACTGTTCCTTTTTTCTATTAAGGGTCAAAATAAAAGAAAAATAAATATTCTTTTAGTTCTGAATTACTTACTGGTTTTTGACCTCTTCATCAAATTTGTTTATTGGCCTGAAAACAGAATTTTCGAAAATAATTGCAAATATTTAACCACCCTATAATATGTATACCTCGCCCAATGTAAAAAGAGCGCTGACGGCCATATAAAATGTACGACCATCAGCGTTCTTTTTATATTGATTGATGTATACACTCTCACTGCACTGTGACATCATAGTTTAGGTCCATTTTGTATGGAGCGTTCTTGCGAGTGGTATGAACTATGACGTTTCAAAGCTTCGTATCTCAAAAAATAAACAACCCAACAATGTTTTGCGTACACAGTTTGGTTTCTATTACTCATTACTTTCCAATAAAAGATGTAAAAAAAAACATGTATATTCCCCATTCCGATAAATCTTGAGACGTATACATTCACAAATTCACATAAAAAAAAAAAAAGTTATACCTCATTCTAGGGACTCCCAAGATACATGCCCAGCCTAGTTTGGGGTCCGTTGGACACTCATATTGATGTTATTTGTACTCTTTGTGGGAAATAAATTATTCTTATTCTTATTCTTATTCTTATTCATTAAACGTGTTAACATAATAAAAACCGAGATGCAAATTTTTCAAGCAAGTTATGTCGTAAAAGCCCCGAAGGCTTAAGCTCGGGGGAGCTTTCCGCTCCAGTTATCGTGCGAAAACTTTCACCCAATCCGATTTACCTGAGTTAATTACGTTTTCTACTATTTAGGCTTAATATAGGCGCGTTTTGAATTGGTTCATGACATGTGTTTTTTTTTCCGGAAATGTGTGGACATTTAGCGGTAACTGTGCACTAATTAGTGTCGGTAATCTTATTATACACTAGCTTTTGCGCGTTGAATTCAGTTATAGCTAAACGTAGTATTATTAATCCAGGGTATAAGCTATTATAACTCCAATTTTCATCCAAATCGGTCCAGCCGTTGAAGCATGAAGGAGTAACAAAATACAAACTCACACACACACTCACAATACTTTCGTATTTATAATCTTGGTGTGATTCTTATTATGTATTATTTGATAATCAGTGTTATTAAGTAATTTCATGTTTATTTTTTGAGATACAATTTCAAACACAACCTGTAATGTTCTGTGCATAACTTACATAAACAAACGATTTCCTGTCGTAGCTAATACTCTTACGGTGCCCGAAGTCAAAAAAATACAATTTAGGAAGCGCTGGTAGAACAAACTACCTACATGTAAATTGCCCGTGACTAACTACAAAATGACTCATTCATTTTTATATAAGTATAACTGTAAAATTAGTGTCAAAATGCGAAATGATTATACAGATAGCCTGGATTCACTGTCATGAAGTTTTTTTTTATAATAAGATCTAAATTTCCATATTGTTTTAATACAAAACACAATTTTGCAACAGTTATAACCGACATATATAAATTAGAATTTTCGTGAGACATTATGAATTCTTGAAAAACACACGGCTTTACTCACGATTTATTGTCAGTAAATTCAGGGTTTGAGTGCGGTCCCGGTCAGATCAACCCGCGCAGTGCGCAGTGCGCGGGTTGATCTGACCGAGACCGCACTCAAACCCTGAAGAAGGACTCCAATCGAGTTCGAAACATGTCGGACTATTTCTGACAATAAATCGTGAGAAAAACACACGGCTTTACCGTGTGTTTTTCACCGAAACATATAATTTGAAAATCATCATTATATCCAGCCTTCTCATTCAAAAACATCACAGTTTCACTCGTGCATGGTTTGATTTCGTTCAAATCATAATTAAACATTTCAAAAATAATTATTCACTTTTTTTAGGTATGTTTTACTGTTGGCGGTAATTTAGGCAATTATTTTTACTCAAGGTCGGCAAAAAGTATTTGCAGGAGCCAATCCTCATCGACCCAACTTAACCCCACAGAGTTCGTGTGGGAAATATCAGAAGTTGTCGAGATCTTAGCATACAACGGGGGTCGATTAGATCCCAGACGTGTCAATTATCGAGTGTTACGAATGTATTATGCGAGTTTGTCGAGACTTTGATAATTGCGTCCATGGCCATGAGCTCCTTATCAAAGGTAGAATTAATGACGTTGCTGTATAATTATAAACTATCATTATAAATACTAGTGGCTTCGTGATCTGTAGACCTCACGACAAACTTAACTTTGACGTTGGAAAACTGCTATTCTCATACATCAACATAGGTCGCGGTCAGTTTACCAACACCGAAAATGACTTTATAACGCAAAAACCATCATACCACCGCCATTTTGAAAAATTTCAAAAATCTGTATCGACAAAAATTCTACATAATTCTCGAAACTGCTCACAAAATTTCACAAGAATCGGTTGAGAAATGCGACCTGCGCCTCTATTCGGGAACGCTAAGTGAATCTGTAGCGACTCGTGAGCAAGATTTCTCATCCCACTCTTTGGCATTACGCGTCGTGCGGAAGAGTGGGATGAAAAATCTTACTCACGAGTCGCTACAGAATCACTTAGCGTTCCCGAATAGAGGCGCTGTAAAGGAGAACAAATAGACAGCCGGACATACGAAAGCATTTTTGCCCAAGCTGAAACGGAGACGCTTCGCTCGCTCGGTCGATAACTAAATGATACGGTGTGACAAATTTAACACAATAGAATCCAAAAATTTAGTTTTTAGAATATTTCTCTATTTAACTGTGTCTCGGAATCACGCATTTGCAAATTACTTGGGTCCACCCCTGACAAATCTCAAATTAAACTTGATACTGAAGCCAATTCGAACGTGTGTTCGCTTAATTAAAAGTCACTAAATTTAAAACAAGAAACGTCAATCTTGATTTTGACGGCTATGTGTAACACAAAATCGAGGTTGACGTTTCTAATTTTAAGTTAAGGAAATTTTAATTTAAGAAGACACTGGGGCCAATTCGAAAGTGTGTTCGCTAAATTTTAAAGTCACTAAATTTAAAATAAGAATCGTTAAACTTCATTTCGACAGCTTTGTGCTATATAAAATCGAGTGTAACGTTTCTTATTTAAAGTTTAGGAAATTTTAAATTAAGAAGACACCGTTTCGAATTGGATCCACTGTTTCAAATAGGACCCAGTGGCTCCAATGTGTTAGTTTTAGTTGGAACTGTAATGTTAAAGTTAAAAAAGACACTACTGAGTTTCTTGCGGCGTTTCTTATCAGCAGTTGTCACAAGCGCTGGTAGATTCAGAAGAGAAAAGAGCCCGTGTGGCCTACTTACAACATAAATATTTTTATTTTCATTTTCAGAAGTGAATTGAATCGTTGCCTAGTACCCATAGTACGGGGAGTCTTAGTTTGAGACTAGATCGATGCAAGTTATTGGTCGCACTACATTCACGCGCGACGCCCCGCGAAGCGTATACTTTTCTCTTTTACACATACGGTAAGTAAAGCAGACAGGTATGCGTTCACGGGGCGTCGCGGCGTGAATGTGGAACCCACAGTATTTCCGTCGCAGGACCCTCACGCATTCCCTCATAAGCGACCCAGCGTTTAATTTCACGGCCGTATATTTCAACTTACTACCTCAAACTCGTATAAAACGCATCTCATAACTTGAACTTTATCGCACCTAGCTTTTGGTTGCTTTTTCAAATTTCGCTTGGAATAAGATACGACTTCCCGCGGCGTTGTTTAGGCGCATATATTCTCCTAATAGCACCATTGTTTTATCGTCCTCATTATGAGAATACTGCCTATTAATTCACCTAAACGGGGAAATTGCTTCTTGAAGGGAATTTAAAGATGGTAGGCCCAAAGTCTTTCTCGTAGAACAGATGGCCGATGGGGCTGAACAGTTGATGAGTGGTGATCGCGTACTGCTCAGTTTCTTGCGGCGTTTCTTCTCAGCAGATGTCACCTTTGGCAGTGCTGGTAGATTCAGACATGTGAAAGAGCCCATGTAGCCAACTTGCAAAATAAATATTTTCATTTTATTTTTTTATTTTTAGGGCAAATATTTGTGTGATGAGCACGAATGTTTGTTCTTGAGTCTTGGGTGTTTTCTATGTATTGAAGTAATTATTCTATATAAGTATGTTTATCGTCGTCTAGTACCCATAACACAAGCCTTTAGACTTAGCCTTACATTGGGACGCGATCGATTTGTGTAAAGATTGTCCCGCGATTTATTTATTTATTTTTATTTAAGTTTTACAAATTATATTCCTTGTTAATTCTTCTGTAAGGTTTTTAACTGTAAAAGCTGTTTTAAGGGTTCCGTATCTAGAGGGTAAAACGGGACCCTATTACTAAGACTTTGCTGTCCGTCTGTCCGTCTGTCTGTCCGTCTACCACCAAGCTGTATCTCATGAACCGTGATAGTTAGACAGTTGAAATTTTCACAGATGATGTATTTCTGTTGCCGCTATAACAACAAATACGTAGTATTGATAACGGCAACAGGTAGACGCTTGAAATATTCACGGAATATTTAGTTATAATATTCACTTTAAAAATAAATAATTAAATTAAAATTTGATTGGTGATCTTTTTGCCGTTTTTATAGATAATGGTACGGAACCCGTCGTGCGCGCGTCCGACTCGCACTTGGCCGGTTTTCTTATACACCAACACAGACATTACTTGTGAAACCTAATAAAAACAGCGGACGGGACCTCCTTAAAAGTAAGTCCGTAGACGAAGAAATAATAAAGAGCAATAAATTGGATAAAGCGGTATGGCCCCTCCAAATAGCCAATTTTCGACATTCAATCTCGGTACAATTGTACCAATTTAAATATAGCAAGCCTTTGATTCCGGCCACGGTCGCTTTAGAGTTTCGTATTTAAGAGATTGTTTCATTATGATTTAATATAAACAGGTAGGTATTTTTAATATGACACACAAGGCAGTCTTGTCAATATTTATACATACATACCCCCCCACCCCGGGCGGCTATGTATAGCATCACGCCCGAAATCCCTAATGGGGTGGGCAGAGTCACAAGACTACTTGCGGCCACGTTCGATTAATTAGTCCTAAGATGGTATGATGAACCGTATGGTGACAGGGGATCAGCCCATCGCCCATACAGATAGTCCTTGTTGGAGAGGACCCGTCCCTTAGTCGACTTTTACGACATGCCAGGATGATAAGCATCTGCACGCATTCTATGCTATTTCTTCACTCCCAGTGCAGCAGAGGAGCTCAATATTTATAATATTTATTATTATAAAAACCAAGGCATAATTATTATGCCATGGTTTCGGACAACTATATTGTTAAAAAAGGAAGCGTTATGATTAGGATTTTCAGGATTCTCTTACGTTTTGTTTAAGAAAAAATTCAAAATTATATCCTACAATTTCACAGAACACACACTGGTGTTCTGTGTAATTAAAGTGACGTTTAAGTGACATTTTATGAATAGATTGACAACTAGTTGAGGGACATTTAACTTATTTAATCTCTAATCAACTGCTTTAAAGGAGTTTCTGAATTCGGCCATATATGTCTTATATGGAGCAGAAATGTAGGAAACCGATTTGCATTCCAACTTACTACCTAGAGTTGATAAATCCACTGAATCTGAGTCGGTTACTCCTCATATAAAAACAAAAAAAAAACACAAAGCTTTAAATCTTTTGACATTCCGATTTCAAATATAACATATTCTTAAAGAAATAATTTTAAATATGGAATAGGAATCTAGTAGCCACAATTCCGTAGAAAAGGTTTCGTCTTGTTGCGTACCGCGAGCGCTATTGTCTGATATTAATTTTCCGGTTCCGGCCGATGCATCTTTTATGAGATAGTTGAACAAAAGTGGAGGGAAAAACCTCAGCGGTTATTAAGGTGAAAATTAAATTTGTACCATTTGGCGTTTCAACGCGCTGCGGATTTTATTACTGTCGGAATGGGTAGGTAATTGCCTTTTGGGGAGATTGGTATTGTTTTATTTGGTTTCAGCTTTTTGTGTGCAAGATAGTTTAAAGTTTTGCTAATAAAAAAGTAAACGTGATATTGTGAAAAAACATGCCTATGCTTTCATACTGTTTCTTTTGTATTTTTCTTTTTCAATTGTTGGACTTTCTTTTGACAAATTTTGAATTAATCGTATTGTATTTTAATGTGTAATGGATTTTATTAATATTTTACATACATACATACATAGCATCACGCCCGAAATTCGTAATGGGGTGGGCAGAGCCACAAGCCTACTTGTGGCCACGTTCGATTAATTAGTTCTAAGATGATGAACCGTATGGTGACAGGAGATCAGCCCATCGCCCACAGTCCACCATGTTGGAGAGGACCCGTCCCTTAGTCGACTTTTACGACATACCAGGATGATAAGCATCTGCACGCATTCTATGCTATTTCTTCACTCCCAGTGCAGCAGAGGAGCAATTAATATTTTACAGATAATTTATAAGCAAATCCAGCCAGCAACGGCAGCAAAATTATCTTTAAGTAAGAATTTAATTTAAATTACCTTAACACGATACTCGCGACCGCACACAACGTGCGTCTTCACACGGTTCAAACGAATCGTTTGTCGCGTGTCGTCTGAAGCGCCTGAATTATTGATGTTATGAACATGTTTTACATCTGAGTGCGAGGTTGATATACACGGGTGATGAAGGGAGAATATTCATCAAATTTTAAAGTTACAACTTTGAGTGTTGGAGTGGAATTGTCTGGTGGATTGTACGAAATATTGTTGATAGTTGCCAGCGTTTCTTTTTAATTTTTAAAATTTTATAACGTTTTTTCTCGGGACGTAGTATTTTATTTGCGCGTTATACTCGTTTATATATTAAGAGTGCAACTTTATGTTAAGAAGATACAAGAAGGGAATAGAATTTATTCTGCTCACGTGAAACCATAACTTTACTGCCTCCTTAGTAGGATAAAGAAATAATTATGTCTGCCTTAGTTTTGATTATAAATGAATAATCATAAAGAATGTATTTAGTTTGACCACCAAAAAAATACCCGCCACGGTCTGACCTCCAAACAAATTTTAATCAAAAAGCACCAAATTTCAATACTTAGCGTATTTCAAAATTACTCCCTTCTCAGTCGTTAAATCTTGCATTTAATAAAGGCGTCTTAAAATTTAATCAAGATTCGGTACACAAGGCGGTCGTTTTAAATCCTAACCTCAAACCTTGAACCTCCTTGCCACCTCTAAGTGTTTTATCGTGTACAGAGACAGCCGGCGCACGCAAAAAACGGGCGTAGTTTCAACCTAAAAAGACTTATTTCGTGATACTTATTTAAAAATAGAAATGATAAGGGAAAAAGTACTGGCCGGTTTGAAAATAGTGAAAGAATAGTTCTAATAACAAAAACCGGACAAGTGCGAGTTAAACTGGCGTGGAGAGGGTTCCGTTCCGTACATGATTATCTGAAATTTACTAAGTTACTTTAAACACCATAGACTTCTTATAGGTTTTCCTGTAATCTATAGGCAAAGATCTATTTTCTGTATTTTTTTCAAAATTTTACCCCAGTAGTTTCGGAAATAAGGGGAGGGGAATGGTCATTTTTCGCCTATTTTCCTGAATAACTTCTAAAATATTTTACTTAAAATTCAAAAGAAAATATATTTAACATCCTCACAATAAGCCCTTTCATTTGATATGTCACACGATTTCAGTTGGATTCAGTTCAAAAAGTGGCCCCTATGTTTAAAATTCATATATTTACGTCACGCGTCCGTGTTGCGGTCACCAACTTACATACGAATACCAAATTTCAACTCAATCGGTCCAGTAGTTTCGGAGCAAATTGGCTGTGACAGACGGACAGACAGACAGACAGACAGACAGACAGACAGATAGACAGACAGACACACGAGTGATCCTATAAGGGTTCCTTTTTTCCTTTTGAGGTACGGAACCTTAAAAACGCGTATTGCGGACAGAAGCGTAACAGCCAGTATATTTTTGTACAAAGTCACGGTATTTAAAAAAAAGAAAAAATGAACTGGCCGCAAACAATGATACAGAAGCGTTAACAGAAAAGCGTCTTTAGCGGGATGTTTTTATAAAATCATTCGATTTATTTGTTTATGGAACTATACGACGCGGTTAGCCTAGTTGGGTTGGTTGCCTCCGAAGCTAGCGTCCCGGGTTCGATCCCCGGTAAGGGCAAATATTTGTGTGATAAGAACGAATGTTTGTTCCTGAGTCTTGAATGTTTCCTATGCATCTAAGTATTTATTTCTCTAAATGAGTATTTATATCGTCATCTAGTACCCATAACACAAGCCTTTAGAGCTTACTTTGGGACTAGATCGATTTGTGTAAAGATTGTCCCCTGATTTATTTATTTATTTATTTATAATTTCTTCGTTATTAACTTTGTTTTATTGGTCTTCCTAATGAAAATAATCCTGAGTCAATAACCGATAAGTTAGTGTCTCTATATACAAAATTAGAACTATTTTTATAAGTACAGATTTATTTTTAAATTTAATGATTAAATAAATTTTTAGGATTATATTTTGACAAACATAAATAGCCGCAGGATTTAAAGTAACTTGGTAACAAATAGGAACTTCATATGAAATCCTAACACTTTTATAAGTTACTTCTCAGTGACATCTCCTAGATATTGAAACCATTTGACAAATTACAGGCCATACGTTTGTTTGTGCTGCCAGTCGATTGAATCGCCATTTTAAAAATGACCTGACATTTTTCACTTTCGTAGAGAAAATATTTATAGAGTTAAGTTATTTTGCGCATAGGTTACTTGAACGCTATGTTATTTTGAACTTTTACAATAAAAATAACTAAATACCGCTTTATCTATAGTTTTCATCGTTCGAAGGTTAACTGGCAGACTTCTCCAAGGCGTAAGATCGGCTTTGTACCCGTTTATATGTATTAATTATGTATACTGTATTATGTGTTTCTTGTATTAAGTACTTCCACCGTTTAATAGCAGTTTATTTAAATACACCCGCCACGTTCTATTTAATACGAAATAATTCTAAATTTAAATTTAAATTATCCAATGAAACAAGTTAATTGGTTAGCGGGCGAAACCAATCAAACTACAACGAACTTCAACAATTTGCAAGAATCCATCGGAACTTTTCGAATTTCGAATGATAAAATTGTATGTTACAAATCTTTAACCGCCATTCCGAATGAGAGGGTGCATGGCGCCGGCTGCCATACTAAGAAAATAGAGATGTAATAAAAAACCTGTCTTGCTTACATTTGATGCCAATAAATGCATGGGTGGAAAATTATCAAGGAACCAAATGTCTTCTAACGTCCGCCATATTGGATTTCAGGTGACGTCATTCTGCCCAGTATCACGGGGCGCTTATGATAATTCTATTCGTTATGAGCCTAAACAACTCACAAAACATACTCGTAAAGAACATTAAACTAATTTATGCTTCGCCGTAGTCGGGTAAAAATGAGTTTATATTTATCGTAACTTGTCAAACTACACAGCTCAACAAAAACATTTTTTTTGTTGCCCTGTGTATCCCTGCGGTTTCTCTAGTTTCAAGCACAACGTTTAGGGTCGTTCTCTCATTTCATGCAAATTTAGCTTAATTTGATTTTGTCGTAAAATTGTTCGATTTTGGATAATATTTCCAATGCATGAATATTGTGTTAAGTAAAAAGAAGACTTATCTTCTATGAATATGACTTTAAGCCTTGTATTTTTTATTTATTTTACAAAAACAACCCCATTTTATCATTCCCCGCGGTTGAAAAAGTCGAATGTTGTAGTTTCATCTTATATTATTTTTAAATGAACGAACTCTCACTTTGAGTTGATAGGATAATCAAGAGCATATTTAGTCATGACAATAATAACAAAATATAACTAGTATTAATTAATACCTAAACCATGATATTGTCTTTTAAGTTTTTGTCACGAGCTATTTGCTCATTACCGGCGCGAGCAATAGTTTTAATCATATTTCGGTTGATTACCTCCACCTAAGGGTCTACCCCTGCTAAAAGAGGCGTTGATTTGTCCGTCGACCGCGAGCTATTGTAAGTAGCGCACGTACGCCGCTGTGTGAAAAAATATTTACGTTCTCTTGTGTGAATTTGGGGTTTGTCACACTTGGCTGCTCATTACCATTCAACGAATTAAAAAGTAAGTGCCAGGTAATTTAATTATATTTATAGCGATTTCTATGTGTTTTTATAATATCTTGATGTCATTTGAATTTATATTTTTATGGCCAAGTATAAAGGGAGTTATTCTAAAAAAACTACTGATATCTCATTCCGCTCTTCGTCATTACCTTCTTTTCCTTCCAAATTCTTGGGGGATGGTAATGATACGTTTTTGAAGGTAATGATAACGAATCTAAAAGTGGCAAAGGCGTCAGATATCGACGTCTATCTAGGTGTGCATACTCGATCGTCGACCTCATCATCTCTTTCCATCAGGTGAGATAGAGGTCAAATGCATATCTATCATCTATATAAAAAAAGATGGAATAGAAGCTGTCATTAAAATGGCATGTGACAACTTTGTTAAGCATGGTGAAGACCTTAGTTCTTTAAAAAGTTTTGCGGAGGTTGTGAGCCATAGTGTAAAAAATATCAAAATTAGTGCTGGTGTGCTTGAGGAAGATACTATCTTCTAATAGAAATTCCCTCTAAATATTCCTAATTTTAGAGGAACAATGAATGTTCATCAGGTAACTAAAATTGCTTTTCGGAAGCTTTGTTCTTTGCAGCGTTGCTTTTCGGAAGATTTGTTCTTTTTATGTTATATTCCATGCGATATGATATGCGATGCAACGATAAGCAGCATCTGGGAATATTGAGCACAGGGATAGATAGAAAAACTACAAGCCAATTCAACGAGCTGCAAATCGTGAACACTGGTCAACCTTAAGAAATAGTAAATAATGAAAAATGTTATACACAACTGTTTTAGACATCAAAATGGCGAGTGGAACCTCAGAAATCAACTTAAGAAATATAGCGACTCCAGATCTTCAACATGTACAAAATGACGGCCTAAATATTGACTCCTCCACTATTCACAACAATATGACCAATACTGATGACGCTGCACTTATAAATCAAATCAGTGTTCAGGAGTTTTTAGGTGATAGCGACATTGCCGCACCTGCAAATACGGCTGAGACTCCTTTCATGAAATCACCTAATGTTATAATTTTGGTTATGATTAAGTATGATTGGCAACGATCTACTTTTTAAAACAAGACTTCCCGCGTATTTCACCAAACTAGTCATCTGATACGAGTGTAACTGAGTTAGTGTAGCTTACTTAGAGTAACATTGAGAATATAAATACATTAAAATAAGAAAAATATAACAGCGAAAACATAAACAAAAACACGGATCAAATAAATATAAAAAAGGAAATTACACAATAAGATGATAACAAAGAAAATTGTAATACCAGTGTAACTGAGTTAGATAACATTGAGAATATAAATTGATTTACTAAAGGAAATTATAACAGCCAAAAATTACAAAAATAACATCAATTTCGTATCAAAAAAGAAAACACGACAGAAATAAAAGAAAATAAAGAAACTTGTAATAACAGTGATAACATAAACGAGAACAAATACCTAATTATTAATTAACAAGAAAATTTGCAGAATTACAGAATGATCTGACGGTTCTTGTAATATACTTTTTTTAAAGAAAACTTCAACAAGATCTTTCACGTTTCTTGGCCTACTATAGTTGATGAAGATACAGTTGCAGAATTGAGGAGTTTGTCTACTTTGGTAAATCCAAATATTAACAGGCGAGGACACTATGATTTTGATAACTTACCCAACATAAATTTTATGTAGGGTTCATATTATTATTGTTTCCTGTATGGATTAAGATTGACTAGACTGATAATATTACTGAATATTATAAAAGGTACCGATTTAAAAAAAAATGGCTATGTTAGATATTGGGTCCAATTTGAAAGAGTATAAGCTAAATTTAAAAGTCACTAAACTTAAAATTAGAAACGTCTTGATCTTGACAGCTCTGTGCTATACAAAATCGAGTTTGACGTTTCTTAATTTAAG
This sequence comes from Tortricodes alternella, assembly GCA_947859335.1. NCBI lineage: Eukaryota > Metazoa > Arthropoda > Insecta > Lepidoptera > Tortricidae > Tortricodes > Tortricodes alternella. The sequence continues at coordinate 1,177,838 of OX401977.1, forward strand.
TGTAGGAAATTTTAAATTAAGAAGACACCGTTTCGAATTGGATCCATTATTATTCCAGGGCAAACTGACTGCCTAGGCAAGAGTTTTTTATGTGTTGTTTTTTTTATTTTATATTACTATAAAAGCATAAAAAGATTTTGGTTGTTTTACTAATTCAAAGAGCATTATAATTATGATGAAAACTTTTCTAACATTTAAAAAATAACCGATTTTGACACGAGATTTCTAGTTTTTCGGAAAAAATATAGTTTTTTTATAGGCATAACTATTTCTTATAATATAATTTTTTTATTGATTATAGTTGCACGTACAAGTGAATATGAGAAGTTACTAATTGTTTTTTTATGATTGCCAAAGTTTAAATAATGAAATTGGTTAATTTAAGTTATTACCAAAGAAGTACTTATAAATAAAAGTTTTCTTAAATAGAAGTTATTTAAATTTCTTGAATTTTAAGTGTAAAAGCATAATCTTACAAAAAGGAATGCTAAAATTAGATTGATAATTCTATACCGTTCTTTATAATAGTTTTATGGACATTTGTTTAGTGGAGTACCTAATGATTTGAGATTGTTGAATTTTGATCTCAAAAAGTGGTGTTTGATAATTAAATAATCTTAATGATACCTAAAATTGGCCATATAATTATATTTTTGTCATTACCATCCGCAATTTCAATTACCATCCACCTTTATCTCATTCCTTTCCTTTACCTTATCATTACCATCTTAGCAAATTTCATTACCATCTCGGACTTCATTACCAGTAATGCTTTAAAAAAACACCATTATAGATATCAGAGTGCTTTTAGCACGAATATATTAATTAAGGGGTCCTTAATCATAAGGAAGTATTAAAGCATTCGTAATTAAATAAAAAAAAATATTGGAGAGAACACCGCAAATGTGCATGAAATGAGAGAACGACCCATTTACGGGTATATTCATGAAAGTACTGAATTGGCTCAAGTTCTTTTTTATGATTTTGGTGTAATTATTTTTGTTACATAGAGAAAAAACTTTTGATTTAAAGAAAACCAAGAGCTAATATTCCAGAATAATTCGCTGTTTCTTTAATTGATGGCTTCAAATTACTCGAAATTATTTTAATATTCAGAGCAAAAAAATCACTGTTGAGCAGTAAATATCATTTATACAAACATAATAATTAGGACCAACCTATCAGTGCGTCCTATATTTTCTCGCAAAGAAAATCAAAAACCTATCTAGTCAGTATAGGAATCTAGGTTTGAAAGATATATTTCTTCAAAAACCAATTTCTGTATGCCATCGGCTCGAAGCACTTAATTTTCGAGCGAGTCGCCCGCGGCATCCGCCTTCGAACTTCTCGCGGCCAAAAGTAATTGCTTTTTTAAAAATCGAACGTTCAATTGCACCATTGCAAAGAATATTTGAGATAAACCATTGAAATACCCCATATTTTCCAATATTCTTTCCATTATCCTCCAGTTTACATATAATTCAAATAAGATTTACAATAATTGTATCGGAGCGGCATGTAAGCCTTTCTTAAACATAACTTGTTATCCACTGCGCATACACATTCCCATCACACCGTACAACAGGCGCGGCGCTTCACCCACTCCTACCGCCTATCCTCGCGTCTTAATGAATTGATTAATTAATTAATTTATTTATTAATCACACTCATAACCAAATACATTCCCTCTCAAAACACGCACGCACACAATCGAGTTCAACAATAAGAATTAGTAAAAAATAAAAATGTTAATAATTTTTATCTACACCCATATCATAAAACCTCCATGGTTAATCAAAAACCGTAGGAAATGACCACCATTTTGACAACCAATTAGGAAAAACCAGTGCTGCGATAAAGAAATAACATGACTTCTTTATCGTTTTTAGTAAAGAAATGAGATTAAATTTGGAACAGCTGTCAAAACTCAAGTGGGTCTCTATTCTAGTATCCATAGATATTAAAACAGTTATTGATACGAAACGTCAATTCAGTATGTTTTTTTAATATAAACTGCACAATATTTGATCTCGAGTGACGTGAGAATAGAGACTTCATCCGTTTGTCTATGATTTAAAAAAAAATGGTCTTGACGGAGGGTCGAATCGGCGCCATGTTGGTGTTTGCTGAACGAAAGTAGAATTGTTGTTGAATTGAATAGAAAAAGTTGTTTTTAATTTACATTTTAGTTGAAAATATGAATAGTAAGTAGTCTTCTCGGAGTGTGTGTGATGTGAAAATGCGCCGGATATCGGAAATATGCAGCCACGATTGCAACAAATAACTTGTTGCCAGAAAATATTGTTTCTGAACCCATCATGGAGGATTTATAATATGTGTGTAGATAAAGTTATGTATGCAACTCTGCATAATTTGGCCTTAAAACACACGTGCGATCTTATTATGAAACCGCACTAGTGTTTTAAGGCCTATCATTATGCAACCGTTGCATAAACTACTATTATGTCATTGCCTGCCTCGTTAGAGTAATAAGTCACTAGCACATATAAGAAAATGTTCATACAAAAATTCATAGAGTAAACTGTTTGTGTGAACCACCGCTCAGCTAAGTAATAAAATAATGGTTTATAACCCTTTGAATTACCGGGTTTAACTCGCTGGAGCTGAATAATATATGCGCTTTACATTTAGAGAACATGTCTGGATGTTCATATTGTATGAGTACAAGTGTACATCTTAGGTTAGGTTAGGTTGAATTAAGAGATGGATAAATATTTTTTGCAACAATAGTAAAGTGAAGTCATTCTTACTTGTCTTATTTGGTAAGCAATTTTTGATCTCAAAATGAACCATTTTATCCTAAGTAAAGCAATCCTAGGTCAAACATTGGCAAAGTGATGGCTAAAATATTATCTCCGGTTGCTTAATTTACTAAGAAATACCTGTTTTAGCCAAAAAAGGTGCATTTTGGGATTAGAAATTTGTTTATCAAATAAGACAAGTAAGAATGAATTCACTTTACATCTTTACATCGTTTTGGAAGAGTTAATAATGAATAAACAAGAATCTTTCACAATAAATTTGGCTATATTTAAAATATGTAGTTCTAAATATACAGAACTACCTTTTCCTACCGCTTTTTCCCATGTACGCTTACACTACGGGGTACGCTTTGACCATGATCCCGGGTTCGGCAGGTCGGGTTATTACAATGGGGCGACTGCTGTCTGACCTCCGTAACCCTTGTGCCACCAGACCAATTGGATCATGGTTACACATTTAGTTACCCAAATGTGCAGGTTTCCTCACGATGGTTTCGCTCACCGTTTCGTTACCGCAATTCGCAGGCAGATAATGTACATAAGTAAGAAAAACTCATTGGTACATGGCAACCGCTTGGATTCGAACCCGGACCTCACGATCACGAATCAACATCCTTAGCCATTAGGCCACCGACGTTCCCTAAATATACAGAACCATTACTAAATATTTCTTTCGATAGTACAACCCCCCCTCCCGTTCTATCATCCTCTGTGTTGCCATGTTAATTCTTAAATTTTAAAATACCATCTCATATAAAATCATCACCGTCATTATTTATTTGTATCAATCTCAAAAAAATAAAAAAATATTAGTGCTTACATTATCCTTTCAACATGGCATATTTAACTGGTGGACCCGCCACAGCTTCGCCCGCGGTATTTTCCATACAATCTTTATCACTCCTTTTCACCCCTTTAGTGCACCTCTAGGGTACTCGAGGAAAGTCTCTTCCAAATTTCAAACTTCTAGGACCACCCGTTTAGGTTGTGCGTTGTCTATAAGTAAGTCATGGTACTGTTTTATATGTATTGATAAAAACTATTTCTTTATATTTTAAAAGTTGGACAAAAAATGTACCGTTTTTACTGTGCACGCGTATATTTACGTTGACAAAGTGGTCATGGGCGCAGATATTTTTGCTCCTTTGGTAGCGTTAGGATGCTCCCCTGCTGCACTTGGAGTGAAGAAATAGCATAGAATGCGTGCAGATGCTTATCATCCTGGCATGTCGTAAAAGTCGACTAAGGGACGGGTCCTATCCAACATGGTGGACTATCTGTATGGGTGATGGGCTGATCACCTGTCACCATACGGTTCATCATACCATCTTAGGACTAATTAATCGAACGTGGCCACAAGTAGTCTTGTGGCTCTGCCCACCCCATTAGGGATTTCGGGTGTGATGTGTATGTATGTATATGTATGATAGCGTTATATTTATGACCTCGACTGTACATAACATTCACAAGACAAAGCATTCAGGTTTTAATGACGTCTGCACTTCCAAGCAAATACGTGCATTAGCTGAAAACCTGAAAACGAATGCGTACCTCGAAATTCTTTAGAAAACTCCTATGCGTGGCGAAACAAAAGGTCGGGTGACAATGCGATCTGAACTTTCCTCGTCATTAAAGTATGTATTTTTTTGCTTAATGAATTTTATTTTTGCAGGACCGCTTGCACAACTTGTCCGTTATATATTTGACTAGGTAGTTTGATAGAGCGAAAATCGACTCGCGGGCGTGTCTTGCTCGCTACCCTGCCCTGGAATCTTTTGAATCGTATTGAAGTGATGTCTGTGCTTGAGAAAAAAGGGTTCCGTCTTAATGTTTGTAGTACTTTTGGCTCCAAATAGCCATGGTTATACAATCGTCATGACTTGTATATAGATTAAAAGATTCTATGCGTGACATTGTCTTAGAACTTTGCGGTGTAGCCTATGATGAGTGCGAAAACTGCGTGGCGCCGCTATTCGGGAACGCTAAGTGATTCTGTAGCGATTCGCGTCGCGCCGAAGAGTGGGATGAGAAATCTTGCTTACACATAAAACATGATGACATAAAAAACAATATTGGTAGTGTGCTCGTGAGCCACTTCGACCGATTTTGCACTACGTCCGATCCGAACCCGTGAAAATACGGTCCGGAGTAGTCGTAAAACTATTTCTATGATAGTTTACACACTAGATTCGGCTTCCGTCATCCGTGAATCTCCATTCCGGAGAAGATTATTGACGGACCGAAGTAGCCATAGTATTAAGTATTTGTATGAACGCTCGCGCACTGCGTCCGAACCGAATCCGAGCTGCGTACGTAGGCATCCAGTTTAGTTTAGATCAGAGATCGGAGTAGTGCGTCAGCAATATCCGCGTTCGGTCCGAGATTTCTAGATCTGTATTTTCGGGTTTGGTTCGGATTCGGATCGGACGTTAGTGCGAAAGCGCTCTTAGTGTGATGTTTTATGAATGCCACCAGCACTTACCCAGTTGGTTACAGAGGGACACACTGCTGTGTTATTCCGTAACACGTCTCGTTGCTCATTGTCTCTCATTTCGAAAGACAATCTTAAATTGACTCGCGCGCTCGTAGTCATTAAGCGGAGTTAGGTGCCTACGTTCGTGGCCGTTTGCGTCTTAATATTACCAAAGTCGAAAACACTGACGAACATGTTGTTTGAACCCACTGACGGCTCGCCGATGAGTTCACGAACGAAGTTTTATAAGAGAATTAACTCAACTCCCAAATAATATATACCAGTCCCAAAAACGCACAGAATTTTGGCCACCCTTGCAAAACCCAGGTGGAGGGTAACAGATGACTTTTTTTAATAGGATCTGTGGCGCAAAGTGATTTAATGACCTGCGCATTGCCATGCAGGACACGGTGACTAGAGATTTTTATTCGTAATTGATTAAATGGGGGATTTAAATTGAAATTCTTCGAGAGGTGTGACGCGAATTGAAAAGGCTGGTTTAAAGGGGATTTTTAATATTTGAATTGAATCTTATTGGTGTTCTAGTGAAATGTATTCAACAATTTGCTTTGCATGATATTGTTGGTCGAAGTGTCAAAATATTTATACAAATTGTTAGAATTTCAAATCAAGAAAATCTAGTTATTTTAGTATTTTCGCAATAATAAATTGGCTGTGATTCATGTGAATAATTAATAGTACATAGAAATACAATTGACACAACTAAAATAAATCTTAAAATAGGGTAAAGGCACCAGTAGTCAGCCTTTTAACGACGTTTGAGATTTGAAATCACTGTTATTAATTCAGGATATGACTAAAAAATAAACTTTTTTTACTGTTCGATCAACAATTTATTCTGGTTTCATTGCAATTTAAGGCAAACATATAAAATCTTTCTATAAAATAGAAAAATAAGTTTAAACCAAAACATACACATTTCTCTAGTAGTCAGCCTCCAAAATCTAATAGTCAGCCACTTTAAGCCCAGTACTCGGCCTCTAAATTATTTGTTAAAATTTGATTAAAGATCAACAATATTAAATGAATAATTAATAGACAATTAATAGTCGTTAAAATTACATCAGTCATGCTTTTAGTTGAATAATATTATCTTACAGTTACAAGGTTCAGACTCCATTTTCATCTTGAGACACTGCGGCATATTGGTCCAGAAGACATGGTACAGCTTCCCGAACGCTGCAAGCCGGATTCCACGATAGAGCTCTTTCTCGAAGATGGACGTCTCTTATTGGACAGTACCCATGTCCCCAGGTACACATAATCGTCAACTTCTTTGAGCGTAAAATCTCCAATTTTCACGGGAGTTTGCAGTACAGGGACATTTGTCATGATTTTGTCTTGTCCATGTCCCTCCGAATGAGCTGGCCTTAAAATGGACTGTGGTCTTCGAGCATTAAACTGAGGTTCTCCGAGGTCTCGCCGATTATGTTGATGCCAACCCCTTTCTCATTCAGAACCTTGACAACGCATTCCAGAGCAGCGGTGAACAGATTTAGTGACATAACATCTCGCTGTCTGGCTTCCCACTGCAACACTGCAGTAGGTTTTGATTTCTGGTTCTATAGTTAGACTAATATAGTGGCGTTTTCGTACACACACTTCAACACTCCGATGTACCTGTTGTCGACTTAGTACCGCTGGAGAGACTGCAGTACAGTCTCAATCGTATCGAAGGCTTTCTCGTAGTCCACAAACGCTGAGCAAAGAGGCAGATTAAACTATTCGGTCTCCTATATAACCTGCTTTAACGAATGTATGTGGTCTGTCAAACATGTCCGGAAACCGGCCTGTTCGAGAGACTGGAAGTTTACTATAAATAAGGTACTATATGGTTCTTACTATGGTACCCTTCTCACTTTTGAGCCATGTTTACAAGCTGTTTTTGAGAGTAATTACGAACCGTCTTGCACGCAGGTTTGATAACTTCCAGTCTCCCGAACAAGCCGGCTTCTGGAAATGCTTCAGCACCAGTAGACCACATACATTCGCTAAAGCAGGTTTTATAGGAGACTGAAGAGTTTAATCTGCCTCTTTGCTCAGCGTTTGTGGACTACGAGAAAGCCTTCGTTACGATTGAGCACCACACTTCTTTTCCATGCCTGCAGTGTTTACCCCTCATGTGGAATCGAATAACGTATGAAGGGCTTTAAGGACCGGTTTTCCAACTGCTTTCAGAAATTCGGCTGTGATTCCGTCATCACCTTATTGTATTTAAGCTGTTTGAGAGCCACACTAATCTCGTACAGGTTGACATCCGAGATGTTTTCGGTATAGTGACGGATCGATCTAGGTTTTGGGTCGTTGGCATTAGTTACAACTGAATCAAGACTCATGTTACGTAGGCCTTCAGGAATCCATAGGTGATGCCGGTCTTGGAATGTGCGTCGGAGAACACCAAAAGTTCTACATGCTCCTCTAATATGCATTCCTTTCGTATAGCTTCCTTTGCAGAAGATAGTTTTTCTGGTGGATTCTTTTGTTTGTGTATTGGTTTTTGTGACATGCTTTACTGAACATAACATTACTTTTTTATTCATGAAACAGTAAAAAGACTAATAAGTACCTAAATAAGGCCCTATATAGGTTTTTTTCATACTTTATTAAGTGGCTGAGTACTGGAGCTGCAATTCCCATTAGTCAGCCATACCAAAAAATACTTTAAAAAGCGGCTGACTACTGGGTTTTTCTAAAAATATTATAGGGAATGTTAAGGTAAATTTGAATCTTAAAAAATACCGATCTTAACGGACCGATTTTATTGCAAATTTGAACGATACCACCAATATCCAGAAGTCAGCCGCAGGTGGCTGAATACTGGAAATCACACAAAAAAGTGGTACCCAATAGTCAGCCTCCGTAAATTATTAAGAAATCAATGAAATACGCTTATTATATTATCATTTTCGGTTTAAACAACTATATGCATTCATAGAAATATACAAATATATCATATAATGTTAACACAAGTCTATCTTTCTTACCTGATTTGAAAACACCAAGTACGAAAAAAATTATGGCGGACATCGCAAAATTGCCGCTCTCGACCGAGAGCACTCGAATAAACTTTTTTTATTTTCCCCCCCGCCGTTTCCCCGCACCGATCGATAAATATAATGATTAATAAGGAATCAAGGAATCAATTAAGAGGCATATAATTTATTAATTTCAAATAGACTGCTATTTCAAGGCAATAAAAGAGGCAAAAGGCTGACTACAGGATCCTGGCTGGCCACTGGTGTCTTTACCCTATCTTAAAATTTTCCCTACAATATCCAAAAGAAAATTAGGCACTTAAAAGTAGAATAGCAACAAAAGGAAAATGATTAATTAACTTTTAGTTTTCCCTAGATTATATAATCTATATCGTCGCTTATCTAACAACAACGCTCAAGTCATTTTGACCACCTTTACAGGAGAGCGAAAAAACATTACCATTGTAACAACGCATAATTCAAAAAACAAGCAATAGTAAACACCGCCTAAGTACATGGCAATAAACTCATTAAATTTTTGGTTAATTATTATACGCAAATCATTATTTCTTATAATAATTTCATTAGCATAACTTTTATCCTTGTTAATAATAATAATCTTTTTCTAAACAAGTTTAGTCACAAGACTCACGAAAAAAAAAAAATAAACACGGAGCGCCAAGTTTTCAAAGTATGACCTACGAACAACGACTTAAGCGGTGTTGGAAGGCCAACCGAATAGCGCGCTGTCACTATTTTTTGAATTCTGTTCTCTTATTGGTCGAAACGTCTAAAATGTGATTGGTACATCGACGCGATTCAAATGTAAAAACCGCTAATTTTCGACTTGAGCGGTGTTGTTAGCTAAGCGACGATATGCAAATATTACAAGACTTGTTTACTATGTTTCTTTAGAATTCAAAGGCAATTTTACTCGAAATACTTTGCTAATCATAAAACAAACTTATCTATAAACCAATCAAAAATTAATCTCAATTGTAAACTTAAAAGGAGAAGCGCTATCGTAGAATCTGCACAAACAACATGTAATCTAACATCTAGGTCGAAGGTCGGCTCCGAGCTGGATGACCTAGGGTTACGGCTTCATTTAGGTTTTGGTTCGCTTAAGATAATGATTTAGTTTATGAAGATTTTGGATTGCTCAACGATAACATTTACGTGAAGGTACAGTCGGCATCGAAAATCTTTTATACTTTACGTTTAAATTGACGCTAAGGGCTAATTGCTCACGACGACTTTTTGTAGTGATACAGTACAATCCGCACTGGGTCTGCGTAGGAGTAGTGACTACTATGAGGTCTGTTCCCAGCAAATGAAACAAAAGACATTTATTCGCCAGAAAAACAAAAATGTACCATGATGATATAAAAAGAAAAATCAAGTATGCTGACGAAAAGGATCTAGCTAGACCCATTTTCAGTAACACACCCCATGTACAACATACATAATACATAGCACATATATATACATATATGTGCTGCGGTCCTAGCATGCCAGACACGGGGACAAGTTAAACCCGTCTATCTCTATTATTACTTTAAATAAATAAATCTCTCTGTCTATCTCTTTCGTTGGCACTAGTGCGAGAGAAATGGTTTAATTTATTCTTGAGTCAACCTTGCTAAGGCTGCTGATGATGACAATGATGTATTTGTCAGTATTTGTGAACTTAGAGTGACACAGGTACTTAAATGTGTAAATTTTATGGACGCCGTCTCTACCCGGAGATAACATTTTCCAGCAGGAACAGTTGTGTCAAAAGGTCTTCTCATTGAAGTATTACGTTACACTAGAACAGATATCTCAAACAAATGCCAGCGAGCACTTGATGACGGAGCGAGCAGGCGCGCCGCGTCCGGCGGTGATCGTTTTCTTATAGCCGTTTGTGCCATTTGGCCTCAACACGCTTTACAAAAAATCAAGCTGAGGCGTCCACTTTAGTATACATAAATTACTCAAAGGGTATTTTATTGATGTTATTCATATTCTATTATTTCTTCGGGAACTTAATTTTTTACCGGGATAAAAAATAATCTATGTTCTCTAAATCTATACTCGTTTTGAGAATCATGTCCATCCGTTACTCAGTTTTAGCATATAAGAAGGACAAAGAAAAAAAGAAACAAACACACTTTCCCATTTATAATATTATTAGTAGGATAAGGTAGTAAAGATTAAAAAAAAAAATATTTCTCTTTTCTATGAACGAGCATTGCATTTCACTTACAAAATGCAGCCATATTTTTTGATAACTTGTTTAAGTTTCATCATCGTAACTGTTAAACAGGCTCGAGTGCAGTTTAGCAACTCGTACAGCTAACTCGCGCGAGTCGGTGGGTTTAGTTGATCGGTAATTACATAGTCTGGCGCACCTTCGAGTTGCGTTAATGAATGTGGGATATAGTGTAGGATTTAAGTTGCTTTAGGGGTTAAGTTCGTTTTCATTTTGTTTAAACGTAATTTGCTGTGCTCCCGACTTTGTTCGCATATTATCTCACGGAAATACATTATCGGGATCAAAAGAATCTTATATTTTATTTCAAAATTATGGTCTATCTGTTTGACAAAATTTATCACAATCCATTTCACAGTTTGCGCATAACTAACATACATATATCTTTACATACTTTCACATTTGTAATATTTGTAGGAAATTAGGGTAGGATGAGATCTTTTACGAGCTGGAAACTTTGAATAATGATTGTTGGTCAAGGAATTCAATGTACGATGCCTTCGAATTCGTTCGTTACAAAATCTGTAAGGGAGTTGTTGTAGCCGACTCACACCAAAGCCCATGACGAAAATTTTTACCGGATTAAAAAGACCACGATACGAGTTTGTTTGAAATAGTTCAACGACATAACTCTTTAAAGTAACAATATCATTAAACAAGACACAATCTGAAAAATCTCAACACATGCATTATTAAAAAAAAAATGCTTTCGTTTGACAGTAAGCTGGGGTTCAGTGTCATAAATAATGCAGTTTAGCGAATGTGAATATAAGTCTAGTAAAAGAAACACACTGTTTATTTTTAAAAAGTACTTGACGTAGCACTTGTTAGCGGGGATATACGATTTGTATTATGTATAGCTTAATAAGTGACTTACCTGGTTTATAATATCACATTTCCAACAAACTATTTATCACAATTTGTATAATTAATTTCAATACGCCTTTACTGTTAAAATGATTCTTCAATATGGCGATCGAGGTTTGACACTTTAGTCAATTGATTTTCATAATATTAATATTAAATAACTTAATAAAAGGTTACAATTACATTGTTAGTAAATATATTTCAATAAGTAATTATTAATTTTAGATAATATATGTTAATTAAGAGTAGTCTTTGAACATTAAGTTGACATTTTGACAAGTTCCGTTACTTGTTTATCTGCATCCCCGATGGTCGTAACGTCCCTTCTTTTTCAAGGCAAATTTAGTATAAAACGGTCGCCCTAACCGGGCGGGAGCACATTCCTGTGAGACCCGGCGAACAGTATTCAGTTAAGTACCTACCACCATTATATTTATAACTGTAATTACCATGTATTACTGTACTAGAGATGTACTGCTGTTTATGTTGTTATTTATGCTTTGATACCATATTTAAATCAGAATCAGTTACTTCATTATCAGTGTGCTATTTGTAACTTAGAATCTGTGTTAACTTTAACTGTATTGAAAAGATAATACCTTGCTGAGTTTCTTGCCGGTTCTTCTCAGTGAGTAGTTATGTCCGAACCGGTGGTAGATTCGTTGACTTTGAGTTTAGAAATAAAACTGTCATTTCAAAGTCACAAGGGTGTATTATTACTACATACCATAACATTAAATTAATTATTTTAACACACTCATATGTCTATAATTAAGTTACATCTGACATTGAATCAGCTTTGAAAGATTTTCGCTAGACGTTTTTTGATTAGTCGGTAATGAATTTATAAAAAAGAAGTCCTCTTCGAGACATAATCTCGAAAATTTAAAGCAATAGCTCGTATGTAACCTACAATATTTTAAAGACATTCGAAATACAGACGATCATAGTCAAGAGAAGATACTTCATCACAAGGAATGATAAATCAAGCACCTTTTTTTTCCAAATAAAATTACTTCGTAACTTGCTCAGGTTCAAGGGCGTATGGAGAAATCAAATATAACTTAGCGCGAGTAGAAATTACGTAACTTACGTTATCAGGATCTTTTCAGAGCGCCGTACTTTCGCGCTGAGGATGTTGGCACTGGGCAAGTCACTTGTACGAGTACTAGAAATTTGATGTAAGTTTACTGATTCAAACGACCAGCAACTAAATTACGTAACACAATTGGTATCGGTTTGGCTCGAAATGCAAACCAATTTAGTCATCACTCGATGAAATTTAGGGTACAATTGGTTTACTTTTCGCGAAAGCGATACCAATTGGTGTTACGTAATTGAGCAGCAGGTAAGCAGTATCTTACCTGGTCGATCTTTAACACTCCAGCGTTCCGCTCAAAGTCACAAAAATTCTGACGCTCTTGACAGTTTTCTGTGTGACGCAAACGCTTCCTAGATCAAATCCAATCTCATCGACACTTCAGTTAGAAGAAAATCAAGTACTGGCTCAAGTTACTCGCCTGGTTTTAAATCTCGCTTCTAAATAATACCGCAATGGCTGGCGCGATAACACAGCGCAGATTAAGTCGATCCTTCTATACCACGATTAATTGCCCACACGTCTTGCCTTTTTTTCTACAAAATAGCAGAGATTACTTTAGGTTTTAGTTCCATTCGGAGTTTCATTTATTTTTTATTCAATTGCGAGATTATTTACCCAATACTTAAAGCACAGAATAATCAAGTAAGCAGTATTTTGTCTCGGCCGTGTCCTCGAAATAATTACCTAGGGCCGCTCGGTATGTAAACACGCAGTAGGGCTGCCCACTGACTGTCTTTCTTGGGTTAGGATATAATATAAGCATTCTGGTATGTTATAGATATCCCTGTACGTATTGCAATAACTGAACATGATAGTGATAATTGCATTCTCGTAATATCGGCGCTCTCGCAAGCACTAAACCGCAGGAAAACTAACATTATTAGCGCCTCAAGCGTAGCGCGTTGTGCTACATGGCAGTCAAAGAGTTGATATACTCTATTATGCTTATCCGTAATGCAATTAGGAATGTACTTCTTCATTTATTAACCGGTTATTTACTTTCATCCAATATGGCTGATTCCTTTTTGATATTACTTATTAAGCAATAAAACAATTGCCGGTCACCCCAGCAGAAACAAAATGCGATTCCAAATTCGGATTCGCTGAGTCCATCATTGAACAATGACCGGACCAACGAACTATGGGTTTAAACCCCGGGCAGACAACGTCTATTTTATTGGTTTGCCCGCCGGTCAGAAAACCCCTAATTTTCTGCTTCATTTAACAGACTTATGGTGTATGGAAGACTTCGCGGCGCCTTCATAGATTCCCCATTAGATTGGCCACCCCCTTAATAAATTTGCCGACGTCAAAAGGGAAAAATAAAAAAGTAACGAAAATACAGTTCTGGTTTTATTGAAGGAGTTTATTTGTTTGGTTGCGATGTATAGCAGTTGATATGATGTAGTAATGGTATTAAGTTGAGATGATCCTGTTTATAACGGTTACAATAATCTATTACTAACCCTAATAGCATTCAGTGTTGGCCGGGTTTGGTCGGGCCACATGGCTCTCATTAGTTGGACAACGGTTAGATTTGGCCGCCGTTTTGAAGTAAGGCCTACAACCAAGGGCCATTGTAGAATTTCCAACTGAAACAATATAATACAGAAATGCATACAGTTTTAACCCAACGGTAGCAGAAGTCGCATTGGCCCAACGTTGGTAAGTGGATGGGCATAGTGATAATATTTTTCTACATTGAGCCAACGTTATTTAATATCCAATAGGACCTTTGTTGTATACAATGCAGAAATACCAACCGTTTGTAAACAGCGGTACCGGTATTCACAGTAGCCCAACGTTAGTAATTGGTTGGGCTGGTTATATTGGTCCAATGTTAGTTTTATGTGGGCAAACTACTAACTATATCCCTACCGATAGGGACTGTTGGCCAATGGATGCCAACGGAAAATGCTACTCGGGATAATATCCAACCAAACAATCTGAAGGCAGAAGCTCTGATTCCAGCGCATCCATTTTAAAGATTAACGTCATCTTGGAACGTAGAGACTGATTGGGATGGAGGCAGCAGAAAAAACAATGTATTGGAGTATGGGTAATTTATTATTTAAAATAGGCGGCACTTAGCAACAATAGGTACACACTTATAAATATAGGTACAAAGATGATGTGGATGAGATGTTTGGGGAGGCTTCGTATGACACTGCTTACACGTAAGTGCTTTAATGATAAATCCTTGATATTCACGATAAAATACACACACCACACTGTCCTAGTTTTACATGAAATTTGACACCGGTTCTTGTACTTAGTTAAATAAAAATGTTCACTATGAACGGAGAGAAGCTTTAATAATTTGAGATCACAGGTAATTATTGACCTTTCAAGGGACAGATCTCTGGATCTACATCGGAATCGATCCATAACGATCTTAATTTAAAATTCGAAACACGAAAAAGAAAGTGATAAAGAAAAAGAAGTTGTCAGCATCGATAGAGTATTTTACGAGTCAGTGACAGCGCCTCGTTACAATCTTAATACCGGTTCAAAGCAACAAAAAGACAACACAACACTGAAACAACAATGAATTCTTCATTGAATAAAAATCAAGTCAACGATCGCAGAAACTTGACAATATCAAACCTATCGAAAACTAAAAAAGTTCAGAATAGTAATAAGAAAGAAAGGACGTGTCATATGAATATCACCCCTGCCAGCCAAGCGTGCGGATAAATCTGGCTGCTACTGGATTATTGCAACTTACCGTTAATATAGGTATTGGAGAAAGTTTTGTGTTTCCTAAGGAAATTCGAAGGAAAAGCCATGATTTGTCTTAGGAGAGTAATCAACTGATAGTTTTCAAAATACACTGTTTTCAACTTATCGTTTCTAAAGATATAAGTTTGATTCTTAAAATGGAGATTGAATGTTATACCGAATTTGATGAATATAAAGTACGATTTAAATTGCACTGCCAAGTGAGACTTTTTCCTGATAATTAGATATCAAATTAAAACCATTAAAAAGATATCGTAAAACCTTACTAACATTAGGAGCGAAACGGTGTCTTCTAAAATTTAAATGCACTAAACTTAAGCACTAAGCTACGTCAAACGCGTTTCTGTATGGCACTAAGCTGTGAAAATCGAGTTTGACGTTTCTTATTTCAATTTATGCGACTTTTAAATTTTGTGAGCACATTTTCAAATTGGCCCCAGTGTCATCCAAAAGTCATACAGCTTACATACTTGTAAAACACCGTCGTCCAACACTGTTTAATTAACATCGATCGCCTTTAATTTTTCATCTCTTTCTTTACGTTATATATCGTTAATAGACCATCCATAGAGCCATCCGTGCATTATCGCATGGCAAGATCTCACGGACCGAGGCCATTCAGTCCCAAGTTCGATCCAGGATCTTTTGTTACACTGCGTGGGTAACAATAACTGGAACTATCTTCCAATATCTTCTAAATGAAAATTAAAAGCATGTGACTTGACCTATTTATTAGGGTTCCGTACCTCAAAAGGAAAAAACGGAACCCTGCCCAGCTGTGTCTGTCTGTCCGTCTGTCACAGCCAATTTGCTCCGAAACTACTGGACCCATTGAGTTGAAATTTGGTACACGTATGTAAGTCGTTGACCGAAACACGAATGTATGTAAGATGTAAGTAAATTAATTTTAGACATAGAGGCTTCTTTGGCGTGTGACATATCAAATGAAAGGGTTAAAAAATACTAAAAAGCAGAATAAAATAAATATTGAAGGGGGCTCCCTAACAAAACACGTAATTTTTATGCTAGTTTTTGCTCGATATAGATAACGGCAATAGGTAGACGCTTGAAATATTCACAGAATATTTATTTATAATATTCACTTAAAAATAAATAATGAAATTAAATTAAAACAAATATTTAAAGGGTGCTCCCATACAACAAGTGTGATTTTTTTTGCCGTTTTTATAAGTTATGGTAAGAAACCCTGCGTGCGCTAGCCTGACTCGCACTTGGCCGGTTTTTTCTTTGCTATGCCATGTTATTAGGGTAATGGGCAAAATGATGAACTTTTGATTATGCTAAGTACTTCTATTTGCTATTGGTCCTAAAACCATGAGCAGATTTGAATGTGTGGAAGAAATCTTTTGGAGCAGACTCATCAACCGAGTTAACTCCTGGGTTAGTATCTTGCGCTTTTTAAAACAGAGTAGTTGTTCTAAAAAAAAATGTAACGTCATAAATGTTAATTTTTAGGGTTCCGTACCTCAAAAGGAAAAAACGAAACCCTTATAGGATCACTCGTGTGTCTGTCTGTCTGTCTGTCTGTCTGTCCGTCTGTCACAGCCAATTTGCTCGAAACTACTGGACCGATTGAGTTGAAATTTGGTATTCATATGTAAGTTGGTGACCGCAACACGGACGCGTGACATAAATATATGAATTTTAAACATAGGGGCCACTTTTTGGTGGTAAATTAGAAAAAAAAAGGTTTGCCACCTATATCGTGTGACATATCAAATGAAAGGGCTTATTGTGAGGATCTTAAATATATTTTGTTTTGAATTTTAAGTAAAATAGTTTAGAAGTTATTCAGGCAAATAGACGAAAAATGACCATTCCCCCCCCCCCTCCCCCCCTTATTTCCGAAACTACTGGGACTAAAATTTTGAAAAAAAAAAATACAGAAAATATATCTTTACCTATAGATTACAGGAAAACCTATAAGAAGTCCATGGTATTTAAAGTAACCTGGTAAATTTCAGATAATCATGTATGGAACGGAACCCTCTCCATGCGAGTTTAACTCGCACTTGTCCGGTTTTTTATTAATACAATGTCCAAAATATAATAATAATGTGGAGAAAGCCGTCGGCAAACGGTAGTGAGACCAATAAATCAGTTCTCTGGTTGGCCCGTAATTATCCGCCGGGTATTGAGCCGGACAAATCCGTCGTTATTCTATCACCTATCTTAATTAATTGTATACTTTACACCAACATCGATGGGTCATACAAATGTTTAAAAAAAGCCGGTCAAGTGCGAGCTTGACTTGTAGGTACCTATGAAAAACAGACAGTAGCTACCATCAATACTCAATACTCATCTATATAATAAAACAGTACCACGACTCACTTATATATAAACAACGCACAGCCTCAACGGGTGGTCGTAGAGGTTTGAAATTTGGAGGAGATATTCCTTGAGTACCCTAGAGTTTTTTTTTATATGTAAATTGACTGACAAACGAGCTGACGGCCCACCTGATGGAAAGTGGTCACCGCCGCCCATAGCCATCTGCAACACCAGAGGTGCTGCCAATGCGTTGCCAGTCTAGGGAGGATTGGGAATAGGGATGGGATGGGGATGAGGGAATAGGCCTCCGGATCTCACTAAGGAGGTGCACTAAGGAGGGATTTGTTGAAATTCCATCCCTAAAAGGTAAAAAGAGGTGATAATGTTTGTATGGAAAATACCGCGGGCGAAGCTATGGCGGGTCCACTAGTAGTTTATAAAAATGAAAAAATAATAATAATAATAACAACCCGGTAATTATTTGCAAGCTACCTATAAAATAGGACAAAAAATAAATTTCTCAAGTTCCTATCTCTGTGCAACCGTCGAGTGTGATACGACTTTGCAATGATTATTCCGGTCAATTTTTTTTTATCTGATGTCACTACAATAGTAGTTTATGCAACGGTTGCATAATGATAGGCCTTAAAACACTAGTGCGATTTTCATGAAACGAGCCGATAGGCGAGTTTCATAATAAGATCGCACGAGTGTTTTAAGGCCAAATTATGCAGAGGTGCATACATAACTTTATCTACACACATATTATAAATCCTCCATGATGGGTTCAGAAACAATATTTTCTGGCAACAAGTGTTGCAATCGTGGCTGCATATTTCCGATATCCAGCGCATTTTCACATCACACACACTCCGAGAAGACTACTTACTATTCATATTTTCAACTAAAATGTAAATTACAAACAACTTTTTCTATTCAATTCAACAACAATTCTACTGCCTTACTGTCTTTCTTTCTGTCAGCCGTCCTTTCCACCTTTGAGCACGAATAACAATTCTTTGGTACACACGGCGAAAGAGAAAGCTGATCTTCTTGGCTCTCTTTTCGCATCCAACTCGACCTTGGATGACGGGGGAATCACACCGCAGTCCATCTTAGGGTGTGCTCACTCTATGCAGAACATTCGGTTTCTGCAAAAATCTGTTCGCAAAGTGCTTCTTTCCCTCGACATCCACAAGTCGACTGGACCTGATGGAATACCACCAATCGTGCTCAAGACGTGTGCTCCTGAGTTGGCTCCGGTTCTTACGCGTCTTTTCCGGCTTTCCTACTCATCTGGCGTTGTCCCGTGTTCCTGGAAGACAGCTCTCGTACACCCGATCCCTAAAAAAGGCGATCGCTCGGACCCGTCCAACTACAGGCCGATTGCCATCACCCCTCTACTCTCCAAGATAATGGAGTCCATTATCAACTGCCAGCTCTTAAGGTATCTGGAGGAGCACCAGCTGATTAGCGATCGCCAATACGGTTTCCGTCGGGGCCGCTCAGCTGGTGATCTTCTAGTATACCTTACTCATCGTTGGGCCGAGGCAATCGAGAGTAAGGGAGAGGCTTTGGCAGTTAGTTTGGACATTGCAAAAGCCTTCGATCGGGTCTGGCATAGAGCTCTTCTCGCCAAGCTTCCTGCTTACGGGATTCCTGAGGAATTATGTTCTTGGGTCGCCAGTTTTCTTTCCAATCGGAGCATTAAAGTGGTAGTTGATGGATCATGCTCCGATTTAAAGCCTGTGAATTCTGGTGTCCCTCAAGGGTGTGTCCTATCCCCTACACTGTTTCTTCTGCATATCAATGACATGTTGCTGGACAACACTATTCATTGCTATGCGGATGACAGTACTGGGGATACTCTATACACCGGTCACGGGAGCATATCTCGGGAACACGTCATTGAAAGCCGGAACAAACTTGTGTCCGAAATTGAGGCTATGCTGAAGCATGTCGCGCATTGGGGCAGATTGAGCTTAGTCCAATTTAATCCCCTGAAGACACAAGTTTGCGCGTTCTCCGCTAAAAAATATCCCTTTGTTGTATCGCCTTGTTTCGAAGGAATTCCTCTTGACGCTAAACAGTCTATTGGGATCCTGGGTGTTGACATTTCGAGTGACGTTCAATTCCGTGGTCATCTGGAAGGAAAAGCTAAATTAGCTTCGAAAAAATTGGGAGTGCTCAATAGAGCGGGTCAGTATTTCTCGCCAGCCCATCGCCTACAGCTCTACAAGGCGCAGGTTAGGCCTCATATGGAATACTGTTCCCATCTCTGGGCTGGAGCGCCCCAATATCAACTCCTTCCATTTGACTGCATACAACGTAGAGCTGCTCGAATTGTTAATGACCGGTCGCTTTCCAATCGGCTTGACCCATTGGCCCTGCGGAGGGATGTTGCATCTCTTTGCATCCTGTACCGCATTTATTATGGGGAGTGTTCCGAGGAATTGTTCGGGTTATTACCTGCTGCCAAGTTCCACCATCGAACTACTCGCAACAAACTAACCTTTCACCCTCACCACCTAGATCGGTGGCAGTCAACTACCGTACGTTTTTTGCGGCAGTTTTTGCCACGTACGGTAGGAATTTGGAATGAGCTTGCAGCGGCAACGTTCCCGGACCGATACAACCTAGGGATCTTCAAAAAAAGAGCCTACTCCTTTCTCAAAGGGCCGGCAACGCATCCGTGATTCCCCTGGTGTTGCGGGTGTCCATGGGTGGCGGTGATTGCTTACCATCAGGCAACTCGCCTGCTCGTTTGCCCCCCTCTTAATATAAAAAAAAAAAAAAAAAAAAAAAAAAAAAAAAAAAAAAAAAAAAAAAAAAAAAAAACTTTCGTTCAGCAAAACGTCAACATAATAGCGGCAATTCGATCCTCCGTCAAGACCATTTTTTTTTAAATCATAGACAAACGAATGAACTCTCTATTCTCATGTCACTCGAGATCAAATGTTGTGCAGTTTATATTAAAAAAACATACTGAATTGACGTTTCGTATCAATAACTGTTTTAATATCTATGGATACTAGAATAGAGACCCACTCGAGTTTTGACAGCTGTTCCAAATTTAATCTCATTTCTTTACTAAAAACGATAAAGAAATAACATTGCAGCACTGGTTTTTCCTAATTGGTTGTCAAAATGGTGGTCATTTCCTATGGTTTTTGATTAAACAATGGAGGTTTTATGATATGGGTGTAGATAAATTAACTTTTTTTCGACTTTTCCCTTTACTTAAGGCATTACGCAGATTACATAAGACATTGCTTCTTGACAAATTTCATGATTCTAGGTCAATGGGAAGTACCCTATTCATTTTGATCCCCTTGCGAGGATCAAAATATTGGCCGAATTCACAAACGCCATAATTTAAGCATTTGATTAGAGATTAAATAGTTAAATGTCCCTGAACTCACATAAACGTCACGTTAATTAAGATCAATTTGGGTGGCCTTTGTGAATTCTGCCAAAAGTTGCAGAAACGACCATATCTTTTGATTGTAATGACTTCGAAGGTTGTTTTTTTTACAGCTCCAAAGGATTGCAGACTTGAGTACATACATACATATTATCACGCCCGAAATCCCTAATGGGGTGGGCAGAGCCACAAGACTACTTGTAGCCACGTTCGATTAATTAGTCCTAAGATGGTATGATGAACCATACGGTGACAGGTGGTCAGCCCATCGCCAATACAGATAGTGTTGGAGACGTCGGAGACGACCATGTTGGAGACGTCCCGTCCCTTAGTCGACTTTTACGACATGCCAGGATGATAAGCATCTGCACGCATTCTATGCTATTTCTTCACTCCCAGTGCAGCAGAGGAGTTGAGTATTTGATATTAATTTCAACCTGATACCAAGACGCGTTCTTGAGAAAAAGGTCTTGACACACATAGAGACAGACAGACAAAGACAGATACAGAGACAGACAGACGGACAACAAAGTGTATATATAACAAATTTTTATTGGTTATAATTTTATAACATTTTTGCGTGAGTTTGGTCGTAAATAAATAGAATATATTTCGTTATATAGTTAATATGCTATATTTCAGTATATTAAATTGGAGGTATTCTTTTAAATTGTTTCAAAGAGCATGATTAATGCTTTTTCCATGAAAATCTACAAACTCTTACTGTTGACATTTTACCGAAGATTAAAGAATGGACATCTTGAAATTGTGATTTCAAGACGTCAACAAATTCTATGGTAACCGGATCTCAGTGTTCCGATACCATCAAATAAGGCATACACAACACTATATTAGGTACACAGTATTACAAAATCCGGTATAATGAGGAAAAGATGGCGCGTCCAGATAGTTTTCACAGGGTCCTCTAGCGGTTGAAAGGTGATTTGATCGAATGGATTAAGTAATTGACCAGATAATTGATTCGAGAATCAAAAGATTTTTGGCTTTTGTTGGGCCGTTATTAGAAGATAAGGATAATGGAGTTTCTGTCGAGACAATGCTTGAGTGACGGCTTTGATTGAGAGGGATATCTTATCTATTTGTAGGTATAACTATTACTCAGGAAAGCCGAATTAAAATCTAACTTTTTATCGCCCTTGCAAGACAAATATGTCATGTAAAATGAGTATTACAATAATATGTACTTTAGTAAATGCTGTAATTTCATGTTTTGCACCACCTGCCAAAGTTAAACTATTTTTGTGGATTGTTTTCTCTCTTGAGGTTGTTGGAGATCGCTATTTAGCGATAAGACCGACTATTGTGCCCTAACTTTATTTTGCTAAGTTGTGTTTTTCTGTTCTTTTGTTGTTTTCAATAAAGAGTATTGTATTGTTTAAAACGCTATTTCATATGGCTTAAATGATGAGGGATTGGGTTGAACTAATAATAATATTCATTCGTTTATAAGTAAATACTATTAATAATAATAAATCTATATTGTTCACAAATATAGATACTAATGACTTATATTCTTAAGACTTTATACCTATGAACTTAATGAATGTCATATAAAATTAAATATAAAATAATACATTCAATACTGCATTGAATTCCAAACGTGAGAAATCAAATTGAAATAAAATTTACAATATAATAAAAACAAAAATGTTATATTCAGAACTTGATAAGTTATTTTAAGACCCTACTACATGTGAAATATGCCAGGTTTCTATTGATTTAAACTGTTAGCTTACTTAGCCTAAGCAACTGATCTGCCTCCCGAAATCAAAAAGCTACTACATTTATTTCTCCTAGAATATTGACAATATTACATTTTCCAGACTTTTATCTTCTATCACACCTTTATGGGCTGTATTTGCCTCGAACCATATTTGATGTCACCTTGTACTAAGACTGCAATTAGCGTTGATTGCTCACCATTCTTCACAAAGTCTATCTATACTGATGCAAAATTTAAATAAAACCATGCGTTTACCGAATATACTCTCAAATTCAAGATGCTTTTTCATTAATTACCGCCCTGGAACAATATAGGGGCGCTCGGAGCAATCGCGCACTCCACCCGAGCAAAATTAATATTGACGCAACGTGTTATCTTGCCTTTATAATAATATCGTTTAAATAATAGCTATTAAATTTCGTTGATATTGTATTGACGGCTTCGTGGTTGCTGGATTACATGTGTCACTTCTTTTTAATCACGGTTTTATCGTCAATCTTTTTAAATGCGTCTCCATGTACCTGCTTATGGCTAACGAAGCAAATAATTGAACATTTCACTATGTTAAGTGTATTATGAACTAAAAGGCAGTCTTCCACTACGCGTTCAAACCGAAGGAACTAACTTAAGTAAGTTCCACTCGTAAAAGACAATATCGCTTCAAAACATTAAAGGCGGACGTGCTCAGACATTTCTCACACACGCATCATAAAAGAGAGTAAAAGAAAAAATAATTTAACATCGAAACACTTTCGAAGAGATAAAAGGAAGCGTGAAAGTGGGAAAGTTCTAACAATTCGAAATTCGAACGAACAGTGCTGGGCCCAAGGTAACCCCCTACGGAACCCCCCTTTTGTCTAAGTTGGTATTTGAACACGAACTAGTGAGCCATTGTAAAGATCCGAGTAAAAAGGTAAAAGATACAAGTTTCGATGGTTCAAAGGTACTCGCTAAATTAAAATTGTTTTGAAGGAATGTTGTCGTGTCTCAAAAGTTGGCGTGGCATGCTTTTTTGCTTCGTGGTTGTTATTTTATCCTATGAAATTATTTGCGATTGTCTCATTGGCATCATCGCATATTAATCGTCCGAAACAAGAAACAAAAAAAATGAAACAT
This sequence comes from Tortricodes alternella, assembly GCA_947859335.1. Taxonomy (NCBI): domain Eukaryota; kingdom Metazoa; phylum Arthropoda; class Insecta; order Lepidoptera; family Tortricidae; genus Tortricodes; species Tortricodes alternella. The sequence continues at coordinate 1,201,634 of OX401977.1, forward strand.
TGATATAAATAATAATAATATCTTGTACAGTTAACACATTGATCTGGTCCCAAACTAGGATGCCCTGGTTTATGGGTAGTAGGCAACGCTACTAATATTATATACAACAGATAATACCGTACAAAATATGTATGTCGGCTACAAACGTTTGTGCACATCACACAAAGTTTGTCCCTGTCGGGATTCGATTCGGCAGTTACATCATCAAGTCAGTCAAATAAAAATGCAAGCACACGACAGTACCCATCAGAATCTTTTAAAAATGAACTAGACATCCCGATTGCGGAATTAAATTTACCTCAAATTCCAGAAATGCAACGCACAGCGTTACCCACCTGAACCGAAACGTCAAAGCTCGGATAGCTCGAATACCGTCGCGCCATTTGTTTTTAGTCTCACTTACTGCGAAATTCAAATTCAAGAAAGTCGTTTCACAGTCGAATCGCGTACGGCTCGACTTAGCAATCTTTGTGTCAAAGGATCTTTTTGATTTATACGCGTGCCTACTGAACTGGCGTTTGGGTGGCGTTTTTATTGTGAATTTTATTTGCATGTGGAATTGGGCTGTGTTTGTGGACGACTTACTGTTTCTTGGTTTTAAAGGGAATTAAGAGATCATTTATTGGTTTTAAATAATACTTAACACAGACGATTCAGCTAATTCTTATGTTTATATAACCAAATCCAACGAATTGTGTATTGATGTTTAAACCCTGAACTTAAATCAATCGACACACAAAGAAGGGGAATCTATAACTTCTGGAAGATTATTGAATTTATAAATCCAAAGAGTGCCTCGACTTTTTCAAGATCATTGGAAGTCTTCTGCTTGATTCGAGTAAACAAAAACAACAAGCTAAGAGCCATAAATTGTGATTCTTTACATAGTCATAATTCAGTATTCTTTCCAATCATTGATTCCAGAAATTTAGTGCAAGCAATTTATTACTCTTAAACAAGTCCTGAATTCTGCTCACCTATTGTCTGGCATTAAATATAATTTATTGTTGCAGATTCGAGGTTGACGCACGAGAAAGGTAAGTCCTGCAAACTTTAAAAAATATCTCAAGACTTTTCCAGCGTAAATTTGTGTCCACTTTTACGCTGTTTTTCGACTGTTAATTATACGTTTTGTTTCTTTATTATGTTAACTGCTTTGTTTCTTTGTCTTTGTAGTCTATTTTGTAACTTTTCGAGGATGGAGTTGAATTAGTAGTACTTGAGGTAGAGCCTTTACTTTTCAATTTACAAAAATACCACGTCAGGTCATAATTACTGCAATAAGTATATGTTCAAGTATTTTGTGATTGTATGGGTATTTCACTTCAATAGCATCATTAAGCCAAACTAACCTTAAAGCGACGGATTCAATCGAATCGCAATAAACTTTAATATTGGCTTTATGTTAATATTTATCCGAGAGAGCCTGAGCAATTAGCGGCGCCTATGGAATTTACATTTATTGCCTTCTGCGAGTGCACCGTTAATATTAGCCCGCCCCGGCTCACTTGAAATTCATTAGCGCATTTTACATTTAGGGCGAAGGCAAATTTGTTATGTTCTTGATGGAAGTCTGGAAGTTCATGAATGAGTTAAAGATGATCAAATTCTATCCGTCGATGCCATTATACTTGAACTGATAAATCGTTTGTCAAAACTATTTTCGACTTTTCCAAACTATACAGATAAATTGGATCATGTAGGTGCAACAAATGAAGTAGAAGTGTTCTCCTTCTTTTGTTATTTTTTTAAGTAGCAATCGAAAATAAAAGTTTTAAGTGATCTCATCGATATAATTAACTGCATAGAATTAAAGATAGCAGTACAAATACAATAAATTATTAGAAGCCCACACTAATTCAATGAAGCGTGATTGATTGACGTTTACTTATGATATAAAATGTATATATATGAAATTGCCTTTATTTACAAAAATACTAAGAAGCAATCCCTAATTCCCTAAACCCTTTGACAGACCGAAGCCATTAAGGAAACGGATTGCAAAAAGCTTTGTCCCACGCAAAAGAGAATAAGAAAACGTTGTCAATTTTCCCGTACGGGACGGGATGGGAAATATTGATGGTAATGATGTATTAGCGGCCGTACGTGCGGGAACATCAAATTAGGGGGGTTTACCGAAACGTTGACGTCTCGTGTACGCGCTGGGGTTCCGTACAGAGGTTTCTCTGACGAGAACAAGGGTCCGTGTGTCTGTATAGTATTAGGGCTAAAATATTTAAAAATGTTCAGGCGTATTAAGACGTCAATTAGGGGACTCAAACTGATGTGGCATTAGCTACAATCAATTGGTATATTAAGTATGATTTACGCGCCTATCACAAGCCATAAAATAATAAGTCATAAAAACAAACAATAATGAGTCGAACGGATCCTAAAAGAAAAATTGTGTACATAAGGTACGAAACTAATCACTATTAAGAAAAATTGTAACAGTCGTGAAATTTCGCAAGATATCTTCTCTTTTCTCGAAGTCAAACCTATATAACCGCAAATAACGACCATGTCGTCAAAAAACAAGTGTACTTGACAGCCTAGAGACATCTGTCGTCTGGGCTAGGCGCCTCGTAGCTCAGTTGGATAAAGATTTTCTGTGCTGTTTGGTACTTATTTTGGTGATTAAGTATTTTATGATATACGGAACCATGACACTTTTAAGCCGTATGTTATATTTTCGGTAAATCTTCTACTAGGCAATTGATTTGTATTGTGCTTGTTTATTTGTGCAATAAGGGGGATAACGGCAACCGCCGCTTTTTCCCTCGTAATTTGGCTGTCGATGTTTCTTTTTGCTTCTTATTATCCGGGACACAAGTATTTTTAGATATTTTTTCATGGTTTGACAATTGTTTATTGGTTATCATTGCTATTTGCGATTTGGTAGTGAGTGAGAGAGAATTAGAATACTATCACTGAGCTATTTTAAGGCATTGGAAATATTCCGGACTGTGAAAGGCAAACTTCCATCCTTCATAGTCGAAAAGTTATCCATAATTTTATGGTTTGTCCTGTAATATAAATGGTCATAAAATTATCAAGCTTAAATCCCGTATATTTATGTGGATCGCAGTAGGTATTCAACACAAATATAACACGTGCCGCTTTTTTTCTTCAGCTTTTTCAGACTCATCAGAATCAGTAGCAGTGACAAGTCAAACATCAATTACGTTGATTTCTGTTTACGTAAACAATTTATGGACATGTCCACACCGGATTCCGGTCGTCGTTAATTTTTATCCAATTTCGTTGATTGCCGAGGTTTTTGCTGACGATAAACAAGGGTGTTGGGCAAACTGAGCTGATGCTTTGAATTTAAATGGTTTTGGGGACACAGTCTGAACATCAAATGACGATTCAGAGTATTTACTCTAAGATACTGGGTGTTCTAGCTTAGATATCAATTTTCATTACACTTTCACAAAATTTTCAAAATAGCTGCATCTCTATAGTGTTGAATATTCGGCTTAAGACCCAGGGAAGGCAGGGCAAGAGAGCAGCACAGTAAAACACGTTCGTCTGGTTCAAGTGTATTACAAGAGAGAGAGAGGCCTTCCTTACATATAAAAAGTAACTGAACTTAATGCTACCCACATACAAAACATAGGTATAGATCGAATATCATATTCATCTGTGAAGTTCTAGAAACGTTTAAGTTAGTCGTAGGTTGTTTTCCAAATCAAATTAGTTGTTCTCCCTTAGCATTCAAGAAGAAACAACGATAGAAAACTTTCTGGACTGTCACATTTCATTTACTTTGACGCAAATAAAATTAATATAAACTTCATAAATACAATGAAAGTTGATGAAAATTATATCAAAAACACAATGTCACGTCACACGTCAACCGTGTCACAGGCGTCTTATATTTCACCTTGAAATCTTATCACGTTACTTTTAAAACCAATAATCCTGCTGCGTCGGCGCACTAAGTTCCCGCTGATGGTGTTTCGATGTAATCCGCACTATTTAGCCGGCTCAGGCGCCGTGTCGTATGGGATTTGAATAAAGGCGGTTTCAGACAAACGCTCAGCTTACTCACGGTGACGATTATTAAATAGGGCTTGAGTGTAGGTACAATATACCTCTTGCTTATTTGCACAGATTATTGCCACATTTTAAATTTCCTGGTAGGTACGGCAATCGGTATCTATATGTTATTCCGGACTTCACTGTAGGTATCATCAAAAACGCTTTTTCGTTAGGTCAGATGCTATATTACAATGGTTGTAAGCCGTCAATTATATTTAAATAGTGTAATTTTTCCAGTAACTAAAAAAAGAAAAATGATAGTTTGTCACTTTCAAATAAATACATTATTATTTCCATCTTGCTACAGTTAATGAGATGGAATTAAAAATAGGTGTAATATGTAAATTTAATAAGTGTTTTGTAAAGTTACGTAATGGAGTGACATAATAGTTTTAACGACAAAGCTCTTTAAAAAAACCGTCTTAGCAAACAAAGTGAATATTTATGTAATATTTAACAAACTTACTTTTTTATTAGTATTTATTAAAATCGCAGCGTTATCGCAGATCGTGTGCAGACGTCTTTCAAATCGCGTCTCCTGGGATCTGAATAAGCTGTTACGAGTAGAAGCGTGGGCTAGGTCACGAGTACTTTCCCTACTTGCTTTATTCGCTTTTAATAATAAATCCTAGTATATGAGAATATGTGACGCTGTGGTTGAAGCCACTCAAATAAATAATAATAATAATAAAAAAAGAAAAACAAACCTGAAGTTATGCAACTTCAAAACAAAAAAAAACGCGAAATTGACTCTGCCATGCTCGACATGGAAATACGACGGTAATCGGATACGGGTAATTACGGTCGACATGGAAATAGCAGTCGGTGACTTCAAATTGCTGTTATAGGATTTATAAGATACTGACGTCATAATGCCCTATGTCACCCGGGCATTTTGCCTGAATCGCTTGACACTCCAATTGGTACAATTTGTTCAGTAGTTTATAGTCATACATAATCACATACATACATACTCGCGAAAAACATAACCTTCCTTTTTGCTTCGCTGCAGACGAGTAAAAAAAGTTTAAATTTATTAACAGTAGTTCGACGTTCTGTATTAATAAATTATGTCCTATAAAATAGACTGGATTTCTAATTTATTTTTCATTTTCATGTCTTCCACAGTCAATAGATGGCACTGAAATGAAATTGTGTGTTGTGCAGAATCGCGAATAGGAAGGAACAGGATTGTATAAAAATAGTTATTATAATAATAAAGAAGATATACTGAGAATCTGGAACCTAGCAAAAGTGTACATTATACCACTGGTGCTCTTCTGAAGAGTAATCATACACAAACACCTACACCATAGCTTAAGGATGTTAGACTTACCAAAGAATACCTACATTACCATACAAATGCAATCCTCAATACGTGCAGGACAGTCCGCAAGTTCTTTCAAGATGGGACACCAAACACAGATTGACTATAATGTTGACAGTTACTTGGTCCGAGACCCATGTCTGCTTTTTACCGAAGCACAGTTTTGAGAATAAAGACGGAAAGGAAAAGAATATATATAAATAATAAATAATTACTATGAAGAATAGCGAATGTGGTCAAATGTAGATGTGTAGAATTCGCATTGTGCAGAATTACGAATAGGGAGAAACAATAATGGCATAAACGTCAAATAATCCATATAATAATACAACTAATAAATAAATCTACCTTTTTGATTAATAACAAACTCATCTCGTTTAATAACTTATTTAGATAGTTTTTATCATTTAAGTTAGTATGAAAGTCGGCACCCGATGCAACTTTATTTATAAGAAACTATGATCAATAAAAAAGTCCATTATTGTCCATCGCTATAATCTAAAATCTCGGTGATCAGTGTGACGTCAAAAAAATGACGTGTCAAATGTGATACATAAATCTCGATATAGATGCACTTGGAAATTGTTTCCATTTACCAACCCTTGCCGCTCAGGCGTGACGTCAAAATGCTGTACCGTCACTCGCACAAGGGTCAAAGTTACAGCATTTTGAGTTTAAACTTCTAAATACGTCAATATTTTGTATATGTTTAGTATATAGTACATATTGACGTATTTAGAAGGTAAAGATCCTTCCACTTTGATAGGGTTTCTTTAAAATTTTAACTTGAATTTAGAATGTCTATAAAATATATTGTGATTATATTCTATGACGGTAAACGCGAATAAAAGCGAGCAGTTCAACATAATTTTGCATTTTAATTACATTGAGATCCCGGTGTATATTGTGATGACAGATGATGTCGCACGAGAACTCACCTAAAAGCCAAGCATAAAGCAGTTACAGAAAATGTATTGCTAGTCACTTTCGAGCTCAACTATACGACGTTGTCACCACCACGGTGATAGGAAGATGCAAAAAATATAATAAATGATGGGATTCCCCGAAATTTTGACTGCCATCAATAAAAACTCACCCCTAAACAAACGATAAGGGGGCAGGGGATAGTTTACTTAAGTTTTTGTATACAGTATGTTTTTGCAGGGGCAGCAAGGTTTTGGCACAGCCTGTACATTGGTTAGATGAAGTGTATAGGATGTTTTATTTGAAGAATTATATAAAACACAATTAATTAATATTTAAGTTTCTAATTAAAGTGCGTGACTTTTATGACACTTAAAGAGTTTTTGACAATAATAAAACTAGCTGAAAATCATTGAAATTCTTTACATGCATTTGAAAATTATTTCTTAGTATATTATAATGTCATCAGTAAGTATATCTTTTGCCTTCTATAACATAAAATTGGAAGTCACGTTACCGACAGTGAACAACCATTACATCGCTTAATTACCATTAGATGACTTAGCGGTCAAACCAATACCCTAATAACCTCTCTAAGTAACCACACTCCCTAAAAAGCTAAACTCCGCAATCACGGCCATGCATTGTATTGCATCGGGCAAAACCGCTTAGCTATCGAAGCTTATAAGGTTGCAAATCCGTCGCCGTATTCTGTAGCTTTGCCTTATTTTTGTAAGACTAGTTGACTTTCGTTCATACAATGTGCGACCTTATGGATTTTGTTAGGGGATAGTTTTATAGATAACATTGAACACTATTCAACTCTGTCTTTTGGGAGGCGGCCGTGCGAGACGAATCGAAGTGAGTCGTTAAGAAGAAAACGTGGGGTTTTAAGAGCTGTATTGTATTGATAACGTTATTTATATGACACTAGCTTTTGTCGCTATTCCCTTGGGAACTATGCAATTATCCGGGATAAAAACTATCCTATGTTCTTCCTCAAATCTCAAAGTAGGTCCTAGCCAAGTTCCATCAATTTAGTTGTTGGCCATGAAAACGTTTGACAGATAGCTGGACAGGTTTACTTTACTTTACATACTATTAGCACGGACGGAAGAGTAAAGACAACTCCATTTAGCAACGCAGGTGTATAGAATAATACAAACACGGCGACCAGAATATTTATTTGACAAAATTTGGTGGCCTAAATCTAAAGGTAAATCAGAACAAGATCGAGGTATCCGGAGCATGCATGCAAATAAAATGACAATAACCAAACATAAATCTAAGGGGTTTAGGGGAAGTTTTCGCTTCAGTGCATCCAAGATTTGGAACGATCTGCCTCCACCACTTCGGACTAGCAGCATGTCATTACCAACTTTCAAAGATAAAATACGCAGAGCTTTATTTCAAAAGCAACTGTCAGAAAGTTAATCAGTTAATCAGTTAATCAGTTTTAATCAGTTTTGGTATTAGTATATCAAAATCAAAACCTCACCTCACCTGGTAGATATATCTCACGGAATTTCTTACTTCTGTCATTAATTTAATTTAATTTAGTTTTAGTTTAGTTTAATCTGATAACTTTAAGTTTAGGTACATTATTAATGAAAGCCCTACCTGGCATGTGAAATATGAATCACTTTCAGAGAGCCAAGGTGCAGGCTGCAAAACAGCGCTGAGGGCGTAATGCTCTCAGCACACGCTGAGTCCTGAGCCTTTTGCCACCTAGTTTTAAGAGTCCTTTTATGTTGTTTCTATTTTATTTTATTTTACTTTAATTTATTTTGTGTTCAAAATTATTATGTGCTTGTTTAATGTGACAATAAATATCTTTATCTACACCCATATCATAAAACCTCCATTGTTTAATCAAAAACCATAGGAAATGACCACCATTTTGACAACCAATTAGGAAAAGCCAGTGCTGCAATGTTCTTTCTTCTTTATCGTTTTTAGTAAAGAAATGAGATTAAATTTGGAACAGCTGTCAAAACTCAAGTGGGTCTCTATTCTAGTATCCATAGATATTAAACAGTTATTGATACGAAACATCAATTCAGTATGTTTTTTTAATATAAACCGAACGACATTTGATCTCGAGTGACATGAGAATAGAGACTTCATTCGCTTGTCTATGATTTAAAAAAAAATGGTCTTGACGGAGGATCGAATTGCCGCCATGTTGGTGTTTTGCTGAACGAAAGTAGAATTGTTGTTGAATTGAATAGAAAAAGTTGTTTGTGATTTATATTTTAGTTGAACATATGAATAGTAAGTAGTCTTCTCGGAGTGTGTGATGTGAAAATGCGCCGGATATCGGAAATATGCAGCCACGATTGCAACAAATAACTTGTTGCCAGAAAATATTGTTTCTGAACCCATCATGGAGGATTTATAATATGTGTGTAGATAAAGTTATGTATGCAACTCTGCATAATTTGGCCTTAAAACACATGTGGGATCTTATTATGAAACTCGCATGTCGGCTCGTTTCATGAAAGCCGCACTAGTGTTTTAAGGCCTATCATTTTGCAACCGTTGCATAAACTACTATTTTACTTTACTTTTACTTTTACTTTAAAGATGACAGGCATAATTTGAAAATATTGCTGAATTGACAACGACATAGGAAATGCTTATAAATTAAACAAATCAAGATGTTATAGTCGTATAACATCTACACGTATTTAACTTGCAAGTAGTTATCGCTTATATTGAAAATCAAACAATTTTTCAAATTAACTATAGCAAGTAATAATACGAATAGTTTTCAGCTAATGTCAACCTTTGTTACTTGCATAATAAATATTTTCATTATCATTTTCAATTATAACCACTGAAACAGTGAACGAACCGATCTTATATCCCACGCATGGTACATTTGTAGATGCACTACAGTCTATTCCATCAACGCACAATGTACCTTCATTAGATATGGAGTGTACAGCAAATATCGGGTATGCCCGGTCCAAACCGAGTGGACAAACATTCATTAGGAGATTAATTGTAACAGTTAATGGCCACTCCAGCGGAGCAGAGATTATCTGTGCGTGACACCGTCTGTTTGCCTGTGTGATAGCTCTTGAAGTCCGTGAGGTTAGTAAATATATGCCACCTGTGCTGTAGTTGGTTATAGTTAAACCATTAGCCCTGCTATATATAATAGCTACGAACAGTGCGATCCGGATGGCCATCAAAGTGTACCCAATTAATCGATGATAGAAAAACCAAAGGGGGAAATGTTTAAATATTAGTCTTTTTTTTCAAAGAGAAAATATAACTTCTTAATGTACAAGGTGGGCCATAAGTTTTTGCAAATAGCAACACGGTTTTTTTTCTAAACTATCAATTGTGCGGTACAAAAGATGACGGGAAATTAAACGCCATTTTGTACATTTTTGACTACGATGGCCCGTTTCACAGGAAAGCAACATTGTTATTGTGTTAAACACTTTTAAAAAAACCAGTCTTACATTACTATGCGATGCTTTTTTAGGATTGAATATGGATTAAGCCGTATAAGTTAGTGTCCCAGCATCAATTTAATCAAAGTTGTGGTGAATAAGTTTAAAGAAACTGGTTCAACAACGAATATTAACCAAACAGGGCGGTTACGTACCAGAAGTGATGATTGTCAGCATCGAAAATGAAAATGAAAATGAAAATATTTATTTTGCAAGTAGGCCACATGGGCTCTTTTACATGTCTGAAGCTACCAGCGCTTCGAAAGGTGACATCTGCTAAAAAGAAACGCCGCAAGAAACTCAGCAGTAAGTCTTTTTTTTCCGACTTTTACATTAGAGTTTTAACTAAAACTAACACATTAAAAGGGAAGCAAACAATCCTAATAGGTAAAAATTAATTATAATAAATAACTAATAAGGGAGGACGTCTGGACAAGTTAAGCTACTTAGAGATGTATAAAGCCTCTAAGGGTCATCATAATATTAATTAAAATAAAGAAATATAGAAATATCTAAATTGATTACCTACCTAGGTTAAATAGAGATGCAGACAGTCTCCACGGTCAAGTATAAAGAAAGAGATGTAAGGTCTCCAAATATCAAAATAATAATAATAATTTGAAATAAAAATATTTCATGTCCTAATAATTCAAATATCGAATATAGAACCCTATAGAATATAGTATTGAGAACACTATGAAGTCTCTCTAGTCAGGTTCAGATAACGCACAAACGAATAAATTAAAAGGTAACAATTTTAAATTTTAAAAGGTCCTTGCGAGCATGAACCGTGTTCACGAGTATCACGCGTATCTCAGCCATCGTCTCCCTCAACCATGTTTTAGGGAAGGTGGCGACCCGGTCAACGACGCCGCCGTAAGCAAAGACCTTTGAGCGAGCATGACAAGCTCAAGCTGCCGGACAAGAATGAAATAAATCAAGGCAGATACGAGTAGCCGTCCGACGAGAGATGTCACAGTGGGCTCATATGATAAAAAATTTGCATGTGCGATATAGGTACATATACAATAATCTTACACAATTATGCATAACTAAAACGAACACATGAAAAGTGCGACAAACAGGCCTAATGGGAACAAAATAATTATAATAAATAGCTAATAAGGGAGATGTATAGTCTCCGCGTCTGGACAAGTAAATTTTAATGTCTTAGAGATGTATAAAGTCTCTAATGGTCTTTTCATATAATTGCGTAGTTGGCTGCAGGAGTGCCAACAACAAGATGGAGCTCATTTAGACGACAGTTTTTTACAAATAAAAAACAAATTTTCTACAAATTACTTATAAGAAATACCTCATAAAATAAATAGCATTTGTAGTTTTGCCTCTATCATGTTTCTAAAAGTGCAAAAACTTATTGCCCACTCTGTATAAGTACTTAAATTGAGTAAGCCTCACATATTTTAACTCTGTGACTGAATTTAAATAAAAACAAAATTTGGTGTCTGTGCTGTTGACCGTGGAAGAGTTCCTTTATCCGGAGCCAATCCTGGATATCGATTCAGGTCATGCTTACCAGAATCATGCATTGTCTTCGGAACTGAACCATCATGCAAAATTTCAGTTAGATCGGAAACCGGGAACTGGATCTTTAACTTGCATTTGATTACAGATATATAGACACCGGAACAGATTAAAGTAATATAAAAGCTTGGAAAAGACACATTATTACGAAAATATTCGCAATCAAAATAATCTTTCTATTCGCATTATTCATCTTATTAATTTCGTGTGTTTACTAGTTGACTACAGCAGTAACAAGAACTTTAGCTGAACGTAAACCCACTAGAAGTTATAAGTAAAGTTAATAGGCACCGTACTAAAAAAGTTTCAGGCAAATTGCGTGAAGTTCTGAAATATAGACGTAACATAACCTAAAATGTCGGGACCTTGATATAAGGCCTTCAGTGAGCTTATACTTCTGTCTGTTGGGAATTGTGTTTGATTTCATTTGACTTTGTTTCTCGCTCAAGGATGAAAATTTATTTGAGCGACGACTTTCTTGAACAATAATGCTGTTAATAATAATATTGAAGAAATTGTTATTATTTCTGCTTATTCATAAAGAAATAAGAACTTCAAGAGATCCTGCATTGAAGGCAGATCGTAAGTGGCAATCGGAAACGTTTTTGCTCAAGTCAAGTTGAAGTATGTTTATAACAAAACAGTGCTAAGGTATGGCTTGTAATATTAGTAGTTTATGCAACGGTTGCATAATGATAGGCCTTAAAACACTAGTGTGATTTTCATGAAACGAGCTTTAGCGAGTTTCATAATAAGATCGCACGTGTGTTTTAAGGCCAAATTATGCAGAGTTGCATACATAACTTTATCTACACACATATTATAAATACTTACTCCATGATGTGTTCAGAAACAATATTTTCTGGCAACAAGTTATTTGTTGCAATTGTGGCTGCATATTTCCGATATCCGGCGCATTTTCACATCACACAGTCACTCTGAGAAGACTACTGTTCATATTTTCAACTAAAATGTAAATTACAAACAACTTTTTACAATTCTACTTTCGTTCAGCAAACAACCATCATGAAAGCAGTAATGGCGGCAATTCGATCCTCCGTCAAGACCATTTGTTTTAAATCATAGATCAAATGTTGTGCAGTTTATATTAAAAAAACATACTGAATTGACGTTTCGTATCAATAACTGTTTTAATATCTATGGATACTAGAATAGAGACCCACTTGAGTTTTGACAGCTGCTCCAAATTTAATCTCATTTCTATACTAAAATCTATACGGGAATAATATTGCAGCACTGGTTTTTACCTAATTGGTTGTCAAAATGGTGGTCATTTCCTACGGTTTTTGATTACACTATGGAGGTTTTATGATATGGGTGTAGATAAAACATTATAATCGTCAGATTTTAGGTTTGCTAAAATTTTGCGGGTTAGATACAGGTACGAAAACCACCCAGGAGTAGTCTTGCAATTGTTTATATTTTTCATGACAATCATTAAGACAAATAAAGGCAGTGAAGACTTCCAAATTTTAAAAAAAATGTATGCGATCATCAACCCGACAGTATTCGTAGAAAGAATCTGCCAAAATTGTTATTATTAATAGCCCGTAGCCCAGTATATCAAGTTTATACGTAGTATCCATTTCCTTACTAAAGTCCTACACTTACTTGTGATCGTCCGTGCGTGCACACTTCTATAGTATGAACTCAGGGATAATCCCCGGTTGGTGTCACATCACATTCGAGTTAAAGTTGTCTTAAGGGCCTCTGCGTGGCTTCGGACCCAATGCCTTCCAAAGGTCCGGGACTCCCATAGTCTCATGATGGTAACAGATATACATAATAATAATTTGGACACTAACTCACATTGATCTGGACCCAAACTAGGATTTGCTGTACTATGGGTACCCGACGATATAGGAATAATTATATAGGTATATAAACGCACGATAAACATGAAACATCCATGACTAGGGTACAAATATTCTTACTCACCACACAAACTTTGCCCCTGGCAGGACTTGAACCCGCGAGTCAATCAATTCAGTTCTTGACCATTTTTAGGGTTCCGTACCCAAAGGGTAAAACGGGACTACGGACAGTTGAAATTTTAACAGATGATATATTTTTGTTGCCGGTATAACAACAAATACCAAAAAACAGAATAAAATAAATATTTTAGGGGGCTCCCATACAACAAACGTGATTTTTTTGATTAAAACTTTCGTGAGACATTACTAAGACTAGAAATAAGCACGGCTTTACTCACGATTTATTGTCAGAAACCACCAGCGGTATGTGGTATGTTGTGGTATTGCCACCAGCGTGGAAGCCCGTTGTTCCAGCGATTCGGAATACTGGACGTGTTGACATTCCTGTGGACACTGTGAGTTCGGCATGTTTGCTACCGTTCACCACCAACAACGAGCCGCAGCCTGGTGCATCATCAACACCGGTGCAGCCCCCCACCGCCCCCGCGCCCCCAGCTCAGGCGCAACGGGCCGCGCGCCGGGCAGTGCGTGGGTTGCTGTGAGCGCGACCGCACTAAACCCCTGAAGAAGGACTCCATATGAGTCCGAAACATGTCGGACTATTTCTGACAATAAATAGTGAGTAAAGCCGTGCTTATTTCTAGTCTTAGTGCCTTTTTTGCCATTTTTATGGATAATGGTACGGAACCCTTCGTGCGCGAGTCCGACTCGCACTTGGCCGGTTTTTTAAATAATATTTTGGACTGCTTGTTAGCTCATTTTAAATTATGTAACAATATGTTCGTTGTGAATTTTTAAATTTCCAAGTAAAAAGCACTAACATAATTTTTACTAAAAGGCTATTTTACTGTCAGCCGGCTATCGCGTGGGACGTCAACATACTGAAACCGGTCGTAAACGTCAAAACAAGCATAGTCTGTTCGGCTGCGGTCCGAATAACACTTTCGGTGATCACAACGATTAAGGTGGGCGGCGTGATTTGGAACGCAACCCAATCTGTGCAAACGTTATACGTCGTGACTGGTGTTTAAAGTCACGTCATGGATCCACTTCTGACGTGTATCCACATCCGACGAACGCGCCGCGCGGTGCAAACAGTTACAGAAACAGACTTGTGCAGCGTGCGTGCTGCGCGCGCGCTGGACGCGAGCGGTTCGCAATCGGCGCGCGAGTGGCGCAATCGCGGTGTGTTCGTCAGATGTGGACGCACCTTAACTTAGAAGTAAAAATCGAAGTTATTAATTTATTAATTCTAAATAAATTTGATTTATTTTTAAATTGGAATGTCTGCGACAGAAGAAGAAGCTTGTAAGAAGTTGTCCAAATTTCGGAAAAAATGGTAATCTGTTGGAGCAAGGTCCGGGGAGTACGGTGGATGTCGCAGACATTCCAATTGTAGATCATCTAACTTAGTGGTTGTTTGTTGTGCAGTGTGTGGTCTTGCGTTGTCGTGAAGCAGCAGTAGCCCAGAGCGATTGACCAATCTTGGTTGTTTAGCAGCTAGTTCTTCCTTCGTGGTATGCAGTTGCTGACAATAGACATCTGCCGTAATCGTTTGGCCAGATTTTAGAAAGCTGTAGTGAACGACACCGGCGCTAGTCCACCAAACACTCACAAGTAACTTTTTCTGAGTCAATTTTCGTTTAGGGCTATCTCTGAAGTGCTTTGTGATGGATCCGCTTCCACAATAGCCTTTAATTCTTCATTTTCCACTTTGGTCTCCGGCCGCCCACGGGTTGGTTCTGAAGGTCGAAATTTCCAGAACGAAAACGTTGCAACCAAAAACATACCGTGCTTTCTTTTGCGACACCAGCGCCGTACACATCATCAATGCTTCGAGCTGTTTCTGCAGCACTGGTGCCACGGTAGAACTCGTACTCGTAAATATACCGATATTTCATGTTTTCCATTGTGCGGTAATAAGCGACGCTAAAGAAAAAAATTATGAGAAAAAAACAAATGAATGACTGTTTTCAAAACTCAAATGTACCAGCTAAATGAATTTATGAATTTGAATTTGGAATTCTTAACCAAAGAGGAGATATTTCAGATCAAAGTGGTCAGTACGACAAAACGCTAATTTCATATGTAAGGACCCAATATTTGTTACTATTGTCAAGTAGCCAGTTGACGAATTTACGAAACTGAGTGAACTTTGTGAGATGGTACCTGTCACTTAGCACTGCTAGTGTAAGTGACTTGTCATCTATGACGTCAATCAACGTAATCAAGGTATTAGACAGGCAGCCTGTATCAGCCGGCAGGTCAGCCTTGTTTGTGTTGCTCTTATCTCGCCGCCCTGCGCAAACAGGCGCGGAGTATGCCTACTGGATATGGTAGTTTGAACTGGATTCATCCGGTTATAACCAGTTATAGCCGGTTTGCTGCAATAGATGCGAGATAAGACAAAAAGTGTCAGACTTAAAAACGGATCATTGTGGTGTTAGATTGGTCAGGTTGTACATTTTTCAGTTCAGTTCTTTATGTATAAAAAGAACATAATCAACACACGACAATACAGAAGTAATTTCAAATAATTTAGAAAAATAGGCGATTGACCTTGAAATTGGAAATTTTGAAACAAATACAGGAAATTGTTCATTACCTATAGATTACAGGAAAACTTATAAGTCTATAGTATGTGTAGTGAAAAGTGAAGTGTAGGAGTACGGAACCCTCTCTCGAAGTTAACTCGCACTTGTCCAGTTTTTAGGGTTTCGTACCTCAAAAGGAAAAAAAACGGATCCCTCATAGGAACACTCGTGTGTCTGTCTGTCTGTCTGTATGTCTGTTTGTCTGTCTATCTGTCCGTCTGTCACAGCCAATTTGCTCCGAAACTACTGGACCGATTGAATGGAAATTTGGTACACATATGTAAGTCTGTAACTGCACCACGAATGGGTAACGTAAATAAATGAATTTTAAACATTCGGGCCAGTCTTGGGGTAAATAAAAATATATATATGCAAACTATATTATGTGACATATCAAATGCAGGCTTATTACGAGGATCTTTAATATTTTTTTTATTTTTAAGATAAATCATTTGGAAGTTATTTAGGAAAATAGGCAAAAATTTAACATCCCCCCTGTTATCAAAAATTTTGAAAAAAAATACAGAAAATAGTTTTTTACCTATAGATTACAGGAAAACCTATAAAAAGTCTATATGGTATTCAAAGTAACATAGTAAATTTCAGTTAATCATGTACGGAACGGAACCCTCGTAGGTACGGAAGGGTTCCGTTCCACACTCGCACTTGTCCGCTTTTTCTATGTCAAAGTTCCTATCCCCATCTCCATCTTTATTAATTAAGTTTTTGAACTTATTTATAAGCCATTGGCACCTAGATAGAGCCTTCTTGTAAAATCGCCGCATCTGCACCGCCTGCCTTCGCTGTGCACAGACAAACAAAACAGCCCGACTCCCTGATTAATAGCATCGACATTCACGATCAAATGAATACAGTAGCGCCGGATCTCGCAGTTTAGACTCTGATTAATGGCCTCGCTGATCTTTGCACTGCTGTGTACTTTAGTAGTTTAGCTTCAGAGTTGAGAAGTGGTTAGGTGTTAGCTTGCGTGAGGTCTTGAGTTTGAATTTGGAAATTGTAAAAAACCTATAAAACTGGTTTTTGATAAAACTGTAGCTTTTGTGCATTGCAAAGCAAAAATCTTGGATGTAGATTCAATTCACACATGTCAATATGGAATATATTACTGAACACTTCAAAATAGATAGTGTATGTTAGTTTTTTTTATTCATGTTAAACTTTACGCACCCCAATATAATATGTATTTTCACAAATTTTACTTTCGCCGTAAAGTTATAACATTTCTAATTCATTCCTTCCTTACTAATATTATAAATGTGAATGTAAGTTAGTTTGTTACGCTTTCACGTAAGAACTACTGAACCGATCATCGTGAAACTTTGTACACAATGCTCTTGGAGGTATTAGAAGTAACAAAGGATACTTTTTAACCCGGAAAATTAAAACGTTCCCATGGGGATAACTATAACCGCATTCCACGCAATCACGCTAGAATGTAAGTTTGTTTGTTACGCTTTCACGTAAAAACTACTCAACCGATCATCATGAAACTTTGTACACATATTCTTGGAGTTATTAGAAGTAACATAGGATACTTATTATCCCGGAAAATCTAAAATTTCCCGAGGGAATAACTATAACCGAATTCCACGCGAACGAAGTCGCGGGCTAAAGTTAGCATTTACTATAAAACAAAGAAGCCAACCCAGATTTGACCCTAGGTCAGTCATTATGGTCTTTAAGACCACCCTAAGGAAATGACTAAAGACCGTTGATTGATGATTAAATTAGTTTATTCCTGTTCTTTTAACAATGTTTTTATTGACTGATTACTCAATAATGGAACACACGCAGCTATATATATGGAAATGTACTTGACCGAGTGGTTACTACTATGTACTACCATTATTACTATATTTTTAGCAACCTGTATTACAGGGTTTTTAAAGTTATTATCATACTATCTTATGCTCCAGGTAAAAGATACTGTAGAGATGTATATTTAAACCAGTGGACCCGCCATTGCTTCGCCCGCGGTATTTGTACCGACTGCAGTGCCATCTGCCGGGCTGATTTGTGAATCTAAACCACCCAGGGCGCCATCCGAACACATACAAAAAAATCATTCAAATCGGTCCAGCCGTTTAGGAGTTCCGTGACACGTACAGTAGAATTATATATATAAAGATTATGTAACTAAGGTTATTTCAACTGACGTTTTAATGTGTTTTGTTTTCCCTCAAGTTCCTCGTCGAGAATGCATGAATTTGCCATTGATCCATTTTTCAGCCCTTATTTCAAACTTTTAGGGGTTGGTTGTCGTAAAAAAAGTAGCCTATATCCTTTCCTGGGGTTCAGACTATCTTCATGACTTTTATCGAAATCAGTTCAGCAGTTTAACCGTAAGTCGCGCAGATTCATAAATAACTATCTAAATATCAACGGATTCTCATTAGGCTGCATGAACTTCCCGTAAATAAATTTTCCAGACCCTATTTTACAACACGTAAACAATAGTCGATATGCGTACACATAAAACACATCGCACACCTATTATATTAAATAAAATAACGCATAAATGTCAAAAGAATTAATTGTCAAATAAAGTTTTACAACTCAACTGTGTTGAGAAAATGCGTGACTTCATGCTGAGGTTATCGCCAGTATGCGAACTGTAATTTTATTGTGTCAAAAGAAAGTATGGATTCTACTTCAATAAAATTGTCCCACTATTTGCCAATATCATATCATCAGTATTATTTTTCAATCGAAATCACAAATTATTTTATTAATTATGTGTAAACATGTTTTAAATTAATATTAAACGTATAATAAAGTTAAATGTAATTATTATCTCTAGGAATATAGTTAGTGAGTGTGACAATGGGTCCAATTCGAAACGGTGCCTTCTTAATTGATTTTTTTTAAACTTAACATTAAGAACGTCCAACTCAATTTTGCATAGCACAAATCTGTCAAAACCGAGTATGACGTTTCTTATTTTAAATTTAATCACTTTTAAATTGGCGAACACATTTTCGAATTGGCCCCAACAGGCATGCAATTAAACTAGATTACTTATAAATATACAAATCGTACCATCTACCTTACACGAGTAGTATGTATGATTCATAAAATGTTCCAACTACATTTTACTATATGCAAGGTTTTAAATAAATAAATAAGGTTTTTTCAAAAATCAAAATATTTATTTAGCAAGTAGGCCTTACGGGCTCTTCCCATGTCTGAAGCTATCAGCGCTTCTAAAGGTAACATCTGCTGAGAAGAAGCTCCGCAAGAAACTCAGCAGTATTTTTTTAAAATACTATGTTAAGAGGAGTGAGAACCTACGGCTTTTCATACAAGAGGCAATAACGATTTTCACCCCTTAAATGTTAACCAATATTGACCACCTTTTGATAGGTTGTCAGTCAGAACAAAATCTAGGTTTATACGTTTTGCTTTTTTCACTATAATCAATAAATTCAGTTTTATTGTTGTTCCAGTATTCTCATACAAAACTACTTTCAGCAATTATGTTTGATCATTAATCAATATTCAAAATACGTATAGACTTAGATTTTTATCTGAAAAGAAAAAAAAAAAGCCTTTGACTCACAGTCCTCTTAACCATAGTGCATTCCCTCCTGATAATCGTCTCCCATACGCCCATATCTTCCGATCTACCAAATAAAGACGCATAGCGCATATAATGACTCGGCGCCGTCGCAGACGGTGTTATTTCATATTAGACTGTATCCGGCAGACATTACGTGTATCCTGCGCACATTAGGCAGACAGATGGGTTTCATTACTTGGTCCTTAACTGAGCGCGTTGTGTGGCGATTTATCGTTTCTTTTGGCGCTTGATTTGATACGCTGTTTTGTGTGGATTTCTTCGAGATTCTTATCACGAACCTGTCGCGAACCAGTGCGCCATGTAAGCCCATTTTGAATGGGTAGTTCCATTTCATCATTGTTACGGTTTAAGACTGCGTTTCAGACTATCAAAATAAGTGAATTCCATTACGAGTTCTTCCGATTTACTCAAACCAAGGCATGTTGTGCTTAGCATGTGGAACTGTGTATACATACATACATTATATCCATTATTACACCAATTTGGTTTATGATAATTTAATGAAAAGTAATTCCTTGGATAAGTTGTCTATATTATACTGAGAAATTCACAAATGAAGTTTTTTATTGTATCATTACTAAATTATCAATAGGTTTAATAGTACATTGTATCAAATGGGAGCAAAGTGGTATATTTAGGTTAAGTCCAAAATATTGAATTCTGAGTATAGCGAGAGATTTAAGCTTTACATATATTTTCTTCCGAGTGGCAACACTGCTTTGGCTTTCGCCAACAACATATGAATTTAGTTCGGTACTTTAATAGTAGTTTATGCAACGGTTGCATAATGATAGTCCTTAAAACACTAGTGCGGTTTTCATGAAACGAGCCGATAGGCGAGTTTCATAATAAGATCGCACGTGTGTTTTAAGCACAAATTATGCAGAGTTGCATACATAACTTTATCTACACACATATTATAAATCCTCCATGATGGGTTCAGAAACAATATTTTCTGGCAACAAGTTATTTGTTGCAATCGTCGCTGCATATTTCCGATATCCGGCGCATTTTCACATCACACACACTCCGAGAAGACTACTTACTGTTCATATTTTCAACTAAAATGTAAATTACAAACAACTTTTTCTATTCAATTCAACAACAATTCTACTTTTGTTCAGCAAAACACCAACATGGCGGCAATTCGATCCTCCGTCAAGACCATTTTTTTTTAAATCATAGACAAGCGAATGAAGTCTCTATTCTCATGTCACTCGAGATCAAATGTCGTTCGGTTTATATTAAAAAAAACATACTGAATTGATGTTTCGTATCAATAACTGTTTAATATCTATGGATACTAGAATAGAGACCCACTTGAGTTTTGACAGCTGTTCCAAATTTAATCTCATTTCTTTACTAAAAACGATAAAGAAATAACATTGCAGCACTGGTTTTTCCTAA